>CM054137.1:43705111-43927611 GCA_028751875.1 Rapana venosa
AGAGACAATAATTGATAAGCTCAACAAACTCTTGTAATTTCTAGTTTCCTAGTTGTTTTGGGCGGGGAGGGGGCGGGAGTAGGAGGGGTTGGGGTGGGCGTTATTTGCTTGCTTGTTAGTTTTGTTGTTGGGGGGGGTTTTGTTTTGTTTTTTACTTTTGTTTTTGCTTCCGTCTTTCGCTTGTTTTTGTTGGGTTTTTTTTAATTTTTATTTTTATTTTGGGGGGGTAGGGGGGGTGATCTTCCTCCTCCTCCTCCTCCTCCTCCTTCTTCTTCTTCTTTCTTCTGCTTCTTCTTCTTCAAGGCTACAGGTTCTAAACCCGTCAAAGAGAGGATAATTATTCCCACGTCCGGCTAACTCTCAATCATTAACTTCGATTTTGAGTGAAGTGTAGTGTAGTGTAGTGTAGGTGTAGTGTAGTGTAGTGTAGTGTAGTGTAGTGTGGTGTGGTGTGGTGTGGTGTGGTGTAATGTAGTGTAGTGTAGTGTGGGTTTGTGTGGTGTGGTGTGGTGTGGTGTAGTTGTAGTGTATGTGGTGGGGTGTAGTGCATTGTAGTGTAGTGTAGTTAGTGCATTGTAGTGTAGTGTAGAGTAGTGTGGTGCATTGTAGTGTAGTGTAGTGTAGTGTAGTGTAGTGTAGTGTAGTGTAGTTAGGTGTGTGTGTGTAGTGTAGTGTAGTGTAGTGTAGTGTATGTAGTGTAGTGATTTAGTGTATGTAGTGTAGTGTGTAGTGTGGTGCATTGTAGTGTAGTGTAGTGAGAGTGGAGTGAGTGGAGCGGAGGGACGGAGTGGAGTGATGGAGTGGAGTGTGAGTGGAGTGTAGTGGAGTGGAGTGGAGTGTAGTGGAGTGTAGTGGAGTGGAGTGGAATGTATGTAGTGGAGTGGAGTGGAGTGGAGTGGAGTGGAGTGGAGTGTAGTGTAGTGGAGTGGAGTGGAGTGTGAGTGGGAGTGGAGTGGAGTGGAGTGGAGTGGAGTGTATGTATGTAGTGTATGTAGTGTATGTAGTGTAGTGTAGTATGGTGCATTGTAGTGTAGTGTAGTGTAGTGTAGTGGAGTGGAGTGGAGTGGAGTGGAGTGGAGTGGAGTGGAGTGGAGTGGAGTGGAGTGGAGCGGAGTGGAGTGGAGTGCATTATAATGTAGTGAAGTGTAGTGTGGTGTAGTGTAGTGAGATAATAAAGTGTTTTAAATTGAATAGCGTAGTGTAGTGTACTGTAGTTTAGTGCAGTACAGTGAAGTACGGTGCAATGTAGTGCAGTGCAATGACAATGACAATGACAAATTCTTTTATTTCGAGGACAATGAATAAGCACCCATGTGCTTTTTTACATCTAGTCCCCGCCCTTAGGGATGCATTATATGATAATAAAATAAAATAAACCCAATACAAATACACTGACACAGTAAAAGGGAAAAAAAAGATACCCTTACACACAAAAACACAAAAACCACCGAAACAGAGAAAAAGAAAGCAACAACAAATAATACAATAAAGCAAAACAAAACAAAACAAAATGAACACAAAAACAACCAACCAACAAACAAACAAACAAAAGCTTAGTAGTGCAAAGCAGTGCAGAGTAGCTTAGCGTAGTGTAGTGCAGTGCAGCGCAATATAGTGTAGTGTAGTGCAGTGTAGTGTAGTGCAGCGTAGCGTAGTGTAGTGTAGTGTAGCGTAGCGTAGTGTAGTGTAGTGTAGTGCAGCGCAGCGCAGTGTAGTGTAGTGTAGTGTAGTGTAGTGTAGTGTAGTGTAGTGTAGTGTAGTGTAGTGTAGTGTAGTGTAGTGTAGTGTAGTGTAGTGCAGCGCAGTGTAGTGTAGTGTAGTGTAGTGTAGTGTAGTGTAGTGTAGTGTAGTGCAGCGTAGCGTAGTGTAGTGTAGTGTAGCGTAGTGTAGTGTAGTGTTAGCTCAACATAGTGTAGTGTAGCGTAGCGTAGTGTAGTGTAGTGTAGTGCAGCTCAGCGTAGTGTAGTGTAGCTAGTGTAGTGTAGTGCAGCGTAGCGTAGTGTAGTGTAGTTGTGTGTAGTGTAGTGTAGTGTAGTGCAGGCATGTAAGGGTAGGTAGTGTAGTGTAGTGTGTTGTAGTGTAGTGTAGTGTAGTGTAGTGTAGTGTAGTGTAGTGTAGTGAGGTAGTGTAATGCAGCGTAGCGTAGTGTAGTGGTAGTGTAGTGTCGTGCAGTGCGTATGTATAGTGTACAGTTAGTGTAGCGTAGCGAAGTGTAGTGTAGCGTAGCAGTGTAGTGTAGTGTAGCGTAGCGTAGTGTAGCGTAGCGTAGTGTAGTGTAGTGCATTGTATTATGTTACACTTTCAGTCCTGGCAGGGTTTTTTCAGTGTAAAATCGATCCGGATTATATCGAGCGAGAATATCTGACCACAGTGCGGTGCTACCCATATTTTTTGCGTATGCATGTTTTAGTTGTTTCTGCGTTACACCATTTCTCAAGGGACAACTCCCTAATCGCTGTGCAAGGTTCTTGTAGGTGAGGTGCACTTAACGGGTCAAGCACAACTCGGCTTATCGTCTGTGGTGGTAATGTTGCGACAAAAATCCGATAAGGACACCACAGTCCTCTCATCCGAAAGACTAGCATCCAGACCACCACGCATAGTATGAAAATCAGGGATGGTTTGGGTGTTGTTGTTTTGGGGGGGTTGTTGGCTGTTGTTTTGTTGTGTTGTTCCTCAACTAGCGTCCAGGGTCCACTAATGGGAGATTGTAATGGACCAATTTTACACCCCACACACACACACAACAACACACACAACACACAAAACACACAAGTTGTTGGACAACGTCCTACGTGATCTGAAGCCCGTCTTTAATTCTTATCCAGATGTAAGAATCAAAGCACTATTATGTAAATTTTTGTTGTTAATTGCACTGTGGCCTGTGAGGAAAGAGTCCAGCTCATAAATCGGCCAAGCATGGAGCTCGAATACAACAACTCCCAAAATAATAAACATCCATTACTCAGTAAAAGAGGTTTGTAATTATTTCTCTCTCTCTCTTTTTTTTTTTTTTTACAGTCAACATCGTGGGCACAACAGCTTAAAATCCATGATATGCCTTCAGTATTTGGAATAAAAGACTTGAATCTCTTATAGGGCTCACAAGGCAGCTGCTGTCAATTCATTCTAAGATACTATTCAATGGTAATTTTCAGTATCATTTTCCGATTTCAACTTAAGGGCTAGCAAGACAATTATATGTTTTCCGAATTCAGCTTAAGGGCTATTATATATAATTGTCTTGCTAGCCCTTAAGCGGAATTCGGAAAATAATTATATTTTTGACCAAAAGTTCAGTTTGAGCCCTTCAGTTGTCATCAAATGTTCCAGGTTTGTTTTTCCCCCCCGAAATGTTTCCTAGATTCGAATTATTCTGAAGAAACTTTTCAGGATCTGAAGTCAGATCAATTTCTATTGATTGAAAGTGCTCAATTTCTTGTGCACATTCTTGTTTTCAGGTTTATGTAATGACTGTTTAGAAAGATGTGTTATTATATATATATATATATATATATATATATATATATATATATATGTGTATGTGTATGTGTGTGTGTGTGTGTGTGTGTGTGATGTGTGTGTGTGTGTGTTGAGGCACACAAAAATCTATTTACTCTGACAATTTGATGTTTTAATCAATTTTTAGCCAGTAGTTTTACACACACACACACACACACACACACACACACAAACACACGGCGAGCGATCCCTGTCATTCTATCAATTGAACCTCCCCTCCCCTTTTTTCCTTCTCCCTGTCTCTCTTCAATCGTTTAATATTAGGCCTACTCGTCAAAAGACGTTAAATTTGAAGAACACACACACACACACACAGAGCACTGTCCTAGGAGTAAGACATGCCAGGAGAGGCTCTCCAGAGAAGGTGTGTTATTTAATAGTTGATCAAATGTGATTTATTTGAAAGTTATACACAAGGATTCAGTCTTCAGCAGTGAACAAAATGTTAAATTTCTGCTTATAAAATTCAGTGCAAATGTGAGATATTGGCGAATTCATTACAAATATTTGGTCTCCAACAAAGAGCTGTGATGTGGTGAAGTGGTGGACCTTTGTGCTGTAACACCCCTGGGTGTGTGTGTGTGTGTGTGTGCCAGGACCCTCCTTCCTTGTATCCCGCATCATTGCTGTTGGACTGTTAAGCTGGGCCCATGGCCTGCTTGCCAATCTCAAGTGTGTTATATCATTAGCCTATTGGCCTAGGCCTAGACTACACAGCTAACCTAAGGTAGGCCTATTGTGTGTCCTTTCTTACCAGGCCTACCAAGGCTCAACATCACAGAGTGTACTGTAGTGTCACTGTACATACCCTATAGTTTATGGTAAACTGACACATGAACAATGCTGTGCTCTTTGCTAAACTGTATATACAATTGAAATGAAGTAAATGGCAGAAGGCACCATTCTTCTTCTTTTTTTTTAAAATAAATAGGTTCTTTTCCTCTTTCTTCTCTCTTTTAGTACTCCAGTTACTTTTTTAAAATAATTTTATGATGTTGCTTGCGACACAACATTTTAGTTTACCCACCCAATAATTAAATAAGCTCAACAAACCCCCCCTTGAAATTTTCTAGTTTCCTATTTTTTTGGGGGGGGAGGGGGGGGAGTAAGGGGTTGGGGGGGCGTTTTTTGCTTGCTTTTTATTTTTTGTTTTTTGGGGGGGGGTTTTGTTTTGTTTTTTACTTTTTTTTTTTGCTTCCGCCCTTTCGCTTGTTTTTTTTGGGGTTTTTTTTTTAAATTTTTATTTTTTTTTTGGGGGGGGTTGGGGGGGGGTAAATTTTTCTCCCCCTCCTCCCCCTCCCCCTTTCCTTTTCTTTTTTTCTTTCTTCTGTTTCCTTTTCTTAAAGGCAAAGGGTTCAAAAACCCGTCAAAGAGGGGAAAATTTTTCCCCCACCCCGGAAACCCTCTCAATCATTAACTTCGTTTTTGAGTAAGTGTAGTGTGTTAGTGAGTGAAATTATGTAGTGTAGTGTGTGTGGTGGGGTGTGGGGGGTTGGGTGTAATTTGGTAGTGTAGTGTTTGTGGTGTGGTTGGTGTGGTGTGGTGTGGGTTTAGTGTAGTGTGTGGGGGTTTTGGGTAGTGCATTGTAGTGTAGTGAAAGGAAAGTGAATTGTAGTGATTTGTAAGTAGTTGGTCATTGTAGTGTAGTGTAGTTTTGTGTAGTGTAGGTAGTGAAGTTAGTGTAGGGGTAGTGAAAAGGGGGGTAGTGTATGTATGTAGTTTTTAGTGTAGAGTGTAGGTATGAGTATTTTGAGTGTAGTGTGTGTGGTGCTTTTGTAGTGTAGTGGAGTGGAGTGGGCGGAGTGGAGGGGAGCGGAGCGGAGCGGAGCGAGGGGAGGGGAAAAAAGTGGAGTGGGGGTGGAGTGTAGTGGAGGGGAAAGTGGATTTAGTGGGTTAGTGGAGTGGAGGGGAAAGTGTGTGGAGTGGTGGAGGGATGGAGGGGATTTGGGTGTATGTAGGGGAGTGGATGGGTGTGGGTGGATGGAGTGGAGTGGAGGGGAAATTGTAGTAAATTGTAGTGTAGTGTAGTGTATGTAGTTTTGGGTGTAGAAAGGTGATTGTAGGTATTTGGGGGGGTAGTGTAGTGGTGGGTGGAGTGGATTGGAGTGGAGTGGGTGGGTGGAGTGGAAGTGAGCGGAGTGGAGTGGAGTGCATTATAATGTGGTGAAGTTTTAGTGTGGTTTTGTTTTAGTGAGATAAAAAAGTTTTTTAAAAATTGAATAGCGTTTTTTATTGAACTGAAATTTATGAAAGTCCCCATGAAGTAGGGTGCAATGTATGCAGTTCAATGACAATGACAATGAAAAAATTTTTTTATTTCGGGACAATGAATAAGCACCCATGTGCTTTTTTCATCTAGTCCCCGCCCTTGGGGATGAAATTATATGATAATAAAATAAAAAAAAAACCCAATACAAAACACTGCCCAAAGGGAAAAAAGGGAAAAAAAAAAAAGATACCCTTACACACAAAAACACAAAAACCCCCAAAACCCGAAAAAAAGAAAGCAACAACAAATAATAAAAAAAAGAAAAACAAAAAAAAACCCAAAATAACAAAAAAACAACCAACCAACAAACAAACAAACAAAAGTTTAAAGTATTTGAAAAGCGGGTGCAGAGTACTTGGGCTTAGTGTATTTCGTGCAGCGCAATATATGAGTGTAGTGAAAGTGTAGTTTTTGTGCAGCTTTAGCGTAGTTTTGGTTTGAAACGTACGTAGTGTAGTGTAGTGAAGTGCAGCGCAGCGCAGTGTAGGGGTAGTGTAGTGTAGGGGTAGTGTATGGGGTGTGGTGTAGGGTATGGGGGGTAGTGTGGGTAAGTGTAGTGCAGCGCGTGTATGAAAGTGTAGTGTATTGAAGTGTAGTGTATTTTGTGTATCCCAGCTTTTGGGGAAAGTTAGGGGAAGTGAAAGCGTGTTAGTTTAGGTAGCTAAAAAACCCCCAAGTGAAAAGTTAGCGTAGCGTATGTGTGTAGTGTAGTGCAGTCAGCGTATTGTGTGTAGCATAGTTTTTTTAGGCAGCGTTACCCGAAAGTGTAGTTTTAGTGTAGTGTAGGGTAGTGCAGCGCAGGTGTGTAGTTTTGGGGTATGAAAGTTTTGTGTAGTGTATTTTTGTGTAGTGTAGTTAGCTTAGTGAGTGTAATGCATCGAAAGCGTAGTGTAGTGTAGTGTAGGGGTCGTCACCCCTTAAAGCGATTGTATGAAAGGTGTAGGGGAGCGTAGCAAGTGTATGTAGCGTAGCATGTTTTAGGGGAGGTGGGTAGTGTAGCGTAGCGTAGTGTGGGGAGGCTTTTGTATTATGTTAAAACCTTTCAGTCCTGGCGGGTTTTTTTTTCCATTTGGTAAAATCGACCCGGGATTATATCGAGCGAGAAAATCTGCCCACAGTGCGGTGCTACCCTTATTTTTCGCTTTATGCATGTTTTTAGTTTTTTTCTGCGTTAAAAAACCCTTTTTCTCAAGGGACAACTCCCAACGCTGTGAAAGGGTTTTTTTGTGGGTTAAAGGTGCAAAAAAACGGGTAAAGCACAACTGGGTTTATCGCCTGTGGGGAAATGTTGCGAAAAAAAAACCCGATAAAAACCCCCCACAGTCCTCTCTTTCCGAAAGATTACTTTCCAGACCACCAGGGCATTATAAAAAATGGGGGAGGGTTTGGGGGTTTTTGTTTTTTGGGGGGGGGTTGTTGTTCCCTGTTTTGTTGTTTTTTGTTCCTAAACTAGACCCTCCGGGTCCACTAAGGGGAGATGGAAAAAATTTGGGCCCCAATTTTCCAACACACCAACACACACACAACACACAACACACAAACGTTTGGGACACAGGGCCTGACGTGATGGCTGAAGCCAGTCTTTTAATTCATACCCGATTTAAGAATCAAAGGCACTTTTTAAGAAAATTTTTTTTTGGTTAACTTCGCATTTTGGGGCCCTGTGGGGGGAAAGGGATTGTATAAATCCCCAAGCAGGGAGCTCAAAAAACCCAACCCAACTCCCAAAATAATAAACATCCATTACTCAGAAAAAGGGGTTTTTGAAATTATTTTTTCTTTTCCTTTTTTTTTTTTTTTACCGTCAAAATCGTGGGAAAACAGTTTAAAAAACCCCATGATATGCCTTAGTATTTTTTTAAAAGACTTAAATTTCCTTTTAGGGCTCAAAAAGGCAGCTGCGTAAATTAAATTCTAAGATACTATTCAATGGTAATTTTCAGTATCTTTTTCCAAAATTAAATTAAGGGCTAGAAAAAAATTATAGGGTTTTCCAAAAATTCAGTTTAAAGGGGCATTATATATAATTGTCTTGTTTCCCCTTTTGCGGAATTGGGAAAAATTTAATTTTTTTTTGGGACCAAAAGTTCAGTTTTTAAAACCTTCATTTGGCCCATAAAATTTTTTTTCCGGGGTTTTTTTTTCCCCCCCCAAAATTTTTTTCCCTAGATTCGAATTATTTTTGAAGAAACTTTTCGGGACGAAGTCAGTTTTTTTTCTTTTGTTTTTGAAAGTGCTCAATTTCTTGTGCACATTTTGTTTTCGGGTTTTTATGTAAGGAACTGTTTAGAAGATTTTGTTTTTTATAAATAAAATATATATATATAAAATATATATATATATGTGTGTGTGGTGTGTGTGTGTGTGTGTGTGTGTGTGGTGTGTGTGGGGTGTTTTTAGGCACCCCAAAAATCAAAATTTTACTCTGACAATTGATTTTTAAAAAATAAATTTTTTTTACCCCAGTATTTTTTCAAAAAACCACACACACACACACCCCACACACACAAACCACGGCAAAGCGACCCCTGTCATTTATAAATTTTGCCCCTCCCCCCCCCTTTTTTTCCCCCTTCCCCCCTGTCCCTCTTAAATTTTTAAATTTTAGGCCCAAACTCGTCAAAAGCCCTTTAAAATTTAAAGAAACACACACAAAAACAAAAACACAGACCATTTCCCTTTGGAGTAAGACATGCCAGGAGAGGCTCTCCAGAGAAGGTGTTTTTTTTAAATTTAGTTGATCAAATGTATTTATTTGAAAGTTATACACAAGGTTTTCATTCTTCCAGGGGAAAAAAATGTTAAATTTCTGCTTAAAAATTCTTTGGCAAATTTGAGATATTGGCGAATTCATTACAAATATTTGGTCCCCAAAAACAAAGGGCTGTGGTGGTAAAAGTGGGGGACCTTTTGTTTTAAAACCACCCCTGGGTGTTTTTGGTGTGTGTGTGGGCCGGGACCCCCTTCCTTTTTATCCTGCATCATTGCTGTTGGACTTTTAAGCTGGGCCCCATGGCCCCCTGTTGCCAATCTCAAGTGTGTTAAAAATCATTACCCTATTGGCCTGGGCCTAGACAAAACCTCAAACCCCAAATTAGGCCTTTTTTGGGGTGCCCTTTTTAAACCAGGCCTCCCAAGGGCTCAACCAAAGATTTTCCGTAGTGTCACGGTACAAAACCCTAAAAGTTTAAAGGAAAACGGGAAAACTTGAACAATGCTGTCTCTTTTGCAAAAAGGTATTACAATTGAAATGAAGAAAATGGAAAAAAGGCACCATTTTCTTCTTTTTTTTAAAAAAATAAATAGGTTTTTTTCCCTTTTCCCTTTCTTCTCTCTTTTTAGTACTCCAGTTATTTTTTTAAAAATAATTTTATGTTTGTTGTTTGCGACAAACATTTAGTTTACCATCCAAAAAGATGGGCCCACTACACATCCTGGTGCTAAGCCTTTTAACCAAATAAAGACTATACACCCCATTTCAAGACCCATATCAAGTGCGTTTGGATCCCCCCCCACCAAAAATTACCTCTATGGAGATTCCCGTGTTTTTTTTTAGAGATTTTTGTGGTCTTTTATCACCAACGGGTATCTCCTCCCCCCTTTCCCGAATTAAATAAAAAAAACAAACATAAAACAAACCTGTGCCAAACAAAAAACCCACCCCAAACTCGCCAAATAAAACTCTGGCACCTTTCTTTTAAAATTCCCTGTAGACTCCGCAAAAAATTTTTAATCCATTCATAATAAATTTCCACGGGGGGACACTATTGTTTACGGGGGAAATGTGGTCCCAAACCCTTGGGGCCCGAAAAAGGAGTTCGATTTCAAAAACTATAGTGAATAAATTTGGGGCAAAAATCAACCCGACTAAGAAAAATGCCCAAAATGTACTTTGTTCCATCTTTGGAAAAACCAAACCCCCTGCTCCATTTGGGCCATCATGGACAGCAACCCCATCCATTTTTCCAAACCCAGCCCCCCCCCAACCCCACCCGTTTAGTTGATGCCCAATCTCTCCCCCCTAAACCAGCAGCATCAATTTCCCCCCGTTCACCCCACCCAAAACCCCCAAACTCCACAACCCTCCAACCCCTGCAATCCACCCCCTCCACACCCCCCTCTTTCCCCCTCCCCCTTCCGATCCCCTTTGTTTCCACCCCCCCCAATTTCCTAACCTCCCCCCTCCAAAACCTCATCCCCTTTAAGGATGTTTCCCACCCCCTCCTCCCCCACCCCCAGGGGCGAATCCCACCCCCCCCCTTTCCCCCCCCATAAAACCCCCAAAACCGATCCCCCAAACCCCCTCCCTTCAACAAAAAAGATTCCCTGAACCCCCCATAACCCCCCCCTTCCCCACCCCCCTCCTTACCAACCTAAAATTGGCCCCACCCCTCCCCCCCCTTCCCCCAGTCCGGGCCCTTTTTCCCTAAACACCAACACTCACCTTCATAAAAGTAAATCCCTCAAACCCCCACAACGAACAAAACCCTTTACACTCTCATGGAGATGTCTAACATTGCTACAGTAACCATGCTTCCCGTCAACCCACCGTGAAAACCCTCCCCATCTCCAAAATGCAGAGCAAAATACATACACTTGAATCTCAACTTTTCCCCAAAAAAGGGAAAAACCAGATAAACAAAACCCAAAACATCACTGTTTCAGAGCCCAAAGAATGTAAAACTCCATAAAAATCTTAAAAACAAGCAGTTTAAAACCCAAATCAAAAAATGAAAAGACCCCAAAAAAAACCCCCAGCAAAACCCAACTGAAAGAAACAGAAAAACCGGCCCATTCAAAGACAGTCAAAAACAATGTAAAACAAAAGACCAAAAACACAACTTCCCGACTCTCCCCCCTTGCTTTTGCCCAAACAGTCCCCTTTTTCCAGTGCACGGGACAAAAACTTGCCAAAAAACAGACCCTTTCCCCCCTTGAACTGCCCCCAAAAAACAAAAAATAAAGTGTAGATGTTTCAAAAAAGATTTGAAGTTTTTTAAAATAAACAATGCAAAAGATTCCTCTCAGCCCTGCAGAAAAACCCTGAAAACAATGTAAAAAAATAAACTCTTCATTGTCCCAACACAGGCAAACAAGCAGCCAAATTCTTGTAGAAATTACAAACTTTTTCATCTCCCCCCACCCCCCCTTTGCTAAAAAAATAAAACGAAAACAAAAAAAACCCTTCCCTTCCCCCAAAAACACCCCCACCCTATTCATTAAAATTCCAAAAGCCACAATCTCAATAAAACCGACCGCAAACACCCAAGTCCCAAGCTACCAACAAAGCCCCCCCCCCCGCCTATCCCCTTTAAAACTGCTCTGAAGCAGAAATCTGTCCCACCAGTTTCAACACATACTTTTGGGGTGCCCTTTTGTTGGGTACAACTGGACAACAACAAAATGCCAAACCCCCCCAAGCCACCGGCCTGTAAACCTTTTCAGGGGAACTGGCCTGGACCTGGGGGGGGGGACCCCCACCTGCTGCCCCCCATTTTGGCTTTTGTCTCGCCCCCCTTCACCCCCCCCACCCCCCCAGCCCCGGGGGTGTATTTTCCTCTTTTTTTTGGGGGGGGGGGGACCCCCAAATAACTGTTTTTTAACCCCCGGTCCGGGGGTTTTCTTCCCCCCCAGGGACCGGGGGGGGATTTTTTTTTTTTAAGGTTTGGGATCCGACCCGGGCCCCCAGGGGGGGGGGGGACGGGGGGGTTTCCCCCGGGGCCCCCGCCATTTTTCCCCCCCCCATTGCCTCCTTTTTCCTTCTTCCCCTTGGGGGGGGGGGGGGCCCCCCCCCCCCCCCCCGCCCACCCGCCTCGGGGGGGGGGGGGGGAGAGGCTTGCTTCACGGTGGGGGCCCCCCCCACCCCCCCCCCCAATTCTTTGGAAGTCCAAGGGGGGGCCTTTCCCCCCCTTTTTCCCCCCCCCCCCGGGGGGGGGGGGAAGGGGTTGCCCCCCCCCCCCCCCCATGGGGGGGCCCCCCCCCCCCCCCCCCAACCCCCCACCCCCTCCCTTTTTTAGGCCCAAGCCCGGGCGGGGCCCACCCCCAAAAATTGGGGGGGATTTTAACCGGGGTTTGGGGCCCCCCCCCCCCACCCCCTTTTTTTTTCCCCCCCCCCCCCACCCCCCCAAAGTTTTAATTTTGGGGGAGGATTTTGGGGGGATTGGGTCCTTTGCCCGGGGGGGAAACCCCCCCTTTTGGGAACCCCTTTTGGTTTTAACGGGGGTAAACCCCCGGGCCGGGTGATGGCCCATTCCCCGGGGGCCCCCCAAAAATTTATTAATTCACGCTCCCTTTTCCTTTTGGCCAAAAGCAAAATTTGGTGGACGGAAAAAAGTTTGAAGGGGGGCCACCAAAAAAAAGGGTTTTGGAGGCCCCTTGTACCCTTTTCCAAAATTGGAACCAGCCCCCAACCCCCCAAAAATTTTTTGGGTTTCCTTTGGTTCCCCTGCCCCCTTTTTCCACCCCATCCCCCTCCCTGTGCCCGTTTGACTTTTTTTGCCCCTTTTCCCCACTTTCCCCCCCAAAGGAACCAAAAACCCAAAAAAAAGGGAAAACCCTTAATTTTTTCCAAGGGGGGCAGTTTTAGGGGGGGGGGGGGGGGGGGGGGGGGGCCCCTGGGTCCCGACAGGGGGGGGTTTTTTTTTTTTCCCTTTAAAAGGCCCTTCCTTTTTTAACCCCCCAAAGTTTAAAAATTTCCCAAAAAAAAACCCCAAAAAAAAGGGAAAAAAAAAAAAATTTAAAAAAAAAAATTTTTTTTTTTTTTTGGGGTTTTTTTTTTTTTTTTTTTTTTTTTTTTTTTTTTTTTTTTTTTTTTTTTTTTTTTTTTTTTTTTTTTTTTTTTTTTTTTTTTTTTTTTTTTTTTTTTTTTTTTTTTTTTTTTTTTTTTTTTTTTTTTTTTTTTTTTTTTTTTTTTAATTTTTTTTTTTTGGGGAATTAAAAAAAATTTTATTTAAAAAATTTTTTTTTTGGAATTTTTAAAAAAAAAAAAAAAGGGTTTTTTTGGTTTTTTTTTTTTTTTTGGGTTTTTTTTTTTTTTTTTTTTTATATTTTTTTTTTTTTTTTTGAAAGATTTTTTTTAAAAAGGTTTTTTTTTTTTTTTTTTTGGGTTTTTTTTTTTTTTTTGCGTTTTTGTTTTTAAAAAAAAAAAAAAATTAAAAAAAATTTTTTTGGGTGGGGGGGGGAGGAGTGTGGAAAAAAAAAAAATGTAAAGGGTTTAAAAAAAAAAAAAAAAAAAAAAAAAAAAAAATTTAAAAAAAAAAAATTTTCCCCAACAAAAAAAAAGAAAAAAAAAAAACCCCAAAAAAAAACCCCCCAAAAATTTTAAAAAAAACCCCTTTGAAAAAAAAAACCACCCCCCCTTTTCCCCCCCCCCCCCCCCCAAAACCCCCCCCCCCCCCCCAAGCAACCCATGAACCCCACCCCCAAAAAACCCCCCCAACCCCAACATACCCCCCCAAAAAAAACCCCCCCCCTTTTTTCCCCCCCCCCCAAACCCCCAAACCCCTCCCCCCCCCCCTCCCCCCCAAAAAGGAAATTTTGCCTTTCACCCAATTTTAAAAAGGTTTTCCCCAAAAGGAAACCTTTTTTTAAAAGCCAAAATCCAAGAAAAAAATTTTTGAACTTTGTAATTAAAAAGAGACTTTTGGACCCAATAACCGTTTTTTAAAACCCCGCAACGAAAGGGAAAAAGGAATTTAAACCCCAAGCCAAAGTCTTTTTAAAAACCAAAAAATTTTTTTCCATTTGATCTCTTTTTTCTTTTTTCTTTTTTTTTCTTTCCTTTACTGAATTTTTTTTTTAAAAATTTTTAAAAGGGAAATTTTGGGCATTTGCTTTTGAAAACAAAATAAAAAACCTCAATTGTGTGTGTTTTTTTAAATCCCTTTATTTTGTTAAAAAGCTATTTTTGTTACGAGAAATTAAATTGTAAGTTTCATACCTGTATATCTTAGTAAATTTTAAATTTTTCCAATTACGGTTTTTTTTTGGGTTTTTTAAAAACCCGTATATGTTTATTTTTTTTTGTTTTTTCTTTGTGCTTTTGGGTTCTTTTAAAACCCTAAAATTTTCCTAAAAAACCCCTAAAAAAAACCACCCCCTCCTCCCTCTACTCTTTGTCCTTACCCCCGACAATTTGGCCCAAAAAAAACAGGTTTAAAAACATTTAGGCAAACCTCAAAATAAAAAAATGAAACCCAAATAAAAAAGATGACTTTGGCTAGCAAACAAATTTTAATGAGGGGAATGAGTTTCATTTATTTGGCTTTTGCTAAATCCCCCCTTTTTCTTCAATATAACTGATGCAGACATGCACAATTTCCCGGATACCCAAAATTTTTTTGCCAAGATCCCTTAAAAAAAAAAAAAAACTTTCAGGCTTACTAACATATTTCGCATCTTCAATTTTGCCCGTCCCCAAAAGGGTATACAGTTTTTATGTTAGATATAAAAACGAAATTTGGGTTTTAAAAACAAATTAAAGCACGTTTCCACTTTTGATAGGATTTTTATTAACAGAAAAAAGTCCCAAAAACCCCTAATTTGGGTTTTATAATTCAATTCTCTAAAGGAAAGAAGTTGCACTTTTTAAAAAAAGTGAAAATAATTTTTTTGGGGGATTTTAAAAAATAACTTAAATCAAAAAACCCAAAAAACCCAAAAGGGAATCCAAATATATGGGTGCTTGGGTTGGGAAAAAATTTTAAAAGTTTAAACCCCCCGTTTAAAAAAACAATAAAACCCGTAATTTTAAATTTATCAAATTTTACATAACGCAAAAGCACATTGCGGAAATATGTGCTTTTCCCTCATGTGGGGTGCAAACGATAAAAATCCAAACTGCTGTACTTGGTTTTTAAAAACGTCACAAAAAAAATTCCTAAAATTGGGCAAAAAAACTATTTATTACCGACGATTTTAAAACTTTTTGTGAGGTTTTTTTCTTTTGGGGCCCGATGAAATCCCCCTTTTCATGAAAGTATACCAAATCAGAGACCCCCCCCTGAAGCTGGGGGAATTTTTGGTTTTTTTTAAAATATTTTTTCTCAGGTATGACAAAAAAGGGGTCCCCTTTTTAAAAAAAAAGTTAAAGAAAAAACCAAACCTCCTGGATAACAAAAAAAATAGGGAACTGAGAAAAAAATTTTAAAAAAACCACCTGAAAAACCCCCTGGTTTAAAATGAAAAATTTTAGGGGCACAAAGGGAATTTAAAATGAATTCCCTTAAAAAGCAGATCAAAGCGTAAACCTACTTTTAACAGTTTTAATTACCACTAGTGGGCTCTCCCAAAATTTTGGGAAAACCCTCAATAAATTTTGTAATAAACATGTTTCAAAAAGCAACATTTTATTAAAAACATATCAAGATGAAAATTAAAACCATTTTTCAAATTAGCAAATAAAAAATTTTAACTGGAAAAAGTCCCAAACGAAAAAGAATTTTTCATTACCTACAACAATTTATTAACTCCAAAATATAATTTCTTTAAATTTAAAACTCCCCGGGCCAATTTACAACCTTTTTATGTATTAGAAAAACATAAAAATGCAAAAGAATTCTAGAACAAAGTGATTTTAAAACAATTAGATGCCAGAATTTTTAAAAAATCCTTTAAACCCCTTTTTGTTGAAACAAATAAAATATCTATACAACCCTTTTGTTTGAGAAAAGATGTTTTCCCCTCAAGGTTTTTTTAAAAAGGGAAAAGTTTACCCGTCCCCTAAAAACAGGTACTTTCTCTTCTCCTTCCAAAATTTTTGGCCCAAATTTTAATTCTTCCCGTCCCATCTAAACCCATTTAAAAACACATACAAAATCCCTAAATTTCCTTTAAATTTTAAAAAAAAAACCCAAACTATTGCACGGGTCAATTTAGGGTTTTGTAAAAAAAAAATTCCTTCCACAAATGCTCTAACTCAGCTCACTGAAGTCCCCCCTACACAATAAAAAAATGACCCAAAAAGTTTACTGGCCCCTTTTTGTTTGGGCTTTGAAAAGCATTTGATGTGATCAAAAACTCTTTGGGTTTTTTGCGTAAAAAATTTGGGTTTGTAAAAAACTGCCACCCGAAGTTATCCAACTACTAAAAATTTTTTTGTCCAAAAGGCCCGCAACTTTTATCTGTAAAAAACCAAGTCAGAACTACTACCCTTAAAACATGGGTACCACAAGGCTCGTATTGGGCCCTCTTGTTTTTAGTCCCATTTAAAAAAATTTACCCCGTTTTATTAAAAGTAAAATGTGAAATGTTTTTTTACGATACCACTCTCTTTTTTTGGTTTTAAATTTAGACTCCAGCAGATTAACTTGCAAACTTTAATACAGTATTGACAATTTTATTTTTGGTCAATTAAACCACATTTTCCTTAAATGCACAAAAAACAAAGTGTAAGTACGTTTTAAAGGGAAGACAGAAAAGGAAAAAAAGAAAGATAGGTTTCCCAAACCTTTTGTTTTTGGAAAAACCCGGGAAAAGTTTAAAAAAGTTTAAATCACATAAAAAAAAAAGGTGTTACCTGGGCAAAAAAATAAATTGGTTTATCCAAAAAAATGTCACTAGGTAAACGCCCGCTTTACAGGTACTTCAATTATTTCCCAAAAAAAAACACTTTCAAAAAAAACATTCTCGAAAACTATTTTTTTGCGGGCACCCCTTTCAACCCCAAACATTACCCATGCGTCAACTAAATTTTGGGTAACCCGCAAATGGAACGATCTTGAAATTCAAAATTTATGTTTTTTATAAAAAGCATAAATTGTAAATTTTTAAAAAAAAAGCAAACCCCCGACAATTGAGGATTATAAAACAAATTAAATGTCCGACAAAATTTCCCAAAAACCCACTTTCATTCAAAAAAGCCGTGTTTATGAAAAAAGGGTTTTTTAATCAAAAGTTCCCCCCCAAATTCCTTTAAAATTTTAAAAATTAACCAACCAAAAACACAACCATTTGCTAACATTTTCCAAGACCCGAATAAACTATATAAATCGAGCCTCTTTTATTCAGGCCCGTGAAACCCAAAGGAATTTAAAAAACCCCCCAAAATTTTTAAAGTATTTAAAACAAAAAAAAGTAAAAACACATCTAAAAAGATATTTCCCTGAAAAAAATTTAAAAAAAGACTTTTTTAAATTTTAAAAGGGGTGATTTAGTGTCCCACTAAAGTTTTTTCTTGTCTTAAAAAACAGATATGACCCCCAAATTTTTTATATTCATTTTTGGTACTTTTAAACATTGAATTTTTTAAAATGGGTTGATTTGAAATCAACCCCCGCACCGCTTTGAATCTTTTTGGGGTGTGTTTTTTGTGTGTGGTGTGTGTACAAGTGTGTGATGGGGTGTTTTTGGGGTAATTTGGGGGTTTGGTTTTTTGGGGGTTTTTTCTTTCTTGCTGTTTTTTGGGCCTTTTTTATGTTTTTTGTATTACAAAATAAATATCTGATTTTGTTTTTGTTTTTTCCCCTGTTAGTTTTTTTTTGGTTCATTGTACTAGATGGGAAAAATTTTTATTGCTGACTTTTGTTTAAGCTGGGTGGATTTACATTGCCTGAAATTTTTTTCTTTTTATCGAAGGGGTTAACGTTGCTTTTGGGCCCAAAACCAAAAAACAAAATGTACCTGTTTTTTATATGACCCGGGGAAAGGGGGGGGAAGGGTTTTTTGTTTTTTACTTTTTGCCCCGAATCCAATCCCGTTGGGTTTTTCCTTTTTTTTCTTATATATGAAATATTTATGTTGTGGGGGAAAATGGGTGAGGGGTGTTTTATGTGTAAGTGTAAGTAAGTGTTTAAAAAAATTTCCTTTAGTTTTTCCCCTGTTTATATCCTTTTTGGGTTTTTGTTGTTGTTTTTGTTGGGGAGTGGGGGGGGGTGGGGTTCTGGGTTTTTTTTTGCCTTTTATTTTGGGTTTAGGGTTTGGGCTTGGGGAGGGGGAGGGGATATTTTTTTACTCTTTTTCCCCGTCTTTTGTTAGTTTTTATATTTTTCTTTATTTGTCCCTTGGGGGTTTATTCCTTTTCCCATGTTTTGTTATTGTCCCCTTTGTTGTTGTGGATGTAAAATTTGGTTTGTTTGATTTTTTTTTTTTCCTTTTTGTGGTTGTTCTTGGTTTATTTATTTTTTTTTTGTTGTTTTTATTCAGGTTTTTTTTTGGGTTTTGGTTTAAGGTTTTTTGGGTATATGTGTGGTGGGGGGGGGGGGGGGGGGGGGGGGGGGGGGGAGGGAAGCTTTGGGGTTGGGTTTTTTTTTTTTTAAAAATTTGTTTTTTTTCTTCTTTGTTTGTTTTGGTTTGGTTTTTTTCTTTGTTGCTTTTTTGTTTGTGTTATGAAGAGGGTTTTTTCAAGATTTTTAATTATTTGAATTTTTAAAGGTTTCATATTTTTTTGGTTTTTTTTTTTTGTTTTTAATTCCCCCATATGCATAAAGTTTTTTGGTTTTTTTTTTTTTTTTGGTTTGTTTAGTTTTTCCATGTTTTGGTTTTTTTATTGGGATGTCCCGCATTTACATTAAACTTTTTTTTCTCGCTTTTTTTTTTTTTTTTTTTTTTTTTGATAAATGGGGTTGATGGAAAAAAAGCAATGCATGCTTTTTACAATGTACCATCCCGAAAATAAAAGTTTTACTTTTACTTTGACTTTTTACACAAAAACTTTTTTTTTTACCCTTTTCCTTTCCCTTTGAATCCAACCCCCCCCCCCCCCCCCCCCCCCCCCCCCCCCCCCCCCCCCCCCCCCAACCAAACCCCCCCCCCCCCCCCCCCCCCCCCCCCCCCCCCCCCACCCCCCCCCGGGCCCCCCCCCAAAAAAACCCCCCCCCCCCAGGGGGAAAAACCCCAAACCCCCCCCCCAAAAACCGCCCCCCCCCCCCCCCCAAAACCCCCCCAAACCAAACCCCCAAACCAACCCCCCCCCCCTTTCCCTTTGGGAAAAAACCCCACCCCCCCCCCCCCCCCCCAAAAAAACCCCCCCCCAAACCCCCCCAAAACCCCCCCCCCCCAAAAAAACCCCCAAAAACCCCCCCCCAACCCCCCCCAAAACCCCCCCAACCCCCCAAACCCCCCCCAAAAACCCCCCAAACCCCCCCCCAATAAAAAAAACAAACCCCCCCCCCCCCCCCCCCCAAAAGGGCCCCCCCCCCCCCCCCACCTTTAAAACTTTTTTGGGGTTTTTTTTTTTTTTCCTTTTAAAAAATCCAAAAATGTTTTTAAAAAAGAGTGTTTAAAAAATTTTTAGGTAAAAAAATTGGCCCGTTTGGGGTTTTTGGTTGTTTTTTTGTTTCAAACACAAAAAAACACACACACACACAACAACAACAAAAGGTTTTACCACCAAAACCCCAAAATTTGTAAGGTTATGTGTAAAACCATTTGACCCCCAAAAAGTAAACAAATTAACCCGGGTTGGTTCGTTTATTTATTTGGGGGAATTTAAAAAAAAATATAATTTTACACTTCAAAAAAAAAATTTTAAAAAAATTTTGAAGCGCTTTGGGGGCCCTATTTCGGCATTAAACCTTCTTTTAAAATAAGAAAAATTTTTAAAAAACCAAAACCCCCCCGTTGGGGGAAAACCGCTTTAAAACCAACCCCAAACAATCGGAAACAAAACCCGAAGGTTTTTAAAATGCTTGGGGACTAAAATAAAAGGGGCAGATATTTTAAAAAAAACCCTTTTTTTAAAAGTGTGGTTTGAATTGGTTTTGGTTTTTTGAAAATTTCCGTGGGCTTAAAATTTAATTTAATTTTGGGGGGGTTCAAAATTTTAAGGTTTAGTGGGAAAACCCCAAAAGGGGGAAACCAAAAGTGGGTTTTTTTAAAAAAGGGTTGTTGAAAAAAAGTTTTTGGGGGTGAAAAAAAGGGGAAGGATGTAAGTCAGTTTCGAATAAAGGGTGCAAGGGACAAACGAAAAAAAAAAACCCAACCTTTTTAAAGGGAAAACCCTGAAAAACCCAAAATGAGGGGTTGTTTAACCTTTTTTTGGGCCAAAATGAACCAATTGTTTGGTTAAAAGGGTTTAATGAAAAATTAAAAAAGGGGAAATTTATAAAATTTAAAACTTTAAAAAAAAAAATTAAAAAATTGGAAAGTTGCATCATACAATTTTCGGAAACGCCAAAAATTCCTTTAAAAATTGAACAAAGAACCCCGGCCCCCCCGGGAAAGGGTGGAAACAAAAAATTTTTAGAAAAACAACACTTAAATAAATTTTAAAAAAAAAAAAATTTTCACCAGGAAAAATTTTTTGGGGGCGAAAGGAAAATGAACTTTTTCTAAAGTTTTCAGAAAGGGATAGGGGGGAAAAAAGAAAGGGGCACGGCCAAAAAAGGGTTTTTTAACTGGGGTTAAAAAAAGCCCTAAGAAGGGGAAGGGGAAAAGGGAAATAAAATTTAAGGGTAAAACAATTTTAACAATTCAGAGGGTTTTTGATTTTTTTTTGGGAAGGAGGGCCCTAAAGTTGCAAAAATAAAAAAAGTTCCCAAATTTTTCTTTTTTCCCTTGAATTTAGTAAAAGGGTTTTGGTATTCAAAATTTAAGAATAAAAAAACCCAAAAGAGTTTTTAATTTAAAAAAAAAATAAAAATTAAAAGCTTAAGGCAACAAACAATCCGGCCCCAAACGCGCTTTTTTTTTCCCAATTTGTACTGTTCAGGCAATGGCCTTTTTTTTTGTTTAAACTTTAAAGAAAATTTCTTCTTTTTGTTTGTCATTGTACATTGAAACTTTTGAAGAAGAAAGTAAAGCTACAATAGTATAACTATAAACAAAAATCATGTATGATAATTCATCAGTCATCAAGAAGTCAACATCAACTGCTTGTGTGCTTTGGAATCTGGTCACAAAGTAGTAAGTACATTTTGCTGCTAGACCATTCAAGAGACATTCACTGTAATATATGTTTGTTTGTTTTGTTTTGTTTAATGTCTGTTCACTACATGGTGATTTAGACACACCCGCATTCATACCAAAGTACCTATTATTACACACCGCATCTCTCTCTCTCTCTCTCTCTCTCTCTCTCTCTCTCTCTCTCTCTCTCTCTCTCCTCTCTCTCTCTCCCCTACACGCACCCACATCCACACACATAAGTATATAAATATATACATACATATAAATATACATACATATATACATATATATATATATATGTATATACATATAAATAAACATATACATATACATATCACATACATATATATATATTATATATATATATATATATATATATATATATATATATATATATATATATATATATGTAATTACAGTAAAGGTTTTACAGGTGAAGAATATATGACTTCAGCAACTGACACTATGAATTGCTGAGAGTCATATAAAACTTCTTGACTAGTGGCATATTTCTTATGAATATCTAAACCTCTCCTTTTATACATGTCAAGAAGAATTGGGCAATCAAACTGTAATATATATATATATATATATATATATATATATATATATATATATATATATATATATATATATATATATATATATATATATACATTGTTTGGGAAAATACTTGCAGTCAGTTTTATCACAAAGCTGAAGTACAAGTTGTAAATCATTTACCTTATTGAGTTATTGCTGGTTCAGTCCTCAACTCTGTTTGCTTAGCCAAAGTGTAACAGCGCAACATCTAGGGAGCTCTCTGAATCATGTTTGGAATGCAATCAGTGAAATGCCAGGATTTGGGATAAGCAGTTGATTATAAATACATGTTGCTTGCTTTTGCTGTGCGAACTGTGCCAGTCTCTAAATCTAATGTATTAACTATTAAGCTGATAATATTGGCTGATTGGATTGCTATTTCAGTATTTCACTATTTGGTTTAGTTGATTGTTTGGTGTGTATGTCTCACTGTCTGTGTATGACACCATTTTGTTTTGCTCCATATGATCAATATTCCACACACATGGACACACACTCATGTACGCACGCACACACACTCATACACACAGATCAAAGACACTGGTAGAGCAATCTATCTCTATCAGTATATGCTCCTAACTTCAAATAATCCAAATTAAAACCTTTTAATTTTCTCTAAAGAACATTTTGATGTGACAGGCACACGAAGCGTCAAACTTTTCAAATACCTAGGGCTAGGAGATTCAATCATCTTTCATCCATGACTTAAGCATCAATAGAATTGGAAGTTTACCCATTGCCTTATCCACTCAACTAGTGAACCCTCCATGATTTATCATGCTGACTGACATATGAAGTTGACTGCCACCAATGTGTTAAAAACATATGACATGCGCTATGTAGAAAAGGATGTGGATGGTTGCCAACCTCCCATGATGATTATAGTGATTTGGAAACATAAACTAATGAAGTTGACCATCAACCAGTGTGATAGAAATTGTTATTCTGATTCTGTGTGTACGTACTGTGTTGCACAAGGCACTGGACAGTGGCCACTGCAGATGGAGTGTACCTGACGCAGAGACAGGAGCCGTCCATGGCTCTGATCAGGGTGCAGGTGAAAGGCCCCATGATGCAGCTGGACGCTCCCAACATGGCCTCCATCTCTCTGCCCATCAACCCCCCTGTCACCAAGGAACAGCTGAGTAAAGTCACGTAAGTGTCAGAAGGCTGTTAACTTCATCATTTAAATTAATGCATGATCTTGTTGAACAAACTGTATGCAAAAGAGAAGTTTTATTGGATCAGATTTTTTTGTCTTTTCTTTTTGTTTTTGGGTTGTAGTTTGGTTGTGGTTTGTTTTTTTTGGGAGGGGGGGGAGGGTGTTCTTACTTCTTGTCTTGAGTTCAAGGTTCATCGATAGTAAAAATTGTTTTGTGCATGCGGCTCATCAGTGTCAAACCTCCCCTGGGAGAAACATGACAAAAAAGGGAAGAAGTATGCGGCCCTGTTTTACCCACCATTAACTAGGCAGAACTCTGTGTTCCAACTTTGGGGATGATGTCAAAACACAACACCAGTGTGCATGTGGGGGGTTTTCTGGAAATGTTGTCATCCGTTCCTACCAGCACGCAATGGCCTGCTCCTTCGAAAGGTGGAACGGATGTTAAGATGTGCACAAGATGTTCTGCATGTGTTCACACACGGGACTTTGGTTTATAGTCTCATCCAAAAGACTCGCTGAGTTGCTTATTCAAAGGACTTTTGGGAGAGTGGAGTTGGTACTAGTGGCTCAAACCCAGGCCAGCCATCAAATTACGAGCTCAGTGCTGTAGCTGCAAGGCTCACCTGCCCCCCTTTTTGTCTTATAAGGCTTGTTTCACTCATAAGGTTTTCCTGCAAAATGTGTGCGAATCAGTACTTTATAGACCTAAACACTGTGGGTGCATTGTAACAAGAGATCAAAAACCAGTATGAAGTATAACTTATAAAGTCAAATCAAGATGCTGTAACTCTTGTTAAGGGTTTTTATACATGTATATTTAAAAGGAAAAGAACATCTTTGATATTCTCAAACACTCGGGATTTTTTCTCTTTGTACTGTTGTTTAATTTAAACATGTAAAAAACTTCCCCCCCAAAATACAGTCTAAATGAACACACTGTGGATGATTTTGTGGTACAGTGTATATATATATTCAAAACAAGACAGATAGCAACACTTAACCTCAATTGTTCACAGAGTAAAGACCGACACGATCCAGTCTCTGGATTGTGGCGATGAGGTGGCTGCCTGGCTGTGCCACTACTTTAACCGCACTGGGCTGCGTTTGCACTTTTCTCACCCATTCCTGGAGAAACGGCAGTGCCAGAAGAACAAGAAGCTGTGGAATCATCCCGCTGAATCTGGTGATTTGGTGAGTGGATGGTGGGGGGGGGGGGGGGGGGGGGGGGGGGGGTGTTGGGTTGTTGTTTTTTTGTTCATTTCTCTGTTAGAGCTTTGAGTTTTATCAATAGTGAGATTTTTGTGTATGCAAACCACCCCCCCCCCCCCCTCCCCCCCCCCCCCCCCCCCCCCCCTCCCTCTTAAAGTAGCTGGATTCCGATTTTGGGGATACAGTTGGGATTTGGGAGGTTTACCAATGGTGAGATTTTTGCATATATATATGACTGACCCCCCCCCCACCTTTTTCCTGTCAAACTGTGTAGAAAGGGCAAGGCTGGGAATCAAACCCAGGATCTCAAAGTTTACTTGTTAGGCAGGTGAATGTCTAAACCCTCCTACCACCTTCTGGTGAGTTGTTGAAGGTTTGGCAATATCTTCTCTTTCAGTGGAATAGTTGATCTCTTCTCCTCTCCCTTAACTCCCTAGCAGTTAGTTGTTGGGGCACTGCACTGAATCATTTGGGGGTTTTGGGTTTATTTCTGTAAGGTTTGTTTATTGGTGTTTGTTCTGTTCAGATAAAGTTGCTACCATATCTTTTTCTGTGTTTGATCTGGTTGTGCATGTAGCGAATAATCTGCTTTGTGGATTACTGGATAAAAATGGTATGATGTATATATAATAGAATAGTTATCATGTAGTTCTTACTTAGAAAACTGTGACTATAACTTTTGAGTTGGTAAATGGAAGATTGAAGAAATATTGAAAGACAAGGTTCTGACTATGTGCGTGTGTGTGTGTGTGTTAATGTGATGGTTTGTCAATGATGAAAGATTCCTTTTTTCTTAACCTCTGCACAGTCAGTTTTCTACTTTCATTTGTTGGAAGGGGTTGGGGAGAGTGAGAGGAAATTTTGGGTGGGTTTTTTTTTATTGTCATCATGTACAATTTTTCTACCATGATGAGGAGCTTTATCTTTCATTCAAACATCTGTTAACCTACCTATCGCATTCTGAAGAGAAACTCTCTGTTAGTATTTCGAATTACGGGGTGTTTTGTCGAGAATAAGGACTCAAGTACACATAGTCTGTAGTACTATGTTCGCAGTAGACCATTTTGGCAGGTATTATATGAGCACTTTGTTCTGACCCCAAGTATGTCCGTCCAACTACATGTGTCGGTGCTGTCCTTTTGTCACCAATACAGTAAATGCAGTGTACATCTGTGTTGTCTACATACTCTAACATCGCAATATGTTGTGATTAAACAAAAAATAATATGTGGTCCTGCCGAATGTGTACCCCATGCATCCATGATGGTAAATCCAATCGACATTCACACGTCACAAAATTACTGTCACAAGTCTACACTTCTTCAGTGGAAAGTATTCAAACATATTGAAAATGACGTTGACTAATGCGGTATATACATTATTTAGAAATTATGCTGACGCCTACTATTTACAGACACTAGTGTGTCCTTCACCAATACTAGCTACATGGCTGTCACAATGCAGGTGTCACAGCCAGTGTCCCGTCCAGGTGTGTTGGCGTGTTTCTCAGGTGAAAATACTGATTAATTTTGAGAAATCTGGTTTTCATCATAATATTACTGATCCGTGACTCAGAAAATGTCAAATCAGTAGATCAGTAGAGATGAAGCCTCGGCAAACGCTTGATCCCCATCATGATCAAAACTGACAGGTAAGCCCAAATTTCATCAGGTGTTGTTTCTGTCCGTAATGGATCTATGACTAAGCCTTTCACAGCGATCTTTTGCCTGGCATAGTTGTTAGTTTCATCTGCTACAATTTGAAAAAAATGTTGGGGCACAAACAAAACAAAGTAATCTAAGAGCTTGGCTTTCAGTGGGAGAGTTTGTGCCGGCCCAGTCATCAGCGTGAAGTCTTGCACTGAGCAAGGCACTTGTGCGCTGCGCCATGTCGTCTGCTATGAAGCCAACGGAATGTTATCCTAAGCATCACTTTCCGACTCACTACCTTCTCCTATTTCATCTCTTTCTTCTACATCTACTTCAACATCAGATTCAACATTTTATTCTCTTTCGAACTGTTCCACTTGCGCCAAAATAGCTTCAATTTCCACATCAGTATATTCCTCCCAAATTGTATGCTCAATCTTTGCTGCCATTTTTAGCAACAAGAAAGCGTGGGAAAGACAAAGCCAGTCACTGGCCAATTTCTTGTGAAAGGGAGGCTGTGTAGCACTGAATTTGGTGTCCATTCCTTCCTTAGTTTATGCTGACCTCAGTGGAATGTTCATTCATAGTGTGCGTGTACTAGGTAGAGCTTAGTGCGTGAGGGAAAATCCCCACTAGGCTGAAATGACGTCCGGCGGGCTGCGGCGGGTATAAATAGATGCGGGCGAGCGGGCAGCGGCGGGCTACGGCGGGTAAAAATGGGAAAGGGTTAAATCACTATCAGTGAAAGAAACTTCTTTTTTATTTTGTTGGGGGTGTTTTGGTGAGCAGACGGCACTGTCTGACTACTGTGGCTACATGATGCTGAGTAAACCATCTTTGGCGGCTCTGAACGAGCGGCTTCAGTCCCCTGTACCCATCAGTAACTTCCGTCCCAACATCATCGTGGATAGCTGTTTTGCCTTTGATGAGGTCAGTTCTTGTTTTGTTTGTTTATTTGTGATTGAAAATGTTTTCTGTAAACTGAAAAAAAAAGTATCCACAAAAAACCAAAAGTGGAGATTCTCATCTGCATTCACACATTCACTCTGTTTGTCACCCACCCACGTAGAAATAGGTACAAAGTTGTGCACAGAGACACTCTGACAAATAGACACTCACAGACTACACACTTTCATACACGTACATGCATACACACACACATACATACACACACACTCACCACACACACACACTCACTCACACACTCACATACATACACTCACACATACATACACACACACTCACTCACACACACACACACTCACACACACTCACATACATACACTCACACACACACACACACACACACACACACACACACACACACACACACACACACACACACCTCTTCTCCTAGTATCAGCACTGTTCCCACAAATCTCATTTGAATTTCACAGTACCCAACACAGCCAGGCTTGTTTCTTCACTCCCTCAGAGCTTTAAGTTCTCAAGAAGCCGTGTGTAATCACCATCAGTATTCAGCTTTCTCCTTTGCTGGGATCAGCTGTTGAAGCCGTGCTCAACATCCCAAGTCAGCAATAGGTCATTATAGCTAGTTAGGGTGGCGCTGTTCTTGTGGTGATGCGCTCTCCCCGGGGAGAGCAGCCAGAATTTCCAGCAGAGAAATAAGCTGTGACTTAAAAGTGGTATAAATGAATGAATGAATAAATAAATAAATAAATAAAAAGCCCCCCCACCTTTTCCTTCCAATCTCTTACCCTTTTATTCAAATTCAAATACTTATCTCAAACAGAGAAATTCATTTAGGTTATGAGCAAATTATTACACATCTAAGGATAAAGCATTGAATCACATACGTGTCAGTAGAGAGAGTATACAGCTTTCAGCACCATATAAAACCCAACACATTTTGCTCTCTGCGCAAATTTTTATTAGTTGTGCTGTGAATAAACTTCATTCAGTCATACTTACATTCAAACTAACATGCATTCACTAGTCGTACAGGCAAACTTCCCATCCAGTATGTACAAGTTCACAATCTCACAGTGACTCCTGGGGGGGAAGAGTGAATCAGAGTGCATGTTCTGGGTGACTCACAGAGCATGGTAATCAGGGGCATGCACAGCAACATTAACACAGGACAGCACACATGCTAAAATCACACTTTTTACTGTCTTTTACTTTTTCCTTACAGTACCACAAGTGCCTTTTTGTTGTTGTTGTTGTTGTCTTCGATTTTACGTCTGTTCACTCTCAGTGATATCAGAGAGTGCCTTTTTATTTATGTGATTGTGAGTTTTATTAGCTTCAGGATTTGGGATGGGGGGGGGGGGGTGGGGGGGTGGTTGGTTGTTTTTCGTAACTTCAGGCATGTGTGGATCTGTTTCAGGACAACTGGATCTCTGTGCGCATTGGAGATGTTCAGCTGAGGGCACTGGATGCCTGCACACGCTGCATCCTCACTACTGTGGATCAGGAGAAAGGGGTCAAGGACCTGCTGGAAGAGCCACTGACTACCCTGAGAAAGTTGGTTGTGTTTGGCTTGAGAAGCTGTGTGCTGTTTTAAGTGTGTTTGAGTGTGTGTGTGTGTGTGTGTGTGTGTGTCCGTCCATACGTGTGTGTGGGTGTGTGTGTGTGTCCGTCCATACGTGTGTGTGGGTTTGTGTGGGTGCATGTATACATGGATAGATAGATAGATAGATAGATAGATAGATTGATATAGATGTGTGTGTGTGAATAGAGAGAGAGAGAGAGAGAGAGATGTGTGTGGGTGTGTTTGGATGGTATCCTGTAAAGTCAGTGGCAAATCTAAGTCTTACATACAAGAAACTCAAACTGACATGGATCAGTTGTTTTGTTTGTATGTTTTGTGGTAATCACAACCCTGCATGCCAGATTAGTCTACATGTCACACTTTTCCATTACAAATTCTTAGAGGGGAATAACAGCATGCATGGTGGCCTATGTGTGTTACAACACATCGGCCAAGAAATTCATGGAGCAGATGTTTTAGGGATTTATTGCATAATCCTGTGTGCTATTAAAGGCCTCAGGTTTTTGCACAATCCATATAACACATTAAAAATACAACCATTGTACTGTAGGCCTCAGTAGATCACTTTCATTTAATAACAGTCAATACGATGTGAAGCAGTATTTAAGTGTGGTCTGTAGTGTTTGTACCTTTTACTACACTGCTTGTCAAAACCCCATGCCAAGTGGGTATAAGCTTTTAGACATGTGCTCTAGAAGGTTTAAATGCAAGTAACACTCCTTTTAATTTCTTCAACATTCATAAATTCTGAAGTATTGCATCTTCATTTTAACAAAAAAAATGAAAGTTTCGTGCATGTAAAGAGTATGACTTGTATCGCGTTTCTTCACAGATTCCGTCTGAAACAGCCTTATGGAAACAAGCCTGCCTTTGGGGTGAACTTCACTCTGGACAAGCCTGGCAAGATCTGCGTGGGGGATCCAATCTACGCCCGACTGGGACAGCACAAGGTGTCCCCCAAGTAACCAGCTGACAGCTATGCTGTTCTGTATTTGAAGGGGCCAGCTGATTCAGCATCCGCAGAAATTGTCTGTGGTATCCTGTGGGCTGTCTGTCTCTGTTTATACCACTTTTTGTTTACCTTTTATATCTATCCTGTCTTTTTGGTGCAACAGAAGTAGATTCTACAGCATTGACTGGTTGGGGTGGGTTTTTTTTAGGTATAATGTAAATGTAAATACTTAATTCTCTCATGAACTTGAGAAATTCATCTGTAGATATGTTAGTTTCTTTTTTTCTTTCTCTTTTTGAGGTGTAATGTGAATATGAATACGATTTTAAGTACATAAGTATATTAAACACTAGGGAAATTCATGTGTAGGATTGGTAGTTTCTTTGGGTATTTTTTTTTAATACATATCGGGTTTTGCATATATTTGTTTTGACTGATGAAGGTAAAAGGTCGACCAAAGCTCAAAAGGGGTGTGCAGTAGTATTGATAAGCATATTTTATATTCAAAAAGTGCCTTCCTATTTCAATGAGACTCAACCTGATATCCAAATGTAGCTGCAATAGGTTGTGAACGCACCATTTTTGTTCTTTTTTTCCTTCAAAATTTCAAACTTACTTTACTAAAGACATACAGGAAAAATATATCTCGGATTACTTGTCATTTTGTCCATTTGTACCTTACTAGATGATGTTAATTGTTTTGTATGATAATTGAACTATGCATTGAAAGTCTTGTTTTTATATTCATTCAGAAAGTGTATATCTCATGTTATTGTTGATATGATACAGCTTATATGGCTAGTTTGTCTCTATTTTATATGTATGATGTGTAATCTGAAACAAACACACAGTGCAGTTCAGTAAACAGTTAATGCTCAAGTTAAGGGAGGGGGGGGATGAAAAATTGTTACAGTTTTAATGGTATTCTAACAGCTGGGAGATGTAGGAAGATTTGTTTGCAAAATAAGATACAGGGAATAAAGTACCTGTGTAGAATACTCATCAGGTCTTTTTGTGTAGGTCAGGAACAATCAGTGACATGAATATCAACAAAGAAAGACATGCAAACTCTTTCACAAAGATCTACAGTTACTAACAAAAAATAAAAATGTTAAACAGAATCAGAGAGCCTCTTCATACCCAGTTGTGTACCGCAGTATCTGTTTTAGATTTACTGATAATACTCTGTTAAGATAATCAGAATGCATTGTAACTTGATCTTTGCAACTTTTTGTGCCATATAATCAGAACTTCTATTCTCAATTGTTCAAAATAAAAGGGAGACATTTTTTGGTCATATCGCCCAGAATTTAGAGAAGTGTGTCAGGATAAGCATCTTCCTTTAGAGTTCAGTTCAGTTCAGAAACTTTTCAGCCTGTGAACATAATTTCCTTTGCATTCACATACTGGAAAGGAAAGGTCTACATTAGAGATGTGATGGGGCGGTAATTAGATTACCTCCTGTGCAATCAGAGTCCTGTCCCAGTGTTGTGTTTTTAAATCTGGACACACCTGTGAATTTTGTGACACTCTATTTCGTGAGTGGTGGTTGAAAACACTCCCTTACATGCACTTCGCCTTCACGGTGAAATGTAGTTCTAATTTATGCAGCTGCTCTTTAGAGGCCACATTCTAACTGTGAGACTGTGCCTTGTTGCCAAGGTTTGTGCAGAGTTGGGACATGAAAAATGTCCACTCCGTTATAATTGGTAGTACGCATGGGGTTATATACCCAAGAGTGATTGTCTCAGGACTGGTGTGTGACAATCGTTACAGGCTACTGGATTAAGCGTCAGATATGCTGGTCGGGTAGCATACCTCAGGACGAGGTATGGTTAAGTGGTGGACGTGGTATTTAGATTATCTCCCGTGCAATCACAGTCCTGTCCCAGCCTTGTGTTTCTAAATCCGGACACACCTGTGAATTGTGTGACACTGTTTCATTGGGTGGTGGTTGAAAACGCTCCCTTGTATACATTTCACCTTCATTGTGAAATGTAGAATTTATGCAGCCACTCTTTAGAGGCCACATCCTAACTGTGAGACTGTACCTTGTTCCCAAGATTTGTGCAGCGATGGGACATGAAAAATGTTGGCTCTGTAACAGAGACACCAGAAAAATGGGGGGAAAATTTAACATGTAACTTGGACTGTCAATAAGTGTGAAATAGTCACATCAGGTCACAGGATTAAATAGATAATGTCCCTAAAACGAGAATCAAGTATTTGAAGGATAACATTTCTGACAAAGACTTTGAAAAGCATATAGAATGTCTGCCAAAAAAAGAGTTGACTGACTACAAATGATAGAAATTCTTGCATACATTATATTATTTTGTTGTTATTCACTAACTATAGTAAAACCAATTGTCTGTGATACTGGTTTTTTTCAACTGCCTTGAATAGTGTATAAACTGTTAGCTTTCAGTTTTCTTTAAACTGCTGTTTTTGTAACGCTAACTTTCTATAAGTCTTGGTTGCAAACTGGAATTCTCAGATGTTTAAAGCCCTTCGTTTTACTTTCAGCCTTGGTGTATTTCTGTGTATCACCTTCTATGAAGGGGAGTGGAGGGATCTTTCAGTGTTATGATACACTTTTCTCCTTGAAAATATGTCTCAGTTTTTGTTGTCTTTGTTGCTGCAATTTTATTTTGTTTCTGTTGGCTTTTCTTGACTTTTTACACCAATCCTTTCACTTTTACATTTTTTTTCTGCAAGTATTCATTTTTGTGTTGTTTCTGTTTGGATTCTATGCAGAACTTCTGCTCTGTTGAACCTTTTTTGGTTTGTTTGTTGTTTGTTTTTTGTACTCAGAAAATAAACATTTCTATTGGCAGATTTTGGCTTTGTAGGTCTGTCTATGCATTTTTCAAAAGTCTAATGTATTCTTTTTAGTACAGCCATGCTAGTTGTCTGTGGTAGAGCATTTGCATTGAATGTGGTAGTCTGCCATATGGCAAAGCAACTTAGAGAAGTATTGTGGAAACTTACACATACAATCTTATTACAAGCATCAGTCATTTGAAGAGTTTCCTTTTATATAGGTGACTTACAGTCCTTTTTATAATTTTTTTTCTTTTTATTTTAGTGAATTGATATTTAGCAAGAAACACATAAAAACTTAAGTAAAGTGCAAAAAAACTTGAGTTGTTTCTCATGAAAAGTGTTCTGTTGTTCTACTAACTGTGAACAAAATAAATTCAAAATGAAATATAAAACAAAGAATAATTATATGTTGGTATAGTGGTTGATATGTTGTTGAAGAATGAATTCATTAAAATGACAAACTAGTTATGAATGGGGAAAAAATAATCAAAAAGTCCATGGTTATTTTTTTCTGAATGCGTGCTGCCTTACTTTCATGGAGTAACTATCAATGGAAAGAAAATCAAAGCATGCAAAGGTGACCGCATGAACGATTAAAATATTGTTGATTATTTTGCCAAACCTTGCCAGATATATAAACATATCCCCAACAAAGCACAAAAGTAGGCATGAAGTCAACAGTCCATTCCATTTCCGGAGTATGTGTACTGTGCTGAAAACCAGTCCAACAGAAATATATTGTGGTAGATTGTTGGTCCTAAAATTCCTGTAACAATAAGTTAAAATGCTCTTTGTTTGATTGTTCTCTTTTTGTTTTTCCTTTTCTTTTTCTGTTAATAGTTAGCATTTATCTACATCCTTGGTTGGTTTGGGTTGGGTTTTTTAATGAATTGTTATGAGTGGGTTTCATGTACAATAAATACATTCTTAAAGAACTGAAGAACTTTCTTGTGCACATGTAATGCGTGTGTGTTTGTGTGCATCATCTATCTCTGTTTTTGTCTCTGTGTCAGTTTATTTGTCTGTTCGTTCAACTGGCTAGCTGGCTTGTTGGCTGTCTCTGTGAGTGTTATGACTTTGTGCGTATGATATAATACTTTGTCTATGAGGGCTAGATGTATAAAAAATAATAATAATAAATAACTAAATTATTTTTTTTAATTGTGCTTACCCTGTTACCCTCTTGAAATAAAATTCGTTCTTTTTTAATTGTGCTTACCCTGTTACCCTCTTGAAATAAAATTTATTCATTCTCTCTGGTTCACATTATTCCGAAGATTTTCCAAACTGCTTGGAGCCTGCAAGACATGAATCATTCTTGTAAATGTACGCTTTAAGGTAGTGGGTAAAGAGTGCCTCTGTGGGTTTTCTTTGGGTTTTTGTTGGTTTGGGGTTTTTTTTGTGATGATCAAATCAAATATAGATTGACAAGAAAATGCATGTTGTATAATGGTGTGCATAGTGTGTGAAGAAATGGTGTGCAAGTGTATATGGAGATATATTCTTCTTCTTTTTTTTTAACAGTATTGCGAAAGAAAAAACAAAGCCGATGCTGTGATTGCCATTCAACTATTTTTCTTGATAATAAGAATTTGCTAGTTTGTATAATGGCGTGGAAAGTGTGTGGGGAGAAGGATTTTTTTTTTTCAAATCATATCAAATGTGAAAGAAAAAACAAAATAAATCTGGACAAGTGTTTGGCGTTGATATCGATGATATCGTGTGAACTGAGTTCAGTTTATGTTGGTGGCAAATCTGTTGATTGATCTTCTGCTGGAAGATTGATGACATATTTTACACCAATATATCTTACGGAAAATGTATGTGAAAGACTTATGGTATACAATTTTTCAGTATAGAAGTGGATAAAGTGTGACAGTTTTCTTTTTCTTTGTTTGTGGTTTATACTTTGATAATGAGATCAAATATAAAGTGACGAGAAATGTGTAACAGTTTGTATAATGGTGTGAACACATCTAACTTATGAAAAATACTTGTGAAAGATTAGGGCTATATACATTTTTTTATGTAGCAGTGGGTAAAATATACCCATGTTTTCTTTTTGTTGTAGTTCTTTTAAAAACAAAATCAAATGCAAGTTGACAAGAAAAATGTTATCATTTGTACAATGGTGTGGGAAGATGGGGTATTTTTCTCAAATCACATCAAATGGTCTGTTTTGTTGTTTTTTAATTGTAAAGAACACATGTTGGAGTAGGGTTGCTTGTGTAGAAAAAAAATATTGGTTTATATTAATTGTTGTATGTGTTTTTAAATGTCATAAAATGCCTTCTATTGTGGGGGGTTTGGGGGGGGGGGGGGGGGCAACTTGAATGCCTGCATACAGAGGATTTGGGGGGGGGAGGGGTGCCTGCCATGCATGTTTTTCACATCCTTCAAATAGTATCTGTATTTAAATGACTTTCATTGCTGTAAATCACGTCTAGTCCAAGTTGTTTTGGTGTGTGTGTGTGTGTGTGTGCGTGCGGGCGGGCGGGCGGCGTGCGTGCGTGCGTGTGTGTGTTTGTGTGTGTGTGTGCGCGCGCGCGTGTGTGTGTGAAGTCAAGACAAAACAAATCTTTATTTTCAGATTGTACATTGAACAAGCAATACAACTGCTTTTTTTTTTTTTACATCAAACTATCCATCTATATAATAGTTTTTAAAAACTACAGTGGAAACACACACACACATATGCAGATTGGTACTTCCATAAAACAAATATTAATACTTGTATATGACTATATCAACATAGCCTCAACTTCCTTTATAATAACAGTACTAACATCAGCAGTACCTCCAATCCCACCCCCACCACACACGCACATCATACTACATGCAACATTTGTATTTATTTCATTTACAACAATCAACCACACCACAAACGTATTCAAGTGAAACAGAAAAGGATAGTGCCTAAAGCGGGGATAAATTTACCTTCAAGTCAGTTTCTAAACACTTATTCATAATTTTTTTTTAAGATGTGTTTTAGATTGAGTTTTGTTTCTGACAAATTTCAAATTCCGTGGGAGTTTATTCCAGAAATTACTGCCTGAATACAAAAAGTTTGATTTACGAGAAAAGGCTCTTTCTGAATCTTGGAAATGTTAGCAAAATGATTGTGTCTGTGATGGTTAATTTTGAAAGTTTTAGTCATCTTCGGAGGTGCATTTTCATTAACAACATTTTGCATTAAACACGGCTTCATTGAATAATAGGCTGAACTTGCAACAAGTCCGGATATTAAGTTGCTTATGATCATCAATAGTCAGTGTGTGTGTGTGTGTGTGTGATAGTAGTAGAAGTAGTAGTAGTAGTAGTAGTAGTAGTAGTCTTCATTTTTAAGTCTATCCACATAAAATGAAGCCAAACGGGAACAAATCAACAAAAAATATAAAGTGAATAAATAAACAAACAATAATAATGTTATGTTATTCTTTTATATCGAGGATAATGGAATAAGCACGAATATGCTTTTTTACAACTACATGTAGTCCCCGTGTGTATGCGGTTTTGTTAATTCTGTCATCTGTTCCCACCGGCACACAATGGCGTACTCTTCCGAAAAGTGGAACAGAATTTAACGTGTGGGCAAGATGTTCTGCGTGCGTTCGTACACGGGGCCTTGGTTTATAGTCTCTTCCGAAGGACTTTAGGGGAGAGTGGAGTGAGAGACAGACAGACAGACAGACAGAGAGAGAGAGAGAGAAAGAGAGAGAGAATGGAGAGGGGAGGGGTGAATCACACAAATTTAATACCAGTGTCTCTGGGTGCATCATGGGTGACCTACATAGGTGTGTGTGTGTGTGTGTTAAAGTGCGTGTGCGTATGAGTTTTTGTGTGTGTAGGCGTGCGTGCGTGTGTGTGTTCGTCCAAAGAACATTTTCTGTTAAACTTTGTGTGGAAATCATTTTAACTGCATATGACAATCCAGATCCATATTCACATTTTAACGAGCCTACTGCCTACTATCCCCCACACCTGCTGAGCCCAGGAAATCCAGGGCTTTATGATACATAGGCTATAAATTATGTCAATCTCCTATGACAGAACATCTCACAAATTATGTTTTGCTTCCATTTTTCGTTATACTACCCTCCAGTGCTAACAATTCTGTATTTCTACCGCTTCTGTACACAATATTAATCTGTCTGTTGCTACTTTTTGTTTTCTTCTGTCCTACTACTATCACAACTAAACCATCTCTTTTGATTTCTTTAAAAAACTGAATATCGCAATCGTTGGTGGTTTTTTTAATGATTTTTTCTTTTAACTTCACATTCAAATCTATGTCAGAAAGACTTAAGATATGACAATTCTCTCCCATGCCAAAGTCGCATGCGCTGACCTGACTTGTTAGCGCAATTCCCAGCACATTAGACTTGGGCATAGGGCTGGACTGGGACAGAATTGTTATCTTTTAAACAATTGAAGTCTTTCGGGGTGGGGGGGGGGGGGGGGGGGGGGAGGGCAGGAAAACGGATCAAAAAGGCCAAAAATAGGCAAGAAGGAGATGACAGGACGAAAATGAACAAGGTAGAAACAAAGAGAGGAATAGAAAAGAGGGAATTCGTGGCACAAAACTTCCAGGTGGGGATACTTCTTCTTCGTCGTCGATAGCAACTACGGTTGTCTGTCACGTGAGTGAAAATGCGTTGCACTGCCGTTAAGTACCTGACAAATCAGGCCCAGTGCATCCGACTTCCGCACGGGAGAGAATTGTTATTTTATGTCTTTCTGGGAAAAAGGTAGGAGAATGGACCAAGAAGGCAGAAAGTAGGCAAGAAGGAGGTGACAAGAAGAAAAGGAAAACGGCAGAGACAAAGAAAGGGATAGAAAAGAGGGAATTCCTAGCACAGAATGTCCAGAAGGTGGCGATACTATTCATACTGACAGCCCAGGAATTTTGCCATTGGACAAATATCATCTGGCTGTGGCTAAATATCTCTTACGTTATTCAACACAAGAAACGGATGTGGACAACAAAATTAGTATAAGATCTGATGTCAACTTTCCTAAAAGAGCACATTCTATTCGCTCTGTCACCACAGCTAGAACCTATACTTCTCAATTAGTTGATCAGGCAGAAATATTTCCTACAAAAAATAGCTAAATCAAAGATTCTCTCCTCCTCTTGTCCACCATGGGAACTTAAGAGAGCTAATTTTTACGTAAATTATTCCTCTTTAACTAAAGAAGGTAATGAAAAAATTCTTAGCCCATCAGTAAAAGAATATATACAAACTACATATCCAGATCATTTAAAAAACTACACAGATGGTTCCCTTTTAAACAACAATGAGGCGGGTGCAGCGTTTATCATACCATCTTTAAAAGTAGCGAGATCATTTTATGTTGGAAAAATCGATATATTCTTTACAGTTGAATTGTCTGCTATTTTGATGGCTTTATATTATCTTCTAGATTTTCCTAAAAACATATTTCAAACGCTATTCTATGTTGATTCCAGGTCAGTCTTACTTGCTCTGAATAACTTCAGTTCAATAGTGAGACAAGATCTCATTGAGATTAGTCATCTCATTCATTTTCTGATGTTATGAAGCATTAGTGTTACTTTTTGCTGGATACCTTCGCATTGTGGTATCTACTTTAATGGAAAAGTTGACAGAATAGCAAAACATGGAGCTGAGCATACCGATGGGTCTTGCAGCATAAGCGTTCTTCTATCCATCCATGAGGGCTATAGCATGTTACAAAATGCATGTTGGAAACACTTTTAAAAGAAACTACATGATAGGCCTACCAGTTCTCCCTGGAGTGATGTTGTAGCCCATGTTTTATCTTTTGATAAAACCAAATGTTGTAATTTACATGAATATAGAAATGTTGTATCTTTTATCTCAATGCTTTCAGAACTAAATTTTTTAAAAAGCAACATGTATCTGTGGCGAAAATCTTACCAATGATCACATTCTTTTAGGATGCAGAGATCTGAAAAACTTTTTAGGCGCCTTCCCAGTCTGTAGCTTACAGCACATTCTAAAAGACATTCCATTAATGAAAGAAATTGTATTGTCATTAAGGCATACTCCTATTTTCAGACTCCTTTAATGTAAGGATAGCTTCTAGTTATATGAATAGCAAAGTTAGCATTGTAGCTGTTCATTTTTTAAAATTTTCAGAATTCTTGTTTATGCCTTTTTTCATAATAGTTGTTTATTGGGATGGATTAGTTATGTGCATACCCTTTCCCCCCTACACACATCCGGTGGGAACGGATGACAAAATTGACAAAACTGCGTACACACAGGGACGAAGATGAAAAAGCACATGAATGCTTATTCCATTATCCTCGAAATAAAAGAATAAAAATAAAATAAAATAAAATAACTAACACACACACACACATATACACACGCTATCCCGTCTGATATCACTATTTAGTGGAAGGACGTTAAACTGAAGAATTACTACTACTACTACTACTACTAGGCACGCACGCACGCACCCCCGCCCAACACACACACTGTATTACTGCCCTTGGTAATATTTTAAATATTTTAACCTCCCCATTCTAAACATACTGCCTGTCCCGAACATCGCCCAGTTGACGAATCCCCAAAATTTAGTTTCCTAATTAATTTTAGGACTAGCCTACGTCAACACAGGCCTAGCCTAACAGTTACTCGCCTAAACCCGTTCCGCTTTTCGGAAGAGCAGGCCATGTGTGCAGGTGGGAACGGATAAAAGTTTACAAAACTGCATACACACAGGAGACCAAATGAAACAACCCCACAGGAGTGCTTATTCCATTATCCTCGAAATTAACGAATAAAAATAAATGTATATATATAAATAAATATATAATATAAAAATATATAACAAATATCCCCGGGGAGAGCAGCCCGAATTTCACGCAGAGAAATTTCGTGACTTACAGTGGTATAGCCTAAATAAATAAATAAAAATAAACTCCTTTGAAGCGGACTTAGCTCCCTTAGTCTCGCACACAAGCGGAAAATTCAATTTCCGGTAGGGTGCAGGACCTCACTTTTCTCAGTTAGCCTATCCGTCGACTGGCTGCTCGGATCAGTCGATTGCATTGCTGTTTTCCAGTTCCAGCGTAATCTTTTGACCAAAGATGTGGATGAGGTGTGAAGTTGATGTGGTGTTTCGACCACCAGATGGCTGCAATATTCGAAAGATGAGTCGTCCATGCCGCGCAATGATCTGTATTGGTAAAGAAGGTGGCCGGTCGAATATGAACTGCAGAATCAGCATGCTCATTTTGACCAACAAATCAAGGAAAACCACAAAGTATCTTGTAAGTAGAAAACTTATACTAGTGATATATAAAGCCTGCATCAGACCTGTTCTCCTGTATGGTTCGAGACGTGGGTTTTCACAAAAACCGTCGAACGTTTGTTGAGCTGTGAAACCCGAATGCTATGCTACATGACAAACGTCACAAAGATCAGATGGGAAGACAGGATCACGAATAAAGAACTATGGAGAATGTGCAAAGTTTATTATCTGAAGTCTGTAGCTAGTACCAATAGACTGCGATGGTTTGGGCACGTTCAACGGAAAGCAGACTACCACATCATAAAAAGAGCAATGAACTTCTAGTGGATGGAAAGAGACCAAAGGGAAGACCTAGCAAAACCTGGGCTGCCTGTATTGCAGATGATCTTAGAGAAAGGGGCATAAATAACCTTGGAGGATGGAGAAGGCTCATCAATGCCAAACCTCCCCTGGGAGAAACATGACATAAAAGGAAGAAGAAGATACATGTATCCCTCTTACTAGTATAAAGCATTATAGGCTTCAAGTTCAAGGGACAACACATCTGTTTTGTGTGTGTGTGCTTTTGTCAAAGGTTCATAGGTTATATAAGTAGTCCTTCGGATGAGGTTCCCTGTGTGCAAACGCATGCAGAACATCTGGCGCACACCTTAAATCCTGTTCCGCTTTTTGTAAGAGTAGGCCATTGTGTGCCAGTGGGAACAGATGACAGAATTGACAAAACCACATACACATGGGGACTATATGTAAAAAAAGCACATGAGTGCTTATTCCATTATCCTTGATATAAAAGAATAAAATAAATTATATAAAAAAATATATCATGAGTAGCTCTAGTTGGGTGTGGGTTGTTTTTTTTGTTCCTTTTAAATTTAAATATTGATACAAATGTGGCAAATCATCAAGCTGTGAAAAGACTCCTTAACTGTGATTGATCAATACTTTTAACTGTGACTGATCAATACTTATAAGTTTAACTTGAACTTTACTTTAAGCCATCTGGGTCCCTGGCAATGCCGTTAACAATGTTTACTACTCCATCTTAAAGTTAGAGATCTATAGTTCTACGGCAGCATGTGCACACATGATATAGTCTAGGCCTATAACTTATCAGACAGCGTCTCTCCAGTGGGATTTTCTGATTTCCGAGCAGACTTGCCATGTCCTTCCATTTCTTCCAAGCACTCGCATTCCTGGTTCTGACAGCTGATTCAGATTTTGCTTCGCAGCTCATCATCTCTCCCAGGTAGCAGAATTCGTCTACCACTTCTATCTTCCCTTGTTCAAATTCTAGCTCCTTCTTTCCTGCATCAGTATTGTCTTCACCCTTCTTATTCATACAACTGGGACAGACAAATACTACGTCCTCCTTCAGACTTTTGAGCTTTGAGCATCTTTTGTGACACCAATATTGAGTTGTTCCCTACACCTTTGTGGCAGACACCACACGGGTATTTGCCTTGCTCTCTATGTGTTCTGCGGTCTTTTCCAACTGTCATTGTTTTAGTCTTGTCGACATTTACCTTCATTCCTCTGCGTTGTAATCTTTGTTTCCAATTGCCAAATCCTTTGAGTTCTCAGCTACCAGTACTAAGTCATCAGCATACAGCAGTTCCCAGATCTCTTCTGGCCTCTCCACTTCCTTGGATATTTCATTCATCACGAGGATAAAGAGCAGAGGGCTCAATGCGGATCCTTGGTGCACTCCTACTTTTATCTCAAAGCTTTCTGACGTCCTAATTATAGTTTTCACTTTAGTTTTGATCTGGAGTTCTTGTACAAAGTCATAACCATTGAGATGGTGTGTTAGAGGTTGAAAGTTTTTGAGCAAAATGACAAATGTGTTTGGTTTCAAATGAAATTTTCATTGGTGTGGTTTCAGTTGTCTGGAAATATCAAGCAAATATACACTCGCTTTGTGGATGAGGGGAAGGGAACAGTCAGTCAGTTGAATCCACCTCAAGACATCTGTATCAGCAAGGTAGGCCTATGTGATCGTATTTCTCATAATATATAGTCATATAACATACTAATAATGTCATATGCATACATACATGTATACTAGTTATAATAACTTTATTGTTTGAATGTAAACTGGTGTGTTCCCACTTGTACATGATACATATTTCAGTTACATTCAGAGCAGATTAGTTCCTTAACAGTTCTTGACTTAAGGCTTTGAAGAATAAGTTGGGTTTGTGTGTGTGTGGTGTTTGTTTCTTTTAGTACAGCAAGCTTTGAGGCTTATTACAATATAAGCCCTATTTCTTGTGATGTGATTCTGTGTGTGTGTGTGTGTGTCACTGTGTGTAAAAATATGTAATGTAAGTGTGTCACTCTGTGTGTGTGTGTGTGGTCTTCTTAATGTTAATAAATCAGGAGTGTTTTGGTTTGTTTGGGTTTTTTTACTTCTTATACCTAATTTCATTTCAAATAACATAATGCACTGTTGTCCTCTATGGGGATGCCAGGGCCTCTTTCACCGTTTCAGTTTAAATAGCATCCCTTCTTTCTGGTGCTAGAAATTTACCCGTTTCTATCACTCTTTTTTTCCCTGTCCTTTTCCTTACTTTTCTGTCCTCTCTCACTCTTGCTCATTTTCTGCCTTCCCAGTCCATTCTTCTGCTTTTTTTTCAAGTATGTCTTGACAACTCCCCTTCCCCCACCTACACATACAGTGACTATCATACACACACACAAACACACACGTGTACACACTTTTTTGTTTGACATCTTTTCTGTATTGTTTTGTTCTGGCGACCAGCGACCAGTTAGTGATATTGTAAACTCTGCTATGGGCACAGTATGTCCATTCTGCAGTAGTATTTGGTCCCTATGGCATTTTCATGTATACATATTTTTGTAGTGTGATCTTTCTTATGCTTTTTTGTAACCTGGGAATTATGATTAAAGTGGCATGGCTGGTGCCCTCAGCACGGTCTGGTTTTATCACTAATTTTTGTTGTTGTTGTTTTGTGTTCCCCAGCTTAACACTGTCACCCAGAATGTGCACTCTGACTCATTCATCCCATCTGGGAATCACTGTGAGATTGAAATTCCACACTGAATGAGAAGTTTGCGTGTATGACTTTTTGAGTACCTCGCCATATAGGCAGCCATACTCTGACTTCAGATGATTTTTGTTCTCCTTTAAAGGAGAGTCCAGGTTGTTATGTTGAGAGCTTGTCATGACTGAAGGCGATCTCAACACATTTTACAACATAACATTTTACAACTAGATTACTACCAGATTGATGGTGATGGATATTTGAATGGATTGTGAAGTATTGGTTTTGAACTAAAAATGAACGGTTCTGGAGCCACTTGAATAAAAAATTATTTAAAAAATTTTTAAGAGAGAAAGTCAGAAACTGAATGAGGTGACAGCCTTGATATGGCTTTCATGGTCAGTTGGGCTATAAACAACATGAAATGAAGTGAACAGGTCTGTTGTGTTGGTATACCCCAGCTCAACACTTTGAACATCAACCAGAACTCATTCACTCATGTCAGCAGGCAACTAACATGAAGGCTATTGATAAAACTGGACAAGAGGAGTAGTTCATATAAATAACTGCTTTTCAAGTTGCCTTAGGCAAGTTTTAGAGAAGGATAGAAAGGGTTTAGACAGGGGATGTGGGAAGTGGTACTGCGAGTCAGGGCCATGTTGGAACCTTGCCATGGAGAAGAAAGCTCCTCATAACTCTGAAAAAATCGACAAGGCAGCATTCTGATGTTGGCACTAGTAATATTGTTTATAGTCATGCTGATAACTGATAAAGTTGTTGGCTGTAGCCAGATGCTTGTGCTGACGTTTTGCAAACCTAGATTATTACTAAATGGTAGAGAGGGGAAAGGGGGTACCTGATAAAGCTGCCAGCTGTAGCCAGATGGTTTTGCTGATGTTTTGCAAACCTGGATTATGTTTTGCAAACCTGGATTATTCCAAAAATGGGAGGGGGTAGTCTTGTGGTTAGAGCATCCATCTCCAGATCTGATGCTGAGGGCACAGGTGTCAGCCTCTGTTAATTCAAGGAGACTTTTACCCTAGAGTTAACAGTGGTCCTGATTCTGAGTGATTCTGTTCCATGCAAAAACCTTTTAAGAGGGTGTAAAGTGACGTCCAGTGTGTGAATGTATGCATCCTAGCTTGTGGACACACTTTTTAAAAAAACAACCAAAAACAAAAGCACTCATCTTTTGTAGGAGAGTAGGCATGTTATGGTCATAGGAATGGTCAGTAGGAACAATCCTTACATGCAACTTTTTATCTGGAAATGGGTGGGCTCTATCGGGTTTAACGCACCCAAGATATACTGCCTAGAAATAATGTGCTGTACATGTCAACAATAATTCCTCTTGAAAGTAGTCATGGCAGAAGTCACTTCATGATGACATTATCTAACTTTCATCCAGGCTGATCCAGTACATCTGAAGACTATGCTGTCAGTGCTCCGTATGATGGCCAATGGATCGGACATCGGCAAGTTTGTAACACACAGATCAGATCAAGCCCCTACTGTCGATGAAATGAGAATGCCACGGAGAACCATGGTGGTCACCACACGTCGGGAATATCCCCTTATCGCTCCCTTTCCTGGAACTCTTGAGAGACTCACGGTATGCAGTAGTAGTCAGAATATTTAGTTCACAGGCCTAGTCTTTCCCATATCATAAAATACAGTACAACAGAACACAATGCAGTACAACAAAGACAGTGAGTGGAGGATTCGGAATATAGTTGTGACAGAACACAAAGAAAGATACAGGTGGGTGTCTATCCATTCCAATGTCGTCATCCCCCCTCCCCTCTATGTGTATTTTGGGGGGGGGGGGGGGGGGTTGGACTTGAAATGGACACAAAAAGCTTTGTGCCTTTCCTGTGGTTTTTAAGTGAGATTTTTCTGTGAAATAAGGTGCATTTTTTAGAACTACTAATTTACAGCGCCTGAGCTTTATCACAGTTCTTGATTACATCATTGATGCTGGGGGCAACAGCAAAGTGAGAGGCTGTATGACCAGTGACTTTCCCACTCATGGAATTCCACTTTACAGCTTAGTCTTTAGTGACTATGACTCTCTGACTAGGAGGCTTTACTCGCACAGTCCTTATGTGCTGCAGCCCTGGGGGCTGGTTGGCCTTTGGAGAACATCTCCAACGCTGACTGTCCTTATGCCCACTTGGCGGATAGAGTGGGGATGTACTGTGGGCAAGGCATCTCCACTATAATCAAATTTCTGCCCAGTTTCCAAAACAGCAGCTGCCTCCTCTGCTGTTTTGGAGGTCATCGTCGGACACGACGGACAAACATACATACATTATAGAGAAAAACTGTGTTCATGTTTTATTTAACACTTAATAAACTAAACTGATCTGATGACAGAAAGGTAGTTATATATATACATGTACATACAGTTTCTTCAAACCAATATCAATTATATTCTGAATACTGTATTCGCTGTCTTTTTTGTACTGCATTGTGTCAAAATATCAAGCTGTTTGGAACTATAGAGCTAAATATTGAAAGCATTGTGTATTATCCACAAATGTAAAAAATATCAAATTCTTTCTGATTTTGGTAACATCAGAATTTAAATGTTCTAAACAAATGAATAATATCTTATGGTCAAGAGATACTGAAGGAAACCATGGAATATATATGCTTCTTCTTCGTCGTCATTGAACGCTCACACAGAAGCTGTTGTTGTCTGTCATGAGTGAAAATGCATTGCAGACTGCTGCCATTGAGTGCTTGACAAGTCAAACCCAGTGCATTCAACTTCAGTACGGGAGTGAATTGTTATCATTTAAGTATTATGGGGAAAAGGTAGGAGAATGGACAAAGAATGCATAAAGTAGTCCAGAAGGAGGCAACAAAAGAAAAGGAACAAGACAGAAACAGGGGGACAGAAAAGAGGGAATTCCTGGCTCATGATTTCCAGAAGGTGGGGATGCTGTTTTATTCTTACAGGCCCCTAGCATCCCCACAGGGGAAAGCATTGCATATTAGGCAAGACCTAAGTCAGAAAAAGTTCATTACAGTTGGACACATTGTTGTTTAAAATATGTCTAGCATTCACAAAGTGTGTACATTTTAACACCCCCACCAAAAACAAAACAAACCACCCATAGAAAATCCCATTAATTTATCAATGAAATATGAAACAAGAGTGATGGAAATGCAGGTTGTAGTTGTTTTTGTTGTTGTTGTTTTTTTATCTGTGTTACTTTATGAGGAGTAGGAGTAAACTTTAAAATGTCTTATGAACAGCCACAGAGAAACTACTGCATTCTGAGATTGATTTGTTCCTTTCAAATCAGGTGACTGGCTGCGCAATGAAACGGATAGACTCCAGAATTGTAAACCTTGGTCTTCTCGAGTTGCTCAACTTGTCCAACAATATGCTGTCTACGCTTCCCGACAATCTCAGTCGCTGGACAAATCTGTCGGAGCTGGACCTGTCTTCTAACAGGCTGTCAGTGGTGCCTTCTGCTTTGTATGACAGTTGTGTGAAAGACAGTCTGTCAGTGCTGAAGCTGAACAGCAACTGTCTGGTACAGCTACCACCTCAGATCTGCAGGATCGCAGGCCTGGTGCAGCTACATGTCAATGACAACGAGCTTGCTGCTCTTCCTCCCACTATTGGTGAGTGAGTGAGCAAGTCTGTTTCTTTGGGGTTGTGGGTTTTTTTCTGATTTTTCTCCTCCTGTCACCTACCAGTGTTTGAATATCTGTGTGTGTGGTGTTCTTTTGTGTTTTTGTCTTCATGAATGTTATTTAATGTAGTCTTATATCTTCAGTTAACTATAGACTGAACTGTCACCTCACCTGTCTCCATCGCCACTGTCAACAGTAGGAGCTCCATGTGATGCCACCTTTCATTCTACAATTTCCTGTAGCCCTCCCAGACCACTGACCTCACTGATGTTGGCAAAGAAGGATGGTGGTGGTCAGCTTCTTGGAGAACTGTCATTGTCAGCTTTGTTTGGGGGCTTCTGTTTGCATGACCAATGTATCTCGGTCTGCGCTTAATTATTAATTTCAGCTAGTCTTTGCCGCACTGAGAGCCATTGCATGTCAGTAGGAATGGATGACATTTTTTTTAAAAGCGCATGCACACTGGTTTAGACATGATGCCCGAGGTCGGAATACGGTTACCATATTGCTGAACCTCTGAGCTCTAGCCGATGAACAACAGCAACAGCAAAGATGAAAACGGGTTAACAAACAAAGACGAAAGAGGGTGGACAAACATTACCCAGAGTGGTTGCCAAAGTTGAAGTTGGAAAGACTGACTCGGTCCTTTTTTGTCTATCCAGGTAGCATGTCCAAACTCTTCATCATCTCAGCACAGAGAAACCAGATAACCCAGTTGCCAAGTGGCATCACCAAGCTGAAGCTGGAGTCGCTGGACCTGTTTGGTAACCCCATTCAGGAGCTGGAGGACAGTGTGCTGTTGTCGTCCAATCTGGGGGTCCCCACACTGAGGGAGGTCACTGCCAGGTCCATCCACAGACAGGGGTAGGTTTCTGTTCTTTTGCTTATAGATAGGTCATTCTCAGAAACATGTGAGGTATGATAGTGACCTACTTCACACATCTACCATTTGACTGAATTTAGTTTGTAACTGTAGTGAATGCTGGTTACTGGTTATGTTTGAATTAAAGAAATAAATTTTAAAAGTTGTAATGAGTACTTGTGCTTGTTTTTAAAAATATTGAATTTTCTTTTACAAAATGTGCTCATTCCAACATGGCGGATTTGTGACATGATGGTGTATACGTTATTCAGATTGTTCTTCTGACTTCAAAGACTGCTAATTTGAAACACAATTTGTATTAAATTAATGCCCAGATGTTGTTCCAAACTCCCAAGCAGAAACATCTTCCTTTTTTATCATGAACATTAAATAGAGGGTGGATTAAATACCCGTTGTGGTCGTGACGCTTAGTTTCCAAAGTCAGGCCCAATTTTAAAAATTCACTCACAAAGAACTATACGATATCATCAACACATTATAGCTTCCACTGATAAAGTAAACAGTTAACAGTATATAAAAAACGATGTTTTTGATCAGCAAGCCTCCTACCCTCGTTCATGGCTTGAAACTCCAGATTATCAACATGGTTTCTCATTTTTAACGTCACAACCGACCGAAGTAAATTTGGTGCAAAACTCGGCACATTCCTTCACTGACCGAGATTTTTATCGCTGGCACTTCACCTTGACCTAAAATATCTCTGGCACGTACTTTTTCCCGCCAAAGGAACATCGCGATGCTATACTAGTGTGCCGGTCTTTGTCTTCTTCCAAAATTTCTCATGTCACGACCGACCGCTAAAGCACAGCAGCATTTGATCAAGATGCCTTTACTCGCTTCTGTCGCATTTTTTATCGAAGGAGAAGGAATATTTTCTTTTCAAAGTATTTTACTTTTGCCAACCAGGGTTTAATAATCGTAAACTCGTGTTTAAAATTACGAAATTGCTTGTTTTTGTCAGGTTCTCTTTTCTTGTCAACAGCTTTGGCTTGTTAGCTGTGGGTACATTTACCGATCGTTTGATTTGATGACCGCTTATTCTTACTCAGAAAGAAATAAAAAGCCATCTACTGTAATTTGTGGAAATGATTGTTATGTGCAAGAAATAAATTTTGCACAAAATATTAAATAGATCCAGTTTTTGTTGTGCGGCGTTACGGTTAGGACATGAAACGAAAATAGTACGGTTTCTTGTACGACCGCAACATTCTTGTTGAAGTTTTACTTTCTCTTTCTTTTATAGATGCTATTCGTGTTTTATTTCGAACAATTAGCGACAGAAGTGATTATTTTCAGTGTTTGAATGTATTTTATGGGAATATTTTCGTTGATCTGTAAACTCATGTATTAACCACGTTGGTTGTGACACGAAACCAAGATAGCGTTGTTTCTGTCTCGGCCGTTAGATCTAGAAGCATACGTAAAATTAGTCTCGCGTTTTCCTCATTCAGTTATTGATTCTTTATATGGATGCTCTGGTTATGTTGTTGAAAATATAAACCTGCAGCAATTTTGTTCTGTGGTTATCTCGCACGTTGAAATTTGGCCGTAAAACGTTTAGCTCGTGTTAGTCGTGACAGGAAACGGATTATGGTTTTGTGTCACGACTCTGATCTACTGTAATAAATCGTCCCCTTTTCCTCCGATACAGATTTCTAGTGTTGATTTCAGGGAAGTGATTGATCTACACAATCGTTGTTAATCATAATGAGTCAACCGTAAATGCACGCTAAACCGTAAACGTCATCGCAGTGACGTTAATGTTTGCTACAAACTGCGCCGATGACAGAGCTCCTGGTCACGACCAAAACACGTCACTCGTTTTCTACCACTTATGTTCCGTAGGCTTCAAATGTAATCAAACAATGACGTTCTTCCGATTAAATTATGTTCATTTGAGAGATAGGATACAATGCTGGAAGTCCTAAGCTTAACATTTTTCAAACTCCTAAAACTTTACAAGTCCTGATCAGTTATGATGAAAACCACATCATGAGGATGGGCTTTTTTGTTTTGTTTTTCGTTCCTTTCTGTTTTCCTTGTCAACATTTGGAACCAATTCATCTTTAAATGTGCAAGACAAGCGTTGATAACAAAACAAATAACACACAACTGACACACATTCACATTGACATAAAAAGCAAGAACACTACAGTTGAAATTGGTTATGACAAGTATTCAGCAGAATAAGCAATTCACATGCTTAAAAATTTTATTTGTGGTGTACACACACAACACACACACGTCCGCATTCACATTCACGCACACACATACATACACACACACACACACTCTCTCTCATGCGCTTGTACACACACACACACACACACACAACACATACATTTACATACATATAAATTATTTCTCTCTCTCTCTCTCTCTCTCTCTCTCTCTCTCTCTCTCTCTCTCTCTCTCTCTCTCTCTCTCTCTCTCTCACACACACACACACACACACACACACACACACACACCAACACACACACAAAATTATGTGTTATAAAGGAGAAGTCTAATGAGGGGGGTATAGTTACAAAGAAGAGCAGTTTTCTAAGAAAAGTAGATCTTATACAGGTGGGAGTCTTATGATAGAGAATAAACGGGGGCAGGGTGCCCACTATACATATGGATGCATGTGATTATGATCAACAATTTTTTTTAACTGTTACAATATAAATCAAATCTTGTGTGTGTGTGTGTGTTGTGTGGAGAGAGAGAGAGAGAGAGGAGAGAGAGAGAGAGACGAGGAGAGTGGAGAGAGAGAGAGAGAGAGAGAGAGAGAGAGAGAGAACTTAACAGTCCTAAATCAGTTTGAAATTATGTTAGATCATGTTAGATGTGGGACAAAAAAGCAGCTGCATGTGAGGGAAAAAAAAGCACCAGCAAATGCTGAGAGTGCTTGAAGGATTCTATTTGCCCATAAAATAAAAGAATTAATTTGCCTGTAAAACAAGAAATGAAGAAGAAATAACTTTAGATTATTCTGTTATTCAAAGTGTTGTTAATATTAAAGGAAGAAACCCCAACAACACAGCAAAGGTGATGATTTGTAATCAATTGACAATCATAACAAAGTTTGATCGACAATTAAGTTTTGGTTTTTACTATAAAAAAAGCCAAGAATGAATATGATTTCATTGGTTTTTTGTCGTTTTTTAAAACATGCATTTTGTACTTGATATAAAAGCACTATGCACTCATGAGCTCATATTTTATCATTAATTATGAAGGATGCGCTAGGTCAGATAAGAGAAACTGGACTTAGCTGTGTTGATTGATATTATATCACTCCAGCATGATAAATCAAATGTAGATAATGTTTATTGATATAATATCATGTCACTCTAAGTCTTAACATAATAAATCAATGTAAATAAAGTTACAAGAATGCATTGTTTCTCATTTGAGATGATGTGTTTTTTTCAATTTGATCTTAAATTGCTACACTTTCATGATTTGTGCTTTTGAGGGGTGTGGTTTCCATGTCACAACCAAACGGTCTCGATGTCACAACCATAATATATCATATAAAATGATAAATCAGTATGAATAATGTTACAAGAATGCATTGTTTCCAATTTAAGTTGGTGTGTTTTGTTTAAATGTATGTTTAAATTGCTACACTTCCATGATTTGTTATTTTGAAGGGTGTGGTTTCCATGTCACAACCAAACGGTTTCCATGTCACAACCGCAACATATTACTTTTATAAGGTATTAATTTGAAAAAGCTTCCATTCTTGTGTAAAGAAAATTGTTGTTTTATTTATATGATTCTGTGGTTAAAGTTTAGGCTAATTTGTGATGCTTCCTGTGGTCACTAGCACAAAAAACAAAACTTTAAATCTGGGCGTACAAAACTGTCTTAGAGTGTCATTAGAAAAATGGCCAAAAATATGCTTTGTCAGTGATTGTCATACTTCCAAATGTTAGATTTGTTTTATAAATGAAAACAACAGCATTTTGGAGTGTTTTTTGTTTGATATTCTGAGTACAAAGATTTATTTATGCTACTTTTGGTTTCTATGTCACAACCGCAACACGGCTAAAAATAGAACTTTAATTCATCAAATACTAGGAAACCAATTAATATTTCATAATTTTTTCAAAAGAATGCAGATTATGACAGAGTACTCTAAAATATAACAAAAAGCCATAAACTTCCAATGACATTTATTTTTCAAGGTCTATGTCACAAAAACCTCACATGTTTCTGAGAATAACCCAGATATCATTATTATTGTACAGTATGCAATGGCTCTTCTGTAAACACTGTTAGAGAATTGCAAACTGAGGAGAATGGATTTAATATCGCGAGCAGTAGAATGGATTAAACTGTGTTTATATCAGACTTAAAAATATAGAGTTACTTTAAAATAATGCCATCATCAAGAAATGAGACAAAATCATTCATCTCTGTATATTCAAGCTTATGTCCATCTGCTTGTCTAAACATAATTGCCAGGGTTTCTTTAACTTGTGTGTGACCAAACTTATTGCAGACCATACTGATGGACAGACTTTTACTGCATATTTTTAAATAATTTAACAGGTTAAGATTGATAGATTTTTCTGTAGATAATGATATGGATACAGTGTCCTTTTTTTTCCTTTTTCATGCTATTCTAATGGCATAATCTATTTTCCCTGCCACCTTGCTGAAGTCATGACAAGTATGACCTCTGATTCATTCTTTCTTACATACACACTTCCGTTACTTCCTACTTGTGGATCTGGATGCATGCTTATCAAATGGCAGATGTTTAATACATAGTCACTTGATTCACTCATGTACACATTTTTAAAAATCTACTGTCACAAAAAAATCCAGGACATTGACAACCTCCCCTCCCCCTGCCCCCTCTCCTTTCATCCCTCTCCTCCTAAAGATACCAACTTAGATGTAAAATGAACATATGACTTCTGTTTCAGACTGGCTTACACTGAGGAAGACTTGCTGCCTCATTTGATCTTCTACCTGAAGAATGCTCGCCTGTGCTGGTGCGGTCGCTACTGCTTTGAGTCCTGTGCTCGTTACCTTCGCAAGTGTGAGCTGTCACAGTTGTCCTCCACTGTCCAGGCATGGAACATTTTGGGAAACACAACGGTACCTTTGGAAGCGTTCCTGTGCTCAGCCACTTGCTTACAGAAGTTCAAGAGTAATCCATTTGCTTATTGGAAGTAGCAAGGCAGACAGCTGAACTCCTGGGATTTGTGCCTTACTTGATTGTCATGATAGCTCTTTGCCACTCTCTCACTTCTCTCCTACAGGTCTATTGCCCATCCTTTTTTCTCAGATGCAATGCTGGAAAACTGTTCTCAAAACCAACTTTGAATTATTTGACTGGAGATATTTCCACCATCTAGCTCCTGTCATCTGGAGGTCCATCCCACCTTCTTTAGAAAACGTCAGAACCATCTTTGAACTAAGGCTGTTCAGTGAAAGCACTAACTTAACAATCGTTTTGTATGCATTTGTACAGTTTCAAAGTGTGTGTTCACATGTATTTGGTGCACTTTGAACCTGTAGTACGAAAGTATTCATAAAAAGAAGAGTTAATTTTTTCTATTTGAAAGCATTTTGTTGATGGTGAATCCTCTGGTGTGTTTTTCTTTTTAAACTTATGCATTGTAATACCTGACTTTTTAAACAGGATTGGACCACCTGCCTGCATCAGAACAACTGGTGATAGGTTTTATAGAGTATGGACAATGCTTACAATTTCTTGACTCTAAAATTTGTTGTGTTTGCAAGCGTGCAGCCTTTTTATGGGATCACTTTGGCAAGAACCTAAGTGTGATTTTAAAATATATTTTTAACATGTTTTAGGAAGGCTGGCCTGCCTTTCATGTTCTTTTTGATGCAGTATAGCCAGTCTTAGAGGCCATTATATCAGGGATGACACTACATCATGTGCTGGTTTTATCATTCTTAATGCAGTTTCATCTCACCTGTCTCGCCTCACCTGTCAGTGTCACTGGGTTTGATGTTTGCCATAGCACCCATCGACACCAACATGATCCTCCTCCTTTATTTCTTCTGGCCTTTGCTGTCAGCATGTGGATTCTCTTGCCACTGGAGTCGGTGATGTTGCCAATGAAGCTTGTGGTCTTTTTGCCTTGAAAAGTAGTCTTCATGAGGTCTGTATCTTGGTTTTGTAGCACACGACCTACATGTCTTCCTTCCTTTCATCTGTTGTTAGTTTTCTTCTTGTTCCCAGTTTGTGTAGTACATAACATGATAGGCCATACTAGGCATTTCAGTATTTTCATTTTCAGCTGGCAAGGAATGCTGCAATCTTTTAAAGTATTTAGTTGAATCATTCTGCTTTTAGCCGTGCCTATTGTAATTTATGTGTTTTTGGTACATGATCCAAAATTTCCTTTGACATTTTCTAAAGGAGGGTTATCCATCTTTATTTCATTCTCTGTTTGGCAACTGGTTCTGGCAGCATGCAGCACTTTTGTCTTTTTGGCATTGACCTTGAGACCAGCTCTTCTTCCTGTTGCATCTATCCTGGGTAATACTCTCTTCATGCTGGTTATGTTGCTGGCTAGTAGTGCTGTAACGTCAAGATGTGTGCACATTTGTTATATTTCTGCTACCAATCTTGAGACCAATGTCGTCAACTCTCTAATGACTTGCTCTGCATATATATTAAAAAGGCAAGTTGAGAGGATGTATCCTTATCTCTTTTTGAGATGTTGAAAAATTCACATTTTTCATTGCCCCATCTATGTTTCATTTGGTTTTCATAAAATGAGCAAAATAGGGAAAGTGATGTGTTTAGAAATTACATAATGTAGAAAAAAACATTAACCCCCAAATTGGTTTGCTACATTTCTTATTGAGTCATTGGTTGAATGGTTATGTTTTAATAGTGTTTATGATAGTTTTGAAATAAAAGAAATGTGTGTGTGTAGGGTAAGCTGTCTCTGTGTAGGATCTTCCAAAGCAAAAATATACCCCCAAAATACTTTCCAGTTACTTTATACTTTACCAGTTACTTTGTAGAACAATTCTCACCAACTATCAACATCACTTGGCTGGGACAATTCAGCTAAAATGGAATGTTTTCTATGTGTCTGGACATACTCTTAAAAAGCAAGACAAGTGCATGTGTTTTTACAGAGAGGTCCAAAATACAGGACTGTCAAACGATTCAGCCTGTGATTTTATGTATAGACACACACCCAATAACTGCTGGTGCTTATGTGTGTATACTTCTTTAACCGTCTTGATCCCGTTACGGCCGCAGCCGACAGTAATGGTAGCTGCCCCTAGATTCCAATATGACCGCAGCTGACAGTTGGTGCTGCCCACGTGGGAAGTACTTTTCCATCACACACAGACCTTGTGGTTTTCACACTATGTGTCTGAAAATTGGTGGGTGATGCAGGGAGGGTGCCAGTGATAAATTTAGACCACTAACATGTATGTAGTAGGGAGGGAAGGAAGAAATAACTGCCAGTGACCAGAACACTTTTCAATCGTAGCAGCGTGGCGGAAAAAAATGGCGTCTTCTATGGTAGCAGACGATTCATCTGATAAGTGAGATGATGAATTGAATTTTATTGTCTTGGAAGTAGAAACATTTGAACAATAATTGTTAAGTGAGTCTGATATTAAACGCTTATGAGGAAGAGGAGGAAGGAAATGCAGTTAGGGAGAAGAGTGAGCCAGAAAATAACGTGCTACACGGCACATTCCTGACCTGTGATACACACATTGACTGGAGAAATTTGACCTCCCGGCTGGTCTGCAGCATAGACGCCTGAAAACTGATGCCTTTTGACTGTTTTCTCATTATTACCATACTTTTCCTTTGAATCTGCAATAGCAGAAACGAACAGATAATGCCGATAACGATAATAGCAAGAAGGTAAACAAAATAGGCCTCCGATCTGCCAAGGTTCGACATGTGACAGCAATGGGTACACCCCCCACACATCCATAGTTTGTGCTTTCTGTGATGTGATGTGACCCTGTGCCATCACTACAACTACTTTAGAGACTACCAAGATTAAAATTTTCTAGGATTACAGTTCTGTGTTGTTTCGAATTTGTCACACCTGTGCGGTGAGTGTGACAATCATGTACAATCATACACTTCTGTACACTTAACAAACATGGTAGCACACGCAGATATGAACTGCAGTATAAAGGTCATATGTTGATTGAATATGACTGGTTTTCAAAAGAAAAAAAGAGACAAAACTTCTGTCTCCTTGAGACATATCATAAAACAACAGGTGTATGGGGACATTGTGTGACACATCCTTGAAGTACTATTGCACATCATCATCATCATCAGACCAGTGACCTTGGCGGTCGTGGGGGAGACACGAAAGCCTCCTCCATCCATCTCGGTCCTTGGCTCTGCGCAGTAGTGCCGAGTCATTCATCCTGGTCCATTCTCTGATGTTGTCCATCCATGACTTGTTCTGTCTTCCCCTCTTTCTGCCACCTTCGAGTGTTCCCTGCAGTACTGTTTTTGGCAGAGTGTTGTGGCGGGTGACGTGGCCGAACCATGTCAGCTTTTCTTCTTGACGATGGTGAGAAGGGGTTCCTGTGGACCTGCCAGCCATGTTATTTGGCTCTTGACAAATTCATTGGTCTTTCGTTCTCTCCAGGATATGCCCAGCAGTTTTCTATGGCATTTTGTTTCAAATGACTGGATTCGCTTTGCTGTTTCAGCAGTCAATGTCCAGGTTTCACTTCCGTACAGCAGGATAGTCTGAATTAGGGCTTTGTAGAGCTTTAGTTTGATTGGGAAACTGATCTCTTTACTTTTCCATATGGTGGTGAGCTTTGTCATGGAAGATGTTGCCATGGCTAGTCTGACTTTGATTTCTGTTGTCGATCGCCCGTCCTTTGTGAGTGTAGCGCCAAGGTATTTAAAAGCGTCTACCTCCTCCAGTTGCTGGCCGTTCATGTAAATTTTAGCAGTGGCGTTGCTCGTGCTGTTCACAAGTACTTTACTTTTCTCCGAGCTCACTTCCATCCCATATGCTCCAGCTCTGTTCTCAAGTCTGGTCGCAAGATCTTGCAGCTCTGAGTTACTTCCGCCCATGAGGTCAATGTCATCGGCAAACCGCAAGTTGTTGAGGGGTCTGCCGCCAATGGCGATGGTAGAGTGGAAGTCATGGAGGGTCTCTCTCATGTTTTCCAAGAACAGATTAAACAGGACTGGAGATAACAGGCATCCTTGTCGGACCCCAACTGTGGTTTTGAAGTAGTCTCCGACCTGATTGTTCAGAAGGACTGCACTGCTTGCGGTGTTTAGTGCTTGAATGGTTTGCACTAGTCCTTCTTCAATGCCAAACATTCTGAGGACCTGCCACAGGCCTTCGTGCCATACTCTGTCGAAAGCCTTCTTAAAGTCGATGAAGTTGTGGAACAGGTCTCTCTGATGTTGAAGATGTTTTTCCATCAGGATGTGGCAGTTAAAAATCTGTTCGATTGTGCTCCTGCCTGCCCTTAACCCAGCTTGTTCCTCTGCAAGGCGTTCTTCTGCCTCCTTCTCGAGTCAATTCAAAATAACTTTGAGCATGATCTTGCTGGCATGGCTGATGAGGCTGATTGTTCTATAGTTTTGGCATTGACGTAAATTCCCCTTCTTGGGCAGAGGTATGATGAAGGATTGTGTCCATTCTGTTGGCCACTGTTTTGTCTCCCAAATCTTCTGACAGATAGCTGTAACATGTGTGATAACTATTTCGCCACCATGCTTGAGCAGCTCTGCTGGTATGTTGTCTGCTCCTGGGGACTTTCCTACAATTGGTAAACACATCAGCTGGGTATCAGTTCCCTATTCGACACTAACATGCATGAGCTATTGTCAAATCCATGCAGGATTTGCTGTTTTATCATATATGTCATACTTTTACCTGTGATTGGTGACAAATAAGGTGACAATGACAAGACATCTGGTGACCAGCTTGATTTCAGCTTGATAGCTTGTCATGCACACACACAATTGTCTTAGGAGTAAAGTAAGTCAGTTGGGGGTGGAAAACCTTCAAAGAATTCAAAATGTACAGGCCGTTTAGCTCTGTAGAATCCAACAAGAGGGTTAAAGAAAAAGTTTGTTCTTTCCTATTCATTGATGAAAATGGGTATGGAACAACATTGTTCTTACTTGTATTATGTATAAATCTATGTATTACTGTATGCATGCACTGATGTACAACTTTTTCTCGTATTTGTAATACAAGGCAGATTGTGTAGGAGAGAAATGTAACAATGTATTTTAATGCTATTTACAAAAATAAATATTGAGGAAAAAAAGGTCCCTTGCTTGTTATCCTTTGTCCCCACTCCATGGGAAAGGTTAGAAGCTGAACCATAGCATGTGACAATGGTTTGCTGTGAGGGGAGGGGGGGGGTGGGGAACTTTTCAGACTCGATATTAACTTGACGACCTCTGCTTCCAGTCCATGAGCAGATGTATCTAGGCACTGCTATGACCAACATGAAATGAAATGTACTTGATGCATGCTGGGTATCTTTGTGTTTCTACAACCCACTGAATGCTGTTAAAAGTGTTATGAGCTATAGGATTTTAACATGCATATTATTTTGATCTTCTGTGTGTTTACTCACAAAGGGAATGATGGCACTGGCAGGTCTTGGAATTGACCTGGGAGATTGTAAAAATCCCCACCCTGATTGGATTGGATTTGAATGCAGCTCTGTGCAACTATGTCACAGTATGTGAGGGGAGAGGAAAAGATATGGGAAAGAAAGAGAGCCGGACACGGGAAAGAGAGAGAAGGGGGAAGGGTTACCATACATATGCAGGGGGATGTGTTCACAAGAGAGAACCCCCAAATAAGGAACATAAGAAAGACACACAACCTTCACATTTGCTTGGCAGTGTGTGTTGTGATGTACCTTTTTAAAAAATATTTTATTCTTTTATATCGAGGATCATGGAATAAGCACTTATGTGCTTTTTTTACATCCAGTCCCCGTGTGTATGCGGTTTTGTGAATTCTGTCATCTGTTCCCACCGGCACACAACAGCCTACTCTTACGAAAATCGGAACAGGATTTAACGTGTGCGCAAGATGTTCTGCGTGCGTTCGCACACAGGGCCTCGGTTTAGTCTCATCCAAAGGACTTTTGGGGAGAGCGGAGTCTGCACTGTTAACTCAAGGGGAAAATATCCCCTTGTACGGGAATCAAACCCAGGTCGTCAGATTGCGAGTGCAATGTTCTAACCACTAGGCTGTCCGGTCCCCCCATGTATGTGTGTGTGTATGAGAGAGAGAGAGTTAGCGTTTTTGTAAAAGGTAAAGGTGTCCCATTACCTATGTGGTTGAAGGGGAGTGATAATTTCTCAAGGGGCCAGCATACTAAGGGCGGCACCCATCTCCTCTCTCTCGTTGCTTTGCCTTCCCTGACCCTAAAGAGGCAGGTACCCATTTACAACTGGGTGACTGTACTGAAGCCAAGGCCTGCAAATGGTCACCCATCCAAGTGGTAACCATGCTCGATGCTGCTTGATCTTAGCTGGGGGAAAGCGAGTGCTCTGACCACTGAGCTATCCTGTCCCCAATGTGTACAAAATCTTTTTTTTTTATCTCAGGGGAAAGATCTTCTCTAATGCCAATTCCCAAATGACATGGTGAACTAAAGGTAGTGCGCCCATCTCTTGTTTATAACTCCGCCAACCACAGAGGCCTATCAGGGCTGTCACCTCGTAACATTTTAAATCTCATATCAAAACTGTACAACTGTAAAAGGTTTAAACCAACTCTACAGTCGTTACTTGTATCAATGCCTGGACAACCCAGGACGGTCACCACGTTGTGGGAGAAACCACATTAATGACACACAAAATGAAATAAAACTAAAACTAAATTCCTAAACACTATCCCTACGTTAAGGGAGAGAACCCCTTTTTCACAGTACACATGCACATGTATATGTATGCTACCGTAACCCAGTAGTGGATGATAAGGGTTAGTAGTTGGTGAGTTATCCTATAGCAGGATACCCATAGGGAAAAGGTTAAAACAAGTTTGTTTTTTACTATATCATTCCTATCAGGAAATGCCTGATTCTCCCAGGAAGTTAAAACTTGTCACCAACAAAGCAAAGAAGTTGCAGGTTTGATTCCTGTTTGTTTGTTTTCCTCCCAAACCACTAAACCTGGAGTGGTGGTCAGGGTGCTGTGCTAGTCTTGGATGAGATGATAGCATGAGGTCCTATGTGCACCACACATTTAACACACATAAAAGAAACCATAGCAACAAGAGAGTTGTCCGTGGCAAAATTCTGTAGAAAAAAGGCACTCGCATAGGGAAACAAGTACACACACACAGGCACCCCTGCCCCCCTCCCCCCCTCATTTTTTGTTCAAATAGGTGGCACCTTTCTTGCAGCAATGCCCTATCCCTATTTTCATCCTAAATTTCACACAGAAAATTCTGCTGTTATTGATTGTGGTATACAACATAATACAGACAGTACACTTCAGCAGAGACTCGGACCTGCATCCTCAGTTTTCCATCCAACCACAAGTACAGTGCTCTAGCCACTAGGCTACTCTATGGAACCCCCTCCTGATGCTGGGGACACCTATAAAGAAGCCACTGTCCACGTTCAGCCATCCGTGTCTCTTGCTCCTAGAGCTGTGAAACGATGACTTCACATTGAGTCGTCTAACACCAGTGTGTACAAGGAAACCAAACCTGATGGCGTCACTTGGTTTCTATGTGCCATGGGAGAAGGCACAAAACAGAAACAGGGCCGCTACAGAGGGCTACATCCTGCAGTGGGCGAATAATGCCTAGGTTCTAAGGTGGTTTATTATTATTTATTCTCCTTCTATTTCAATGATAATGAAATAAGCACTCATGCTTTTTTTTTTACATCCAGTCCCTGTGTTGTGTGTGGTTCTGTAAATTTTGTCATTAGTTCCTACCACCACCACACAATGGCCTACTCTTCCAAACAGCAGAAGAGGTTTGTGTGCTCAAAATGTTTTGCATGTGTTAGCTAGCACATGGGACATTGGTTTATAGTCTCATCTGAAGGACTTCTGGGGGGAGTGGAATCTGGACTGATGTTACTCCAGGGGAAAAAATCCCCTTGAATGGGATTCAAATCCTTTGTAATATGAAGGGTAGAGTTACAGAATCATAATTATCAAGTCACATGTGTGCGCTCGAATGTGGGTTGCACAGCAGCACTCCAATCCAATCCAATCTTGTTTATAGCCCCACCAACCAGATGCTATACTGGAGCTGTCATCTCATAAAAATTTTAAATCTCAGATTAAAATTGTGCAACTAAATACAGATCAAAACTGGGTTTAAATTCAACTCTACAGTTGTTCCTTGTATGTATCCATGCCCTGGCCAACAATAAGGGTCCACTTAGGACAGTCACCGTGTTGTGGGAAAAACCATATAAACAACACACAAGATAAAACCAAATCCAGATTCCCAAAACAACCTTGTTCTTAGTGACTTTGGTAGCTTCACTCCTGTCAGGCAGAAAAATGACTGATTCTCTCAGGAAGTTAAAAATGCTGTCTGGTGGAACATCGCAAAAAAAGATCTTCAGGGAGTCTGCATTAAAATTCTTGTGCCCAATATCCTGGACACCTCAACACTCCAGAAGCAGATGCCTGATGGTTATTCGCACATTAAAGTCACACATCATGGGGTTCCCTCACCTTTGCACAAACGAATGCGAGTGATATGTAAATGGCCTGTATCAGTATGTATCACACACACACCACTGCACTATCAGAGAAATCTGCTGTGACTGAAAGTAGTATACTGTGATACACTTCAGGGGAGACTCGAACCCAGATTTTCAATTTACCCTCAAATCAATTATTATGTTCTAACCATTCTTCTTCATCAAACGCTCAGACAGCAACTACTGTTGTCTGTTATATGAGCGAAAATGCGTCATGCTGCCATTTAGCACTTGACAAGTCAGGCCCTGCGCATCCGACTTTGGCATAAGAGAGAATTGTTATCTTTTTAAAGTCTTTTTGGAAAAAAAAGGCAGGAGAATGGACCAAGAAGGAATAACATAGACAAGGAGGAGGTGACAGGAAGAAAAGGAACAAGGCAGAAACAGAGTGATAGAAAAGAGGACATTTCTAGCACAGAAGGTGGGGATGCTATTTACACTGACAGGCCCCTGGCATCCCCTCAGGGGATAACTATCATCCATCCCCTTAATAATGCTGTACACATCTATCAAGAAGCAACTTTCCACTTTCATCCATGATTTATCTTACTTCTGCGAACTGTTAAAGGTTGACTTCACATGGAGTAGTCTATATACCAGTGTGTACAAGGAAACTGAAAAAATAGTTTTAGTAAAGCTCAGGACTAAATGAGTATGTCCACGTTCATGTTGGTTGATATATCAGAATGGCTGCACACACACACATACACACCACTGCACATCCAGTTCACCAACAGATCATAAATTATTTTACAAAAATGGTAACATCCCTAGCCAGTAGAATTAATTATACTGTTTGACACTCTAAAATATACATGAATATCAGGTCTCCTAAAAGACTTTTTCCAGCAGTGTGTGTTTGTTTGAGTACATATCAGTGCGTACATATAAGCACAAATATATGTGATTGTGTTTATGTGTGTGTGGTGCTTTCACGAGTGCTATATTTGTAATCTTATTTCTGCTTTGTAATTTGTATAATTTGATCCTAGCCCCCTCCCCCCTCCCACCACTTTCTCTTCCATCCCCGTTCTCCCAGCACTGCAATGTGAATATCTTTCTAGGCTCTATAAATCATTCATTCATTAATTCCTTCTCCAGTCATATTTTAAGCTATTCCTCCTCAAATCTGCTGCTCTGGTCTCACGGTGATATCTGTTTAAGATTTCTCCTCTGCTTCCATGCCTGTCAAATCCTTGGGAGTCGGGCAATCTGTGGCGAATATTTCCTAACAATATAGAAAAAAATTGTATGGATAAGCAGGCCTGCATGGGTATTGTTATGGGGGGACTAGGCGTCCGTTTTGGCTTATTTTTATATCTCGAGTTCTACTGAAGGTATTGCCATGAACTTTTGCACAGTAGTAGAAAGCATTTTAAGCTATCATACAAAGTTTGAAAGGTTAATATAAATATAGACAATTTTTCTTTCTTTTTTTTCAATTGCAGAGAAAAACGGGTATGTCCTGGCCCCCTCAACAATTTGAAAAAAATATGAAGTATTGAAGTCAAAATCATTATAAATTCAAAGAGCATGAGCATAAGGGTGCAATAAACACATGTTTATATGTATAAATTCATATAGACGCAGACAAGACCAGTTGGAATTTAGCTTAAAACTGACAAATGTAAATAATCAAATTTAACATCAAACCATACAGAGGAGAAAAAGTGTAAACTGTTCTTTGTATGTCTAGAAATATGCCTCTACTTTTAAGAATTTATTAGCAATTAATAGTATGTAATGTGTTGCAAAATATTTTTGTTTACTGTTATCCTGTTACCCGTTCATATGTTTGTCTTGTGAATGTACTTGTATGTGTCATTTACATTCTGTCCATTTATTTGATGGTTGCTTTCCTTCTTTTTCTGAATCTTATTTTCAGACAAGTTGCTTATTTTTCTTTTGCCAGAAATTATTATTGATATTGCTTTTTGTTTTCTTTCATTGTTAACTTCTGACACAGTTTATACTTCATGGAGCATTTTTTTCTATTACCTTTTCCTTTCCTGTGAGGGAAGGATGAACAAAATATGTAGGCTATCAGGTTAATCTTCTACCATCAAGAAACTTGAGAAAAATCAGTTTGATCACACACACACACACACACACACTTGCTCAAACACACTCCATCAGTGTCATACACCCACTAAAATAAACACATGTACTGGCATGTCAAGTAGAGATATTCAGAGGGAGAGGTAAGGTCAGTATGAAAACCTAACAACAACAAAATTAAATTGATTTAAAAAACATAATCATAATAATTTACTGGTTCTGTGGCCCCTGTCACTAGTGTCAGCAACGAGAGACTGAACGCAATTTGTGTTTGCGATGACGTCAAGATCATTACTTCTTCCATCATTTTTTCAAATCTCCGTTTTTATGCTGGGCCCTGGTTCGTCTTCTTATTAACTTGAGTCAGATATGCTTTCTTTTTTTGATGAAAATAACATTTTTCTTCACAGAAGCAAATGAGGTTGATGTAGTCAGTCCAAGTGACTGATCTATTCCAGTTCAGGTCGTTAGGGCTCACGACTGGCCTAGCCTCTTCCCAGATGTCTTCTTTTTGAGCCAAACTTATGGAGAACTCTCAAATTCATTCCAACTTTTCTTGGCATCATAAAAATTCTGCCTAAAACTGGCATACTATCAAGCCTGTGTTCGCTGACATCAAAGAGACGCTGTAAACAAAGATGGTGGCAAGTAGAGGTTCAGCCAATCAGATTCGTGGATTCATTCTTGTGACTGGTTAGGTCCAATCACCAGTCTGCTGACTGCTTTCTAATGACTCAGTTTATGCTTCACAGAGCGCTTGCAGTGATTTCATATGAAGACGAAATAAAGTTCACCAAAAAGAGCGTTCCTTGACCATTCCAACATGTGGTTGCACTCCACAGTCAATAGAAGCAAAACAATGTTACTAGGCTCAGAAAATAGTGAATTTTGTGAATCGATTACGATTTTTTCAGGCCACCTACTTAAAAAAAAGTATAATTATACATATTTTTAAGCAAGTTTGAATCAAAATCTGCCCTAAAAGTGTTTGTAGACATTATTCTTTCAAAATTTACAATAATCCCAAAACAAATTTTGTAGAGATTTTTCATCAAAATTCTACGCCTAGACCCCCTAAAGAGGACACAATGACAGAAACCATCACAGAATAGAACTCTGCTTACTTGGCCGCCAGAGGTAATGTCTGATGTATGGTGGATTAGATAAGCACCATTAACAATACAAAGACCCAACAGCAATGCAGAGACTATTCTAGTTGGTAGCCTTGTGGCACAGGCTTAAAAATATCAACTGCGTCTTCCAAACTTCAGGCTCTAAGGGTATAGCAGGACAAGCAAAGAAACATCTCTGAAGAATGGGAACAAAAAAGCAACCTTTTACCAATTAAGAAAACTATTATCTCACAATAAACAACATTTTTATCTATCTCATCATGTTTGGCAAGTATATAATATATATACCATTTAGGATAATAGCAAACATGACCTGTGTCTTGATCTGTCAAATGAAATACAAATTGAAACAACCAATTTTCTGCACTTAAGAGTTTGTATTGGGAATGCTAAAAATCCCCAACACCCAGGCCCCATCTCTAACACTCGCTGGATACACCCTTGCTTTCTTTACATCTTGGGATGCTGCTCTTGGACTAGACTACTATAATTTCTCCCTTAGTGCAACTCACTATTTTCTAAGCAAACAGCCATGCAAAGGGAAGACCTGAGATTGCTAGATGTGGCGAGCTATACTGGCATCTTTCTCTCTCTGCAACACCCCTCCAATCTGAGGAATGCGATAATTTCTCCCTTAAAGTGAGTGGCATTCTTACTTCCTGTCGATGCCTGCCTGCCTGCTAGAGGGAGATCATCACCTCCTACAAGAAGAGGGAGATCGCTTTTGTCCAGTACTTCTCATAATGCCTCTGTACTGCTGAATTCAACAGATGAAAATGCTCTCCATGAATAGGCACCTTCTCTGTCTCAAAGACCATGAAACAAGCACCCAGTGCACTATGTTGCATGAGATTTTATATTATGGAATACCACTGCAAGTGGGTTTTCGCCCCCACTACTTTGTAAAAAGTCAAAATCATATTTGTTTCTAAACAGGGATTGTGGACACACATTGCATTGTTGGAAGTACCGCCGTATAAAGGTACTACACATTAGCTGAACATAACTTTTGGGGGGGACTGTTTATGGAGAACTAAAAAAAAAAAATGAACCACAGACACTGTAATCTAATTGCAATAGTCTTTATTCTGATTTATGGCAATGTACACTTTGTACATGTCAACATGACTAAACCTGTACAGAAGACCAAGTTGAGGCAAAACATGCAGTTATTATTACAGAAAATCATGACAACTACATTCACATCTCAATCTCATGAACCCCTGGAAGGCAACAATTCCAATAGGTATGACTGACATGTACAACATATCACATGCTTTGCTTTCTTGGGTATGAGGAGACTCACACCCTAGTGACTGAATGGGAATAACACAAGCGCCTTGCTTTGGTTTGCCATTTTCATCACCCCAACCCCTCAGTACAGCAAAACATGGTACATCAATTAAATAAAACCATGACATCAAAATTGTGAAAGACCATTGCATTTTTTTTTATTATTTATACCATTACACAAAAAAACACAAGAAACATTTACACTTTAAACTCACTACAACTATTTCACACCAAAGGAGCATTTAAAAGAAAGTGTAATCATGTCTATTTCTAAAGTAAAATGAAAAACCCAGCAGCTTGGAGTTTTCCTTCATGACTTAATGAATACAAATGAGAAAGAAAAAAAATTACTTGAAATATTGAAAACACAAATACATTGTTTAACATCAACCAAACAAAAAAACATGCACACAATCACACATACTGAAACAAAATAGAAAATGATGAAACAAGAATATTACATGCATCAACGGTCAACGGTCACATACTGCAGATACTGACATTATCATGTGATGCCTTGGATTTTAGGAGAGAACACTGAAAGTGCATGTATGAGCACTCTTCCCCCTCTGTAGAATTGGTCATTTCCTATGTCGACTTTACTTAAAGATCAGTCACTTTGTGTCAGCTAAATACATCGGAAATATGTTGGTTTTAAAAATCAGATTTTCAGTACACAAGAAATAATTGTGTCAATTCTGTTTACATCTCTCTGAAATTTAAAAAGAAAAAAAAATGGTGATGACAATGAAGAAGTAAGGAAACAATAGTGTGACCACGGCTGCTACCTTGGATATCTGGAAGTAAACTGAAAAGCCAGAGTGCGGGGGTGCTCTGCCCCACTCCAGGAGCTGGAAGGAGGAACATTTCTACGGGTCTCTAATCTATGCATTTTCAGTCAATCGATCATTCTCATCAACAGCTTCAACATTACCTATCAGTGAACCACACAAGGACCAAGAGGAAAGCTGTGATCAGACATCTTTACTGGTTCTACAGAGGTTTGAACTTTGAGGAGCCCAATACCTTCCCATCCACGGTTTAGAATTAGCACAAACTACTTTTTAAAAAAATGTATTAAAAAAAGACAATGAATGACACATTTTGTCCATTGTTAAAATCATACAAACATACATACAAAATTATGTTCTCAATCTAAAATTAACTGATGGAAGTTGTCACTTCTAGAGCAAAATGTGTTTGCTTTCTCCAACAAAAATAATCCAGTACTTTCATTCTGCACATCTCCTAGCCAGCTTTACTTATCTTTTCCTGATCAAATCTTATGTTTCTTGGATTTAATTCCCTTGTTCAAATCACTTTTGCCTGTCCATAATACCTGGTGGGAATAACTGAATAAATCACAAGCCAAGTTTTCTGTCTTGGAGTGACTGACCATGCTTTTCATACTGCTCAGAAGCATTGTCATGCCATTCACTGCCTACATCAAACCATAAAATCCTTCTCAAGGCTGACTAAAATAACTCACTACATTGTCCTTCTTCTATCATTTGCTATGGTGGGCATTTTTCCCCCTCTTAACTTTTTAGTGGGGGAGGGGGGGGTGTACTACTACATGCTAGTTTGTAAATTGTAAAGAGAATAAAGCTTATTTTCCTTCCCTAGACAAATTCAGACACCATGATTGTGTACTAGATTGCTTTCCCCGAATCCTCACCATGACAAACTGCCAGATGTTAACTAAATTAACAGGCTTGCTTCTATGCCTGTTTTCATGTTATAACTTTTTTTTTTTAAAACACAAAAAAACCTTTACTGAGCTATGAACTCCAGGTCAGCAACTGTGCTTGCAGCAGTCTCAAATAAATGTACAAACGACTCAATTCACAAAATGTGCCAATAAAAACCATGTAATTCAATTTTTTTAAAAGCAAAACACACACATATGTAGCTCTTCAAATCAGACTTATTGATTATAATGATAAAAGCAAATTCTTGTCGGAAAAGGTATTTTCAAGACAAATCTGCATGCCTGCCTTACATTACAGTGTAAAAAGAGAGTTGCATCTTCTTGTGATCTGAGAACAGTTATAAAAACAAACAAACAAACAAAAAAGCCCAACAACGAAAAAGCCACTCCCCACATAAAAAAACAGAAGACTTCATTCTCTTCTCTATAACTGTTTTATTCCCTTTGGTAACATAAAATCCTAAGGCTGAGAATTAATCATGTAGCTACACATCTCAAACACCATGCTATCAGTCTATCTGAGATGGTATACATCACTATACAATGCAAACTGGTATAACATCATCTCAACTCATACACCATTTTGAACATGAGCTATTCTGAGTTATAAACTTACTATCATGTATTAGTTCTTTACTTATTTGCAGAGTGCTGTAACTTTTCATTTGAAACTGTCCTCTCCATTACCTCAAGCCCATTAATTCAAGCTGAAATCTCCTTTTGCACTTGTTCAATGTCAGCCAATACCACTTGCACGTTAATTAAATAATCACTTAAAATAAAACCAACAAAAGCAACCAGCAAAAGAAAAGAAACAGAAAGAAAACCAACACCATTTCCACTCAACAGTACAATGAAACTGAAAAGGATACACAGTACATTGAATAAAATGAAAAAGACAAAACACACTTCGAGTCCTGAACTTGCATGCCTGAAGAAAACTAAAATTGTAGCAGCCTTCTCTTGATATAGGCACACTCTAAAAACCAGTAAACATTCAACTAAGCCTACAAAATGAGGAGGATGAACAGGATTCCTCTGATTATAAAGTTATTTATTTATCTTTTTATGAACCAACACTGGGAATAATACACACTTCACAAATATGCTTTTTTCACATTCATACTGTGCAGTGACTGGTATCACATCAATTATTAATGACAGTCTGTTGCCTGACAATATTGTCACTGAATTCAAAGTCCTCACATATCACTCCAAGTTTCCATTCAGACTTAAATCCAATAAACTACACAAGAAAGATTTCAAACTCTTATGAGGGCTGTATCAATAGAGACTTGCTTGAAGAAAGAACTGACATATGCAACCAAAAATGCAAGTATAAAAATCACAGACTCGGCATTAATGCGCAAAACAGAAAGCAAAACCAGTGTAGTAAATTACAAATGATAAATGAAGGGGGAAAAAAAAAAACCTGCTTCCACACAATGAACTCTTTTTCAGTTCTGTCACATCAAAGATAAGACTGTTCACATATAAAACACACACAACTAATGATAGGTGAGTATTCAAAATAAAACAAAGTACAAATGAATGAAAAACTACCTGTGCTAAGGATCTCTCAATACAGTCCTTGTTTCTGCTGTCAATTATACTTTTTCTTCACAATAGATGCACCAGGAAAGTTTAAGAAAAAAAAAAAAAAAAGGAGCCACCAACAAGAAAAGTAGTTCCATCATACATTTTTAGGGTGAACGTCTTGGTGAGGAGGATTGTCACTGTCATTGTAGAATTATCAGGGTCAATAAACTGGATGAATCACACGGTGCATGGTGAAAGAAGACACCCATGCTTCCCACACATACATATACACACACAGCACATGCATTTCCTCTTCCTGTCAAGCAGTCGTCAAACATCGGGCATATCATGGTCCAGGAGATCACTGAAGAACATTCCGTTAGGCCCTACATAGGGTCCCAGGCCGATGGAGCTGGAGGAGGTGGTGGTGGGTTTGGACACCATGGAGGAGGAGCCAGGGGTGGCAGCACTGGTCTGGGGAGTGTCTGTGGAATACTGCTTGCCCTTGGGGTCAATAGAATCCACTTCCGATTCCAACTCCAGCTCTGGCGGAGGTTTCAGTTTTGACAGCTCTTCCCGCAGCTGATTGTAGTGACGCTGTTTCAGAAAAATCAAATGCAAGATTTTAAAACATCATGAGTGCGATCTGTGAAACAAGATGACAGAAACCTTAGAAACACAAAGTCTAGAGTATCATTTTGATTTAAGACAATCAAACTTTTAGAATCACGAACTATCGATTTGGAAAATGCCTGCAGGAAAGCTTTAGAGTACACCTGGGCACATTTCATCCTTCAGTCCCTTCTGACAGGTGGTGTCAGAGGAATCACACATATGCCCTAGGGTCAATATCAGTATCTAAACTGAAATTGAATTCAATTCAGAAGTAAAGCACAATGGTCTTTGTGAAAATCCAAATACCTACAAGGCCTTGTGTACCTCCATCTGTTCATAGTCCAAAACCTGACAAAGGGCCTGCTAAGAATGTGACAACTATGAGATCTGTCTAACTGGGGAGTAAAAGGTTTTGTGGCTGATCTGAGCTGACCACAAAACAGCAGTCTTGTGGTTCAGAACTGAAACAGCAGAATCAGGTACAATCAAACAACTTTTTGCTGGAAGCAAGAGTTGGCTGCTGTATATAAAAAGAACACACACTGCTTCCTGCAACCATTCCACACTATCTCTAACTCCACTTTAAAAAATGACAACTTCATGTAATTTTTCTTTTCCTCTTTTGTCTGACAATATGAAAAAGGAACCACATAATAAAATACATATACAATGCATTCAAAATAACAATAATTAGATATTCGAAATAGAAAATTCATACATTATTTTCTAAAAAGAAATAAATAATAACAGGAAATTCATAAAGCACTTTCTGCCATCCCAAAGCACTAACAATAACACTGAATAAATCTACACATGAATTCAGAATGAAAAGATAATTTACCTTCAAAGCCAAAGTGCTGTGGCTAATAGAGCGACCAGTACGCTTGTCAGAACTGTACTGTTCCATTTCAGCAATCCACTCCTCACACTGCTTCAGTATCTCATGTCTCTTCACCCAGAAGTGATGATGGATCACCTGATACAATTAAAAAATTTTTTTTTAAAAAAGGATAAGCACGTTTCATACATCTAAAAATGAATAAAAATTATACAGAATTATGTTATCAACAGAGAGGCATTCCCTAAATATGCAAGAAATGTACAATTCAAATAATGCCATCGTTCTGTACGGGTCATGAGTAAACTAAATTTCCATATCACTTTACCAATATGTTAAAATGATAATATTTTAAAGACATAATCATATCCCCCTCACCTACACACACTGACACATAATATGACACAAATATTCATATAAAACAACACACCTAAACATACACAAACCTGCAAACATACAAACCTACAAACATAAGTACACACACAATCACATACACTCACTTTTACGACAAAATGAAACAAAACAAGAACAACTAAACACCCAAAACAAAGCTGGTTTCATCTTCACAAGACACTTACATCCTTGAAGCAGGGTGAAGTATTACGGATCTGCTCCAACATGGCCCACTTGACAGTGGCTTGACGAATGTTGGCATCATACTCCCGGGAGCTGGCAGTGCCGGAGGGGGTGCAGCGTGAGCGCTCGTAGCCCGGCTCATTGAAGTAGGGCTCAGAGACCAGAATGAGGGACTGAATGGAGACCAGCACTTGCAGGAAGCTGGATGTCTGAGCATTCCACTTCTCCTCTGGTCTCCCGTGCCACGTGTTCAGGATACTCAGACAGACCTATATCCCACAACAGGGAAAAGCAGCAAGTGTTATTTAAAGTATAGAATGTGCATTTCTGTTCCATATTTTTTCCTTTTGTCAGCTGCGTCATTTCTTCTTCATGTCATAACACAGAGATTTCATACCACAGAGATTTCTACACAAGGCCTTTCATACCACAGAGATTTCTACACAAGGCCTTTCATACCACAGAGATTTCTACACAAGGCCAAGGACAGATACAGAATTCCTTTCAACCTATCAATGCTCTTTCTTCATACATACAGATGAGCATGAAACAGTGACTGAATTGATTCTTTATAAGGGAACATTTCTGATGTTTGTAAATCTAAATAACAAAAGACATTTAAAATTAAAAAACCCACAAAAATAAAAAGTTCTGAGAAAGAGAGACAATAAGCAAAAGCCTATCAAAGCCAGCTATGATAATGAAGTAAGCGGCAGTGTGAGGGAGCTCACCTTTCCATCATTGTAGAGGTTGGGATTGAAGCGCACAGTGTGGTTGCCTGTGGTCTCCAGGTTGATGTAGGGCGGGGAGTTGGGGTAGTCCTGAGGGAAGTACACATCAAACTCAAATGCTCCATTGGCATAGGGTGTGTCTGACGGTCCTGTGATCAACACCTGCAGAAAGGTAAAGGAGCATTTCATGATCAGAAAGTCACAGATATTAATAATTTTATTAGAAAGGGAAAAGTGGAACAATCCCTTTATCTGCCACACCACAACTGGCTTTCCAAATAAAAATGCCCCCCCCCCCCATGTCAATATAGTGCAGTTATTATCAAAACTCATGGAATATGATTCCACTAACCCTTGGCACCCCTCCTTTCTAACAACATCCCCTCCTCCCCAGTACTCTGGGTTGGAAATGTAAATAACAAAACATAATGACCAAACAAAAAACCCCCAAGGACAACAACAACAAAAAAGAGGCCTGATTCACACATTCTTATCTAACCATGAGTCAGCATAGTTCAGAAATGCTGAGGGAAAAGTTGGTTTCCAAGAAAACTTCTCTAACACCCCCCCCCCTCCATCACAAATTTTAAAGGAGGTACCCTCTTGGTCTTAAAAAGAAGTACAAATGACAGTTAACTAAGTTCAAAAAGCAAGCAGCTGCTTGAATAGACTGCGTTCATTACTTCAAAGATAATGACAAAATATGTTCTGCATTTGGTATATACCAGGACCCTATTCTTTCCAAGAAAATGACAAGATCTGTTCTGAATTTTACATAATACCTCGAAGATGTCCTCACAGTAACAAGCATTCACTTGACCAAACACTTCTCACCCATTATACATATATATACTAGGGGATGGAATAACCTAGTGGTTAGAACATTGCGCTCGCAATCTGACGACCCAGGTTTGATTCCTGTTCAAGGGGGATATTTTCTTCTGGAGTTAACATCAGTGCAGACTCCACTCTCCCCAAAAGTCCTTCGGATAAGACTATAAACTGAGGCCCTGGGTGCGAACACACACAGAACATCTTGCACACACGTTAAATCCTGTTCCGTTTTTCGAAAGAGTAGGCTATTGTGAGCCAGTAGGAACAGATGACAGAATTTACAAAACCGCATACACATGGGGACTGGATGTAAAGAAGCCCATAAGTGCTTATTCCATTATCCTCAATATAAAAGAATTTTTAAAAAGTAATTTAAAATAGCTACAGTCCCACACCTGTTTTATCCTCCTCGGGCCATTACAACCCTTACCTTCATGATATCCAGGCGCTCTTCATCGCAACGCACAAAGACACTGCTGTTGTAGGACAGAGGGAGAGAGGTGGAGAGGGTGACAGCCTCTTGGGCTAAGCGCCGTGTGCGTGAAGGGTTGTTGAAGGCACCCGAGGCTTTCACGTTGGACTCGAAATGGTGAGGGATGTTGAACTTCAGACCTTTCCCATCGTCAGTTACAAGTTCGTAGGTATCTGGAAATAACAGACCACACGTTACAGCAAATATAAAAATCATCTACTCAGTTTTAACACAGCCTAACTCAGGTGTACTGGAATGTAACTAAGATATACAACAATATGTACAACAAAAAAATAGATATCTCACTTGTGATAAGATGAATACCTTGCAGCTAAAAAAAAAATTAAAAAAAAAGGTAAAGGTGTCCCATAACCTATAGGGTCATAGGGGAGTGAGGCATCAGAGACCCCACTTCTCTAGGGGCCAGCATATTGAGGGCTGCGCCCATCTCCTCTCCCTCGCTGCCTTCCCTGACCCTAAAGAGGGCAGGTACCCATTTACAACTGGGTGAACTGGGGGAACTGTACTGAAGCCAAGGCGCGCAAACGGTCACCCATCCAAGTGGTAACCACGCTCGATGCTGCTTAACTTTGGCTGGGGGGGAGCAAGTGCTCCGACCACCGAGCTATCCTGTCCTCTTGTGGCTACTCTTCTAATATACGATGCCTAAAGAACTATGTCCTTTTTCCATAAATGATTTTCTATCCATGGGTAAAACACTTCTCCTTGGAAACAGAGATCAATATTGTTCTTCGTTTTTGCAGCTTATGAGAGAGAGGGGAGAGAGAGAGAGAGAGAGAGAGAGAGAGAGAGAGAGAGAGAGAGAGAGAGAGAGAGAGAGAGAGAGAGAGAGAGAGAGAGGAGGAGAGAGAGAGGGGAGAGAGAGAGAGAGCACTCACTCACCAAACTGCAACGGTCCCAAGAGAGCCAGGTATCTTTCTTCTGTTGTCTGTGCTGCTGATGCCCCATTGGCAGCATTATCACTGTGTCCATCCAAATGGTCTGAAAGTGCATCTGATCATAATCACACCATTCCTTCAAAATGTGTCTTTTAAAACTGCACTGAATGAACATTCTATTCATCAATTCAGGCTCTCATCATCATCAACAACAAAAACCATAAGTTCTGAATGCCATGAAAAACAAACTGTGCAAACCACATGTATCATTTTCCTACCAAGTAAACCAGTCTCCCAAAAACGTTTTTATTACCTTAGGCTAAAAGGGGTTCACCTGACTCCAGTCCACAACTGTGCAGGCTTAGCCCAGAATTATGAACTTTAATAAATGAATGAAGACACTTTTTTCTGACAAAAATGGGAATTCTCCTTCTAATTTATCAACAACATTCTTCATGCTCATGTAACAGCATCTGTTGTCTGATCAAACAGCTTGTATGAATCAATCACCTTCTGCATCCTTCAGCCGTTGCGTTGCTAGCCTGACAATTTCTGCCGTTTCCTGGATGTCTGGGATGAGGAGAGCCAGACCTTCACTCTCTTCTTCCTCTGCCTTCGTAGCCATTGTGGCCTTACCTTTGTTGCTCCTGTAAACATCAGCCCTTTTTAAGAAAAAACAGAAAGAACAAGAAGGAATTGTAGCGTTCTTGTTGAGCACTGTTCAAATCATCTATACAGCAATCTTTAACATTGTCCCCTCTCCTGCCTCTTCCAAAAAAAATTTTTTTTTTTTAATTCACAATTTATTTTCTGGGTAAATCTTTATACCAAACCACATACACAACGAAAGGCACATATTCTTACAGCTTACATCAGGTGCACTAGTTCTATACAGTTTTATACATGCATGGAATGGATTTTTGAATGCACACACACACATACATAGTCCTTCGGATGAGACTATAAACCGAGGCCCTGTGTGCGAATCCACGCTGAACATCTTGCGCACAAGTTAAATCCTGTTCCTCTTTTCGTAAGAGTAGGCCATTGTGTGCCGGTGGGAACAGATGACAAAATTTATAAAACTGCAAACACACGGGGACTGGATGTAAAAAAGCACATAAGTGCTTATTCCATTATCCTCGATATAAAAGAATAAAATAATTAATAATAAATAATAACATATTTTCAAAAACATACATGCACACACACACACACCTCCCCTGTCTAATATCATGTTTAAGTGGACAGATGTTAAAACAAACACACACACACATCTATCCCTTCTTCCACCCGACCCCAAAGACTGAAAAAAAAAGTGGTGCAACTTCAGACTACAGAAGAAGGCAGGGAAAGGCCTGGTACTGACTTGAGCCTGCTGGCGTAAGTGTCCACACAGCCCTTCATCTTGGCCAGGAGTTTCTCCACAGAGGCTGTGGAGTCAGAAGGCCCGGCACTGTCAGGGCTTTGCTGTTGCTGACTTTGGGGTGAAGGCATCGGCAGCAACAGCGGCACCAAAGGCGGGCACACTGCCATGCCTACACATAGGACAAACAACCAAACCCATTTACTCACAGGACACACTGCCATGCCTACACATAGGACAAACAACCAAACCCATTTACTCACAGGGCACACTGCCATGCCTACACATAGGACAAACAACCAAACCCATTTACTCACAGGACACACTGCCATGCCTACACATAGGACAACCAACCAAACCCATTTACTCACAGGACACACTGCCATGCCTACACATAGGACAACCAACCAAACCCATTTACTCACAGGACACACTGCCATGCCTACACATAGGACAAACAACCAAAACCATTTACTCACAATCACACTCATCCTCTCTCTACGGGTCTTCTAATGTTTCTGAATATCTTATATCAACTTTTCTTTAGATTTTGTGTCATTAGCACACAAGTGTTTGTTATGTATAAAATGTTTCTTTATTTATCACTTACAAATGGAAGATTTGAAGTAAAGATGTTACATGAAATTATATCAACTAAAAATTTAACTTGAATGCAAAAAGCAAAACTGGTGTAAATCAGAAATAGATTAGTGTTCAGTCACTAAGAGATACTCTTTTGAACTTTCTGGGTTTTTTGTTTTTTGAATCAGTAGTGATGGATATGTACCATCTAGAATGACTGAACAATAACCAACTTTCTGACATTGCATAGTCTGGCATGATTTTAGTTTCTTTCATCTTTCAAGGATGATTTACTGTTCCATTGTTCACTTCACTACAATGGAAAAAAAACAAAAAACAACAAAAAATAACAAAAAATAAATCCACCCCAAAATAAATAAAACACAAAAAAACTACATTAACTTTGAAAATACCAGTTGTCTCCTAACAAAAGCAGCAAAACTGCACATGGAATATTCCAACCACAATGACACTTTTTTCCTTGGAAAACTAAAAACACACTTTTTAACTCTTCTTTCCCATACTCCGTAATTCAATTATAGTATCGTTATGTATATTTTCTTAATCTGTCATGTTTTCCAGGTTTTGAAATTTGACCATGTTTTTTATATTATTATAAGTTTTCAAAATGTCATATTTCTTAAAAGATTATGCAATTTCATCCTTCCCTTTTTTTGGACAATGCAACTGCCCCCTGCCCAGTAAAAGAAACCAAACCATGTTGATACACCGACCTCTCAGCAGCTGCAGCAGGGCACGATACAGGGGGACGTGTCGTGCCATGTCCAGCACAGAGTCATTCCGCAGATAGGAGGAGATGGCTGGAATGAGGCATGACTGACTCAGAAGTTCTGACACAATCTCTGGCAGGTGCCACTTCTCTGACGGAGGTGTATAGGAAGACCCAGATTCTTTGTCCTGGTCTTTGTCCTCCACTGAGAAATCTTTTGGTATGTGGCCACCTGGGTTGATATAGCTGCCTAGAACCTGAAAACCACAAAAGCACTTTAAATGAATTTCAGACATAAAAATGTGTTATGTATTCAACGAAAACAAAACAAAGAAAAAGAAAAAAAGCAGTCTTCAAAGTAGTTTAACATATTCAGTTAATTTGTAAATACTGTAATCTTCTTTCTGATCATTACAGGTGATTTTGGTTTCATGTTATTCTCAAGTTCTCATCCCTTTCTGCAGGGTAGTAACAACCACAACCTCCTCATAACCAATTTTTTCTAGACTTAACTCTGCGCTGCTCTGCCCAAAGAGAGTATATTTCTATTGTAGCACACCTCTCTGTTTGCATCACTTTATACCTACAAAAGAGGGCTTACAGGGCTTTTTAACTTTGTAATTTCAGGGAGAGCTCTTCATCTGTCACACACAACTGTATAGGTGAAATGCATGCTGGAGCAACAGTTCTGTACTCACCACTGGTAACCACTACAATACCTACATAGGTCCAAGGAAATTTGCCAAAGAATAAACTATTTTTGTATTTTTTAAAAAACCTCCACTTTTTACTGTTGACAAAATCAGATGCTTGACCAGTGTTCATCAATTCTTGATTCCCCCCCCCCCCCCCTCTCTCTTTAAAAAGTCTCATTTTATCTGAAAAAGTAATGAAATTGAACTTTTCCACACCACATCGAAAACCCCAACGAAAAGCTACCAGAAGGCATAAACCTTCAAGGGGTTTGGTTGGTTGGTGTTTTTATGGTTTGTTTGTTATTTTTTAATAGTATGCTTTCTCTTTATAATGTAAGTTTTTAGACATATTACCTGAGAGGCACTATGACAAGACAGAATTGTAATCCAAACAACTTTTTAGACAAAATTCAAAATTCCTGCATGGCAGATCTGCACTACAACAACAACAAAAAGCAGCATCGAGTGTTACCTGCAACAAGCATGCCACATGCTCTTCCTCACTACGCTGACGGAGCAAGGCCTGCTCGGCATCCCAGCTGGAGGTGGTGGACCCAGTGCCAAAGCCGGTGCCTTTGGCCCAGTAGTGCTGAGTCTTCTCCTCGCTCTGAGACATGCCGCCCTGACTGGCTGCTGACTGCATGGCTGTCAGGATCATCTGAGTCTGACACAACACAAACACTCCGTTTCAATTCAGAGGAGGTGTGCTGCAAGGCTGCTGGTTTTATTCCAGCACAACAGATGAATAATACATGTCTGATGAGAGACAATATAAAGAATTAATCCATGGATGTAAAGGTAAATTACTATTAAGTTCTCATTATATCAAAAACTTCAACAGCTATTACCAAAAAAAGGCAAAGAATTACCGCAATAAAACCTGAAGAAAAGACTTCATATGAAAAAAATACTACAAAGTAAAACAACGGTCCACAAAAAAAAGGAAAAAGAACAAAAGGATTATTATAGCAAAAAGGACAATATGATTATTATTGAAAGTCTGTGAACAGTAGAAACAACACCTTGTCTCAAAATGTCAGCAGCCTACTTGGTTAACACCAATCACTTAACTCTCCTACTACCGTCGGCGGGTTGACCCGCCCTCTTACTACTTGGTCCGCGAAGCCGCGGGCGGGTGTGCCCGCCGAATACCTGGGGACACCTGGCGTCTCCCTTTGCACTATTTATATACCATGGTCTCACACCCCTTATCGCTTTAGACATGCGCAGTGAGCTCCCAGATAGTGTAGCTGCCGCCATTTGCAATTTTCGCTTCAGTTGATCGATTTTGGTGCCGATTTTTTCGATTTTATGGCGATGTCATCGAGTAACAATTTTTGGAGGGAGCTGCATCAATATGGCGACTGCTTCAACGAACTTTTTGGAGGATTTTCTGTGAAAATAATGGCAGAATCTGAACTTATGTGGACTGAAATGGACTTAGAAGCTGAACAGAGGATTCAAGAGTTGCAGAGTGGAATCGATGTGCTGTGTTTATTGGTGATTCGGGTGATGAAGATGACTATGACAGTGGCGTAAACAACGATCCTGCCGAGGGGGGCATATGACTGTGACTGGCTTAAAATGAAAGAATTTCGTGAAAATTGTGGCTCCAGAAACTTGCAAAACGATGCTAGTGACTCGTGGGTAGTATGATGGGGTTTTTTCTTCTGTTTTTCACTGACGAAGTGCAAAATAAAATTGGAACAAACCGTGACCTGATTTCAATGGCTGTTTGTTCGTCAGCCTGTATGCTTGTTTGTGAGTGTGATTGCATGTTATTCTAATATTATCTGAACATTATTACTTATTTTGCATGTTTGATTTTATTTCACTTCATCTTTACAATTCTTTACCTCTTGAAATAGTCATATTTTAAAAATTATTGCATAACCACCGTAGCCAACAACAACCGCAACATCATCGCCATCAGCATTCCACAACAACAAGTCACACAAGAGTCAAACTAAGAAATACTGAATTTTTATTCACAACTTAACAAGTACAGAAAGTTTCATGTAGATCTGTCTTTATTTCGATTTTTTATTATTTTTTAAAGTCAGTAGGTGTGAAACTGAAAGACACTGCAGAAAATACTTGGTGTACAGTGGTAAGTAAGAGAAACGGAACGCGGTAGTAGAAGAGTTAAACATTCCCAAGTCAACACTGGGAGCTGCATTTCATAATCCTGAAAAAGTAGATGCTCAGTGACAAGAAACACCAGAGATATCAAACAGCCAAACGCTTCACTTACCTCCTGCTGGAATCCAGAGACAGGCACTCTGGGTCCATGGTGACTCAGCACTGACAGACAGGCCAACACCAGGTGGAGGACACCAATGTCCAGGGCCATACGACGAAGAAGCACACCATCGTCTGTCGTCAGTGGTGAGGCATCGAACAGGGATTTGAGCACAGTGAAAGGGAGGGTGGGGAGAGAGCTGGCGATGGGGGATGTAAGGATGTGGCCTGGAAAGAGAACACACAACAAGTAGGTTTGGTTAGACATGGTGATATGATTCTGTCTAGTTGAGACACACTTCAGCATTATGTCGGTTATTAAATTTCTTTACCAACATATCTTAAACACATTCTAGCAATGTACATCGGATTTAAAATTTCTTTACCAACATGTCTTGAATACATTCTAGCAATGTACAAATATAAACAGACACAATCTAAGAGGAATATACATACTGAAATATGTGCTCATTAAACATAAACAACTAATAGAAAAACAAATTTTAAAACTTTCTTTTAGTTTTGAAATACATATTGGATGTGCTTTCAAATTATGACACAAACTATACTTGGAAAGTTTGGAGCAAACTATAAAAATACTACCGCACCCCCTAAATAAAATTTCTTCATCCTTCCAATTACTGTCTCCTACCCCACATCCAAGCTAGATCTCAGCAAGGACATGTTATTTGAACCAAGACACAAACGTGAATACTAACCAAAAAAAAAGAAAGGGTGGAGGACACTAAGCCAATTATTCAGAACCACTCCTCTGCTCACCTCCATCACCATCATCAGTGACCCCCAGGACCAGCCTGAGAAGACACTGGGCTTTCTTCCTCTCCTTGAGCAGCACTTCAGCATAGCCTGGCAGGCGCAAGAACAGGCCAAAGGCGATCAGTGAATGAGGAGGGATGGTGGGCATGGCCCCAGCCACGTGGCGGGCGGCGTGAGATGATGTGGGAGCTGGTGACACTGGCTCAATGTATGGCTTCAAGACAGAACAAGAGTGAGCAATCACAAGCTTGGTCATCATCCACAACACTAAAATGCTGCCTAATAAGTCATGTTCAAAGGCAACATAAGAAATGCACACGATGCAAAACAGTTTTGCACTCACAAGCAAATCCTACGTTTAAAAAAAAGTTAAAATTTAGATTCAAGCAATTTTAAAGAGCAAGAGCTAAATCATGCCCTTCTGTTCTTGTGTAGCGGTCTGATCTGTGAAAAACCCATGACATTCATCCCAACTTCAGTACACACAGCATAACTCGGGTTCAATTCCAAAGTTACACTCAGAGAGCCAGAGATCAGTAAGAAACTTCCTATGTTGTGCTGCTTTGGAATAATCAACCAGACAAAAATCATGCAGTCTTTCCAGTCACCTCTGTGCTAAAGACAGTCACAGTCATTTTGATCCAACATATGTTGAAATAATACCTTTCATACAGCTGTTTCTTTGGCCACATAGCCAGTGTTAGCATTCTCTTCAACAGAAGTCTCTTTCACACCCCTCTCTTTACAAGGCATAAATTAAAGATATTTTGCGTGTATGTGTGCGTGTGCATGAGTGTGTGAGTGTGTGCATGTGCGTATATGTTCAGTGCTGCATACAGCCTCAAGTGGTGGTTGAGGATGTTGGTAAGTGTGTGTATACCCCTTTAAACTGGAAAGTACCCCCAACATGCATACAAAATCTCAGACAGGCTACTTCCATGTTAGAAAACCAAACAAAAACAACCCCACTCACATCATAGAGCTCATCTGAAGACTCCACTGTGACCCAGTCCTGGCCCAGGTCAGGCACATTGTTGTTGTCAGTAGTGGCCATATCCGTGGCGGTGCCCTGGCGGGTGATGTCCGGGTACAGCAATGGCAAGTGCTCCGCAAGCAGGGCCAGTCCACCCACACTGGCAAACACCTGCAGGGCCGAGGGGAAGGCAGGGGATGCCAGCAGGATTTCATCTGGAATGTCTTCAGGGTCATCTCCCCAATCATCCACCCCACCAAACGCACCTGAAACGATCACCAGACTTGCAAGTTTGGTGAACGAGAGATTCATGAATGCACCCTGCTATAAAGTATGATGCACAGAGTTCAAATTCTACATAAAGCTTCTTCTTCCCCTTTCACTAGACTGATAGGCCATCTGGGCGCAATGAAATATATAATATGCAGAATAAGCACATGCAAAAGAAACCATGGCAACAAAAAAATGTTGCTGACAAAATCATACAGACAAAAAAAGAGAGTGAATAAAATAGTGGCAACAAGCTCTAAGGCAGAGCAATCAGAGTTCCATATAAAACGGTTATTATAACTACATCACTACAAAATACAATGCAATACTGCTGAATATTACCTTCAGAAATTTTTAAACTGTGCCCTAGTTTAAATCAGAATTTTCTTTTTTTTAATCAAAGCAGAAAAAAATCAAAACCACCAAAACCCCCTAAAGTTTATTAAACAAAAACAAAACAAACAACAACGACAAAAAACCCAGTTAATATCCAAGCAAAATAATCCTGAACTGACACTTCTGACTGACTGATAAGCATGAGCTCTGACCTTGCCTAGCAGCAGCCAGTGTATCTGGCTGAGGAGGAGCAGGAGCAGACGTGTGGATGTTGAAAGCCACAGTGACGGGCAGGCAGGTAGTGCCAGGAGGGAGTCCTCGCTGAAGCAGGATCTGGATCAACTGGGAGAACGTCAAGTCACCAGGCAAAGCTTTGTCTGCACAAACAAGGAAATACAACACTCTGGTCAGTCTGTCATGAATAAACTCAGCAACACTAAAGTGACACAGAGAAGGACACAAAGGGGAAAAAAGACATACAGTGCACATAACAAGACTGGAACCAAGTTGAAAACAAAGGCACATGATCAGTACATTTATCTCATTTATCTCTTGGACTCCCTACCAATCTGAATGACCTTACTGGATCCCCATGAAGTCATTCTCTCACAAACATATACTTCCTGCACAATAACATATTGGGTTACCTAACTAAATATTTGTGAAATCATTCTCCCAGACTCCTGCTTCTTTTTTTCTCCCCAATATCAAACCGCTTTAAAATTGAAACAGGACTTGCGGAAGCACATACTCATATACTCTTGGTTCTCAAGTTAATTTTGTTTTGAATTTATACAGTCAAAAATTCCAAGTGTGATACATGCCATGCTTACTTTTCATCAGAGCATGTTGTAGATGCACCGTGCAGTGGGGAAACTTGAGGTTAGACAGCCCAGTGTCTGACGGGCGATGACCTCGTCGGGTTGGGGGTCGAGGGGGTAGCCCGCTCTTTGATGGAGATGGGCTTTTTTCTCTTTTCTCTTTTGCCCAGGCACCGGAAACTGCAGGAAAACATGCACATATAATATGGCATTCCCTCTTCGGTACATACATTAATTCATGTCAGTTTTGGCACAATCAATGACCATGAGGGCATATGTGACACTGCGTCAAAGAAAAACTCAACTCCCTTCCATTACCAAGAAACAAGATACACACCGTCCATAAGAAAACTAACTGGCATATTCTACCAACCTTTACATACTCAATATGATCAACTCTTGGACACACTTACAATTCAAATTTGGACAACCTTACACAAGTGTTTACCCTTTGTTTATACATTTTCTCTTACACCCATTCTACTTTCCATTTCTACTGGCTTTTAATTTCCCCTTGTACAGACTATTTTCCTTTTTTTGATTACAATGTTCCTCTATCATACATGGTTGGGGTTTTACAACCGCACACACATGTACATATACATAATATATATATACATATATATATATATATATATACATACATACACATATATATATATATATTTATATAACAAAAACCATCAATGCCATTCTCTTACAAATGTGTGTGAACACATGACAAACCTGTTGCACTGATGTACTCCATGAACTCCATGTTGACCCCTCCACCTTGCTTGGTCAACTCTTCGGCTTGTTTTCTCTCCTCTCGATTCTCAAAGAAACTGCTGGCCACCAAGGCTGCTGAGGTTGGGTCTGCACAACACATGGGGCAGAGTGAATGTCAAACAGAGAGGCCGGTAAGACAAGGAAGAAGAAGAGAGGAAAAAAAGGAGGCAACTAGGTATGTATGAATTGCAATTTAAACAATCAAAAACAAAATTACAACAGCTACCAAGAGACCAAGATGCTTTCTCTTCCAGAAAGGGAAAATATATCAAGGGTTTTTCATTCGTTTGTTTTATTACACTTAAATCTCTTTTTATTTTATTTTATATAAATGCATTGGCAGAGTCTAGACACCCTTCCTTCATTCACATTAATAACACTCTACAACCTCTGTTACCAACTCACCTCCAAACGAGCTGAACACTTCAGAGCAGGTACTGTTGACATTGACAGTCAGGGATGTGCTCCCTCGTCCTGCACCAAAACATGGGTGGTGGATGCGGCGGAAGTAGCCTTTCTCCTCACTGCGCGGCACACCAAGCTGGAGGCGGTTGGCCAGTTCCTGTGAGCTGCGCAGCGCCACCAAGGTGACCTTCTCGTCCTCCAAAAGCACTTGCAGAAGCATTCGGCGTGTGAAGCCAGACAGCGGCACTGTGCCAAGCAGCAACCCTGTGGACAAGTACAAACGCACACACTTTTGGAGATCACAACATCTACCCTGAACTCTGATTAGCATACCGTTTTTTGTGCCAGGAAGATCTCCCAGTTGCACTGATAATTTTGATTACAAAAATAAAGGAACATGTTTGTGCCCCAATGACAAAACACCAATGTACAATTCATATCAATACTCCTAACAGGAATATATTGCACAAATGCATAAAATTGCATGAGGCTTCGAAACGATAAATAACCAACAACTATTAATAAGGTGAAAAAAGCCAACATAACAAGAAAGAGAACATGTCCTCCAAATATTCATTTCATGCCTATCTGTAATAGGCAAATATCAGCTTTATTCCTGTACCTCAAATATGCTTTATCAAAATATATCACCGACTTTTCCTATTCAACAACCACAGTATTGAATGATGAAAGCTGAATTGTTGGGGGAAAAAAGGAGAAACCCAATACAGATACGGTGCTTCTGATTACACAACAAAGTGTCTCCTTGTGTAAGAAAATTACAAGATACTAAGCCACTTCATCCTGTGCAGATACCTCACAAACATGCACTAAAACTTTTTCTCACCTGTGCGTGAAGCGCCCTGTTCCCGGATAACATCACAGAGGACCTTGGCAAAGAACAGCTGGTTGACAGAATGGCAGGCTATCACCTGAGTGAAGAAGTGAATTGCCCTGGACTCTATCTGGTATCGCTCTTCTGCATTCATCACCTGGGGACAATTGTTTTAAAAAATTAGATCACCAAAGATGATGTGTATAAAACCGACCACACTACCAGTGTTTTGGGTGATATAACTATCATAGGAGAACACTATGAACCTACAGCCAGTAAAACATCACAAACTACGAAATGCATTCACACACACACACACACACAGAGCAAACGCTCTACCAGACTCCCACTCACTTTATTCTGCAGAGAGCCAGCCATGCCGGCAAGCACAGGTCGCTGTGTGGAAGTGTTGCAGAGCATGGTGAGCAAAGCGGGCCAGAAGACGTTGCCCTCTGAACCCCCAAGCCAGTCTTTGATGCTGGGCTCACTGCACAGTTCAGCGAAGAAGGACAGGATGGAGGCCACCAGGCTGGCTGTCAGACCATTGCTGTCCGGCTCTGCAGAAAATCAAATGCACATTTACATATTCATCATAATATTTAAATGGTTACATATTTACAATATGATCAGCCTTTTAGACAGCTTATCTTTCCATTTCACTTGTCAAAACTGGGCTATTTGTAACTTTCTGCATCTGAACACTATAAAATCTTTGTAACAGTACAGCGATACAAACTTCCATCCTTTAGCCCATCTTCAATCTAAGACCCTATAAAGGCTATAAGGACACCTGTGCATCTTATGACAATGCACACACTTCAATTTTAACTTAAAATACAGAATATATAATGGAGTCTGTATAATGAAAACATACCTATTTTATCATTGAGTCTATATAATGAAAACTAACAGACCATAATTAGCACAGCTTGTAGGCATCATGTTTTCACCTACGATTCTGGCAAAAAAACAAAAACAAAAAAAAACTAGACTTTTTTAAAGGGTACAGTGAAAAGTGCTACAGCAAGCCAGAGATAAATCTTTTTTCTTTCTTCACTCACATGCAAAAGCATGTTAGGGGTCATCTCTTTTCCTTGAATCTTCATCATCATCTATCCTTTTATCGACCAGCAGCTCTTATTTCAAAAGCATTGTCACTTTCAGGCTTGAGAAAATATTACCTACCTCCCAAACAAATGTAAGATTTTTATGTTTTGGCATTTTCTTTGTGACTTTTTTTCTAAAGAACCAGACTGCAACTTATAAGCAACATTAAAGCTTTATTTGATCCAACTCCAACCTTACAAACACATGATAATACAAAATCTGCAATGTCAGGGGTCAGCAGCTGAACTAGACTACAAGTAATGAGTCAGTAAACAAAACACCAAGTTGCTGTTATTCACTCACCAGCATCTGCCCATTCTCCTCTCCGGGGCCCATTGTCTGGAGCATGAGGTTGCTGCTGCTGCTGCTGCTGCTGCTGTTGTTGCAGTCTTTCAGCGTCACTGACTAGGTTGCGCTCCACAATGAGTGTGATCTGGCGACTGCAGTACTCAGCCAGTCCCTGTGCCAGCACTGTGGGAAGACCTGATTCCAACAGCTGTGCAACAGAGGCTGGAGAGCGACAGACAACTGCGATGCTTTCCAGTTGACCACTGTCCAAGGCCATGCTGCCCAAAGCCTGAACAGAAAATGGTAATGAATTAGACAGACAGCACATATCCACACAAAGTATGGAAACAGGTTCCTATTCTGTGATACACCAGTGCTGCCATTCCCATCTCACCTTTGCAGCTAAGTACAGGGTCATTCTGTCACACCCTGAATCAGAGTCGAGACCTCACAAAAGGCGATCAATGAGGTCCCTCTCTGATGCTACATTTATGTCTTTTCAGCTCCAGCACATGCAGAGCACAACCTACCAAGCTCCCAACTTACAACACTAATAGCTGTATTATGGAGCTGAACAGGGTGCCACCCTCATCCTGGAACAATGATCACATACCTCTGAAACAGTCTTCCAAACGAACTTCCAAACTCAGAAGAATCTGACATGAGCTCACTGCATGCACAGAAGCAGACGAAGATACCAAAACTGAGATCACAATAAGGATAGGGCTACAAGGCCACTGAACCACAGACAAACTGTTTATTCTGCATTATGACTGGTGACCATAAAGATGATTACAATAATGACATTATAACCCTCCTTGGTTAGGGTCTACTTTGGATTACACATAACAGACAACTGATGCTGAAAAACACGGGTAAAAATAAAAAATCAGTATTTCTTTCAGTTTATCCTCAAGCATGTTGCCACTCTTTGAAAAGCTCACCTGCTGTGAGTGGCTGAAGCGGGTTGCTTCTTTGGAATCGTCTGTCATTGTGCCTGGCTCCTCAGGGGGAAGTGGCTGACGGTTGGCCTCTTTTGAATCATCGGTCAGGAAACTTCGTCCATCCGCAACCTGTTCACCAAAACGTTTGCACCAGTGCTAGCTACTGTTTACAATACAAACCCTGATTTGATTACTTTTTTCCCCCATTTATCTCCTTATTATTAACTATTTGCTAAAAGAAGCGATTCAGTGAACATAGTCATTTAAATCCTATCTTTTAGTAGCTGCCAAGGGGCTTGATTTGGCATCCTGGACAGGACGTCGAACAATAATTATAAGGACAAACAGGTTCAAATCCAACTTAAACCTTGCAGATGGGAGGAGATTTTCTCTTTGGAAACATTATTTGTGCAACTCCAAACTGCCTTCCAGTTCCTTAGATGAGACTTCAAACCAAGGTTCCATACATGAACCAAAGCATACACATTCTTGCACATACATCAAACCCCATTCCCTTTCAAAAACAACAAAACTAAGCCATTATAGCCATACAATAACATCCATACACATACAGCTGCATTTCCGTTCACAATTTTGTTTTTCTTTAACGTCCCATTAGAAATAAATGTCTGAAAAACAACAGTGGATGGTTTAGAATGAGGACAACCCCCCAACCGACAAAAAAAACCAACAAAAAAAACAAACCGTGAACTTCTTTCATTACTCCTGGAATCAGGGCCTACCTGTTTCTGAGCTGTGTCCTTGCTGTCATCTGTGGCCACCTGGGACAGATCAGGGCTCAGGAAACCTGTCCAGTGCAGCAGCTGACGGAAGTATGGAGGGTGGATATGACAAGCAGCACACAACACCTGGTTCACGGCTTTCTTCAGCAATGAGTTTGTTGTCAAACTCCTGGACCACTGGTACAAGTGTCTGCACACAAGGAAAGAGCAAAACATCATACCACTGATTTACAAAGAATGCATATCAAACTGTTTAAAATCCTCTATTCAGTGAATGACCAATGACATGGATCCATAAATGGTGAATGAGATAAAAGTTTAGAAAAAAGCAAAAGCAAATGGCTGGTTAATCAGCAAATCTAAATGAGTAATCCCTTTGGCTTAAAACCCAACTGACTGCTCATGGCCATACTAGAACTCGTTACAAAAAGGGCAAAAAAAAACAAGATTAGACACCACCACATTCATGTATACATACATACACTTCAATTTAAACCAATACCGCTAAGCATCTTCTTAAAAAAAAACAACCCAAAAAAACACCAAAAACCCAACAAAAAGACAAATAGCTTTTGATTTTCCCAACAGGAGAAAAGATACAACAAAAGATGCAGAGAGAGGAAAAAAAGATTTTTTTAATGCTACTAAAAGAATAACGGCCATCACCACCAAGGATTCCAACAAAATTTCATTTTAAACCAAACACATTTTGCTCAAAACTTTTCAACTTCTAACACACCATCTCAATGGTTATGACTTTGTACAAGAACTCCAGATCAAAAGTGAAAACTATAATTGGGACGTCAGAAAGCTTTGAGATAAAAGTAGGAGTGCAACAAGGATCCGCATTGAGCCCTCTGCTCTTTATCCTCGTGATGAAATAAATATCCAGGGAAGTGGAGAGGCCAGAAGAGATCTGGGAACTGCTGTATGCTGATGACTTAGTACTGGTAGCTGAGAACAGTGATGACACTACTCAAAGATTTGGCAATTGGAAACAGAGAGTAGAACGCTGAGGAATGAAGGTAAATGTTGACAAGACCAAAGCAATGACAGTTGGAAAAGACTGCAGAACACATAGAGAGCAAGGCAAATACCCGTGTAGTGTCTGCCACAAAGGTGTAGGGAACAATTTGATCAAATGCTCCAACTGTCAATATTGGTGTCACAAAAGATACTCAAAGCTCAAAAGTCTGAAGAAGGAGGACGGAGTATTTGTCTGCCCCAGTTGTATGAATAAGAAGGGTGAAGACAATACCGATGCAGGAAAGAAGGAGCTAGAATTTGAACAAGGGAAGATAGAAGTGGTAGACGAATTCTGCTACCTGGGAGAGATGATGAGCTGCGAAGCAAAATCTGAGTTAGCTGTCAGAACCAGGATTGCGAGTGCTTGGAAGAAATGGAAAGAATTGGCAAGTCTGCTCGGAAATCAGAAAATCCCACTGGAGAAACGCTGTCTGATATATAAGGCCTGCATTAGACCTGTTCTCCTGTATGGTTCAGAGACGTGGGTTTTCACAAAAACTGTCAAACGTTTGTTGAAGAGCTGTGAAAACCGAATGCTACGCTACATGACAAAGGTCAAATGGGAAGACAGGATCACAAGTAAAGAACTATGGAGAATGTGCAAAGTTGATAATCTGACGTCTGTAGCTAGTACCAATAGACTGCGCTGGTTTGGGCACATTCAACGGAAAGCAGACCACCACATCATAAAAAGAGCAATTAACTTTGTAGTGGATGGATAGAGACCAAAGGGAAGACCTAGCAAAACCTGGCCTACCTGTATTGCAGATGATCTTAGAGAAAGGAGTATAAATAAGGAGGAAGCTCAAGACAGAGAGAGATGGAGAAGGCTCATCAATGTCAAACCTCCCCTAATAGAAACATGACAAAAAAAGAAGAAGAAGAAGAACATGGCATTTATGATGTCAGATTGATATGGAGCAAACAAGCCTCATCTTCATGAAAAATATCAAAAAGATTCAGTGACATCATAAAAGCATGGCAGGGGTAAAAACATTACAAATCCATCTAGGAACAACTCACTTGATCAGGTCTGGAGTAAGGAGGAGAAACAGATTGTAGTCAACAGACCGCTCATGACTGTACCACAACACAGCTGCCACACAGTGCACATGCTCAGATGCCGGACTGTCTGAAAGCTTGGGAGAAGATTCAGGACAGCCCATGCGAAGATCCCTGCTGACAGAGGCTCGCTGAAGGTGGGTCTGGGCAGTGTCATCAAGCCATGACAGCAAGGCACGCACACGACTCATGGTGCCCGAGTCCTGCTTGATTCCCAGCTGGTACAGGATCTCTACAGTGTATGGACTGGCCACTCCATTCACACGACCCAGGTACACATGACCTCCACCTGAAATAGTTTAGTCATTACCATAAATGATGTCAACACAAATGTGAAAAGATATAAATACAAATAAACGGGCATCTACCTAAAATGTTAAACGCCTGCTTTTAAGGTAGCTGCAGTTCAATATTTTTCCATCTCTGAAGTTGGAATGCTGCTACCTGAATAATTGGCAAAAACGGCTGCATCTGCAAAATCTCATTACTGACATGCTTCAGAACTCTAGCTGAGAAATGGAAAATAAATATCTTTCAAACCAAGAATTTTTAGCTTTCAATGGTACAAAAATGAAATTATATCTTGTTTTCCTTCCTATCTGGGAAAGTCACACTTCCAACTTTCAAGAATGTTTCCAGGGGTGATTTCAACATGTTGAACTGGGGGAGCTGTACAAACTAGTGATTACAGCATTGGGCTTCTGATCTAATGGTCCAGTTCCCCTGCAGTTAACGTAAGTTCTCAACATGGTATACATGAAATATTACACAGGGCTTCCCCTCTCCATATACATGAAATATTACACAGGGCTTGCCCTCTCCATAAAGTCAAGACCCCTATTGCAAGGGGATGCTTCCCATGAAATTTTTGCAAGTATTTTCATGCTTTCAAGCTAACAGTTTTCTTTCATTTGTTTACATATTTACATACACACACTTTTTTTTTTTTTAAATGAGACCTACATGAAACACTCAAACAGGGACGATCCTGTTTCAATAAACATTTATACCGTTTCTGATTATAACTCTTCTTTCATTTACTTTTATGGCTGCCTGTCAATAGCTTATCCAGCCTTTTGCCTTCAGCTATTGCCAACAAAATTTCAAAAAGAGGTAGCACCAGTGACATGACATGACTGACACTTTCTGTTGGCTTACACCAAATATGTGTCATTTTATTCACCGTTCAAGCATACTTGTTAAGTTCGTTCGATAATTTTGAGTTGTTTTAAACAAACAAAGAATAAATCAAATTTCACATCCACATACTTTAACCACTGATAGAAAGTTGGCATGGATATCACTGAATTCACAAAGTCCAATATTTTTTTCTTTCAATCTGTCATTTCCATATTCTTCACAACACAACAGCTACCCTGAAGAAAAACAAAATTCTTCTTACTAACACCATCTCCCCCCAAAAAAAAAACACAAAAAAAAAACAACAACCAAAAAACCCAACAACAACCCAATAAAACAAAACAATTCATCGTTACCTCTTCCTCCGGAATGGGCTGGATTCCTCAGGATGTTATCGATGAGACGGAGGCCCAGGTCCACAGAGCTCAGCCCCAAGCACAGGAGCACGGACTCTATCATGACAGTGTACACAGAGACAGCAGGGGCCACCAGCAGGGAGGTGGCCGTGTTCACCAGGTTGCAGGTGGAGGCAGCAGCAGACGCTACTTCTTGCTGCACTTCTTCGTGAGCCAGGAGGCAGTGATGCAGAAGTCTCAGCCAGCCCATACTGCACACAGCAAGGCCTCAGTGGTTGAATTCAATCTACTGTTTGGGGACACAACTACCTTATCACCATGTTATGCCCAAACACTATCTTCAAATTATAAACTACTACTGTTTGGGGACACAACTACCTTATCACCATGTTATGCCCAAACACCATCTTCAAATTATAAACTATTCTCATGTTAATCAGAATACATTTAGAGTCATCACAATGTTCTCTTTATTACCCTATAATGCTCCCATCAAACTCAATGTCCAAAACTTCCTTTCTATTCATCACACAGTTTAAGAAAGAACTTCCACAAAATTACCTCTACCATACAAAAAACCCCACCATAAACACACAATAACACACAAGAGAGTCCAATCGTTTATCAATGGTTAAATTGAATCAAAGAATATGTCCTTCTCTTATTCACAACCACAACTCCTGTATAAGAATACATGTTACAAAATCACCTGTAACTTCTCTTAGGACAGTCCAAAATAAAATCATGCTTAGTAAGTTTCCATTACATATTACAAAAGCATGTTTTTGAAGACTACAGAATTAATAAAACTTCTCAAAATTTCAAGAGCACTCAAAATCCCCCCCCCCCCCCCCGACGATGGCAACACAGTAAATCAGATCAAAAGCAAATGAGATCACGCATACCATCTAGGAGAGAATAAAAACGATGAAAAGCTAGGGATCTAAGGGGTTGCTTGGATCCCCTATCAGTGTACCAAGGGGCAGAATAAGCTGAACACTTCTTTTTTTTTTTTTTTTATAAATCAAAAACAAAAAACCCCTGCAAAGTTGTTGTTTTTTAAATCACCTGCTGCGTGTCATGATGTCTTCACAAGGCAGAACATCAGGCTGCATGTCTGCCACTTCTCCAAAAGCCCGCTGACCACGCAGGCACACCTGCTGCAGCCCGATGGTCATGGAGTCTCGTGGGCGGTGCAGACGCAGGGTGACAGCAGTGACCACCTCAGGATGCACCAACTGCAGTTTGATGAGGGCCAGACTGCTGGTCACCAGAGGAGGAGAAGTGGGAACCACACTTTGACCATCATGGCTGATCTCCAGGGACACAAAGGAGGGGCATGCTGAAATGAACAAACAACTTGTTAATCTTTGCTTTTTGTTCTATTTGTCAACTTCATTGTTACCTGGAATTGCTCAATGTGTTGAGTGAAGATCCTTTAATACTACAGGTGCTGATTACAAATGAAGTCTTGCTTCCTGTAATTGCTGCTTGCTTCAGTTCTGTCACACAATGTACCTCAATCATGCAAATTCTGGAAAGAGAATGTCAACCTGCATTTTGTTTTCAGTTATTAATTGTCTAAGAAATCTTAATCCTATACTAGAAACTTGGTTTTCTTCTTGGAGTTTACTTGGCAGGGAAGATGACTGCGTTGTTGACAGCTGGTGACAATGATCCAAACAGACAGAACAATATAGCAACAACATGAGAGAAGAGATATCAAGTTTACAAGTATACACAACCAGAACATTTTTCTAAGCTAAAAAATACTTCTTTTAATGGGGTGTGCTGGAAGTGGGCATCTGAATGAAGGGGGGGGGGGAAGGGGTTCAGAAAAAGAGAAAGAGGGAAAAATCAGAAATGTTGAAGACGTACTTGTGAGGGCCCCGTTGTGGGGTCTGATGTCGACCTGCCTCAACAGGACAGCGAAAGGCAGAGTGATGACCAGCTCCACCCAGGGCTCATCAGGGTAGAAGTGGTAATTCCAGGCTGCTGTTCTGGCCCGGCGATGAGGAGCTGATGTCTGGATCAGAGTGTCTGCTGGGCTGGCTGTGGGGCTGGTGGACATGATGGTGCCTGGGGCAAAAACATGTCAGCAATCAACATCTGGTGCTTCAACCCTGGGTGTTTATTTTTGTAATCCAAGTTTTTTCTGTTTAGGTTTTCAGATTCTGCCTGGAGAAAACTGCCAATCAACACATCCCTCATATCCCCCTGACAACCATCTTGGTCAAGAGACAATTATTTCTTCAAGATTTAAGATAATTGGATATCAAACAGCCAAGGAAATGCTTATGTTTCAAGACATTAAAAAATTTGATAGGCAAAAGCAATAAATATTAAAAACTGAATTCAAAGCACACTTTAAAAACTGCAAAAAGTTAATATTTCCAAGTCATTGACACAATTACATCTTTTTTTTTCTACTTTAATTTTTTTTAATTTTTATTATTGACATATCAGAATAAATTGGAAATAAAAGTGAATATTCTTAAAAATACAAAATAACCAATTGTCATACACAAAAATGTCACAAAATGTGTATGCAGTGTGTACACTTTATTATAAAAAGGCTTACTCAGTGTTATCAAAGGTCTATTCAGTGTTATCAGCTTTTGAATAAAGCACAGAGTAATACTGCTTCATCGTACTAAGATTTTGACAACTATCTTTGCAAAAATGGTCCTGGATTTTGTTCATTTTTCTCTCTCGCACACGCACACGCACACACACACACACACTATGGAAGCTTGCTTACCAAGAGGAGCAAAATTGAACAGCCCCAGAGCACTTTCAGAATCCACAGCTTTCGCTTTTTCTCCGGCAGAAGCAGCAGCTGCACTGGTCATGCTCTGCATGATGGTGGAGATCATGCTGGGTCTTACAGACACAAACTGTCGACTGGAGCGAACAAGACTGTTGCACACCACTTCTATTCCACCTACAAGCAAGAACATACATGAACAGAATTATCACACAAGTGTCACCAAGATGACTTTCATGCAAAAGGATATAGAGTTACATACAGTTAAGTGCCACAAAACATGTCAGAACAAACACTGACATACTGCCAACATAAACAAAACTTACATGGGAGTAATCAGCACAAAACAAGTCATGATGATGACTGTCTTAACAGCTTAAAGAGTGAAGGTTACGTGGCAGTGAATACTAGAAAACACATCACAACATTACTGAGGGTAATAAACCACGAAACATACTTGATGATTGTCAGCCAAAAGGACAACGCAGACAGGTTGTTACCATAAAACAAGTAAACAAAAAATGACCAATAGCAACAAAAACAAAAAAGTTTATAAGCAAACAAATAGATTAAAAAGTAACTCCCCCCCCCCCCACACACAGACAAAATTTCTTTTTTTTTAAATAAAGAAAACTGACAAATTTGGTGGACACGCAAACAAAAAAAGAAAAAGAACATACACACACACAAAAGATAACAAGGAAAGTCAAAGAGGGGCCACTGTTTCTGGAATCAGACAGTTTTCATACATCAGCGTGATGCGAGTCAGAGAGATATGGTTATCATAGTCAGTTCCTCTCTACACCTCCTTACTTTGATTTTTTATATTTATATTTTGAATGAACAAATAAATACATGAACAGAGCACATGAAAACCTCTACAACTATGATAACAAAGTTTGGAGAAAAAGAAACTGAAAAGGTTGTCCCCAGACTGGGAAGGGCTATGAGTTACGAGTTTCACACACAAGCAGACAAAGTTTTTAAACGTCTCACTGGCCAAACACAACCTACAGCATTAGCAACAGCTATAACTTAGTTTGATTAGACTGGTACAACAATGTATACAGATATTACAACGAACTGAAACAACTGTCAATCAAATACCATTTAACAAAATACAAATTGAAGCCTCTGTAAAAAACACCACACCATCACCCACCCCCAAACAATGGATAAGCTAACAATGAATAAGCTAACTGAACAAGGCATTTACTGACCTAGATTGACAAAGTGTCGTATGGCAGATGGAGAATCCAGAACTCTCAACAGGAACTTCAGCAAGGGCTCTGAGAGGCGACAATGACTGCTGAACTCCATTTGAGGATAGCTGACGGACAGGTACTGGAAGAGGCTCTCTGTCACTATATTGGAGTTACTGGCCCGCATCAGCAGAGTGCACAAGATCTGGTAGATGCCATCCCCTACAGAGAGAGGATCAGCCATGTTCAAATTATTGTTGGTGTTGCTGGCTGAAGAAGGGCCTGACGTGGTGGTGGTGGCGGTGGTGGTGGTGCTTGGGGCAGATGCTAACATCAGTGCCATGTTGTTGCTGCTGCAAAAACTCAGTGCTTGCACCAAGCTCTGCATCACCAGAGGGTTGCCCAAAATGATGTCCGCAATATACCGTTCTCCCGTTTCCCTCGATTCAGCAGCCAAGCCATGTTCAGGAGTACCACTGGCAGTGTCCCTGGTGCTGGAAGCACCAGTGGGACCTGCACCAGCACTGGTACTGTTACTGCGTTGTCGCTTCTCGTCATCCGACATGGGTGACATAGGAACTGATGCCATGGAAGAGGAGAAGGCCCAGTTCAGTTTAGCAGCATCTGACATACCTTCCTGCAGTTCCACCTGGTCCAGGCCCACACAACTGTCATTCAGAGTGGAGGGGGCAGGCGGTGCCCGTGGGGTTCCAGTACCTGGCAGGTGCACCTGGATCAGTTTGTTGACAAGGCGAAGAAGAGAACACATCAAACGGTCTCTGGTAGCTTCACATCCTCCTACTCGAGATTCACCTCCTCGAAGGAGCGAGGCAAACAGCCCACTGAAACAAGATCGGGCACTGACAGAGGCATCATAGGAGGCTGTGCAGACCACAGGGTCTTGACAAAGGATGTGTTGGTGGACAAGAGTGGAGATGGCTGCAATCACAGAAATGGCGTTGCTGAGGTCCACAGTATCAAAGGCTACACCAGACACCACCTCCACGAACTTGCACTGGGCATCCAGTGGCCCACAGCATGAAGATATGGAACCCCTGAAAACAACAACACTTCTATTTGCTATCTGTTCAAATAGTAAAAATGCAACAAAAGAAATATTTGTTAAATCATTTAATTCATAACAAATTAAGCTGTAGAACTTTTTTTTAAACACTCCCCCCCAAAACATTTCAAGTGGTTTTAGGTAAGACAGTCATCTTCTTAAATATAATTTTCTGTTTCTAAAATGCAAATCATATCCACCAAATACAGTTGTAGCTTCCTACTGGGCTGTAAGGTTAAGAAAAACTCCTGGCAGAATATATATTCCACAAAATTTCTTATGTAATATAGGTTATGAGTGATACAAATTGAAAAGCCATACTATAATATTCATTTCAATTAAATCCAGCAAAACAGACTCCAACTTTATTACAGCGGAACTCAAATAATAGACCAATCCTCTTTGCACCATATGAAAAAATAAGAAAGAAAAAAAAGCAATATACCTGTCAGCAGTGAGTTGGTAAACAATTTTCAGCAACAGTTCTTTGAGATTTTGTCGTCCATTCACATCCACAGACTTGCACAGAAGGCGTTGAAGGAAGTCATCAAATGCTCTTGTAGCGCTGGGCCCCACCTTGAACACAATTTATTTTCTCATTTCTTTGGCTTTAGAAAGCAAAACAAACACACAACAAACAAAACAAAAACAGCAAAGCATCTATGCTCACACATTCCAATACATGTACACAATGATTATCAAGCAGATTTGTACTTTCAAAGCACTTTCCATTTTTTTCCCACTTCAACTATGTGAACTTTACATACGTAAAGCATGTGTTCTGAATTACTTCCTTTCAGAATTCCTCATTCTGTAAGATCCATAAGCATTTTGTTATCACAATCATAGTTTAGTGTTTCTTGTACGGTCTCAAATGCCTCTGTCTGATTTTCCATTTTCTTCTAGAAAATTATTATAGGTTTGGATTTAAATCTCTAAAGCAAAAGAATATTCCACATCAAAATCCCTTTGTTCATATGATATACTGTTCATTTTCTTACTTACCATTTTCCTCCTTTCTAGTCCCAACTGCCCCCCTCCCCCCTTGCACTACCTCCCAAATCTCTTTATCTTAATATCTTTCAATTCTCTAGCAAAAAGACATACCTATACAAATAATGAAGTGGCATTTCCCTACCTGATAGAACTGGGTTCCAATGCTGGACTGGGCGTCAGAGACAGACCCAGACAGGAACTTCAGAATGAGAGGCACCAGGCTAGGATCAGTCAGTACCACAGAAGCCATCATACCACTGCCTGCATTCTCCACACCCGCACCGCTCCCAGTCGTTCCACTTTCCCGGCCGCCTACTGCCCCCTCTTCATCCACATAAACGGGGTCTAGTCTCTGGTTGGTCAGGAGACACAGTGTATGCAGCACCAGCACCCAGGAGCGAACCGACACCATGGGAGCTGCCATGACTGCCTCCATGAGGTGAACCACTGCGGTGGGACCTAAAGAAACGACAGGGACACGAGCAGGGTTGAAGCTCTGAGGGGTGTGGTCATCCTGACTGCTTGAAGAAGAATTGTGGTTGATGGTGAGCCAGAGCTGCAGCACAGAGTCCAAACTCACGCGGCCCTGACGCAGCTGGGCAAACAGGTGGTCAAAGCACTGACTCAGCATGGCTGCTGAAGACAGGGGCTGGAAAGTGGAAAAAAAAGACATCATTTGCTTTTTTTTGTTATCCAGGCCAAACTTTTGTTACAGTTTCTCTGTAAATCTTGTTATTTGTCACAGACTCATGAAATATAGGTCTTAATTTAGGTATTGCTTCTTATGAATGTTTAGAATTATGTAGGTCTTCTGTGTTACAGAGGTAGGTTGCAATTCTGAACAATTTTCATCAGGAATACATCTCTAAAAAGACATCTAATTATAAAATGGACCACTTCAACGACTCCATTTAAAAGACCTGAAAAAAAGAAGAACAAAAAAGAAAAGCACAAGTCTACAGTCTCACAATGGGAAACCCATCTACAAATATACTGTACGGAGCAAGTTCTTTTCAGGAAAGTACTCATTACGCAACAATTCTCACACATTAGCAAGGTTAAGATAAATTACCCCATAGAAACACACATTTTCTTCCGCATAAAAACTATCTTCTGTTCCTTTTGTTAAGCAGCTGAAACAGAAATAGGCCCCAAAGAGCCCCAAAAGACATAACGGACAGCTGACTCACATTCTGAGCTGCCAGTGAAGCTTGGGACAACTCATCATCTGTGGGCGCTGACACTGCCACAGGTTCACTCATCATATGAGGCAGTGGAGGAGGGGTGGGCAAGGGGCTTGTGAAAGCACTGAACACACTGTCCACATGCACTGACAACATCACCTGCAAGCACAAGTCAAATTTGTAAGGTGCATTGCCATTAATAAAACTTAATGTCAGGGGGATAAAGGGGGGTGTTAAAAAAAGTTGTTTTACATGAACATGATGACGACGACGATGCTTTTCAGTTGCTTATCTTCTGTTCCAGTCATCACAGTCTTTATTAATTTTTTAAAATGTAGCCATAAACATTTTTTAAAATCACTACTGTTCAGCTTTTTGGCCAGGAAAAAACTGTGCTAGTTTATCTGAAAACATTCCATTTTTCTTAAGAATCTACTGTCTGAAAACTGCTCTGAGGCTGTGCCAAGCTCTTTGACATCCTCTAGCTCTCGTGTTCCGACTTCTAGAACCAGCTAATGTTACAGTGAAATATGTAAACTGAGCACAGGGAAGGAAAAAACACATTCATTGAAAGAAGTGTGTGTTTACACATGCATGCAGCCCTCCACCATGCTTCTGCATTCATGAAGCATGCCTTATGCACCCCATGTGTGCTTCAGAGTAACTATGTCAAGATGCTTGCTGACCCATAATACTTATAACACATATAATATACATAATGCATTCATATATGTATATGTGTAAAACAATGGAAAAATCTAGGATCAAGAACTCTAATCCACAACCCCCCCCCCCCCCCCCCCCCCCCATCCCGTTCCTCAGCTAGAGCTCCGATGTTCACCAATGATGAAATGTTTCAATATGTGACCTTTTCTCCCCACCATTAAGGTAGCCGCACCCAGACTTCAGGGATATCTACAAATATGATGTGTGACTGAACAATCTAATAAAAATTTGAAGAAAGATATCTTTCCACCCTATCTTTACAGCACTTCCTCCAATGGTCCTCTTCGACATTGGACGCTCTGTATCACAACGGCCATGCCAAGCACATGCACACATCTATAACCATGAAAATCATTGACAACTCACCCGCATGCGAAGTTCTGGAAGCCATTGAAGACCAAACTCCAGGCGGGTATCCTGGGCCACTGACAGGCCGTGACTGTTGCTAGCAGACTTGGTGGCCAGCATATCATTCCATTTGGATTTGATCTTCTTGATGCGGTCCGTCACTGACTTCTTTTCCGCTGCCAAGCTGACAGAAAAGGAACTTTTTAAGTCAAAAATAACATAACAGCTTGGGGTGTTTTGTTTTTTTAACAAAAATTAATTGAATAACATACTGAGTTAGGCTACTGCAATCTCTACATTTCCAATTATTTGTTTTCACCTTTATAACTTGTTCATCATCTTTTTGACCAAATGAAAACCCAATGAAAATAAATGCCAACCTCAGAGATGACCAGGCAGGAATGCGAGTTGGACACTTGAAATAATGGAGTCAAACACAAAGTATGGAGGCACAACAAGTTCTGGCATCATACACTGTAGTGTACACTACAGAGGAATTTACTGATGTAAGGAAGAATGTGCCCCTCGTCTATTCATATGGGGAGCAATAAAGTATAACACACTGCCCTCACTGGGAATTATGATTTGCAAATAAACACCATATGAATTGAATTTTGCTTTTCACTTCTTTTTTTTTAAGTGGTCTTTTTTCCCCCAAGTGATACTTGGTCAAATCACAAAGGTTACCAAGTCATAAATGCACTAAGACATAACTGCAATCAACATGATGTTCCAAGTCAGTACAACAATGTCAACAACAAAAAACAAACAGATCTGCTCACCTCTTAGCCTGAAGCATTGGTGGACTCAGCATGAAATCCATCTCCCCATTCTGCTGGCTGGAAGTCCCTGAGGACTTTTTCTTGGGTGTCTTTCCAAAGACAGATGGGAGAGAGATGAACTTTGGCTCTGGTGGAGGTGGAGGAATATCCATGACTGAGAAACTGTCTGGGAAGTCATCTTCAATGACGTCTTCAAGTAGAAGATCCATCATGAGGCTGGTGTTCTTGTAGCCAGGGGATGGGTCCATTCCCCCTTCTGCTCCTTCCTCTTGTGCATCTACAACACAAACCCACCACATTTATTCCACCAGCAAAACATTCCTAGAGTAAACCAATACCATCCCCAGAAAGAAAACCAAACTCTCTGTTTAAATACTCAATGATAAAAATAAAAAAACACCAGACATAAAAACAACATGGCTTAAGACCCCTATTTGAACAAATTGTATTTTGTTGCATTTGCTGAGATATAGGTTGATGAAATAAACTGTTTTTTTAATTTCTAATCTAACTTCTTTCCTACCAATGTACACAAATTCCAAACAGCTTTGCACATCTACTCTATGCTAACAGCTACCTATCAAGACCATAATCTCCATCACTCTATCAAAATCGACAATACTGTTCTGTTCGAAAGAGAAGGCACAAGTTATAAATTATTAACATTTACAGTAAGGACAGCAAGAATTTACAACCTAGATGCTAACAAAATCACAGTGGTCTGAAGTGCACAGTCAAAATCTGATCTTTCCGATGTTTTCATTACAATTAGGGATCTCCTTTGTAAGGAAAATTTTCATTCATAAGATGGCTGGGCTACCTATATTACTCTTCAATTTGCAGGGATCACTTTGTTAAGGCCTGGGACAAGATTTTTTTTCCCAAAAAAAGAATTGTAGTGATACTGGATATAAACAGACTATAAGTTTCCATTCACGTACAGTTTGACAAACTAATGGTCAGTTCACCACATAACCCTGGCCTCTTATTTGACTTTTAAAGAACACATGCACTGTCTTCTTTACCCCAAACATGGATAGTTCTTTACTACTTCTGGACATACATACTTAAGCATTCACAATATGTTCTCTGTAAAACTTCTTATACTGATAAAGATAATTTCCACATTTACATGACTGTAACCAATCTGCCCTTGGATCAGGCTTAAACCTTCAGTAAATGACAATCAGTTGTGAAATGCCTTTTTTCAGTCTTTGTGATTTAGCACTTTGGGCTACCTCAAAGCAAACTGCTCTATAAATTTCCACTTACATAACATTACATGTGCCTTAAGTTGGGAAAAACTTGTATAAAGAGAACACAGGTGGAATTCAGGGAGCTAATTGGAACTGGGGAATGGAGTTATAACTGAGTGGGAAAGAAATGGAATCGGTGATGGAATGAATCAGTACATCAGACACTAGAGCAACCAAAAGTACAGACAAATTTATCAATTAGTAAATATAAATTTTTAAAAATTAATGTCCATTAACTAGAGAATACAATGACACATACAATCTTGATGGAAAAATGGAAGGACTGGAAGAAAAATACAAATGTCAATAGAAAAAAATGGTAGTATTTTATTATGATACTTATTTTTGGAATGCTCTTTTTGGTGTATTTGAAATTGTTGATTACTATAAAAAATTTGTAAAAAGGCTTGGAGATGAATAACAAAATACGAATTTCTGCAACTCTTAATAAACAAAACAAACCCCCAAAACCCCATTACATGTGCCATTTCAACAGTTTCACTTTTCTCAGCAACTAATGAACACCATTTACATTTACATCTTGTTTACTTAATTTCTTTGGACATGAAACAAAACTGTGGATTCCCATGAAAAATGAAGGGGGGGGGGGGGGGGGGGGGGGGAGATAATCTTTGCACGACTACTATGCAGAACACTTGATACACATGCCTAGGTATATGATTTCCGTGCATGTTGTAATTGTTTTTTAAATCACCAAAAAATAGTGACTACAAGTAAGTAAAAAGTTGTAATTGTTTTTCAAATCACAAAAAATTAGTGACTACAAGTAAGTAAAAAGTAAACGAAACTACAAAAACAGTTAGTTAAAACAATGAGTTAGTTGATGAAAAAGTATGAAGTGTCTTTCCTTCATACTGTAGCTAGTGGAGATACATGTGTACTAAACATCAATACCTTTCACAACGCGATACAGTGAAGATTAAATCATAAACACACATCTAACACACACACACAGAGCAGAGAGATATCCTATGATTGGTTGCTTCTGAAAGATAGATAGGCCTGTATCACTATTATTAGCATGTAACATCATTATGGTGTCTTAACTAGAAGTGTAAAAACTGGGATCTATTCCTGATTGGGAATGTTCGATATACAACAGCTGTGTTACAAACGTTCCTTATAAGAATGTTTAATGAAGTAAGTCTAACGAATAAAACATAAAAAGACTAACAATAACCAAAGCAAAAAGTATATATAATATAGTCTTTTGCAGTCGCCTATAGACATAAACTTTCGTCATAAAGGATGTATAAAGAAACTGAGACGTTACTGCAGTGTGTAATTCATTAAGAAAAGGCAAACAAACAAACAAAAGCACTTACCAGCTACAGTAAGTTTTTCAGTTTAACTTCTCAAATTCAAGCAGCAGAAAACAAACAAAAACATAGTGACTCTAATAAACTCTGCAGGGCACTATATGTCTATTTATTGACGTTATTAATTCTTGAAGTTAGAAACTCTCTCTATCAACCTTAAACAAGAAAAAAAATTCAACTAAACATGAACGGATTTTGCCTTAATAAAAAACAAAACAAGAAAAAAAAGACGGCACAAGAAAAAAGAAAAAAAGAAAAAAATAAATAAAACCACACACACACAAGCAAGAGAATTTAACTTTTTTTTTCCTTCTGTATCTTACAATTGTCATTCCCTCACCTAACAGATAATAAAAGATACGTAAATACATAAAAACCACCATGCATGATTTCTCTTTCGATTTCTCTTGCTTTGTGGTCTTTTTCTCACCTGGTGCTAAATTCAGATGGACAGAGTAGTCAGTTTGAAGAACTTGACAACCCTTACTCTCTCCTTTCACAATTGTACAAACAGCTGGGAAAGTCAAGGGTGGCAATGGAAACCTTTCATACAAGTAAGGACATCCCATTGTGCCAAAGAACTCAGACTCATATGCACTGCCATTACATGCATGTACTGAACCAAAACCTTCAGGCTTAGGATTGTAGATTGTGTCATAGAGGTCTGCTGCCAATGCTGGGCTCTGCTGAAGGTGTGCTAGTTTCTGTTGAAGCACGCGCCTCTTTTTGAAGAAAGCATGACAAAGATCAATCTGTATGTAATCCCAGTATTCACAGAATTCATCCACACAAAGCCAACACATCACAACATGACATCAATGTCATACAGAGTAAAACAACAACAAAAGAAAAAAAACACCTGGCAAAGAAATGCAGCTTTCAAAAACTGTCTTACCTGAAGACCAGACACAAACAGCAGACATACTCCTGCATACAAACTGAGTGTTTAAGGGGGCCGGGGGGCAGCGCGGTTGCTTTTGTTTCACTATAATCAACATGAAAATGTGTCTTTTTTTAGTTTTTGTTCCTTGGATATTGCTGCCTGCTAGGACCTACTCCTTGTTTGTTTTGTCCATGCTTTTGTATGCATTTGAACCAGTGCTATAAACTCACAATAAACTGGAGTATTTGAGCAACTGGCATAACAACATAGCAAAACAGCTGAAATTGGAACCGCAATGCCAAAATTGTTGATGTTAATAACTTTAGTCTTAGCATTGCAGTGCACATGAGAAGACTGCAGTATTGTCATTTCACACGACATGTGAAATTTTAAAATTGCACCAGAACAGTGTGCAGCAGAAGACATAATTTTGCCTTGTTGAGACTGATCAGTGTATGGAAAATTCTCCTTATATTCGAGACCAAACTTTTGATAGGCACAGTTATCAGATTTTGTGCTTCTCTTCAGCACCTTGGTGATAGGAAACCAGCACAAGTGTTGACATCATACTCGATTTACACACAAGATGTTTTTGATTGCTCTTTTTTTTATTTTGGGTACCGGAAAATTTTCTTAAAAGCCAGAAAACTAATCACAGATAAAATCATGGCACCTTGAGGGTGGTGGAGAAGTCATTAAGACTTAAGTGTCTGCATGGCACACTGATACCCTACAAGATATGTGTCTGCATGGCACACACGTTTCCTACAGGGTATGTGTCTGCATGGCACACTGATACCCTACAAGGTATGTGTCTGCATGGCACACTGATTTCCTACAGGGTATGTGTCTGCATGGCACACTGATACCCTACAAGATATGCGTCTGCATGGCATACTGATTTCCTATAGGGTATGTGTCTGCATGGCACACTGCTTTCCTACAAGGTATGTGTCTGCATGGCACACTGATTTCCTACAAGGTATGTGTCTGCATGGCACACTGATTTCCTACAGGGTATGTGTCTGCATGGCACACTGATTTCCTACAGGGTAAGTGTCTGCATGGCACACTGATTTCCTACAGGGTATGTGTCTGCATGGCACACTGATTTCCTACAGGGTAAGTGTTGAAATTTGCCTAGTAGACTTTGCTAAGAGAATACAGGCATGTTTCATTCCTTTTTCATGATCAGTTTGTACAGTGGCATGAATGTGTGTATTTTTGTTAATAAAATTGTTTGTATTTACCTGCTCTAACACATGCGTGTCACCAACACTGTAATAACTATGTCCAAACTACACAAAACACTTTCTGCATTCACTTATCAATACAACAGTGCATGGTACTTAAGGTTACTCGTGTCAAATTTTAGTCTCAGATCAGTACCAAATTCACTCCCTCGTGAGACTAAATCTACTCCCCTGTGAGACTATAAAATGAGATCCTATATGCAAAAGCACGCAGAACATCTTGCACACACATTAAAACCTATTCTACCTTTCAGAAGAGAAGGTCATTGCTTGCAGGTAGGAACCAATAACACAATTGAAAAAAAAAAAAAAAACTGAATGCACACAGGTTCTAGGTGCTGTGTTTAGACATCATCACCAAAGTTGGAATATAGCTACCTTGATAGTAGGCAAACAGGGTCACATATGCAAAATCTCCTGATTGGTGAACCTCTAAACTAGCCAAGAAACATTACACACACAAAATGTTAAATCACTATCTTATTTTCCACTTCCAGAGCAGTATAACCCTTGAAAGAGGATCAATCTTTCAAACTTTGTGTTTGGTTAGCCACCTTGAAAATAATTCTCAGTTCACACCACTTCTCAGAAGCAATGTTACAAAACAGACAAACTTAGCTACAGTTGAAAACAACTGCTTTTTAACATCTTTATAAGACACTGGACCGTTTACATTGAATTTTTCTTTAAAGTTTTGCAAACATTAGCAGACAAAGTATACATCTACTGTCTACATCTATAACCATCTGTCTGCCATTATCAAAGGCCATACATACACAAAACAATGGAAGCAGGCAACAGGGTTAATACTGAACTGAAAGGCCTCAAATTGCTTTTATGTGCAGTGCTGCTAAGAAGGTAATGTTACTATTTTAACTTCTTAATGATCAGTTTATAAAATTCAGTGCATCACATGCTGATGATCTAAATCAAGTGTAATGGAAATGGTTGATGCTTTGTAAATGATCATAGCCTGAGAATACTAAATGATACCTACCAAACATCAGCTCTCCTCCCCAAAAGAAACCCACACATGCATACAAAGACTCCGGAAATAAGTCCTGTAAAAAGACTAGCAAGAGCCCTCTACAGTCCTCCTTCCCCCCATTTTGGCAGTTTTCTCTAGGAAGAAAAATGAGCAACAAGACCTGCCTTTATTCCAAGCTGAAAATCAGAGATCTTGGAGAATGAGAAGACAAAAGAGGCACCATGTCAAAATAGCAACAGGATCAATAGACAACAGAATTAAAGTTTCTTGGGTTGAGAAACTTGCCCACTGAAAATCCCACTGAAGCGAAAATCTATCTGGCACATATGACCAGACCCGGTTCTAAACATGGGCTTTAGACTTATTTATACGCCCATACACAGTCATCCATTACCATCAGCGATTATGCAGCGGTTGATGTTTATTTGAAATCTTTGACACCTTCTCATCATCAGAATGGTCGCTCTGCAAGCCAGTATGTATGAACTTTGGCAGAAAAATGCCTTTACATCACATGCTCACACCCCCCAACAGACAACGATAATACTTGCTAACATGTCTTTCATTCTCTTTTCTCCCCTCTAAATAAAGCCTACATGCAAATGTTGGCCAAGGGCAGAGATGCGTGTGAAGGAATCTGAACCTGACAGGTAAGTAAACACGTTCTCTGATTTTCAAGATTTAAAATTTGGAGAAAAGAGAAAGCAGAGCTCATGGACTAAAACAGAAGTTGTCTATCAACAGTGCATAGTGTTGTAGTGGAAAAGCTGTCTTTCAGCTCAAATTCCAGCACAGCATTTGCAGATAAAACAGCTCATTGGGTTAAATTGCTGTTGTCTGAAACAGTACCCCATGTAACACCAAACAATTCGCATAAATATACGCAGACACATGACTCTGCACATAATGAAAGCAGGGTGATTACACAAACAGTGTTCACATGAGACTTGCTGTAAACGTCTGAAGCTCAAGATGAACTCTGTTTGCAGAAATGAGTGACAAGAAGCCAAACAGAACTGATAATAGAAACACTGAAATAAAGAAAACAGAAAATCAATCTTCTTTACCTGTATCATCATCAGTGCCATCGTCAGTGTTCAGTGAAGTTGCACTCTGGGTCAGCTGCTCTTCAACTTCTGCCATGTCTGTACCCAGGAGGTCTTCTTCTGAAGATGTCATGGAGCTGGGATACTGCTTCTCCCCTGAGGCAACATTCAAAATGCACTCATTTTATGCAGATCAAGACCTAAGGGTGATGTACTGCTCAAGGATTCTGTTAAATTGACCACACACACTGACTGAAGCTTGGAGTGGTTTGATGCCATGTAGTTGTGCTTCTCGTGTTTCTTACGAAAGGAAATTTTAATCAGGAAACTCACTGTCCTCTGGTTGTGGCATCAATTGGCTATCTCATAAAGGAGATTTTCATTCACTGTACTTACCATAAGCTTTATTCATTCATTCCATATTGTTTATAGCCCTACCGACCACAAAAGCCATATCAGGGCTGTCACCTCAATCTGTTTCAGTCACTCCAGTAACTTTCACTTCAAATTCAAAACCAACACTTCCTAAAACTTTCAAATATCTACCACTGTCCTTCTGGGGAAAAACACACCAAAAAAACCAACATTAAATGACACAATACCTAAATCATTTCATTACTTAAGGCTAATAAACCAGGCTGTTCTAAGGATGCCAGCCATTCCACTTAATTTATCCTCCCAGGATTACAAAAAAGCATTTAAAAAATTATAACGAACATTTTAAAGTACAAAAAATATACACTAAAAAGTGCCACATGGGCAAATAACACTGCAGAATGGACATCCTGTGCCCATCTCAGTGTTTAAATATCACTACCTGGCTGCCAGAATAAAAGAACACAGGCAAAATGTCATAAAATAAAAACAGAATTTTTTTTTAAAGATTTCCTTGAAATAAGGCAGGAGAATGGACCGGGAAGGCAGAAAATAAGCAAGAGAGATGATAGAAAGGTATGGAGAAAGAGAGAAACAAAGAGAGAAAGAAAGAAAAGTGGAAATTTCTTGTACAGAATTTCCAGAAGGTGGGGAACTTATACTGAAAGAGCCCCCGGCATTCCCACGGGGGACCATAACTTATTTTTACCATAATTTCACTGACATGTTTTTAGCAAGATTCTGTAAGATTATAGACGGTTCCCCCCCCCCTTTTCGTTTTCTTTCTCTATTTTTTTCTTATTCTTGCATCCACAAATAACGAGGGATCTATTAGCAGCCTTTTTTTCCCCCCCAAGACAATCTTCTCATACTGAAAAGTTACCAATCTCTTGAAGAGTCATGCTCACGCCTGCATTTATCACTCACTTTTATCCCTTCCATTACGGAAGTTATCACCCACCATCACTAGCAGTTATGCACTCACCTTCCAAGATGTCCTGCAAGAAGCAGGTGATGGCATGTGAAGCCCAAGGTCCACCCCAGAGAGATGGACCCTGGCTGTTGTCATGGTGAACAGCCAGCAGGATCAGAATCTCCAGCTGGACCTGGGACATCACCTCTGCCAGAGTCAAGGCTGGACGAGTTGCCACACAAATCTTGGCCAGAACCTGTGTGCATGTTCATCATGGAGTATGATCTTAATTAACAGTTCTCAACCATGATGAGAGGGAAGATATTAAAATCCACACTATGCAAAGTCACTGGTTTTGCTAGTACCATGCTGGGTTTGTGTTTTGTCAAAATGTGTTTCCTGACATTACTTTGCTTCAATACACTGCTTGTTCATATTTTTTTCTTCTTGAGCATTGCTATAGAAGGGTTCAGTGGGAACAGAATATGGGAGGTAGGGAAGAAGAGGCCTTTTGTTTTCCTTATTAAGTAAGGGCATTTTATATCATTCCATTATTAGTAGTATTGTTTATGAACATATCTGTGGGTGAATAAATATTGTGACGTTTTCATTTAGATGGAGAGGCAGATGGGATGACAGACAGACAGATGGACAGAATGACACAGAAATGCTGATGTGCATGTGTGTGTTATTTTGCTTTCTTACTCCTCCGTTTATCACCTTCTTTACTAAGCAATCCCTTAAATTTTCAAAGTTTCCAACATGAACACATCCATACCTTGCAAGCAACCAAGAAAAGATCCACATGGCAGGAGAAGTCCATGCTGAGCAACAGCGACATGAGGCCCCTGACGGCCAGCAGACAACGCTCACGTGGCAGCACCAGAACGGTCTCCGGAGGTTCCTCATCTACCTCCTTGGCGGCAGCCACTTCACGATCCTCCTTGGGGAGGCGGCGCAGCACCTCAAGATCATTACGACGCATGAAAATCAAGTCTTTGAAGTGCTGAAAGAGACGACAGTAGAACCTACTCAGAGACACCGAGCCATCCATCCAGACATCTGTCTGCCAAAGTTTCTCTTGCTTTTAACAAGGAAACAGACAATGCCAAAAATGTCAAATGACAAATGGCAACTGTAACTGGTGATTTTCTTGGACTCAGAATTTTGCTTGTGTATTTTCTCTTCTTAAAGGAAATAACTGGGATTTCCAAATACATTTGACATGCAATGTTTCAAGGGAAAAAAGGCTTTAATCAGTTACAATCAGAGGACTCAGCAAAGGTCAATGAAGGCAACACAAAAGAAACAAAACAGACAACTGGTCCATGACTCAAACAGAAGCAGCTGTAAGCAAATCAACTGTTAAGCTTCTTTTACAATTTTGAACAGAAACAAAGGACTATTACCAAAACAACATCAAATTCCAAGTAGGAATATTGCATCTGCTTGTGGTATGTTTTTTCAAGATTTGCAAAATTAGTCAAAAATACATTGAAATATCTTGGCAGTTTCCATGCAAATTACCAAGCAAAAAAATAAAAGCTGGATTGTGCCGGGGTCTCTTACAGCAGGTTCTACTGTAAACAACTTCACCAAATACAATACTGCTCTGCTACTAGCTGAGATCAAGAGAGGGCGATGTAATATCAGGCAGATTTAGAACTGGGATACAAGATTTAATGGACATTCACACCAGTGTGCATGTGTGCGTGCATGTGTGTGCCTGTATGTGTGTTTGAGTATGTGTGTGTGTTATGTGTGTGTGTTATGTGTGTGTGTTTGTTATGTGTGTGTTATGTGTGTGTGTGTGTGTATGCAAACATGTATGTGCATGTGCAAATGTAAGCATGCATTCATAGAGATTCACATTTGCTACAATCATTACTTGAACGACAGCATGCATTTAATTTTGCTCTCTTTCACACTCACACAAATTCATGAACACACCTGTACAAACATACTCATGAGCAATCATGTTCTTTGAAGTAATCTTATAAACTTTTTTCCCCCTTTTTCATTGAATATCACTCTGTATTTAAAAGAAGTTTAACTGAAGAATGACAACCTACAAGCACTCACTCTCTCTCACAACCACACACACACACAAATGAGCATATGCACGAATAGCCCTTGGAAACATGCATTTTAACTAAAAAGCTGCTCTAAAATCATCAATACAAGACACGACTACCAGGAAAGGATAAAGCATTTTTGTCTGCAACAGAAAGCACAAAAAAGCACACACACCATGCAAATCACTATTACGTATCACTTCAGATGGGGACATGAAATGTTTTCCTTTAGTGACTTCATAGGGTACACACCACTGACTGCATTCAATATGACTTTCCCAGTATATGGCAAATCAATACACAATTCTTATGCAAACACAAGTAGCACAAGGGACTTAAGCAGCAACATGGCATAAGAGCAATACAGCTGTCTCTTCATCCAGTTTTCTTTGTGCAAAATACCTTGCTTCGGAGTTGGGCCAGCTCCTTCTTCAGGGATTCCTGCTCCTTCTGCAGAGCCTTTTCTTTGGAGCTTGTCATGTCCTTGAACACATGAGCTGCGTGCTGCAAGAAGGGATACAAAGTTTTGAACAAAAACTTGCAAGACATGCTGCAAGAATCCATGACACACCTAAAACATTTACACAAACAGGCGCTACATTCTTCTCTGAAATACAGAGGCAAGAGTAAGGGCCAACACACACTTTACTGAAATTGAACAAAAAGAAAGAAAAAAGGGATGAAAAGAAACCTGGATATTACATTTTAAAAAATTTGATCTTTTCTATATATGAGAGGAAGGAGAGGGGTGACGCAACTTTCTATTTTACTTTATGATATATCAAGTTAAAAACAGTGTTATTTGGTATATACCACACAAAAGTGAAAAAACAAAAGACTGTTGCAATGTTTGACAAAGTCGATTCACTATCTTGTCTTTTAAAAAAAAAATTTTTTTAAGTACAAATGAGTTCACTTTTATTTGAAAATGGCGCATATTTGTGCCATCTGCTTGATTTTTTCTGGCTTACAAACACGTTTTACTTTGGTTAAAAAAACAACACACTTCCAAAAAGAAAATAGAAACACAAACCACCAATACAGCACCAGTAAAAGCTACAGCAACAAACCTTGTTTTTAGTTTTCTCTATCACAGACTTGGCAAACTCAATGTCCTGCAGTCTCTGCTTGTGGTGCAGAATGCGCTTCTGCATGGAGCGACTCAACAGTTTGCGTGATCGGCTCTTGTTACCACTACTGCCCGGGCCTGTCCATGAACTCTGTATGAAGCTCCATCGGCCACTCTGATTAGCTGAAAAATTATATTAAAGGTAAATTGAACTATCAATAAAACCATTTATATCTCTACACTACCCCTTTTTCTTTGTGAGCTTGCAGCCCTTCATATTAAAGGAATGTTTCTAAGTTCGCCCTGAAGTCACACTCACACACATACCTATGCTAACATGCATATATGCAGAGCCTGGAGGTTAGAACATCGTGCTCGTAACCCACTGTCAAAGGGATTTTCACCTGGAGTTAACCCTAGTAGTGCGGTTCCCAGTGTTCCTGAATGCACTGCTTCGCTATATGACGATTGTGATGTCACTGACTGTTTTACTTGACACAATAAGACAATGAAGTAATTGCACTGATTCCTGTATGTTCAGTGTTACTAGGGTTACCATCAGTGCCGACTCCACTCACCGAAAGTCCTGCAGATGAGACTATAAACTGACATCCCATTTGCAACGCACACAGAACATCTTGCGCACACACTAAAACCGGTTCAGTCTTCTGGAAGAGTAGGCCATTTAACATATATAAACTACACAATCATCATAAAAATAATTTCATAAGAAATCTTTGCACAGTAAGATAAAAATTTTAAAAAACCATACACTGGCACACGGAGATCCTAACCTGTCTACCTAAGGCATCTTTCTGCCAAATTTCTATTGATAAACCTTTACTGACAGAACAGCCTACATGGCTATGATTGCTAAAGCACCACATAGTATGATTTGTGTCCAAAAGTCTGCTTAGGTTATGAAACTCCATGATTTTAGTTGCAATTCAACACACACACACAAAACATCCCGTTACCTTCTCTGTCACGTTTGCTTTTGTCCGATTCCTCTGCTGCTCCTGGTGACAATGCGCTGTCAAAGTTGCGACACAGGAACAGCAGGATCCAGCTGACCAGTCCAAGGTCCAGGCAGCCTGCAGCCTCAGGAAGGGTTCCCTGACTGGACGTGAGTGGTTGCAACACGCTGGTCAACATGCCCAGGAGACTGTCCAGGATGTGCACCGAACTGGGGCCAGTCAGGGCTTTCTGGCTCAGAGCACTCAGCAACACGAACACCCTGAAATATATCCCGACACAAAACAAAATGAAAATGCTGATATAATTTCCCCTTTTCTTTCCTGTTACTTAGCTTTTAAAAGAAGAAAAAAAATTTTTTTGCTGATTCTGTTACAGCGGCTATCTCCTATCAAATCTTCATTGCCTTCTTAAGGCCTGGCTGCTGTATAGAGACAGATGATCAGGCAATATTGATGCTTTTAATTTTGTCAAACCTATAGAACAAATTTTTGAGCACACACACACACACACATATATATATATAAATCACTCACCTGTCCTGGGGGAAGACAGAGGAGCATTCGGAGTGGAAGAACTCCCTCAGAACATTGCCCAGAAACACTCCCCACCAGGGCTGACTGCCACACACCCGGGACAGCAACAGCCCAGAGCTCACCTACCACAAAATTTATCCGATGAGTATTGTTGGTTACTATTTTCTCTTTCATTTCAGTTTCTTTTCCTTCTCACAGTTGGTTTACATGTTTGTTATATGGTCTTGCTTTGTACTTCTCATTAGCGGCTCTACACCATGTGAAAAGAAAAAAATCTTTATCTGACCCCTCCCTTTTCTTTTTAGAACTTTGTCTTCATATTGTCCTTTCTCTTAGTTATTATAATCTGTTTCATTTTTCCCCCTTGTCCTGTCAATGTCCTTTGTTACGGCCAAATAATACATGGAAAACCAAAACCCCTTTTCATGATCAGGCAATATTGATGCTTTTAATTTTGTCAAACCTATAGAACAAATTTTTGAGCACACACACACACACACATATATATATTGTGCTTTCACAGCAAAACAAAAACAGTAAAACTGGCTACTTGTAATGATAAACACATGATGATGTAAACATAGGAAAAATACAACAATGACATATTATTTGACTTCCAGACAATCTCCCTGACTCTAAAGTATTAGATATCATTTGTAAAAATCCACATAGTCTATATGATCACACCAATTACTTATATGCATTTCTCTCATACCAAATTATAGTAATAATATTTTATTATATCAACAGTAAATACATGACAAGCAGAAGAAAACAGGGGATTACCTGTACACGTCGTGAGCCCAAGAGACACAAGTTTCTGAACAAGGACTCAGCCACAGGAGGAGGCATAGCCAAGTAGAGAGGATGAGGGGGCTGGGGGAGAGCAGGCGAGGAAACAGTGAGCGTCAGCAAAGTGTCCAGCAGTCCTTCAATAATCACACGCAGCTTGTCTGTCGAGGTTTGCTGCAGGTGCTGGGTGAAAATGAAGCCGTTGCTGCTGTCAGAACTGGAGGGTTTTATTCCTGCATTCAAATGAACAGTAACACGACTGTAAAAAAAATTCTTGGTAGTGCTTTTTATATGTGTTGTCCTGGGAAACATATAGATTGGAATTGACTAATAACAGTAATCAGCATATATATCTGACTGGCTGGTTTTCCCTTATGTTTCAAGATTTCTTTTCTTTTTGTCCATTGCATTGTTGGCTGTGGTATCTGTCACCAGACTGACAAAACCTCATTCTGTATGTTATGTCATTCCTTTTTCATAACTCTAAAGTTGGCATGCCGCTACCTTATCAGCGAATGGTCACATATGCAAAAATCTTACGGCTGGTAAACCTCAGACCTCTCACCATTGGTAAGCCTCAGAGCTCCAGCTGAGGAACACCAAAACAAATCTTTGTCATAACCACTTAATCCCAGAAGTCTGTACTTCAAAAGATTTTTTATTCAGACGACTGAATGACTATCAAGTTGCCCCTCAAGTGTTGTCAGGTCCTGTGACCTGGACACAGGGCACCACTGCACTAACAACTTGGCTAGCTTATCAGTTAAAAGTCTTGCTGTGTGGTACCCCACCCCTCCCACCTTTGTTTTAATAATCTTTACAAGTTTCATGTAAACTTCATCTCTCCTTCCACTGAGAATCTAATGTAGATGTAACAAAAGCACAAGGAAAAAAGCTATGTATTTATTTAGCTGTCAATAAAATCTTCAATCCACAACATTAATATTTATTTATACCACTTTAAGTCACGCAGATTTCTCTGCGTGAAATTCAGGCTGCTCTCCCCGGGAAGAGCATGTCGCCACAAGAGCAGCGCCACCCATTTCTTTTTCCTGTCTGCAGCTGTATTTGTTTCCCTATCAGAGTGGCTATTTTCTACAGAATTTTGCCAGGGACAACTCTCTTGTTGTTGTGGGTTCTTTTATGTGCGCTAAATAATTATGTGTAACACACGGGACCTCGGTTTATCATCTCATCCGAAAGACTGGCGCCCAGACCACCACTCATGATCTAATGGATGGGGGAAAAATTCGGGTTCAAACGGGATTCGAACCACCGCACACTTCCGACCCAAACTTTTCGCTTTCCAGACAGACGCTTTACCTCTAGACCACCGATCCATAATTTGAAAACATAAAGGAAACAAAATTGGTGTAGCCTACATCTGGTAATTTTAATCTAGAAATATTTCACATATTCAGTTACATATCTTTGAATATTTACTCTTTGCATACACATCAGCTTTTCAGTGAGTGGCAAAATGATAAAACTAGTACAAAAAATAAGTCACAACATCTTTTCTGCCAAATTCAATCCACTGTACAGACCCTATCCACACTGACCTTGAGCTCCGTTCAGGCGTGATATTGCTCGCTGGGCCAGATTGAGCTGCAGCTGAAGCTGAAGGCATTCATTGTAAGACTGAATGATGGCCAAGTCCTCTTCAGATTTCAGCGGGCACTGCTTCAGGTAGTATGTGACATGAGAGGTGACAAACTGAGCATCAGCTACAGCAGACAGAAGAGAGGACAGCCTAGTGCAGGCCAGGCTGTAGCGACACTGCAAGTCTTCCTGCAGGGACATGAAGAGACCAATGTGCTGCGACAGGGTGGACTGGCTCACCGCCTCCAGCTGTTTGACAGCAGATGTCTGACTGGGCTGAGCTGAGTTTGCCCCTGATGCTGTGCTTCCGCCCACAGAGGTAGTGGTGTAGCTGTGACTGTCTGCATATTCTCTCCATTCCCAGGGCAGAATGTAGCTGTGCCCGTAAAAGGAACCAAGAGGAATACGAGACCGAGTTGTACCAGCTCCGTAGCGACCCACTGTGATGATCTATAGACAGAATGAATCAATACAAGTCAGAGAAGCATATTTTAGCTGGCATCATGTAAATACAATGCTGAAGTTTTTAACAGTACTGTATTAACTCCCCATCTTTATATGTTCATCTCTTCTTAGTTCAGCCAATAATAACCTGGAAAGACTTATGCTACCCTACCCATCTGCCATAAAGAGCCATTTGATTTTAACATGATTTTTCAATCCACATACATCATAAGCAAACAACAAATAAGCATGGAAAGGCATCAAGCTGCAGCATATTTTAAGCCCCACCTCATGTTAAATTAGTTAACATTTGTTACTTATGCAGACAAGTGACTTTGCTTTTACACATATAAACAAAGCCATGTTTTCATACATACCACTATCCCTACATGAAAAAATGAAGAAAAGCATACAATAATACTAAAAATAAATGTTTTTTTTTAAAATAATGAAAAATACACAAACACACTAGGAAGTAAGTGAGGAGCATAAGGGGAAAAAAACTTTATCACAGCAGCCCAATAAAAATTGTCTGCCTTTACATTTCAAACACATGAGCAGTATCACTCCATCACAGAACTGTTTACCAATTCACTTTCAATGTAACAAAGCTGTTTCTTTTAAATCAAATAAATACAGCCTTTTTCTTTTTTTTAAAAAATGTTAAGCTCAGCCAAACCTTGAGATATCGACAGATAGGAGCTGGCATAATGTTGTTCATGACCAGCGTCCTTGTGCCAATATCAGCTGCCACAACCAGGCGCTGTCCATCGATCTCCTCCCCCTGGACCCAGACATCAATGGACAGAGAGGCGAGGTCACCACAGGCTGGGATCACTATGTCCGTCAGGACAATTGGCTTGCCAAAGTCCAGAGTCACAAAGCGACGTGCACCTGGGGTAAAAAAAAAAAAAAGTTCTGAAATCAACTTGCTTGTTACAAGAAACAGGCATGGGATTTTGCTCATATCCACAAAAAAAAAATCAGACATTTTCAACAAAAATGGGGGGAAAAAAGAAAAAACTTGTTTTTACTCCAGAAAGACAAATGAAGTTTTCTGTTTTGGGAGCTAAAACACTTGTGCCTTCTTGGCAGTTGGCAAAAATAATATTTTGATCAGTAGTAAATGCTTCACTGCATTTTCCCCCTTTTCTATAAGCAAATATTTGCAGTTTCTGTGTCAGTCATTTGACCCAGATACTGCAGTTGCTGTGTGGCACAATAAAGACAATGTCAAGTCAAATTCAATCTGCAGAACTAAAACACTTTCAAACAACAGCACTTAGCTCATGATGTCCAACATAATATTATTTGCAGAACAGTTTCCCCTTTCCAATAATTGCTGAAGTGCACCTAGGGAGTATTTGGGAAGTTATCAAACTGTACAAAAACTTTTTGACCTCCAAAAGAAGTGATTTTAGATTGGTAAAAACTGGAAACAGGGTGACAAGTTTCAAGTTTCTCAATCTCATTAGTATTTGAGTAGCTGACTAAATTGGATGAGCTTGTGAGAACCCATGCACAAATGTATCGAGGAGAGGAGTAGAAGCAATGTGCATGTGTGAGTGGGCATATGCTTTTTAACCGTACATAACATTTTTGTGTGCATTTATTATACACACCGAGATCTGCTCTGACTCATCTTCTATCTTTCCCGAAAGATGAACTAAACGTCTTGGCCACACTTACCGGAATGCATTCTCTCTATGACCAGCACCTGGTCTGGTGGGGGTTGTAAGAGTGACTGTGTCTGGGAAAAGGGGATGGTCTTCTGGGCACTCTGTTGCTGCTGAGCTGCCCCTGCTGAGGTAGATGGCACACCAGCCAAGGTTCCTGCTTCCTTGCCAGGTGTAGGAAGCTCTGGGTAGGTGCCACCTGCGTCAGCTGAGTGGGTTGAAGTCTGCTTGTTTTTGTAATCTCCTAGTTCCTTCACAGTCATCTTGATTGGAGGAAGGGGCAGAGGGGGTGCTGAAGGCTGATCTTTCTGGAAACATATGACAGAAATCATTAATGCCCAAATCAAAACTCCATGATCAGCCATCATGGCAAACAGGTTCTAGAGGACTGCTAGCTGAGTGGACAGGACTGGATCCTGATCAGAAACAAGACTACTTTCATTGTGGTTTCATATACACACCCTCTCACAATACCCTCTCACCATGCACCACCCATCCATAAGTAAATGTGCTAACCACTCAAAGGGAAGACCAGACGCAATCATGTGTTTTCAAACTTCACACATAAAAGGGGGGTTCCTAAATTCCTTATACCCAATCACCTACATCTCCCACCTTCACCCCCATATGCACATGCTCTAGACAACCTACCCAGCTACAGCAATCTTAGTTGTTTCTTATGAAAATGTTGCTTGAGTGTTGCTCGTGGCTTGTCAGCTGACACAAAGATCAAATATTATTTCACTGCATGGTATATTCTCTTCTTCATAGAAGCTCTTTATCTCTGAGTACTTATGCAACTACATAAACAGATGACAGCTGTGATGGCATGCGCCTTGTGTAAAGACGGGGGGAGGGAGTGTTTTCCTTTTATACACCCAACAGGGCGCACTGCTCAAAATGCTTTGCGCCCAGATTATAGAAAAATGCAGGAACCCCACAACGCCATGGCCTATAATCAACACTGTCCCTATTTTCTGCACAAGAAAACCACAACCCACCTCCGTTGCCTTACTAACATGGTCACTTATAAGCTGGTGGATGTGCTTGTATCCAGGATGAAGCTGTTTGGCATACATCTGGGCCAGCTTCTTCAAGGAATCTGCCATGACAAGTCCTGAAGATCCTGCCCCTGAAGTTCCACTAGGCCCTGGTGTGCTTCCTCCAGCTGCAAGAACAGACGCAGGGTCATCAACGCCCAAGTTCCCCATGCTGATAGGAACTGTCGTCAGATTTGCCACTGTGCTGGCATTGGTTGCGTTTGCTGCTGCATCCATGCGCTCCACACGAGTACCATCAGACGTGGCGTGACATGTGAATGTCAGAGGCTCCACTTCCAACAACCCCAGAACATGATTGCGGAGGAACTCCACCTGCACAAATATTACAAAGAACATTACAGCTTTAATTTCACAGTATGATTCAGATGATAGTTGAAACTACTGCAATTATTAAAAAAAAACATCTGTTATAAAGCCACAAAATAGTACACCAAATAATGAAGTATTCAAGAAAGCAGAATGATTTTATTGCAACAAGTTGGGACTGTTTGTTTTTTAAAAGGTGTAAAAAAAAGTAGCAAAATAAGTGATACATTCACAAATGCCTAGCCTATTTAGAAAAAGTAGTTTGATTTAGTCAAAGTAGTTTGGATGGAACAAAAATATTTTCAGAGATAGGTGCCATTTTTCTGTTGATGTTAGTATTTCAACTGTCTCCCCATAAAGATCAAAAACTGAATTCTTTATCACAAAACTCAATCTGATCCAAAATACGGATCTATGATAACATTTGAAAAATGGAATTAAAACAACAACAAAAATCAAACAAACAAAACACGAAAAGCCTTTTCTGTTTGCTCTTAGATTAGCGACTAATGTGCAGCCTACTGAGCGAAACTAACCTGTGAGCATCCTGTTTTATCCAGAGGGGTATTCAGCATCTCAAACAGGTCAGGTTCTTCCCGACTTTGGCCTGTGTTGGTGCTGCTGCCTTGACCTCCGCTGCCATTGGTGCCTGCACTGGTGGCTGAAGGCGGCACAGCTGCGCTGCCGATGGGGCCCACAAAGGTGCTGGTTGACTTCGCTGCTGTTGACGCGTAGGTGGTGGGGGGTGTGGGAGGCTGACGCAGGTTGTGGGGGAGCTCCACATCAAACATGTCCACATCAAACGGGTTTCCGTACAGGCCATACCTATGCACAAAAAGAGAAAGCATTTACATTTCAACATTATGCCAACAATTTTAATGTACTCCATGAGAGCAAACACAATCATCTAAGTATGATGATTAAGCTTACAAGTCCATGTCAGGAACTACACGTGATTTTATACACTACTGAAGTGATTTTAAAGGATGGGGGTAAGAATAATAAACATAAGGCTGACCAGATAAAGCATGGAATAAAACTTAAATTGCCTTACCACAACAAATACGTTGACAACTTTTTTGGATAGTAAAGTCAATGAAACGTAGTATTCATGTTTCAAATTGATGTTTTACAAAAGTCAAAAACTTATGATGGGTTAATATTTTTACACACATACACACAAACATATCACTTCACTTTGTTTACATACTTCACTTTAATCATTCTGTGCTTGGAACTCACCGTGTTTTGAGCAAAGCATGAAGGGGTGACATGTTTCGTTGATACTGCAAGGACACGGCAGTGAGCATGTCCATGGCTGAGCGTGCCACAAGGGAGGCGTCCATGCACTTGATGCGATTCAGCAGAGTGAAGAACCATTTCATGGATCCAGCAGAGCTGCAGTTGAGCAGCAGCGGAAGACAGTCCACCTGTGCCTGGAGCAACTGGAAGCTGAATGACGGAGCCAGGTCTGGGTCATCTGACAGCTTGGCATATCTGTCCAAAGAAACATCCCTATACTGTTCCAATTCACAAACAAGTGGAACGCCTGCTAACTCATACTCAACATGACATTCACAAACACTAGACTACCCTATTCATCTTTAGCAATGCATTCTACTTACAATAAAAAAAATTGTTTTAAAGCAACAAACAATCAAACAAACAACAAATCAACACACAAACAATCAAAAAGTATTTTTCCCCTTGGAAAGTCATACCAAAGAGGATGTACAATGCCAATTTCAACTCCATGACAATATATAGCTAAATACTTGCTTATTCACACTGATTATCTTTCTAAAAACAGTATGCAACAAAGCAAGCAATGCAATATATGAACCAAAATATACTCACTCAATGCAGAGAGCCAGCAGACGTGCACACTTGTTGGCAGTGGTTCGAGAAGCCTCAATGAAGCAAGACTTGATCAGACTCTTCAGATGAGACTGAACCGTCAAAACCAGGCAAGTGGTACCGTTTCTGAAACACCATCCAAGTATCTTGTTAAAGTCATTACATATGATACAAATGAAATGTATGACAGATCCACTAAACTTAAAAATTAGCTCTACATTATGTGCATCATAAGCAAGAGAGAGGTTTAACCCCTATCCCAGCACCTTCCTTTATGCAGTCTCATTAGCATACACAGCAACAACAAAAAAGTAGCCACCAAAAAATGCACTGTTCTCAGATGCTACATAATAAAATGTATATACATATAATTTTAATTCTAATTTAAAACCAAACTTTCCTTAACCAGGAGACTTAATCATTCATCACCCCAGATGACAGGGTATAGGTCAAGTTCTCAAGATGCCCTTTGTTTTGAACATTTAGACTGCTGTTTGATTAAATGAAATTTTGCTCTGATAATGTAACGGTGGAATATGTAAAAATGACTCAAATCTAGCTACTGACAGCAAATTTCCACCAAACAGAGGAAAAATCCCATGCCTGATCACAGTATCAAAACATCAGACACTACAGTGGCCTCCAATACACACTATGTTTAAACTGGCCACTGAAGTGGAGGCTTTCTCATTTTGGAAAGGAGCTTCAGTCACCTCAAGCAAAAACTACTTCTAAATTACGATGTTTGCAACATGAAATGATGACAATTTCTCCCCAAGTTTTTGCTTTTCTCTGTGTGTGTGTGTGTGTGTGTGTGTGTGTGTAAAATAATAATGGTTTATTCTGTCTTTGCAGGCCATCTGACCAGGAGAGATGCATATATATGACTATGCGGTTAGCCATTAGGTTTGACAAGAACAGACTTTTAGTACAGTATAAGAATATTAACCAAAAAATGTTCATATCATTTCAGAGAATGTAAGCATAAAAGTTCTTAACTATAAGGTGGGAATAATTCTCTGGGTGGGTGAGTGAGTGAGTGAGTGAGTGAGTGAGTGAGTGAGTGTATGAGTGAGTGTGTGTGTGTGTGTGTGTGTGTGTGTGGTGGTGATGGTGATGTATTGTTCTTGTTTTTTTCTGAATAGGGGTTGCATTTTTTAAATCAACATGTATTTTCCTAAATTTTCATAAAATCATAACATCTCTGCCCAATCTTTGAGGATTGAAGCATAAGCAAAAAAAAGTCAAACAATAAAATGACTAATGCAACCCCAATAAAGCAAGACAACCACCGACCTGCTCATGGGGTCATTGGCCTGGACAGCACCAATCCAGAGAAGAACGTCCAACGCCAGATTCTGGAAATGCTCTGCGTTCATGCCTTGCAGCTCTGGTGGGGGGCACACCACTCCAGCTAACAGCTTCTCGTGGAAACTCACATTCTCCAGCATGGCGTTGCGCTGCTGTCGCTCCTGGGGCACCATTGTTCTCTTAAATTTTCGCACAGTCACTGACAACTCCGCCAACCAATCGCAGCCTTTGATGTCAGTCAATTTCTGCTTCGGTGCCGATGCAGCCAGTCTTTCCACAGCTGAGGGGACTGCACCAGCGCTGGAGACGTTCTCAAAGAGACATTTGATGGTCTTGTACTCTTGCTGCAAGAAGCTCTTTTTCTTGCTCTCCTGCAAGCAAAGATTGAAATGTTCTGACAATCTTTTCCAAGTCCAGAGAGTAAGATACGAAAGAAGGGTGGGTTGGGGTAGTGCTCTCCTGAAAGATATTTTTTTCTAGTTCTTTCAGTCTTATGAGGCTAGGAACAGGGCTGCCTGTAGAGCTTTTTCCCCTCTTTTCTTTGAGTGCAGATGTGTTCAAAGAACATTTTCTCCTTGCAGTAACAAATCCTAAAAACGTTTTTTTTAAACCAACACCTGAATCTGTGGTTGGTCTCTACTTTTCTTGTCCATCTTTTCTGTGTTTGTGTGTGTGTGTGTGTGTGTGTTGTGTGTGTGTGTGTGTGTGTGTTGTGTGTGTGGTGTGTGTGTACATGGCCATGCACGTTGTGTTTGTGTGTGTGTGTGTGTGTGTGTGGGGGGGGGGGGGGGGGGGGGGGGTGGGTGTGCATCTGTTGTGAGTTAGTGTGTGTGCATCTTTTGTGAGTTAGTGTGTGTGCATCTTTTGTGTGCAAGTATGTGTGTGTGTGGGGGGGGATGGTGTGTCAGTCTGTGTTAATGAGCACATATGACAGCACTGTTTAAATAAATTAGAATTTAAAATATCCTCAAATCCAGAATGCAGCTACCTTTAAACAATCATCTATCAACAGCATATTCCTTCTCGATTTACTCCATACCTTTTCTGTCTTCTCTTCGGATGATCCTGCAGCAACAGGAGAAATGGAGGCAACTGGGGTGGCTCCTTTGATGGACCCGCTGGGGGGTTCTTCTTTGTTCTTGAATCCTTTCAGGTGTAGCAGAAGGGACCGAGGCTTGGAATTGAGCAGTTTGGAGCTGGTGAGGGAGGCCAAGCCACCATTACCAGACAGACAGTTGGCCAGTTTCACTGGTCCACACAAGATCTCAGCGTTATTCTTCTGAAGGAAGGCAGGGTCCTGGAACATATAATGTTAGCACTGTAATTCCTTCACAAGTTATTGTTGAGCAGAAATATACTTAGCTGTATGCATGAATTTTGTGTACACACACACAGCCTCTCCCCCCCCCTCCCCCACAAAAACAACAACACACACACACACACACACACACACACACATAGCAGATAACCTTACAATGCCAATTTAGCTAAACCTTACAAATCAAGTATATACTGACTATTTTATTTAAATCCAATATCTTTTCTTCTTTTTTTCCTCCACTACAGCTCTGAGGTTCACAAATGTGAGATTTTTTGTGTGTCTTTTGATTTTACATCTGTTCATTTAAAGTGATATTAGACAAAATGGTTTTTGCATATGCGACCCTTTTGCCCACCACTGAAGTAGCCGCATTCTGGCTTTGGGGATAAATCCAATATCTAAAACAGCCTCAAAACTTTACTAATTTCATATTTTTACTGCTTCAAGGAATAAACTTGGAAAGCTTTTTTTTATGACATCTGTAAACCCTCTTTTACTTAAGTCAAAAGCCACACAGAAATACACAGAATTTGATACATCTGTTTTGTCTATACAAATCTTGCAGATAAAGTGCTGCATACATTTCCTATGTAACCAGACCTCTCTTTCATGTCAAAAGTGAAGCAAAAAAGAAAAGGTAAAGCTAAAAAACATGTGCCCAACCATACAAGATTGAAGGTAAAGACCATTATTACAATTCACAAAATCTGCAGTATAGGAAGCAGCTTACCAGAACAGAATTGATGTTTTCTTTATCCTCTGCCTCACTTTTCCCTGCACCTTGGTTGACTGCAGGTAACTGGATCTGACGTCCCATGCTGCCAATGTTCTGTTTCAGCAAAGTCACCTGCGGAGAAAACGAAATACAAATTCACTTTTTCCGCTTCAGTTTTATTGAACAATAGAATTACATGAAGGTGTCGACCTGTAAACCAAAATGAACACACAAAAATAAACTCTTGTTGAAGCATACAAATCAGTGTTTGCAAGTGCATGCACACTAACACATATGCACACACACACACACACACACACACACACACACACCACACACTCAAACACACATATACCTCAAGCCATCCAACAAAAAGATATCACTAAACTGACAAAGGACCTCAATGTTGGGTGCAGTGGAGCAGAGGGGATGCAGTGTGAACTTCAGGTCCACATGGCCGACACAGCATGGTTTGGGCAGAACGATTTCAAACAGGTGATCATCCCATGTCGATCTGAAACAATACCAGACAACTACATGGTCAGCTGTCTGTCCTAAAGTGCCTATATTTCTCACTTTTTAAAATGATTCACAGTTGGATTTTCAATATAAAACTTAGACATCACCTCACACAAGCATGGATATTAATTTGAGGAAAAAGCAGGAAACCTGATGGAAGTTGTTTTCTCCATTTAGTTTGTAAGATCATTGATCTGTGAAGTCCACTGCCAGCCACTGCTTTGTGAGCTTGTTTCCCTAACAGACATGCAAAACACACAAAATAATTGTCTATCAAACTTACCCATTCTGAGTCAATTTCCATGTGCGAGTATGTTGTGTTGCTTCTCCCTGCTGTTGAAGATGCTGTGGATGGCGGCGCTGCTGCTGTTCCTGCTGGATTTCTGACCAACAGGGGGGCACAGTGGCTGTGAAGCGTGGCATCAAGTTCTCAAACTGTGTCAGGCTGTGGAGCGCTGTCAAGGTTTCTGGCACCAATGGGCCATTAGCCAAGAAGTCATCTGCAAATTAAGTTCATGAGAAACTTCAAAATCACAGCGAGATGATGGCTACAGAAGATGGCTACAGCACTTTATTGTAACGTTTTGCTGCGTGGGTATAGTCTGATATTATTATTATTATGTCACTGTGATGATTTATTATATCACAATCACTGATGGTAAAATCAGTTCTACTCTATGCATCATGTGTGAGTGTATGAGTGTGTGTGTATTTATGTATATGTGTGCATGTATATCATTATTATAATAATCCTCATCCTCCTCATTGTTTACATCACAAAAGTCAGTTAAAAAGCACACATCAAATTTGCTGTATTTCCATGCAGGTAAACCCCTACCTAATCACACATAGATAAAATAAAACAGACTGTACACAGGAGGAAGCATGACATAGCTGCCAACCTTTCAGAATTCAAAAATGGAATTTACTTTGGGGGTGGGGGTGGGGGGGTGTTCTTCATCAAACACTTATCGTTGTACGTCATATGTGCAAAAATGTGTTGAGCTGCCATTTAGCGCCAGACAAATCAGGCCCAGCACATTTGACTTTGGCCTGGGGGGTGGTGGGCTTGCCTCCCCTCTGAAAAACTGGGGATCTTGGGGAGCAGCCCACTGAGGCTGAAGCATTTTTTATGGTTTAAGGAACAAACTTTTCATCTCCTGACATAGAGATGTCGTCAGGAATGATCAGAGTACTGCACTTTGAAACGGAAGGGCTGTAGGTGGCAACCAAAAGCACAACCATCACTTATCACGTATACTTGGACGTAGTGCAAAATCAGTAGATAAAAAAAATCATTTTAAGATGAGCCTTCAGCATCAGCTGCAATGATTTTTGTTGCTTTTTATTTGTTGTATAGTCAATGAGGTCCAATAAAAAAGGGTCAAATCTGAGCTGGGCTATGTCGACTGTTCGAAGTTGGCTACAGCTTCACAAACATGCCTCGATTTTCAAATGTTCAAGGTTTTGTCACAAGTTGACATTTTGGTCAACTTTAAGGGGATACAAGGCCTTGAAACAGGGTCTCAAAATTCAAGGATGTTCAAAGTCTTCCAAGAAGCATGCGACTGCTGAACTTAAAAAAAAAGGTTTTCTATGGGCCAATATTCTGATATAAATATATACATCTTACCACCTGGCATCTTCCAGGATGGAGTTTCTGAAGTCTCCTCATCCAACAACCCTTTCCTTGTCTCAGAATGGTCCTGCGACATGGCCGTCCTGCTGGCAACATCATCTCTTGACCTGGCCTCATGATCATCCACAGCCTGCTGCTGGTTCACCTGGTAAAACTTCAGTTTTCCACTGGATGTGCACATGCACAGGCGTTCAATTCCTGTGAACAGAAAATATGAACTTTTAAAAATTCCTTTTCTTTTTTCATTCCTAGAGTGCTGAGGTTTACCAATGGTGAAATCTTGCATATGCTACCGTTTACTCACCATTTAGGAAGCTGCATTTCAACTTCAGGGATGGTCTAAATATGACAACTGTGTGCATGTTTTTTCAGGGATGGTCTAAATATGACAACTGTGTGCATGTTTTTTCAGGGATGGTCTAAATATGACAATGGTGTGCATGTTTTTTCAAAGATGGTCTAAATATGACAACTGTGTGCATGTTTTTTCAGGGATGGTCTAAATATGACAACTGTGTGCATGTTTTTTCAGGGATGGTCTAAATATGACAACTGTGTGCATGTTTTTTTCAGGGATGGTCTAAATATGACAACTGTGTGCATGTTTTTTCAGGGATGGTCTAAATATGACAACTGTGTGCATGTTTTTTCAGGGATGGTCTAAATATGACAACTGTGTGCATGTTTTTTCAGGGATGGTCTAAATATGACAACTGTGTGCATGTTTTTTCAGGGATGGTCTAAATATGACAACTGTGTGCATGTTTTTTATTTTGTCATCTGTTCCTATGGGCATGAAATGGCTTTCTCTTCTGAAAGGAAGAACAGGGGTTTGGTGTGTGTACTGTTCTGCGTGCATTCACACACAGGGCCATGGTGTGTTCACACACAGGGCCTTGGTGTGTTCACACACTGAGCCTTGGTTTACAGTCTCATCCAAAGGACGTTTGGGGGGAGTGGAATCGGTACTGATAATAATAATAATAATGTATAGGATTTACATAGCGCTGAATCTTGTAAACAAATCAAAGCACTGATGTTAACTCCAGGGTAAATTCCCTAAAACAGGCACCTCCATGATGGCTTGATCAGGGCCCTCAGTTCATGAGAGCAGCTAGGTTCTTCTGACCCCATATAAGAACTAGGATTTTGTGACACATTTTCCTTAAGCACAATGAAAGAGACAACACTTGAGATGAAACAACAACAAAATTCATTTTAAGTGTGAATTTATACCAACATTAAATGAAACCTCGTTAATTAAGACATGTAAATTCCAGCTGTGATCAAACTGACTATTAACATGTTTCATTCTGCTCAGCACTAAATCTGGCATGATTCAATTGAACACCTATTCACTCTGTATTTTTCTTCTTTCTTATTTTCAGAACTTTTTCATCCATATATGGAGCCAACCAGTACAATTAGACTTTTCTCTTATTCACTTGCAGCCAAATGACACTTTTTTTAAAACTCTCTCTCTCTCCTCCTGAAAATGTTGCACAACCTTTTTCTGCTAAAATTATTCAACAAAATCTTTGATAATGGTCTTTTTCCAGATAACTGGACTGAATCTATTATTCTAACATTACACAAAAAAGGTGATGTTGATAACCCTAATAACTACAGGGGAATCTTTCTTAGTGATATAAGTAGTAAGCTGTATAGTACCATTATTAAAAATAGTTACAGGAATGGGTTAAGAAAAACATGATTACAGGTGAACATCAAGCTGGTTTTAAGAGAGGGTATTCCACTATAGATCATATGTTTACTCTACTAGCATTTGTCCAGAAACAGTTTGCTCATAACCGTAATCTCTATGTAGCATTTATTGACTTTGAAAAGGCATTTGATTCTGTTAATAAAAACTTGTTACGGCCTATTCTCCTAAAAAATGGTGTGACGGGTAAATTATTACGTTGTTTGAGAGCCATGTATCAGAATGTCAGAAGCAGAATAAGATGTGGATCTAAGCTGACGGACATAATATACTGCACCACTGGGGTCAAACAGGGTGATGTATGTAGCCCTCTTTTGCTTTCTGTTTTCATTAATGAGTTAGCTATAGAAGTCATTAATAAGGGTAAGCATGTGTCACTTTCCCCCAAGATTTCACAGAATTGTTTATTCTTCTGCTTGCTGATGATGTCATCCTGCTATCTGAAACCATTGTAGGCTTACAACAGCAGTTAAATAGCTTAAGCAGTTTTCCAACAGCACTTGATCTTAAGGTTAATCTGAATAAGAGTAATATTGTTGTATTAAGAAAAAGTGGTTATTTAGCTGCTCATGAAAAATGGCCGTACAATGGAAAAGTCATGCCTGTGATTAATGTATATAAATATTTAGGAATCTGTTTTTCTACAAAGCTTAGTTTCACAACTGCATGTAAAGATCTGGCAAGTTGAGGTAAAAGAAGCTTGGTAACTATTTTGAAAAAATTACAATTACTGAATAATAATGCTTTTGACTTGTTCATTAAGATATTTGATGCACAAATACAACCCACTGTGTTATATGGCGCAGAAATTTGGGGACTGGATGCAGCTGTAACACATTGTGAATAAGTACACCTCTTTACTTTAAAGCAGTTTTTTTGCTTAGATAGACGTACACCTAATAATCTTGTTTATAGTGAAACCAACAGATTTCCTCTCTCTGTTAATGCTGCTGTAAGATGCATTAGATATTGGATTAAGATTCTGCATATGGTTGAGTGCAGGTTACCTTTTAAGTCTTACAAGATGCTTTATGTTCTAGATGTCAAGGGGGAAAACTTCTGGGCTTCACAAATACGTACCTGTTTATGTGAACTTGGCTTTGGGTTTGTTTGGCTCAATCAAGGTGTCAGAAATTGTAGAGAGTTTATCAAAGTTTTCAGGCAAAGATTGATTGACTGCCATTGGCAGCAGTGGAGAGGTCATATACAAAGCAGTGAAATTTCAAATGTACAATTTATAGGTTCACACGATGTCAAACCTTATCTAAAGCTCGATATGGACATACATTTGAAAAGAATTATATCTAAGTTTAGACTTAGTGTATCAGACATAAATGTTCATAAATTTAGAAATATAGAACATGATGATTATGACTGCAGCTTGCTATGTCCATTATGTAAGCAGTGGAAGATGAAGTTCATTTTGTGCTGTGCTGTCCAGCATTAGAAGATGTTAGAATTACATTCCGGTATAGTAGACAGCCTAATTTATTAAGATTCTGTTTACTTATGGCATCTAGTCAACCTAAGATTGTGCGCAGCCTTACTTTATATTTGTGTAAAGCCTTTAGAATAAGAGATACCTTGGTTTCTTAAGTCATATTTTTTGTAACTGATTTCTATTGAGGTGGTTGTGGTTATAAATAACAGTTTGGTTTTTTGTGCTTCCTTATTTTTCTCACTAAAATACAAAGCAGTTTGGCAACCCCCCCTTCATGTATCCTTTTTGTGAATAAATCGTTCGAGTTCTCTCTCCTCCCTCCCCTGTACTTTTGGTCTATAAAGTATAACATCTAAATGCCCCAGGGGCCCTCACAGAGTGTTAAAAAAAATTATACAGAAGGGGGAAGGGGTGTCCATGCCAAACAGACACTACCACTTGTTTTCTCTACAACTGGTGTATAACATGCTCTTTGTTTCTTCATTTGAGATTTTGCTACTTTTGCTTAAATTCTGTTTTATTTTTTCTCCTACTGTCATGCTTTATCAACTTTTCAGACAAACCCTATATGGATGCTCAGCAATGAATGCATGCATAATTTTTCCTATGAATAACACTACAGTTTTATTTCCAGATTCTCCACCGGTTGAAATGTCAAGCTAATCATTTCATCATGGATAAACAAAACAGCAAAGTACAGACACTGACAACTTCAAATTTAGCACCATATTCACCATCACCAAACATACCTTGACACCAAACATGAGTCTTACCTGTGCAATAAGCTGCAGAAATGAATCCATCCCCATCTTCAGGAGATAAGCTGCCAATGATTCGAGCATCTGCAAGATTCAGAATCTTCATGCTTCCATCTGCCAAGATCAAAGACACCTGCCCAATAGCTCCAATGCCATTGGTGCTACCTGTGGCAATGGCATTGGAACCTACGGCAGCTGCAGCAGCTGACACTGGTGATGACTGACGACTGCCCATCTCTTCTTCATCCATCTGTTCTGCCACTTCAGGTGGCAAGACAAAAGCTTCACGGATGACGTGCTCTGCTTGCTCAACTTGGTAGCTCATGCATGGCGATTCCTCCAACTGAGTTCTACCATTACAAGACTTCACTTTGTACACCAACAGACCTCCAAAGACTGTGGATGTAGAATCACGACTGGCAGCTTTATCAGACAGTTTGGGTGTTCCTTGATTGGGAACAATGTCCACAGGGTCCGAGGTCACACTGAACACATTTTCAGCAGTATGGGCCCCTTCTTTCTGTGATGGGGATGTTTCTTTCACAGCATCACCTGCATCACTTTCAGTCAGGTACTCACTACCAGGGGCAATGACTACAATCACATATTGCCTGTCCACTGTGGGTTGAATGGAGTGAACTTCTAATGTCTCACAACAAAAGTCTGTTGGGAGCTGTATACATTGCAGCACAACACCAGGCTGCCTTGATGCTACATCTTCTTTTACTGTGTCATTATTCTCCGTTTCTTTCCTCTTCAGTTCAGATATCACTTCTGAGGACATGTGCATGTTGGGGGACTGAGGACTTGATCCTTCAGACCCAAACCCTGAGAAAGAGCTAAGATCACTGGGACCATTTTGAATTATTGGTACAGGCTTTGACACTGTGCTAGGTCCATCTTTCATTGGAGATGCTTGAACTGGGCTTGGCGTGAACCCCACAATTTGAACATCTGGATCAAGCCAGTGCTCATTTTCCAAGAGCATGGACCAAGTGTCATTGGGCAGAATGAGTATTAACTACTTCTTTCATAGTGTCCACTGCTGGAATTGGTCCTTTGTGTTTGCTACCCTGACTTTCCCCTGAGCTACCACCACCACTGGGACCACCCCCACCTCTTTCACCCTTTCCTTTGTTCTTGCCTTGACCACTAACCACTGCTTTGGAATTACCATCAAAAGTCACAACCAGTAGATGCGGAGTGAGTGTAGAGTCAGGCAACATGAACTCATCTCTTCTGTTCTCTGCTGTCACATCAGAGATGATCCTCAAATCTTCATTCCGAACACCTTCATTCACCTTGTTCATCAGCTGCACAACCTCACTTCGCCTCTCAACAGAGGAAGCCAGTTTGGGAGAAGACATGGAGTTAGTTCCATCCAAACTGGTGTTTCTGGTCCGTCGTAATGACACACCACACACTAAGGATGGGTGGACGACATCAACATTGTCTGAGCCTTTTGACGGTGAACATGAAGCTGGTGATAATTGCTGAGTGTCCCTGCGACTAGACCAGTCAATGATACTGAGGGAGGACACGATAACATCATTGGAAGGTCGTCTGCTTTCCTCTCCTTCATCATCTGTAACCAATCACCAGTTGCACAGACATTATGATGAAAAGAAAAAGGTTGAAAGAGTGACTACAAAAGCTTTACAAAAGAAATGTATGTCTTCGAAATGTCTTCCCAATAATTATTGAAGTTTGTTTGTTTTAAAGCTGTTAAAGTTGTTAAAGATAATGTTATAATATAATTTTATTTAAATAAACATGCTGCTGTCAACCTGCCTACCTTCTCCATGCAATCTACCCACAGAACAATGTAATGTAACCTGCTGCAAGGCTGTTGCTCATGAATAAATGTGAATTTTTTTAAGTACCACGGGCTCAAATGACTCTTCAAAACTTGCTCTTCTGATAACATGCACAAGAACAGGCAGAGAAGAACAGTATGCCTGAGTACTCTACACTCGAGAGAAAGCATTAACTCCGCAAAAGCCTCTTGTGCTTAAGGAGCAAGTATCACCTAGTGAGGGGGTCATTTTAATGTATTTTTGTTTCTCGGCAATGAGACATCTGACTGTGTTGAAATTTTGCCAGAGTATGCAGAAATGGTGTGGCATTCCTACAAAAAATACTATTTTAATTATATTTACTACTGACATGTCTGAAAAAAGGGCAATGTCTTAATTCTGCATACTCCCGAAACTCCTTATCTAGGGAGGAAATAACAAGCAAGTTCCTTGAAAGTTTGCTTTTCTCTGTCATGAAGTGAATTCATCACATGGCATAACTGATACATTCAAACTAAGACTGCAGTTCCATTCTTTGCAAGTATGAAAAACATCTGATCAATAGCCTAATGCTGTGGTTGCGAGACCATCAGAACCGAGATTAACTCACTCTCTACTGGCCAATTTTTACTATGCGTATCTCTGTATACGGGCCATTTGTGTTAGTAAGTAAAAAATTTCACAACTAAGAAGATACTCAACACAAGTACATCAAATTTTCATGGTTTATTGTTGACGTGTAGGTGAAGGCCAAAGTAGGAAGCCAGCTGCTGGTTTTTTATACAAAAGTTGATCTCAATGAGCACAAAAAAGTCTGAAGGTCAAATCCTGTGATCACAGTGGTTTGAAGGCAAGTACTGTGCATGAGACCACTGTGATCGCAGTGGATCATATGCAGTGAGTTAAAATCAGCACCACTCACACATTACACTTTTACAAGCAAACACACACACACACAGCTCTTCCAACTCTGACAAGTTCAAACAATCATACTATCTCCCATATAAGGGCAATGGAAAAAAAAACTGCATCTGTGTGTGCATGCACACACACACACACACACATACATTCACGCAACAGTAAATATATCGAACTGTTAATACAAATATACAAACATGATAATCTGCTTTGTTCAGTTATTCAGTCTTTACCTTCAGTTTCATGATGAAGAAGAATCTCCTGAACAGGCTCTTGTTCCTCTGCGGGCTCAGTTATCTCCAGCTCTTGATCTTTTTCTTCCAGGACTCGGCTAATAGTCACAAAAAACAAAACAAAAGCGGAAAAGCTTGAAATGAAAAAAATAACAGGATCCTGATCTCTCCTTAACACCTATATCCCCCTAGCTGAGAATGCCACTCTTCTCTAGAAATAAAAAAGTTCACAGCCCTTACTGACAAGCATAATTTCATCCACTCACAACCAGTCTAACTCCACCACACTGCAGCACTCCAAAACCAAAAAAGACATATACTGATAGTGTATTATAAACACAAAATGAGAGAAAGTTCACTGAAGACCATATTATAAACATACAATCGTATCATCAAGTCTACATAAGACAAAATGCAAGAAGTGCATGTAAATTTCTCAAAATTAACAAGTCATTCCACAGTATGCTCAATGAAACTTCTAAATTCTAAAACAAGGGCTACTGGGGTCACCAGTCACAGGGTGTCAAGACAGATACTGCCTTGTTTTGGAGAAGAGTGAGAGAGAGGACAGTCTAGGGAGAAAAATCCTCATCCCATCAAAAAACTGATTAACACATTTTAAAAAAGCAATTTGGAGACCTAAAAGGCAAAGTATAACTACCTGCTGTGACGTCACTTTCCTATTACTGTTTTTTCTCCTTGTTTTTATGATTTATAAACACTGAAACTAACTGCAACAGAAATAAGAAAGAAAAAGGCAACAGTTCAATGAAATATGATTTCTGATAAGAATGCTACAGCATCCTTTTTCTTTTTTTTAAATCATTCTCCACTAAAGCTCTGAGGTTTGGTATTGTGAAATTTTGCCTAAGCGACTGACTGCCCACCATCAAGGTAGCTCACATTCCAACTTCAGGGATGATGTCTCAACACAACACGAGTGTGCATGTGTTTTCTTAAAAAAATTTGCCATCCGTTCTTACCAGCAAGCAATGGCCTACTCTTCTGAAAGACGGAATGAGTTTAAACCTGAGCGCAAGATGTTCTGCGTTTGTGCACAGGACCTCGATTTGTAGTCTAGTCTGAAGGATTTAGGAAGAGTTGACTTGGTAGTGATGTTCACTAAAGGGAAAAAAGTCCACTTGACAGCAGTGTTGATTCTAGGATTTCAAATAAGGGGCCCAAGGGCCCCCTAAAATGAAAAAAAGGGGGCATCCCCCCCCCCCCCCCCCCCCTTCATAAAAAAAGAGGACAAGTAGTATTTGCTTACAGTACCCTCAGTATTCTTAGTTTCTGCTATATTTTTCAAGGAAGTGAAACAAAACAAACAGGCAGATACATAGGCAGCAAGGATTAAATATTCACTTTAAGTGTTGCAGTTAATATGCAATGCAGTAAACACTTGTGACACAGGAGAGAGAGAGAGAGACAATGACAATGACAAAGGTTTAATATGTTAAGCAATTATGCCCATTCACATGGGGACAGTGGGGCGAGGACTGGGCACAAAACACACACATATATAATTAACAACATGATTAATCAAACCCAAAACGGTCCACATGGCATGAATTCCAAACCATGGTTTTGATATTAACCAGAATATTGATATCGTCTATAAATACTGTTGGATATTCCAATCACAGTGTCTTTACGTTAAGTTTGTGTAGAAGTCTTTCACACAGTCATCAAGGCACATCTGTAGAAAGCTTTCCTTTTGGTACAGCAGTGGCTCCATCAACCATGCATTGTTTCAGTTCTTGCAGCATGGACCTAGTATTGTCTACATTTTTTGTAAATTCTTGTAAATATTCCCAGACATCACTGACGGGAACACTAACATCACTGTCTCGCATTTCACTGCTATTTTCCACATGTTTAGCACACTCCCCACTTTCTTTCTCAGTCTCATTCTCTTCACACTCTTCCTCGCTCTCATTCATTGCACGTTCTTCCTCACTCTTATTTTCTGCACGCTCTTCTTCAGTCTCATTCTTTGCACATTCATTTTCCCCCTTACACCCATTCCCTTCACCACACACTCTGTCTTTCACTTCATTTTCACAAGTATAGACAAAATCTAACATTTCTCTCGCATCATTATCGCACGAAATTGGCACTCTCTGTCTTTCTATATCATGCTCTTTCATATCAATACAGCCTTCATTCCGACAACTGCTTGAAGAGGGAGGGTAATGTTCACCACACTCAAACACATTGATAGGAGCGTTGCTATCACAGTGGCTGGCAGCATCGTAATATAAGCTAGGTGGGGTGGGTAAAAACAGAGGAGAGGGGGACGAAGCCTGTTCATTATTTTTTCTTTCTTTATTTGTTCTGTTAACTTCCGCTCTTCTTCTGTCCCTGTTCATCTGAGATGGGCATTTTTTCCTATATGTCGTATGTTAAACTGGTGTGACAAGGGAATGGTCAGTAATATTACCTGTCAAACGAAGGATGACAACAGTTTGACGTCCTCTCCCTTCCACCTTGAACGAAGACAGCGTGTTTTCATGAAGTGCTGCGTTCAACATGCATTCTAGTGTTGCTGGTAGTCCGTACACTGGCATTTTGAATTCAAACAACTTGAAAACCACAAAAACTCACACACAGCTGGAGAGAAAGCGTCTTGCTGGCAGCCAAGCAAGGGAAGCCACTCCGAGAGAGAGAGAGAGAGAGAGAGAGGAGAGAGAGGAGAGAGAGAGAGAGAGAGAGAGAGAGAGAGAGAGAGAGAGAGGGTGGAGGGGAGAGAGAGGTGGGTGGAGGGGGGAGGGAGAGAGAGACGGACAGAGAGAGAGAGAGAGACAGAGAGAGAACTCGAACTCGAAAGATTTATTCACAAAAAGGCCATTGGCCCATACATGATGGGGGGTTGCCAAACTGCTTAGTATTTTAGTGAGAAAAATAGGTAACACAAAAAACAAAAAAATGTTAATGTATACCCACAACTACCACAATAAAAATCACTTCCAAAAAATAATTTCCGAGATTACATAAACGGCAGTTGTGATGGCGCACTGTTTGTTCAAAAACGCGCCGTCCAGGATTTTTTTTGCGTCCGTTAGGGCGCACTGCCCACATCGTTTTGCAGCAATTTTTTTTTTAATGCGGGAATCCCGCAAGGGCACACTCTAGAATCAACACTGTGACAGGCATCTTAGTGGCATCTCAAATCGGTTTTTTCTTAGATCATGATCCCCCACTAACTAGAGCATCTAAAACAAAACTATACCATTTTTTTTTTAATTCAATATCACATATTTTTTAACTATGAGCTGGTATTCCTGCATTGTGCCAGCATATATGTGTGTGTCCGTATGTGTGTTGGATGCGCATGTGCCCCTGAGTGTGGGAGTAGACATGTGCATGCACATGTTTGGTATGTTCCAAGATATCTAAAAAGACCACGACTTTTCCACCTCTACTTTCATTCCCTAAGTCCAAAAGCAGCTTCCTAAATGGTGGGCTAAAACGGTCACATATATGCAAAAATCTAACCACTGGTGAACCCTGAAGCTACTAGCCAAGGAAAGAAAAAGAAAACAAAACATAACATCCTCCACTTTTCCTATGACAAAAGTATTTATTCCCACCTGTCAACCTGATCTTGGTTTGCAGTTTCAGCAGTCTTCCCTTTCGCAAGCTGTTTGGATCTTTCAATCTGTAACCCGGTCTTCAGGGCCACAATGGCATCAGTCAAGTCCAGGTTAAATGTGCACCGTTTCTGCAGACCAAATAATTAAAAAAATTTTAATTCAATGCCACACAATTCTCTTCCACACAAACATTTTTACACAAGCATGTGAGCACAGTATTAGAGTATACACGCACTCACACATTTAATCATAAATTCACGCATACACTAAACCCAGTACTCATTCAATTTATGCTGAATGTTTCTGCAGGAAAAGACCATAACCTTGTTCAAGTGCTGAAATGCCTGGCACAAAATAGCTGCACAGCTATAAGCTATGAAAGCTGAGTCTGCCCATGTTCTAGAACGGGCATTCTGCATGGTCAAAAGAAACCATAGTTGAATGGACAAGTTTAGTCTAGTAAGCATTATAGTATTTGGATCCCATCACATGTATGTATGTATGTATGTATGTATGTATGTATGTATGTATGACATCTGTGAACAAAAAAAAATAGCCACAAAGATCAACAACTCCCTGCTTTTGTCTTAGTTTAGATCTTTAGATCATTTATTTCATTTACAGCCCAGTTTCTAGATCTAAGTAAATTTCTTTTCATTCAATATTTACCCCAAATCAAGTACTTTGTAACAAGTATCAATATCAAAAACAACAATGAAACCATGTCAAATAGTACACTTCATCTCACACAAACTGAACATGAGGTACAACACAGTACTCAGTTCATCAAACTGACCTTGAGAAGGTGACTGATGTCCCAGACCACAATGTTTCCATCCCTTGTAGATGTAGCGACAAAGTCTTCATTGGATGTAGTACTGATGCACATGACCTGTGAACAAACGTTAAAAACATTAATTTACACATTCTTAGGAAACTAAACTGAAAGCAAATATAAGCATACACTTGTTGCACTAACATTTTTTTGTGTTACTCAATTATACTTCTTGCAAGATTAAATTCTGATATTTGAATGAATTCCTCAACTCTATTGTGCCTGGAGCTGTCATAGACAAATCATTATGCTGGTCTGAGCTTGCAGTGTTGAAATATATATTAAAAATTTTTAAATTACTACTACAAAACCCTTCTGACAGGACTGAAAGGTGTCTAATAAACCAGACATAATGAGCTAAATCAAAAGAAATGCTCAACTTGGCCTTAGCTGACCTCAGTTATAACAGTGAGTGCTGCTCAGTTGCACCTTTGATGGATAGTTACCGTCTTGAAAATGTTAAACAAACAGGCAGATTGTGTTGGTTTACCCTTTTCTCAACTAATGGTCAATTCATATAATCCCATGTCTGTCAGATACTGAGTTGACTGGAGAAGTCAGCTGGTAAAACCTTACCTGATCCTGTGCATCTCCATGAAGCTGAGCTGGATAGGTGGCATACGTAACTGAAAGCAGAAATATCAGACAAAGAATAAGATACTTCATTCAAAATACAGAAAAACAACATGAAAACACTTGCATTTTAGCATTACTGATAACATAAAACAGTTACAATGAAGAATATAATTTAGTCCAAATTTACGCTGTTACCTGAGGCCATAAGTTCATCATAAGAATCAAATAAATTCACATGGATTAACGTGGCAGTTTTAACATACACAGAGAATATATCAACAGCAAAATGGGTAGAAAAGAAAGATTATAGTTGGATTTTTTTAAAATTCCAGTTCTAAATACAAAACTAGGTTATTCCTCAACATTTCAGAAGTACCTCCTTATTGCTAAAATGTACACCACGAAGTACCTACTGGAGAACTATAGAACAAGTTATGATACTCTTCATCAATTCCACAACTTTCAAAGTCTACTATCAAAGTTTACCTGACAAGGGTACATTCTGAGTGTAGTCTCCTTTGATGTAGGGACAGTTGGGGGAGTGGCGCTCATGCTCTGACCTGAAATGATAAGATGATCAAATTATTGTTTTATTTTTAAGTTTTACTGGCACAGTAAGTATAGCAAGTTAGAGCACAGGCATGCTATAGTATACTTTTCCTGTTCATAACTCTATTTAACAAACATACAAACTGAAAAAGCAGGGCTTCACTCACACCTCCCAGATATGTTTCACTATGTGTCACAGTTAAAATTGTGTCTGCATCTGGTGTGTTCTTTAAATAATGGAATATAATGTCAACAACAAAACTGTATTTGGGGGGGGGAACAGATTTAAGTCTAGTTGAAAAGTAGCAACCAGTCACAGCAAACAGAGAGAGAGGGGGGGGAGGGAGAGGGAGAAAGAGAGAGACAGTGGAAGGAAGAGAGAGAGAAAGAGAGAGAGAGAGAGAGAGAGAGAGAGAGAGAGAGAGAGAGAGAGAGAGAGAGAGAGAGAGAGAGAGAGAGAGAGTCTCTTCACTGACACACACACGACACAAACTGCCTGAAACAATTTTTTGTCAAGGATCCCCCATCCTACTTAATTTTCTCAGAAAACTATGTAAGTAACTAGGTTGAGCCAGCTGTACCTCTATTCCCTCACCCTTTTCCCCTTTTTTATAAATAATAATAATAATCAATGGAACTTATACAGCGCTATATCTTGCAAAAACAAATCAAAGCGCATATTTTTATGTAGTAATTGTCATGGGAAAACAAACTGAACACCAAGGAAGCTTTTGATATGCAACTGTAGTTCTACAATTTCATTTTGTAGTTCTACAATTTCATTTCTTTCTCCATATAAAATCACAATGGTTAGCAGTCTGAGCCAGTATTTTTTTTCTCATTCTAAATAATAGAAACTTTTATTTGTCCTCATTTTATTCATAGCTAGCGACACACACAAAAACTTACCATGGTTCATCGGTGGGTTCCCAACAGACCAGACAGACATTGCAAGTGAAGCACATAGCTCTGTCATCACTTGGGGCATTGGGTTGGTGGTAAAATCCTGCTTGAGCCATTGGTTCAGGTAAGGCCCATCTGCAATAACAGATCATTGATTTATCCATCTTTTCATTACACAAAACCAAGAAGGAAGGAGGAAGAAGGGTGTGAAACTTTTGGTATGGATCCCAGGGCACATAGGCATTTGGAAAAATGAAATGGTTGATTGACCTGCCAAGAGTGCCAAAAGGCAGATCTCAAGGTCTACCATGCCATATGGTTGGCAAAGGAATTATATGCAATAGCCTCATGTGTGCATTGGGCCTTTTTTAAAATTGTTAGCATCATTGACAATTTTTCATTTAGCAGAAAAAAACAAAATCAATGTGTCCAATAGGCACTACCTAAATACAAAAAAACCATGTCCTGAACAGGTAAAACAAAATCCGCAAGAAAATAAAAGAAATCCCCTTTACACATGTTCTCACTACTGCCATATTAACCTAAGGGCAAACTCTTCTAATGTCAATAAGAAGAATATACTTTCAACTTCAAGTAAACATTTCATGAAAAAGAAACTGACAAAGTTACTTACTTGTATCCCATGTGAGGCCACTTGGAAAACGTCTGTCGTCGTGCGGCCTCGCTGTACATCAAAGCTTTGTCTATGATGCCTGGCCCAGCTTCTACAATTGTGGAGGGAAGTAAATGAGCCAGTCGATCTGAGATGGCTGATGCAATGGGCAACCCTGATCCCTGCTGGGACCCTGAAGTAGACTGCTGACTGCATTTCTTCAATTCAGCAACCAATGAGGTGCACACAGACTTCAGAACCGAGTGTTGCAATTGCAGACACACTGTTGCCCACTAAAAACAGAAAAAAATACAAACAATAATTTGTTTGCTGTCATTCAGTCTGACCAAGACACACTGATGTTCTTCTACATCAACTAACAAATACACAAAACAACACAGAAAACTCAATATCATCTAAACTCATTATAGACAGCCTATGAATTCCTTTAGCTCAAGAGGGCAGATTACAAGCTCCTTTATTTCACTAGTATTATGCATTTTTTTTGTTTTCGTTCCTAGGCTAAACCTCTGGGGTTCATCAATGATGAGATTTTGTGTACTCAACCGTTTTTGCTCGCTATGAAGGTAGCTACATTCCGACTGTAACTAGAATCATCATTGACACTGGAAGGGGAATTTAACTTAAATTATTCAAATCCTGTGGTATCATGGACAAAACTTTTCTTTACAAGTTAAATCATTAGGGGATCTTGCCATATGAACAAGTACTTCTGGATGAAGATGATCTCACAGTACATCCAAAAAATATTTGTAGCTTGACTTTTTCTTACACGTTCCTTGCTTTCCTGCTTTAAGTTTTATAAACATTGACTCTTTGGTCTTTCACCCCTTGGTGTATCAAGTTCTCTCTAAAACATAACTTAAAAAGATGAGTGCTACTTTCCATACCATTTCAGTACAGGATATTTTTCTCCATATTTTGATTACTCTTGTTGACTACCCATATATATATTTTCTTCATGCTTTAGAGCCATTACAAGCAAACTCTCCACTTCAAATTTTGACCCTTTTCGTTCAAAATAACTGTAGAAAAAAAAAAGTTCAAATGAAGAAACTTGTATTACTTTTCTTCTTTTTTTTTCCTTTTTTTTTATACCTTTACATAATAATTCCTGCAAGTACCTACAAAGGATAAAATACCTGAGGAAAACCATAAAAATGTGAAATGATATAAAAGTTACCATGATCAGAATGTAGCTTTTTTTTCTTTTAGGCTTTTTTTTGGTGTGTGTGTGTGTGGGGTGGGGTGGGGGGGGGGGGGGGGGGGGGTGTTCGGGGGTTTTGTTGTTGTTGTTGTTTTTGCTTGTAAGACCATAGCCTGGGGCTTGAATCATGAAAACCATGGGTAATTTGTAGCACTACGCAAGTCTGAAATATATTTCTGAACAGTTTTTGGTTCTATTGGCTTTAAAATAATGAACATTTGTATCATCAATTCAGCATGTAAGTCATAATGTTAACATCAGATCAAAAATACCTGTAAGCAGCAAATTTGTTTTATTACCTTTGCAGTTTTGTGACTTCCTTCTGTGTCTTTACGAGCAAGTTCAATGCCACGATCCAATTCTTCAGTGACTTCAGCCACACTGTCGCAGCCTCCTTCAAATCGAGCACGGATCAATGCATTTTTCAGCTGCAGAGCCTGCAGTCAAAACCATAAGGATACTGAACAACTGTGAAAACACTGAACAAAAATGTAAAAACAGTATTCAACCATAGAGCCTGCAATCAAAACTAATCAATCAATAATGATGCATATTCATATAGCCCTGCTCACAACCAACAATGCATTAGGACTATCAGCTCATTTAAATTTAAAGTTACCCCCCATCCTCCCACCCACCCTAAAAAAAACCAACCCAAACTGTGGAACAATCAAATCAAATGAAACAAATCTCAAATCTGTTTAGCGTTTTACATATATCTTACATTCCTCACACTGCAACAAGACATCTCAGACTATTACATAACATGCTTGCCATTTTGTTGTTGTTTTTATAGTCAATATGCTATTTTAAAAAATGTTAATAAACAATATGCAGTTTTAGCAAGTTACATTAATATAAATAATGATATCCCACAACAATCTAAAAAGGGAAATAAGTAATAACAGCAAAAGAAAAAACACCTTTCTAAATGCCATAATACGATAATTCTCAAAGTGTCTTCACACACATAATTGTTTTCCCTAGAGTTATATTCAATATGTACAACACATTTCTTGACTACGGCGAGTCTTGAATTACAATGTAAATAAAAACAGTTTTCAGGCAGAGAATGACAATTTGACATAAATATTGATAAGATGGATAATATGGGATTAAGGGTATACCCAGGCCACTCACTGGTGGACAGAGTAGCACCCCTAATGGGGCACCAGGAAGAAAATCTGACACTGAACAAAAAAGTAAATTGCAGTGTTTCAAAACTTCTTCCTTTTTCAAACAATGCCTGACTATGAGTGTGAACTATTTTTAACAAGAACTTACACAAACAAAAGGTAAAATTCAGACTTCAAACAGTCCTACAATTGATATGCACAGAACTGGATTTTGATCTGGATGCACATATTCAAGTAACCGCATGGCTTTTTTGCACAAAGAGAAAAGTAATGTAGCCTTTTCTCTTTTTTTTATTTTGTGTAGCCTTTCTCTTTTTTTACTTCCTAATCTGAATGTTTAAGATGGAGAAGGGGGCAAGTATAGAAAATTAAGCACTGCGATGGGGAGGGAGGTGTTAGTTATTGCCAAAAGAATCTGCCTCTGGTTGATGTAAGGACTTTATTGCAGATTATACAGAAGAACAAGTCACCACAGCTTTCCAACACAAGAGATGAAAATCCCTTTTCTCTCCATTCATTTTGTCCACAATCCATTTCCATTGCTAGATTTGTAACTGAGTTAAGGACAGTATCCACCAACTTCAGCTTTTTGAAAAGGCATTACATCATACTAGCAGTATAGTGTTCAGCTGTATAGAGCAGAATAATCAGGAACAGGGAAAAAAAAGTAACTGTAAGGATCCATCATGCTGACTTAAGAATACACAGCCATTACACTCTAGAGCTCATTTATGGACTACATTGTGCAATCTTCTCCACAAACAAGTATTTTTTATTCACTCAGGTAAGAATAGATCACATACCTATTTTTCATTTTGCAGCTCTTTTTCAATCTCTTTTTTTTTCCGCTCTTGCCCCCACCCCTGCCCCACCCATCTTTAGAGCGCATGTTTGTGCATATGTGTCTGTGTGTGAGTATGAGTACGCAAATGTGTGTGTGTGTATGTGTGTGTATTTGTGTGTCTGTGTGAAAATGAACTTTAGTTTCAAACCAAATTTATTTTTAAATTAAAGCAAAATCATGACCAACATAAAAAATCATGAGCATAACATGTAATATGACAGAAATGCCAGCCAAGAAAACGCAGTCTGATCTTAAAGCTTCTTTCAAATAAATGAAATACAAATAACTGTAATGAATTGTTTATGGTATTGTATTGTATTGTATATAGTAGATTTATCTGTTGAAATTGGGGCTGCTTTCCCAAGGAGAGCACATCGCCACAAGAGCAGTGCCACCCATTTTTTTTTTCTTTTCCTGTCTGCATATAAAGTTATTTGGTTTCCTATCAGAGTGGCTTTTTTCTACAGAATTTTGATAGGGACAACTCTTGTTGCCAAGGGTTCTTTTATGAGCACTAAATGAGTATTGCACATGGGACCTCAGTTTATCGTCTCATCCGAAAGACTAGCAGTAGCACCCAGACCACCACTCACGGTCTTGTGGATGGGGGAAAAAGTTACAGGCACAAACAGGGGTTGAACCACTACATGGTTGAAACATAGACTTTTCACTTTCTAGGCAGGTGCATTACCTCTAGACCAGCGATCCACTTAATGTCTTGTCTCACCTCTGCCAATGGTATTTCCAGCTTTATGATATCTTCAGGTCTGCTGACTGGAGTCTGCAAAGCTGTGTCCAACAGCAGTATGCCACGCAGATCGCGACGCACTGACACAGCATGACTGTCACTGAAAATGCAGCGATCTTTCTCAGCCAGATAGATACACTGCAACGCTTCACATTTCTGACCTGAAAACAAAGAAAGCAATGTTGTGATGCTCATAGTATATATCTATATATATAATATATATCTCGCTTTTAATATGAGAGAATTGTTAATTGAAGTTACATGCACACAAGGGAGTGCAGTGATGTCAAATACCAAGTATCATTCTTCTTTATATCATAATCATGCTTTCAGCAGTTAACAGGGTGTGGTGTTCAAAGCATAAAACAAAAGGCTAATAAGCATCACATTTTCAAGGATAAACCTATGTTCGCAAACTTGTTTTGGTAGTATATATTAATATACATAATGTGATGAACAATTAACCCTCATCAGTTATCTTACAATAATAATAATGTAATGAACAATTAACCCTTACCAGTTATCAATGTGAAGTGAATATTTAATATTTCAACACATTTCATTTACACTGAAATGTGAATCTGCTTCTCCTCTATGTTCTGTTACTGGGTGTGGTGCGCTGTGTCTAGTCTTCTCCTGTGCTTGTAAATTTGCAAATGTGCCCGCTGGCTTCAGCCAATATATTCTGAATTCAGAGCAGCTCATTTCACTGTATAGGTTGCATGCTGAGTATGTTCGCAAATACTGCCATAAATTACAAGATCTTTAACATGCATATTTGATCTTCTGCATGTGTATAGATCTACATGAAGGGAATTAAGACACTGGCAGGTCTGCACTTGAAGTTGACCTGGGAGATCATAAATTCACCACCATTAATTTACCAAATCCTGGCTCAGAGATTCCAACCCACAACTTCATGGACCCAAGGGACTGAAGTTCAACGGTCTTAACCACTCAGCTATAACATCCATCTGAAATATGAATTCAGTAACTTGGTTATAATATTAAATAAATAGTTACAGAAAACATAAAAAATTTGAAAAAAAATCTTCAAGCCATATTATCATAAGAACCAGCGAGTTTATCTTTTTTCTTTGTTTTTAACGCTTAAAGCTATTCAGTATTCTATCCTATGACATTCAGAAACAAATTATTCCAGATTCATTTCTATTCCATGGTCTGTTTCAGCCAAGTTTGTGGCATCTGTTAGCAAACTATAAGTTAATTAACAACTAATATAGTAAGACTAAAACTAGTAGATCTACTTTAACATCTGCTGAAAGGACAGCAAATCCACAACCACACAAAGTCACTGATAGCATTTGACAAATTATGAAACTAATTAAACTGCACACCAATCCTTCAGATGAAAACCAAGGCCCTGTGTGCGAATGCATGCAGAACATCTTGTGCGAACATTAAAAACCCATTCCACCTTTCAGAAGAGTAGGCTGTTTCATGCTAGTATGAGCAAATGACACAGGTTTGTTTAAATAGACTATCTTAATAATAATATGGTGGGTAAATGGTCACATATGCAAAATCTCACCATTAATGGTGAACCTCATAGCTCTAGCCAAGGAACAAAAATAAAACAAAAAACAAAAAACTGCATATGACACATCATGCACACTGAAACAATTGAAACATCTTGTAAAACCAGAAGTTGCTTGATACCAAAATGGCCAAAAGGTCATTTGTTTACTTTCTTCTCGTCTGCACATCACTTTGCAATCCACAATCAATGTGAAGGTCTTTTCTTATTACAAGGACAAACTGCAGCCTAACAGATCTTCACAAGCATAAAAAGTACTTGGGGATGGGAGGGGGGGGTATAAAAGGGCAGGAAGGGCTGATGGCAGCGGTGTAAACATGTGCGAGTATGTAAACCTGTGTTTATTAAAAATGAAAAGGCAGGAGGGGAGGGGGGATTGCTTTAACACTATCCCTACATTAAGGGAGAGAACCTGTCTTTCCCAGCACACGTGCAGTGTCCATTAGTATGCTACGTAACCCAGTAGTGGGTGATACGTAGGGAAGGGCTAGATGGCTGGTCGCCCAATAGCGGGTTACCCGTAGGGAAAAGGCTAAAAACTGGTCTACCACTGATGTAAACACAAGCTTTTCTCAGTTTTAGAGTTTTAGGCAGATCACCTCTTCTCCCAGACTGAAAACGGAGATCATCAAAGGGAAGGGAGCAACACAAAAATATACATTCTGCCCACTGTTAGGCGCTCAACAGCACAAATGCTGTTCTGATTTGTTGGCAAAATCTTCAACAACAGCTGGAGGTTAGGGCATGACCCAAAACGTTGGACATGAAAGACTGACATGGTACCCATTTACAAATACAAGAGAGGAAAGAACCCAGCAAAAGCTGACAGCTACTGTCCTGTCAGCCTAAGTTACTAGTTGTGTAGGTAAGTTCATGGAGTGAATGATCAACTCCCACTTAGTGTCACACCCGAACAGGAAGAACATCACTACTCCAGAGCAGGCAGGTTTTACACATCATTCTACAGAGGACAAAGTGATTTACATAGTGGTAGCCCAGAAGATTGAGAACAAGACACCAAACACACGCTGACAGTGTGGGTAGATATGGAGGTCTATCACAAGGTCTAGAAGGATAGGCTCCACCTGAAACTCAAAAAAAGTGATGTAGCTGGATGTACCAGTAGATCTCCCAATACCTGACCAATAAGAAGGCTTGAGTCCACATAAATGGCACATACAGCTAAAAGAAGACACTGAGACACAGAGTCCCCCAAGGCGAGGTGTCTTGAGCCCTGCCCTATGCCTGATTTTCATAAATGACAAAGTCAGAGATTTGCAACAACAAAAAAGTCCATGAAGCCATGCTGAGACCTAATCCTGTGGTGCTCAGAGGAATATCTTACGATGACCAATTGCAGACTACAGCAAGCGCTTAACATTCTTGAAGCCTGGACAAAACAGTGGCTTGTGAAAAGCAATGACAAAAAGACAAAGTATAATATTTTCAGCCTCTCAACAAAAGAATAGAAGGCCAACTTGTGTCTAAATGGGCAGACCTTGCTTGCTAAGAAAACCCCCACCTATCTTCAGATGACTTTTGACAACTGACTGACATGGAAGCCACAGACCCAAAAGACAGAAGCCAAAAATATCCAAACTCTGAAACTGGAACCACTGGTAAAAAGAAAATTTTGAAATCAAAATGGGTTGCCAGCATTATGTACATTTGTTTACTCTGAATCTATTTGCCAGGCCTTTAAGGATGAACACTGTTACATTGAAACATTTTTAACAAGTTGACTGGTTTTGATTTATCTGTTCCTTTGTGCTACACAATAAATTTATGAATTTGATACCATTTAACTGAAGTCAGACTTCAACCAAGAAGCAAAAAATTCTTCTCTGATTAAAATGCTCTAGCAACAATAGATACATGTCTGTTTTGCTTGTTGGGAGGGGGGGGGGGGATAGGTAGGAGATCAATTATTTAGATCTCTACCATTTAGATTTAATTTTAAGAACAATGAATGATACTGACATTGTTTTATTTTACAAAATGGGACAGGTGTGCAATGGTAAGCTGGGTGAAGGGAAGTGCAACCAGTCTGCACACTGTAGTCTACACTGAAGCTACAGTTCTTTAAAAAAAAAATGTTGCCCAACACACAAAATAATGGTCAAACATTTGATTTCCAACAAATGGTGAAAACATGTCCAAATGTCTCCCCAGGTTCCTGAATTATTCTGGTCAATAGGACGTGTGGGTATTTAAAGCAATAATTATAATGAAAGACTGCAAATCTTGGATTCACCGTTCACCACTGCATGCAGACAACACTTGTCACCAGGTGACATTCAGTCTAACACTAACAGATCTAACACTGTTACAAACAGGCTTTTGACATCTAGGTTTTTCTTCTTAATGAGCTATCACTTTTAATATGTACATAACACAAATCTTTAGTAAGTTTGTGATTGATCACTTTATGTGATCTTGTAAACAGTAGTAATGAATACATCCTCTGTATTAGCAAATTTTTTGTTTGAAGACTTCATGAATCACGTCCTCCTCCTGCGACAATAACTGCTTTATCACACACTTTGGCACCAAGGGCAGCAGTGTAATGACATTCCTTCAAATTGAGACCATTTCTACGTTTTTCTGAAAGGAAAATCAACTAAAACTTTACACATAAAAAGTGCATCACATACTGTAAATAGATTACTAGAAAACCTATAATTATCAATTAGTATTGGTTTCGGTTATGACTGAAGACTAAATACCATCGGCAGAGTACCTACCAGAAAGGTCAGACTTCTTCAGCACAATACCCGAAGTAGCATCTAAAACTGTGATAGACTGATCTTTCGATGACAGAACGATAGTGTTAAGTGACGAATGGTAAGTAACACTTCGTAGGTTATCATTTATGAATAAACATCCGTCTTCTCGTATAGACCACTGTCGCACAGTGGCCGCCATGTTACTACAGCTTGTCTCGAATGTGACGTCACGTTCACTGTTGCAGCTTTATCCCTGCAAATTCTCGAGATGAATTAAACTTCCAAACTGCATTTGATAATCATTTTAGTCTTAAAAGAAATCTGGTCTGATGGTTCTGTAACACACGACGGAGTTTAGTATTCTGAGGCAAAATTCCGCTTCGGTAATTCAATCACGTGACTTCCGTTCAGCAACATGATCGCCGTGTAAACAGTGAGTCAGTGAACGGCGCAGATACCAAGATACTCTCGTGCTAATTTTTTGGTTTACCTTGCTATTTGAAACAACAAGAACGATGTCTGAGGAAATTAAAGTAATTACTGAAAGCTTCCTTAATGTTACTGTTACAAGTAACATCACTTCTTTCGGAAGTGAAAGGCGATTTGCAAAAGACATTACTGTGGCAGCTCTAAAGGTTTGTGAGCTTAAATCTTAATGATTATTTTGAACAAAATGGCTATATTTTATCTTGATTGTTCATGTTTGCTGTATTTTTTTGTGCGCACGTGCACACATAAAACACACACATGATACACACACATGATACAAACACCACCACCATAGTCGCATAGTCACTGAGTCAGTGACACACTCGGCACAGACCTACATCAGTACATGTATTCGGTTTTAACACAGTCACATACACACATACATGCCCCCTCACATTATCCAAACATGCATTTTAAAATATTATATATATGCTTGAAACATAGACTTTTCACTTTCTAGGCAGGTGCATTACCTTTAGACCAGTGATCCACTTAATCAGTTAATGTCTGGTCTCACCTCTGCCAATGGTATTTCCAGTTTTATATCTTCAGGTCTGCTGACTGGAGTCTGCAAAGGTGTGTCCAACATCCGAATGCCATGCACAAGCAGATCGCGACATGATAGTATGCAGGGCATTAAAAGCAGACCAGTTAAAGTTCTGTAGTAAGAAGAATTTCTGCTTTGTTTGATGATCAAGTGACACAAGTGGCCTGAATAAATCATTAAATCAATAAATGTCTTGAAAAAGATGATTTTTTAAAAGAAATATGAGATAATAAACACTAACACTACAGTAATACTGTAACAGAAAGCCTGATTTGACAAGAAAATGACCATGATGAATTGAAATTTTGCCAGTACATGTATCACTCAGTAATAAAGTTCTTACAAGAGAAGCATGGTTCAGATTCATGTGGTATTCAATCACGTGAAGGAAGGTGGCAGGATGGTTAAGACATTCGCCTGCCAACAAGTAAACCGTGAGGTTCTGGGTTCGATTCTCAGCCTCGCCCTGTCTTCCCAGTTTCATTAAAAAAAATCAAACTGAATGTCAAAGTCCTATGAGACTATAAACCGAGGCCCCGTGTGCGAATGCATGCAGAACATCTTGCGCAGACGTTAAATCATGTTCCGCTTTTCAAAAGAGTAGGCCATTGTGTGCCGGTGGGAACAGATGACAAAATTTACAAAACTGCATACACACAGGGACTGGATGTAAAAAAAAAAATTTAAGCACATGAGTGCTTATTCCATTATCAATATAAAAAAAAAAATTTAATGTCATCTGAGCACTTTGATTTGTTGCTTTACAAGATTCAGCGCTATATACATTCCATACATTATTATTATTATTATATTATTATTATTATTATTATTCAGAGGTGTATTCAGCAGGAAAAAGGATTAGATTAAGGAATAAGAAGGAAAGTGCAGGGCTCTCAAGACAATGTTCTTAATGAGTAAACCATGGGGTTCTGCCTTTTGGGGTCAATTGTCAGCTTTGCCCTTTCTTCCCAGTTTGACGAGAAAATCAAAATGAATGTCAGTGTCCTTCATATGTGACTATAAACCAAGGCCCCATGTGTGAATAAACACTGAACATCTTGCGCGCACATTAAAAACATATTATCCGTTGGAAGAGTAGGCTATTTCATGCCAGTTGGAATGAATGACAGGTGGGTTTTGTTTTTTTAAACAAATGCAAACTTTTGCTATTATTTAAGACACCATCCCAGAAGTTGGAATGTGGGGTGGTTGGACAGTCACATGAGAAAATCTCATCATTGGTCGATCTCTGAGCTTGAGCTGACGAATAACAACAAAATTAAGGCATGGAAAGATGCAGTTCCACTTAAATTGCACCCACCCTTTGTTTATATTAATTTTGTTTTATGGTTTTACCTCTCTTTCAAATTAAATTGAACATGTGAACTCATTTTCTGAATTTAAAAGTATGATCAGCTTTGCAAGCACTTCTTAGTTGAATAAATAACTTTTAGGCAAATTAGTATTATTACAGTTAGAATATCATTTATTTATGCTGTTTAGCATTTTGCCTCTTACCTTCTTTGTGTTTATTTTTACAATTTTGGTTTTGTTTCAGGATTGCTTTTCCACCATTTCTAGTTTTATAATTTTGTCCTTGAGTACCAGAGGATATTCTTGTTCATCAGCACTTCATGCTGAACATCATTGTGTGTGTGTGTGTGTGTGTGTACTTTCTTTAATTTAACGTCTGTTCACTCAAGGTGATATTAGACCATGTGTGCGTGCGTGCATGCATGCATGCTTACGTGTTTGGGTGTCGGTGTGGGTGTAGAGGGGAGGGTCCATTTTTAGACTTTTCCCCTTTGTCTTTCCAAAACTTCTTTATAGTATTTTTACATTTTGACTTTGAGAACAACATTTCCAACTTAAGTAATCTCATATAATAAATTTTAGCAGGGACCTTGTTCTAACATCCCAAATCTATTAGAGTAGGGTTTAATCTAGAAAGTGTCATTTTTTAAATCTAGTTCTAACAAGATCTTTGAATCAATTGAACTTGAAGGCTGTAAAATTACTGAATTGCTTTAAAATATCTACAGATTCCATGGCCTTGAACAGAACTAGATCAGCAGGTCATGTATGGATTGAGGGTTAGAATCACACAAACACACACACTCACACACACACACACACACACACACACACACACACACACACACACACACACACACACACACACACAGCTCCAATATTTTAGTCACTATCATGAGTGTCACTAAGCATTATACTGGAAGTTGCTGACTCTAGAACTAGTATTAGTAGTATTGTAGTCTAAGCTTATGCCTGTCTCGGTGTCTGATACCTCATTTGATATCACTATCAATCATGAGAGTGTCACCAAGCAATGTTCTAGAAGCTCTCATCGCTTTAGTTCATGTCTGTCCCACTCCCAGTATCTGATATCTCATTTGATATTATGTTGCCCACAATCTGCATGATCTTCAATGATTCTCTGATCTTATTTGAACCTTGATTCCTGTGATTAAAAGTGTGTGACCTAACACAGTGTGTTTGTGTGTGTGTTTTTTCATGTTGGTGCCTAGTACTGTAGTAGAACTTAGTCTGATGACTTCTAGGTCAATGATTCTCTGATCTTATTTGAACCTTGATTCCTGTGATTAAAAGTGTGTGACCTAACACAGTGTGTTTGTGTATGTGTGTGTTTTCATGTTGGTGCCTAGTAGAACTTAGTCTGATGACTTCTACGTTTCTAGATGCAAAATCTTCCAAGTTCCATGTTACTCAATAAGTGATTTTGTACTGTATCATTTCAGGGCAAATTGGAACTGGTGATTGGTGGCTCTGCAGGATCCATGAAGCTGGTTGTTTTTGACAAAGAAAACAAACTGGTCTGCGCCTTGGACAATAATGATGCTCTCCTTGGCTCCTATCCTATTGACAGCGGGATGAGGATACATGTACGATTATTTGTAAATGATTAGACATTAGAAAATTTGGTCATGATCTTGTCTGTTACTATTAAAGTGAAAAGCTCTTATTGCTTTCATTTTCAGGTGGTCTTTATACCAGGAACATAGATTGATAATGAAACATTCTCAGTAAATACTTTGGGTAACAAAAGGCAAATTCAATCACTTTATTTGCCACTACTATGGTTGAGGACTTATGTGATCATCCATTTTTACAATTTTGTGCCATGATGTTGATCTCTGTACTTTGTTATGTTAAGCTAAAGATGTCATTACTTATATAGTACAGTACTGACACACACTGTGTACAAATTACTTGTAATAAATTCTCGCTGACTGCCTCAGTGCCTGCCTGTCTGTCGCTTTCGCTCGCGCGCTCTCTCTCTCTCTCTCTCTTTTCTTTCTCTCTCTCTCTCTCTCTCTCTCTCTCTCTCTCTCTCTCTCTCTCTCTCTCTCTCTCTCTCTCTCTCTCTCTCTCTCTCTCTTCGTAGTGCTTATTCCATTATCCTCGATATAAAAGAATTTTTAAAAATAATAATAAAATAAAAAAAAGTAATAGATATGAAACATATAGATCTTTTAAAACTGTTTTTGAAAAAGATTTGTATCTTGACAGCATCAAAATTTACTGTTTCATAGTTGCACTGTCACAGGCCAGACTGACTGTTCTTCCATTGAATAATAATCTTAATAGATAGAGCAACAACTACCAAGATAAAAACTTTTTTGTGCAAAAATGTTATTGAAGACGAGTACCATCTCATATACATTTGTTCATTTTATTCTGATCTCCGAACAACTTACCTGAAAGATTTTCTTCATGTGCCTATTCCTTTTCTTCTTCAGGCACAGAGTAAAATAATAATAATAATAATAATATATGGAATTTATATAGCGCTAAATCTTGTAAAACAAACAAATCGAAGTGCTTGACATTGTGCAATGCAGCTAGCAAAGTTTTTGTTCTACGCTGTTCAAAGAAGAAAGATAATGGCAGAACTTATTTAATCTTAGTATTTGATATCAATGCTTTTAGCGTAATAGCAGATTTGTGTCATGTGTATTTTTGCTTTACTTTGAAATTTTGTACAAATTTGTTGTATACATGCACATAACTCCTCATCTCCCACTTTATTTCGAATTGTGGCCCAAGGCTGATGTTCAATAAAAACATTTTCATTTAATTTCATCTCTCTCTCTCTCTCTCTCTCTCTCTCTCTCTCTCTCTCTCTCTCTCTCTCTCTCTCTCTCTCTCTCACACACACACACACACACACACACACACACACTCTTACCCCCCCCCCACACACACACACACACACACACACACAGGCGTACAATACATGCAATGTATATAATCAATGAAATTGTTTTTAACGATTTAACAACAGGTAATGCTGACATCTTTGTGAATCTGTGTTTTATGTTTTTATCATCAGGCTGAAGACAAGCAGTTGTGTGCTGGAGAATTTGAAGATGTGTCCAAAATTGAAAAATTTGAAATAAGTGAAGAAGAATATTCCAAGAGAGCAGGTAAAGTACATGTATGCATTTCTCTCTTTGTCCTCTCTGATTCTGTTGCCTTTTCTCTCTCTCTCTCTGTGTCTCTTCATTTACTCTAACACAGTAATCTCTGTCTCACCTACACACACAACACACACACACACACACACACACACACACACAAAAGAACACTTGCTCTCATGTCTCGAATTATCATTCACTCTGTACTATTAGTTTGACTATGTTGTCACACACACAAAATCTGATTTAAAAAAAAGAAGAAAAAGTGAGCTGAACTTTTCAGACACGAGGGCCTAGTTACTGTCACTGTGTCAGTGAAAAGGCTGATATAGATTTTATGCTTTGCTGTGGTGTCATCTGAAACAGGCTGTCTATGATAGTTCATTACTTCAAAGAGTCAAGCTATGATTGTGTAGACTAAGAAATATCCATGGATAATGTTTTATTGCTTCTAGGCACTGTTTGAGTTATTGAATAATAAATCAGATTCATTCACTCCATAAGAAACCCTCTACTAATTAACCAGGAGCATCATTCAGGGCTATGAAAGTTGAGAAAGGTTGTGTAAGAGATTTTATAATTGTCTTTGGTCACTCACATGTGAATTTAAAAGGAAGGAAATGTTCAAATCAGAAACTTTTTTTTACAGATAGCGTAAGAGCATTCAAAGAAAGAAACCAGCTGGGGCGGTTTAATGAAGAGGAACAAAAGAAAAAAGAAGCAGAGCGGCTGCAGAAAGAAGAGGAAGACAAACAGAAGGCAGAAACATTCAAAGTTGGAGACAGGTAAGCTCAGTGTGACTGTTTCATGCATGTTGGTATGTCAGCATGTGCCCATCTGCATATCTCAGTATCTGTTTGTTATTCTACCATGTCAGAATGTCGAAACACTAATTCTGACCAGTTGTTTTAATGGTGTGTAACTGATTAGTACTGCAGGCTGTCATTAAGGATAACAGTGTGTGCTCCACCCAACCCAACCTCAACCCCACCCACCGACACCAACTGCCTACCCCTCCCTACCCCCAAGGATTATCTTTGGTGCTTTTTTTTTTTCCGTTCTATTCCACCCTTGGACTATATTACTTTGATAAATGTTCAGTTTGCTGCAGATTCACAGAGAAACATGGAACTGCAGACAAATATAATTCATCTCTCAAAAATAAATCACTTTTATGACGCTTGCATAAAATCAGATAGCCAATGTATTTTTTATGTTTTCAAGGGCACTTAGATTTTATGACAGAATATGGAATATAAGCTTTTTGTAAGGTTTCATAATCGTCAATATAGTTGTCATTGTCATTAGTCTGGAAAAATTCTGAATAAAAAAAATTATCATGTTTGTAGCTCTTATTCTGGGTTTTTTTCCTTTTTTTTGCTGTGACTCGTGTTACAATGAATATTATCACATTTAAAAAAAATATATTTCTTTCTTCACTTGTATGCATGCCTTCATGAATTTGAGTCAAGAGTGTAAAGGATCGACAACAAGTTCATTTATGAAGACAGTTGTTCGAGAGATGTGTGATCCATTGCAAGTCTCCAGTTGGATACTCTTCACTCTGATCCCTTAACTAAGCTCTAATACCCTGCAGTCTGATTTCTTGATAAGACAATAATGTTACTGTCAGCAAACACTGGGCAGTAGGTGTCCTGCTCATGTTAACTTATGCGTCATCTGAAATGACCCAGCAGTGGTGTGGGATCTCTCCCAGTTGGTGGTCTTGTGGAAAAATAACTTGTTCCATGTTGGTTGCTGGTAGCACTAAACAAAAATATATAGTGTTATGATCCAGTCATTCTATGTGAGGCAGTTTGAACTAGGGAGTTGACTACTCGAATATTTCATTGTCACTATTAACTGTTGTTATTCTCAAAACTGTCCATGCTATGGTTCATCTCAGTTCTTTTACCCAAAAATTGTATATATGTTAAGAAAAGCGCAGTACAGATTTATAGCAAGAAACATCTTCCAGTTTTTAAAAAAAAAAGATGCTACATAGATGCTCACTGGTTGTTGTTTATAGGTGTGAAGTCAGAGTGCCAGGTCAGCCAGGCAGAAGAGGAACAGTTCAGTATGTTGGTAAGTGTGTGTGCATGTGTGTATGTGCGTGTGTGTGTGTGTGCATTTCAGTTTTGTGCTTTTGAGAATAATTTGTTGACTTTGATTTGGTTTATGCTGTTTTGATAGCTTTAAGTGATTATGTTCAACCTTTTCAACTAATAACTTGTATATAAATTATAAGCGTTTACAGTATATGATTTGTATGGTGATGATCATGATTTTTTTCTTATCTTAAAGTTACTCTTATCATCAGTGAGGTCCATGGTTCAAATCTGGTTCAAGTCTTCTCAGTGTGGACTCTGAAACTAGTGAAAGGCAATCAGGATGCCAAACTTTTGGATGAGACCATAAACAAAGAAAATCAACTAACAGATTATAATATACTTTTTAGATTGGCATCCTTAGGTACTGTAGCAGTAATGCTAAACCAGCCAATATGGACCTCTCAGGCCTGTGCACCATAGGTGGAAATTGTTGAGAATGTTTCCACTTCATGCTTGTAGCAATTTGCCACTTCTGGGATGTGTCCAGTTATTTTTGGTCAAAGTTCCTGTTTAGTCAAAATAGGTTGCATGCACTGCCTCCTCTTAGCATCAAACATATCCTGTTTGTTATTTTTTCAGTGTCTAATTTTAAGTAGAGATGAGTTTCTATTTTATTTCTGTTTTAAGTCTGCTGAGTGTCTGTTGAAAGAGAAGCTAATGTATGAAGAAACTAATCTTTAAAGAATAATATTGATTGCAGGAGAGACAGATTTCAAGCCAGGCATTTGGGTTGGTGTTCAGTATGATGAGCCTCATGGCAAAAATGATGGCAGGTAAGATAGATTATGAACAAAAAATTTATATATATATATATCATTTGAATTCTTTGTATGAATGTGATTACCATAGTTGTGTTTTTAAACATTCAACCTAGTCTTCATTTTTTTAAAAAAACATGAAAAAAGTGATTAATGTATTTGACAGCAGTGGTAAAACTCATTGCATGTTTGTGTGTTGTGTGTATGTTTACATCCAGTCCCCGCGTGTATGCAGTTTTGTAAATTTTGTCATCCATTCCCACTGGCACGCAGTGGCCTACTCTTCAGAAAAGCGGAACGGGTTTTAACTTGTGTGCAAGATTTCTGTGTGCATTCACACACAGGACCTTGGTTTATAGCCTTATCTGAAGGACTGTTCGGGGGAGTGGAGTCGGCACTGGTGTTAACTCCAGAGGAAAAATCCTCTTGAACGAGATTCAAACTCAGGTCAGCAGATCACAAACACTACGCAACACACCTCACTCTAACCACCAGGCCATCCCATGTGTGTGTGTGTCGCGTGTGTTTGAACTGTAAGTCAAGGGGACTGTCTTTCTTGTTTTAACTGAACTCTGATTAACTTTCTTTTTTCAAAGATAGTCTCTAAAGTTATTACTATGGTTATGCTTTAGAATTAGCCCAGTTTTCATTATGAAAAAAAAAAAAGTCGCTAACATGTTTGACAGCAGAGGTAAAAAAGAAAAGTTTCTCCATCATAGATACAATTTTTTAGTGTGTTTGTGTGTGTGTGTTTGATTTCAATTTACATCTCTTCACTAGATGTGATATTAGACACAGAAAGGCCAGAGGTGAAGGGGGGGATATCTGGGAGTTGGGTAGGGGATTAATTTACTAAATCTACATAGACACAGAAAGGCCAGAGGTGAAGGGGGGGATATCTGGGAGTTGGGTAGGGGATTAATTTACTAAATCTACAATAAACAAGTAAGAAAATGTAAATCTAAAGTAACTCCTAAGTACAGAACAGTTACATCCCAATTTCTAACAGAATCTAACCAGTAAACAATAAAACAATATTTTAACTATAACCAACAAGAAATTGGACTTTGCAATAGCGATTTGAAAAAGATATATCTCAGTAAAAGATCACTGAATATCACCAATGACGATGATGAAGTAAGAACAGGCATACAGCTTTTTAGCATGCTGCATATCAAGATCATATATGGGATGGAGGTGAGCTCGGAGAAAAGTAAAGTACTTGTGAACAGCACGAGCAATGCCACCGCTAAAATTTACATGAACGGCCAACAACTGGAGGAGGTAGACGCTTTTAAATACCTCGGCGCTACACTCACAAAGGACGGGCGATCGACGACAGAAATCAAAGTCAGACTAGCCATGGCAACATCTTCCATGACAAAACTCACCACCATATGGAAAAGTAAAGAGATCAGTTTCCCAATCAAACTAAAGCTCTACAAAGCCCTAATTCAGTCGATCCTGCTGTACGGAAGTGAAACCTGGACATTGACTGCTGAAACAGCAAAGCGAATCCAGTCATTCGAAACAAAATGCCATAGAAAACTACTGGGCATATCCTGGAGAGAACGAAAGACCAACGAATTTGTCAAGAGTCAAATAACACGGCTGGCAGGTCCACAGGAACCCCTTCTCACCATGGTCAAGAAGAAAAAGCTGACATGGTTCGGCCACGTCACCCGCCACAACACTCTGCCCAAAACAGTACTGCAGGGAACACTCGAAGGTGGCAGAAGGAGGGGAAGACAGAACAAGTCATGGATGGACAACATCAGAGAATGGACCAGGATGAATGACTCGGCACTACTGCGCAGAGCCGAGGACCAAGATGGATGGAGGAGGCTTACCACGGCATCGTCTTTCATGTCTCCCCCACGACCGCCAAGGTCACGGGTCTGATGATGATGATGATATCAAGATATGATCAACAGTTACACTATGGCCACATGTACAAAAGACATGCCCAACATATTTTGTCTTCATCAGCAAGCTAGAGAAAATCTGTTTTATACAGTAAGAATCAGTTTCATGTCTTTTGACTAAAGACTCAAATTTTATCATTTCTTCATATACATCTTAACAACCAAGTCTCTCTTCCTTACAGTGGAATAACTTTTGCTGCGTTTTTTTGAACGAGGTGATAACACTCTTGTAGTGACAAATGGAGCTTTAAACTTGACACATCTGTAAATCTGTTTGCCTCTTTTTTTTTCCGCTAAAAAGTCAAATTTTTCATTGTAATATACACCAGAATGAGATGAGTGTGTGTGCACACACTGAATAAAAAGAGAGAAGGATATATCTTTTTTAAACAGGATTAAGGAAAAAAAACAATGCAAGTTGAAAACTACTGACAGAAATCCCAAAACTACTGACAATTGGCTTTTCAGGATGGAAAACTACTGAAGAACATTTTGAGAGATAGGCAGGTGTGAGTTTTGCACACACAAAAACAACACGACACACACTCACATACACGCACACACACACACACATGCACGCAATCACACACACACACAAGGAAAAAGGATAGTTATACCATTGCTATGGCTAATTCATTTTTGTCAGCGCTTTACTATTCCAATGTTTCCAGCTTTACCAGAAGTCACCCTTTTTTTTAAAAAGTTGTGACCTTTGTTATTTGTCAGCTACAGCAGCAGCAATACCAAAAGGGAAAACAAAAAAAGGCAATAGTTTTGTTTTGTTTGGGACGAGTTGCATTTGCCTGTGTTGGATCCACATATCTTTGAATCCTCTTCCTATTTCCACCCTCTCTTTCTCTCTCTCTCTCTCTCTCTCTCTCTCCTCTCTCTCTCACTCACTCTCACTCTCTCACACACACACACACACACACACACACGTGCATTTTGTTTTGAGGTGGTTTTTTATCTTTCCTTTTCCCAAACTGTATGAGGAAGAAGGAAACTTATGAGCTGATATTAGCTTAAGCTGACAGGCTTAAAGTGGTTTAGAATCGTGTCTAGCAGCTTAAAGAACGAAAGAACAGATAAAGTTGTGTAGTACACTTTTGAATAGTTGGTAGAACAAAATTAGCATCATGTCCTGCAGTTTGAACTTGGAACAGATATGTAGCTGAGTAGCATGCGTTTGAATGGTTGGTAAAACAAGTTGAGCAAACTGTAGTTTATCAAGATGATTCTATACAGCGGTTGTCCTTATGGCAAGAATCTAGTCAAGCACCTGTAGAACTGTTGAGAGAGTCACAGCCCTAAAAAAATGTAATATTGATGTGTTCTGTTTTCAGCGTTGGTGGCAAGAGATATTTTGAGTGCCAGTCGAAGTATGGTGGGTTTGTCAAACCTTCCAATGTGGAAGTTGGTGATTTCCCAGAGGAGGATCTTGGATTTGATGAAGATGAAATGTAGATCTGGGATGCCATTTTGTTGTTGTTAATATTCTGTTTGCTTGTGTAGAAATTTATGTAACTAGCTCAAGTTATGCATAACATCTGAAGCTGACTGAGATGAGGATGTTCACATTTTGAAAACAGCTTCATGCAGGAATAAATATGGCTTTTTTTCTTTTCTTTTTTTTTAAGGAGATATTTTACAACACCAATGTTAAATTTTCAAGTTAAAAAAGAAATAGCAAAACAAACCGAGAGTTGAGCTCTCAGAACACACATGATTAGAATATCTTTTAATGTGATTTTTGTTTTGTAATCAGTGTTGTTTTCAAACCACATTGTGAAGAAAATGTTCTGAAGAGAGCTAAAAGAAAAATGCGTATATGTGATACAAACTTGTGTGTATGTGTGCATGTAGATATGCTTAATTGCTGGACAACTGTTGTATCAAGAATTCCTCTGTTGTAATGTTATTTCTGATACAAATATGTGTATACTTTAACCAATAAAAGAAGGTAAAAAGCAGACAAGAAGGAAATTGCTGCTTGTTACTATGTTTTGTATACATAGGTGCTTGATTTTTTTTCAGGCTGCTTTTGGGTCTATGAATTGATCAGTTTTCTTAATGCCAAGATGGTAAACAGTTAAGCCTCAATGACCCATTGTGAACAAGTTTGAATGGGTGTCATCACATTTGAAAATTGGAGGATTTAGTGATGATAAACATAGCAGTAATATCAGTGGGCAGCAGTTTGATGTCCATGAGTATGCAGATCAGTTGATGAAGGCTCTCAGTCCTCATCCCACTGATAGCATCTCTTTTTCCCTCCTGTCCATCTCTTCCCTGCTTACCTAGTTCTTGACATAAAACTCAAATGTGTACTGTTCCATACCCTTGGCACGAAAACAGTATTCATGGGCGTGCGTCAAACACTGGGACAACTCTAATTTTCTGTGTCGCATTTTTCATTCCGCAAAATCATTGTTGTGCTTTCTTGTTGCAAGTGGCTATTAATGTATGTTGCTTAATCTGACCGTCTTTTCGTGATAGTGCTTAAAATATATTCCGATTGTGTGCTAATCGTTGGAATTTATGTGACTCAAGAGTGTGTCTGCCCAGAGTCAGTATAAATGGTGTGTTTGCATGTGTGAGCATGTTTGGTCAGATCATTGAGCTTTAAGACTTGAAATTCCATGAAAAGAAATAATTCAGTCTTTTTGTCCTCTTTATGCAAAGGACCATGGTAGTTTCCCTCCACCAGACCACTGTAGTTTTCCCTCCAAGTATTCTTCTATCATCCTAACCGATTCTCACAGTAGACAAGAGCAATAATACATAACTTTTCTCATATTCATGACTGAATGGGTTCTAAAGTGTTCAAAGTGTGAACTCATCCTACAAGAAATCTTCCAGATAACCACTTGAGTCACTGCCACTGGTTTGGTTGACTGGTTAGGCATCATCATAGTTTCCTCCTGCTTATCCCTAGTGTGAAAACAAGTGTACAGATTTTTTCTTGGTTCATCATTGGTTGAACAGCTTGCCACCATGCTGATGTCTGAAGTTTAACCATGCAACTTGCCACATGAATAGAAATGGCGGACTGTGCTTTGATGATTGTGCTGGCTGTGATATGCAAGAGCTCAAAGGTGAACTAATTAATTTGCTGCTGTTTGCACAATTGGGTTAAGCTATGAACGTGAAGTTTTCAACAACAAAAAGCTGTTGTTTTTCCTTGAAATAAAATTTTTATGTTTATGCAATGTTTGCTGGGTTTGTGTGTGTGTGTGTGTGTTATCTCCAGTCCTGTTTAATCTGTTCTTGGAAAACATTATGAGAGAGACCCTCCATGACTTCCACTCTACCATCTCCATTGGTGGCAGACCCCTCAACAACTTGTGGTTTGCCGATAAAATTGACCTCATGGGTGGAAGTAACACAGAGCTGCAAGATCTTGCGACCAGACTTGAGAACAGAGCTGGAGCATATGGGATGGAGGTGAGCTCGGAGAAAAGTAAAGTACGTGTGAACAGCACGCCAGCAACTGGAGGAGGTAGACGCTTTTAAATACCTTGGCGCTACACTCACAAAGGATGGGCGATCGACGACAGAAATCAAAGTCAGACTAGCCATGGCAACATCTTCCATGACAAAACTCACCACCATATGGAAAAGTAAAGAGATCAGTTTCCCAACCAAACTAAAGCTCTACAAAGCCCTAATTCAGACTATCCTGCTGTACGGAAGTGAAACCTGGACATTGACTGCTGAAACAGCAAAGCGAATCCAGTCATTTGAAACAAAATGCCATAGAAAACTGCTGGGCATATCCTGGAGAGAACGAAAGACCAATGAATTTGTCAAGAGCCAAATAACACGGCTGGCAGGTCCACAGGAACCCCTTCTCACCATCGTCAAGAAGAAAAAGCTGACATGGTTCGGCCACGTCACCCGCCACAACACTCTGCCAAAAACAGTACTGCAGGGAACACTCGAAGGTGGCAGAAAGAGGGGAAGACAGAACAAGTCATGGATGGACAACATCAGAGAATGGACCAGGATGAATGACTCGGCACTACTGCGCAGACCCGAGGACCGAGATGGATGGAGGAGGCTTACCACGGCATCGTCTTTCGTGTCTCCCCCACGACCGCCAAGGTCACGGGACTGATGATGATGATGATGTGTGTGTTGTGGTGGGTGTTTAGTGGTGGGTGTTTTCTGTATTTTGTTGTTGTTGGGTTATGGTTTTGTTTGTTTGTTTGATTTTGTTGTTGTTGGGTGGTTTTGTTGTGGGGTTTGGGGGGGGGGGGGGGGGTTGGGGGGTAGGGGCTGATTTATTTAAGCTGCCACCCTATCAAAATCTTGATTCTCCTCTTCCACAAGTACTTCTTTACAACTTGAAGGGAAAGAAAACCATACCAAGGGAATCTTCATTCTGAGTGAAATACATCTCTCTACCAAGAAAGTATATCAGTATAACCTGTTTGATCACTATGAGTATGACCTACCTTGCATTCAGTGGTATACAGATGCACACATCAAATACAAACAAAATCAACAACTAAAAAAAGTACTCTGGTCAACTCAAGCCTCATAAGTAATACAAGTATAACAAAGTTCACCGGAGCAAAAGGGACAATTTTCATTTCATGTAATTTATATAAATATATATACAAAATTACAGATTGAACAACATTAAAATATTCTGGAATAAGGATCAGAGGGACTGGGCACCAACAACAGCAGCTACAACACACAAACACACAAGACATACCCTGACACAGTCACACAAAACTTTCTGCTCTTTTTCCCCTCCTCTCTCACAATTGCAAACAGGTGAACATACAGAAATGTTCTGTTCTGCATCCTCTGTTCAATGCAATTCAATTCTAGTGACTTCAATGGACAAGTTGTAATGGGAAAGGAAGACAGACAGAGTGAGAGAGAAACCTCTGCATCTTCTAACAATTTGACTCCCTCTGCAAGGTACCATACCAATGAGTAAAGTTATTACTGCCTCCCAGGAAAAAATTAACAATGGATCATATAATAAATTGTGTAATCTTGTTACCACTCAAAAGTTTGTACGTTCTTCTTCTTTGTCAAACGCTCAAACAGCAACTTCTGTCACATGAGCAAAAATGCGTTGCACTGTTCTTCCTTCCTTTTTTGTCATGTTTCTCCAAGGGGAGGTTTGACATTGATGAGTCTTCTCCATCTCTCTCTGTTTTGAGCTTCCTCCTTAGTTATGTCCCTTTCTCTAAGATCGGTTTTGCTAGGTCTTCCCTTTGGTCTCTTTCCATCCACTACGAAGTTCATTGCTCTTTTTATGATGTGGTGGTCTGCTTTCTGTTGAACGTGCCCAAACCAGCGCAGTCTATTGGTACTAGCTACAGACTTCAGATCATCAACTTTGCACATTCTCCATAGTTCTTCATTCGTGATCCTGACTTCCCATTTGATCTTTGTCATGTAGCGTAGCATTCGGTTTTCACAGCTCTTCAACAAATGCTCGACGGTTTTCGTGAAAACCCACATCTCCGAACCATACAGGAGAACAGGTCTGATGCAGGCCTTACATATCAGACAGCGTCTCTCCAGTGGGATTTTCTGATTCCCGAGCAGACTTGCCAATTCTTTCCATTTCTTCCAAGCACTCGCAATCCTGGTTCTGACAGCTAGCTCAGATTTTGCTTCGCAGCTCATCATCTCTCCCAGGTAGCAGAATTCGTCTACCACTTCTATCTTCCCTTGTTCAAATTCTAGCTCCTCCTTTCCTGCATCGGTATTGTCTTCACCCTTCTTCTTCATACAACTGGAGCAGACAAATACTCTGTCCTCCTTCTTCAGACTTTTGAGCTTTGAGCATCTTTTGTGACACCATTATTGACATTTGGAGCATTTGATCGAATTGTTCCCTACACCTTTGTGGCAGACACCACACGGGTATTTGCCTTGCTCTCTATGTGTTCAGCGGTCTTTTCCAACTGTCATTGCTTTGGTCTTGTCAACATTTACCTTCATTCCTCTGCGCTCTAATCTCTGTTTCCAATTGCCAAATCTTTGAGTAGTGTCATCACTGTTCTCAGCTACCAGTACTAAGTCATCAGCATACAGCAGTTCCCAGATCTCTTCTGGCCTCTCCACTTCCTTGGATATTTCATTCATCATGAGGATAAAGAGCAGAGAGCTCAATGTGGATCCTTGGTGCACTCCTACTTTTATCTCAAAGCTATATGACGTCCCAATTATAGTTTTCACTTATGATCTGAGTTCTTGTACAAAGTCATAACCATTGAGATGGTGTGCTCCGGTACACCTCGTTTTCTCAAGGTCCATTGGATTGCCTTTCTGGGTACTCTATCAAAAGCTTTTTCCAGGTCAACAAAGATGTGCGTCAAGCTCTTTTTCTTCTCCATATACTTTTCCTGCAGTTGTTTCACAATAAATATTGCATCTATGGTTGATTTGTCAGCCTGGAATCGAAACTGTTTTTCATCAATATTGCACAGGCTCTTCAGTCTTCTTTCCAATACTTTTTCCCAGATTTCCCATGTTCATTGAGCTACCGCTCCATCTTTCTATTTCGACATTTTCAAGCCACTGCTGTTGAGAGCCTGACAAATCAGGCCCAACGCATCCAACCAGTGTGGGAGAGAATTATGTTTGAAGTATTTTTGGAAAAAAAGGCAGGAGAATGGACCAAGAAGACAGAAAATAGACAAGGAGGAGGTTACAGGAAGAAAAGGAACAAGACAGAAACAAAGGGATAGATAAGAGATAATTCCTAGCACAGAATTTCAGACGATGGAGATGCTGTTTATACTGACAGGCCCCCAACATCCCCACAGGGGAGTTTGAACATTATTTATTCCAACTCTGACACACATTACACAACTTCCTTACACACACACACCTACCTGACACTGTTCCTTGTGTTGAGTGGATGCAACTGTTTTACATGCATACTAAACACCTATCCTTTGTTTATATGCACTATACATCTGCATACACTTCCTTCTCATGAAACAGGTCTCAAAACATTTTGCTTTGTAAACAAGAATCATGCCTTTGGCTTTGTTCAGAATGCTGACAAGAAATCCTTACAATCACGTGAGGACAATTTCCAGTTCGAATGTCTCCACAAAAGTATGGGCTTAAAAACAATTCAAATGGAACTATTCAAGTCTAATAATCATGGAAAGATTAACAGGTGAATAAGTTGAACATGCCATCACATCGGCTAGAGCTCTGAGGTTCATCAATGGTGAGATTTTGCATTTGCAAACATTTTTACCTACCATTAAGAAAGCCACATTCTGACTTGGGGGATATGTTTTCATTTGAAAGAAAGATCAAGGGAGAGAAACCTTAAAGGGTGGGACAGAGAGAGGGGCATAATAAAAACAGAAAAAAGCTACAAGAGAAGGTGGGGTGGGAGGGGTAATCAAGATGGACTAAATTACTTAAAATATAATAGTATTTACCAGCAAGAAACAGATCTATAGTGAAATCCATAAAGTAATGTGGGTGAGACTGTTCAACGCAGCAAGATAAGTGTTGTAAAGAAAACGAATAAAAAGTCTTTGAACACAATGAAATAAAATTTGCAAAACCGGTCTTTATTCAAAAGAAATAAACAATGCAGCAAAACAAATGACTAAAAGAAAGGAGTCAATGGGGTGGCTCCATGAGACAGTCACTTGCAAACAGAACCATTGGTAATATCACAACTTGATTACCTTAACAGTTGTACAGTATGGTAATAATAATTGTCCATGTTCAGTAGTGGATTATGGCTATAATTACTGTGACAAATCACCTACTGCCATCTGTTCTCTACAATGATGTTGGCTGTTTACTTTCAGTCATTAAGATTGACTAAACCACTTTAAACATTATGGTATTTATCTGCAATAAACAGATCTAAATCCATAAAACAATGACAATCTTTAAGACATCCCATAATATCTATGAAACAGTTGAAATGCACTAAATACTCTTACAAATGTGTACATTTCATCATATGGAAGCAATTAACTCTGAAGCACCATAATATCTTGTAAAACTGTTAGAGCACACTGTGTTAAGAAAAGAAACTAAAGCTGCTAGCTACTAACGGGTCACAAGACACAGTGCACTGTGTCAGTAACAGAGACGTCAAGACTTAACAGTATTCACAGCCTTACTGACGCATTATTTTATGATGCATAGTTCAAAGCTTAACAACTCTAAATGACTAGAAAGGGTGGGGGGTGTCTGACACATCAGTATTCACAGCCTTACTGACGCATTATTTTATGATGCATAGTTCAAAGCTTAACAACTCTAAATGACTAGAAAGGGTGGGGGATGTCTGACACATCAGTCATGATATAATGCAGTGGACTTCTTTCTTCATTCTCTTTTTACAGCTGCCAACTATCAAATCTTGGTCAAAATCCATATTTATTCAAATGTGTTTTCTGCCACGAGCACTTATTTCTTTGATTGTTGTACAAGAGTTCATCTTCTATAACCATCTTTTCCCCTTCAGCATAACAGCAACGTTTAACTTACAAAAAGGTAACTTTTTTCTCGCTGCTCCTGTTAGTTAACGCAAAGAAATGCACAGGTTCCACTTTTGCCTTCATTTGCAGTAAGTAATAAGATTTCCATCAAATGCCAAAAAAATTATTCTCAAAAATACAAGTAGATGTCACGTCAAAGCTGAGCATCTTAATCTTAATGGGCTGAAAGAAATGCAGTGAATAACCTGGAAATTTTCTTGGCATGTGGAATGACAATTAAAAAAAAGAAGCTTTTGGCATGCTAGTATATATTACATGTTCTTTAAAATTACATTTGATGAGCACTTTTTATTTACATGATTAGGCCAGTTCACTCTTCTCATAGGTTATGGTCCTTAGTACTGCCTGTTTTAATGTTGCCCATTGTCAGTAGCAGTCACATAACACTGACCAGCTTGATCTTTCTTCTTTTTCTTAATCTTCTGCATACATAAGGTTTCAACTCTAGCACACACTGTCCAATCTAAACACACAAATTCACAACAGACCAACCTCCTAAACTTAGGCAGTGGATATATGCTTGATCATCTGTTAGTCTGCCGTAACGGCAACCATACTTTGTCTTCACGAATTAACAGTATCACATCTTCAATTCTGATATGTATTTGTGACGCATCTATGAATAAGAAAATAATGTTCTGATTTGGATACATTAAGCACAAGAAATAAGTCAACTGTAAATGACAGGGGGAAAAAACACCTCTCTGAATATTCACCAAACTACACTCCAATCCAATCAATCCTGTTGTTTATAGCCCCGCCAACCACATAACAGATAACTCATACAGAACAAAATCATTTTTCCAGTTTAAGAAAAAGAACACACACACACATTTATGACTCAACGGTCTGACAATAAAAATGATTACCAATAGAACAAACTTTCATGAAAAAGCACCCAAAATATGACATTTCTCTTTTCAGTAGGTCTTGAAAGATGGTCTGGATCAGTGCAATAACAATGAAATGATGAATCAAGGGCCCATGTGTTCAGCAAACATGAAAAAAAAACCCAGCAACAGAATAAATTCTGTCCCTGGCAAGATCTTGCCGAGAAATAAACTGCAACAGGCCCAAAACAGAAAATGCCAATGACAAAAAAAGCATCAAGGCAGTAAGTAGTTAGGGCAGAAATAGTTTCTTTAAAAATGATGTGCTGTGGAACAGCATGTAAAATTTTACAGAGAAAAATCTGTTGTAACTAGATTTTTTGTTTATTTTTGGCTGCTGCCTCACCTCCCATAACATTCTTGTCCTGCAATGCCGCTCATTTTGATCTCTCTGCCTCATCCATACCCAGATTTGTTATGTCACCCGCTCAAGGTCAGAAGTCTATAGGGAGCTTATCAATGTCAGGCTGCTGTGATGACTAAAATGCTATACCATACAAAATTCTCTGTTCTTTATCCCACCAAAGCTGCAACTGAGATATGACCTACAAACACAAAGCTCACATTCCAGCCATTCAGCTGTTGAGCCACAAAGGCAAGTTTGCAGCAGGTGTAAAATTGTTGCAGTATTGTGCACAAGATCAGAAAATCAAGCAAAATAACTGACTGAATAAAACATTCTGATCTCTGCCTCGTTCAATACAACAGGAATTTTGTTTGATAAGACAGCTGCCACCTACAAAACTAACAGTAGAATGTTGTACATTACAAGACTAATTTGGTACATCAACAATCAATCATTTTTTAATCTAAAAACACACTCACACACATAAAAATGTATCAACTGTCAATGATGAAAAGACAAATTTTTCATGAACTACCAAACTGTAATACTAAAATTATCAAAACAAATTCGTTAGGGCAGAATTTGAACTTGCTTTAGCTATGGTTTCAGGTTTTTATGGCCTGAGCAAGTTAAAACAAACTATTATGCCCATCACACAAATGAATCAGACACAAGGACAAAAACTCCGAAACTGCATTCCAGGGACATGATGCGTTTGGTCAAAATTTCTCCAGTGAAGTCATCAACAGGCAATAAGGACATTAATGCGGACAGTTATATGACCCTGCTCCATGTTTCGACTTGATCAGCCAAGCTTTGTCGACTATTTGACCTCCCTGCAACAAACAATGCTTCGTTAAGAAAATTGAATGCAAAATCAAAGTATTTTTGCTCATTGGTATATCACTGCCTTTTAAATAGAGTATATAATCAGTGTTTTTGTTCAAAGGTTCAGAGCCTTTTCTTGGTGTCAGTTTTTACCTGTTTAGTCATACATTCACTGATTATAAGTAAATCTGTATTTCAATAATTGAACTTCTACACAGTATTCCTCCTGTCTATCTCTTCAACTGTAGGTGATCTTTTTTTCCTTTTTTTTCCAATTATGGAATGAATGAGTATCATGAGTATGTTTGGTATATATCCACTTTTGCTGCTAACTTTCTTTTCTTTCAATGATCACAGAAACCAGCTTTAGTGTATTTTTACCATGCATCCACTTCTTTTTTTTTTTACCATGCATCCACTTTGATTGTAGCTAAACTGTTTCTTTTCGTTTATTCAACAACAACAGAACATGTATTTCTGTGTATATCCACTTTAAATGTGGTTAACCTTTCTTTTAAAGAATTATCAAAGAAATGAATACTGAATGCATTTCTACAATACGTCTTCTTTTAATCGTTGCCTTTTTTTTCAATTATCACAAAAATCAACTTCATGCTTTTGCCTTTTAAGATTATCACAGAACTCAACATCATGAACATTTCCATTATTTATCCACCATGATTTTACCTAAGTTTTTGAAATTTTTTTATTTGCGAAAGACACCAGCATTATATATGATTCTGTAACATTTTCTTTAATTGTGGCTGGTCTTTCTTTGTTTTGTTTTTTTTGACTTATCAAAGATTGAACCATGAATTTTCCCTGACCACACTTTAAATTCCCCAGAAAATCATTTCATCAGACCTTTAACTATTCTTGACATAAATGTTAGATCCGAATAGGAAGAAATTTGTTCTAAAATAATGATTTCAACAATGCCACAGATTTTTTTTCCAGATGTTAGAGATCACATATTTGCCTGCAAAGTTTTCTCAAAGAGAATCACGCACCTTGTTGATCGACACTTCTTGCAGGCCAAGATGGGTCTTGTTCATGATGTCCATGATTGTCCAACCATAGTCATCGGTCCGGAATGCACTAAACTCCGTTAAATTCCAGCGGAATGGTGTCTGGCCTTCTCTATCACCCTGCAGACATAAACGTTTGGATAGCACCGATACATGGGATATATCAGCTGAAACCACAACCTATTGCTGCTTGAAGCACACAATTTGTATACACACTTGCATTTTTTTAATCAAATACACCTACCTGTACTTTGTTGATATTGTTGCTCTATTTTATATACACACGCACACTCTCATATGTATGTATGTACGTATATATGTACTTATATGTGTGTGTGTGTGTGTGTGTGTGTACAATAACAATAATAATAATTTTAATTCAGTTTTTGCAGGCCATATGGCCCATAGGAACAACAGTTAATCATATACTTTCATGTAAGGTGAACATCCTTATTTCTGATATCTGAACATTTAGTAAGAAATAATCCAACTTTAAACATCAAACTAGGTTTAGTGTTCATACAAAGAAGCTGCACTTTCAGATTCGATGGAAATCTGTAATAATACAGAGGAATACATTTTCTTCGCAATACAGCATATTTTTGGTATACAAGTAAAAAGTGACAAACATCTTCAATTTGTTGGCCATCACACTGAGAGCAGAATGGATCAGTAATCGGTTTGCCATAACGTGAAATTCCATTTAAAGGTAATCTGTTTGACCTCAGTAAACATATACCTTTACGGTATTCTAAAGATTCTACTTCATATACATAATTTGCTCTACAAATAATCGGGTGATAATCTAAGTAGTCAGGGTATGCTGATAGAGAGTCATGCCATTTTTGTTGGTACACATCTTGTATTCGTGTTTGGAATTCTTTCATGAAGGATGAAGAATTACCACAATTCTGCATTGTCCAAACATAACCAAATCCGTGGGTGCATAAAATCTTTCTAACATGTGTTACCCAATTTATTCTCCCTGCTTCATCCTGTCTACACAACATATTGTAGCATTGTCTGGGATATCTATGATCAGGCATTCTCCCTGCTTCATCCTGTCTACACAACATATTGTAGCATTGTCTGGGATATCTATGATCAGGCATATTAAAATTTTTAGCCAATATTTGATTACTCTGGTAACAGTGTCAACAAAAATGGGATATCTACCACAATCGCGAAGGCAAATATTATTTTTAACATCTCTGCCAACCCCCAGGACCATTTTGCAAATTTTTACCTGTATTTTTTCAATATCATGATACTGCTGAAAACCCCAAATTTCAGAACCATAGAGGAGGATTGGTTTCACTTTTGTATCAAAAATACTAAAAACTGTAGATGCTGGAAGATTCTTTAACCTGAAGTACAATCTTTTGATACCAGCAACAGCCTTCAATGCTTTTCCAGAGAGATTTTCGATACATTTTGACCAGTTCAATGTTGAGCCAAAAACCACACCCAGATAATTATAACTAGATTCTACTTGTATCTGCTTTCCTAAATAACACCATTTTTCAGACTTCTTAGTAAATCCACCATTTTTAAAAACGACTACTTTAGTTTTGTCCATATTTACAGAAAGTCCCCATTTCTTACAATAATTTTCCAAACAATTGATCTTTTTTTGCAAGTCTACAACTGAATCTGAAACTAAAGCAATATCATCTGCATACATAAGTAAGAGTATGCCTAGTGGCTCAGAAAATACATCTATGCCTTGAGTATCTGATCCAGTGAGATCTGATTCTAGTTCAGAAATAAAAATCGAAAATAATAGGGGACTCAACATACAACCTTGTCTGACACCAGAAATACAATCAAAATATTCAGTAATGTGAGCCCCGACTCTCACAGCTGCCTTCACACTTTTGTACATGCTTTGCAGCGTCATGAACATTTTATCATGGATTCCTTTTTGCAGCAGCAGAAATAAAAGTTTTATTCTGTCAACACTGTGTGTCTCTGTGTGTGTGTGTGTGTGTGTGTATAAAAATTGATATTGATATTGTTATCTCTTCCTATGGCATGAATGGCCTATTCTTCTGAAAGCAGAACAGGTTTTAACATGTGTGCAAGATGTTCCGCATGCATTCGCATGTGGTGCCTAAATCAAAAGCTTCTTGTGAAGAACTTTCTAGGGAGTGGAATCAGTACTGATCTTAAATCCCCTCAAACGAGCATCTCAATAGTGGCTTGAAGCCGGGCCATCAGATCGTGAGCACAATGCTCTTACCACTAGGCTATCTTCTCCCCCTCCTTTTCTTGTTTAAAGCATAATAGTAAGTGTGTCTAACAAGTAAGAAAACACACACACACACACACACAAACAAACATACACACACTACCACCTTTTCCTTTTTAGTAATACATTTATACACTTTAAAATTTAAAAAATCATATTTCATGAATCATTCACCTTCAGAAAAAACAAATGTTAAGTTAAAAAAAAAAAGGACCAAAGAAGAAAGAAATCTTACCCCTGAGCCAGTAATGATTTGGACGGGAGCCTGTGGGTTTGTGTAAGGTTCTTTGTAGCTGCCATTGCACACCTAAAGGATTGAACACACACACCCACAAAACGGTTACTTTCAGTTAAAATCATTGCATGACTACATACCTAAAAGCAAGTTGGGATGAACCAAACCTGAATGCTCTATCTTTGCCGGTATTCTCTTTCTGAATAGCCTACACTTCAAGTCTTTTATCACCCTGTCTAGTCTTTTTTTTCTTCAGAAAATAGACATTCCTGTGAGTGAATAAGATTCTATCAAAATCTTGCTGCAATTTACCAACAAAATGGCTTCTGAAACTAAGACAAATATATTTCAAAATGAGACAGCTTAAAAATGCTCCTCTGAGGACTACAAAACTCTCTAGCGATTCTCCCTGAATTACTTCAAAATGTTAAGAACTGCCATGTTTTGACTTGCTGCACAAAGAAGGCCCAGAGATGTAAGCCCACCACTATTGCACTCTCCAATCACTCACTCACTCACAAACACATGGGCACACACACACGCACGCACACACACACACACACACATGTGCATACACATGTGTACACACACATGCACACCTTTTTTTAGCTATATGCTTGAAATAATAATAATGTATGAAATGTGAGAATTACACTGATACCTCTAATACAAATTGACATAAGCAGCACAAAAATACATACTCTACAGTTATCTTTCTCTCCTTTTAAAAAAAAAAATTGTATCATCAAAATCTCCATCTAACAACACAACTACCTACCTTCCATTTGTAGATAGGCCACAGTCGCTCGTAAGAGTGCTCATGAGCATAGAACTCAAGATCCACTCCATATTTGTAGAAGAGATCCTCAAAGTTAGGCCAGAAGACAGCAGTTCCATTTCGAACCTGAAAATTGTCAGGCACTCATCACTCATACAATAACCATTCACTGTGGACAGAGTGAAAAAGACATTAGAAACTAGCCACTGTTGTTTGACAGATGCTGATTGATATAGATATATATATCAAAAACTAAGTCTTAACATATCCAATTAAAGATACATCACCACTGGATTATTTAAGTTATATATATGCTAACAGTGATGTATCTTTAATTGGATATGTTATTAAACCATTCCAAAAAAAATCCTTGTCTTAATGCAGTGTACAAAAATACTAAACAAAACTAAAGAGTGATGGTGAGCACCAAAAAAAAAAAATACAGTAGGTACTGTCTTAGCTGTAAATATGACCTGTAACTTTACTTGTACTGAGTACACTTGATCAGATAAATGTTAGCATTTTTATTCAAATTCAGAACAGAACAGAACAGAAAACAAATACACACACACTCTCTCTCTCCAAAAGCTCACTCACAGGATTTTTGGGATTGGTGCAAAGCTCTCCCCCATCCACACTGGAGCAGTACATGGGCTTGTGGCCCATGGTAATGATCCACGGACGAGCAGACCTGTTCTCTTGGCGGTTGGCTTCGATCAGGTCAGCCTCTACCCAGTCATACTGCCGTTTGATGTTCTCACGGGTGTTGCCCCACCAATAGATTTCAGTGTTGAAACTAATGATATGGGCAGGTCCTATATTCCAGCTGCAAAGTCAAGTTTGTAACACTGGAATTACTTTGTGCAAAAAATTTCGCTGCAGCATATAGCACACAAAAAAAGGAAACACTTCATGCTTTTTTTTTTTAGAATGCACACACTGTTTGACCCTTTTGGGGTATGGAGGATGGGTGAACATCAAGAAATTACTGGATGAAGCAAAACTCTCACAAACAAATATCATCTACAGTATATAAACCTACATATTGCAAAAAATGTACATAAACATATTGCACACACACACAATTATGCGAGTAACAGCTCCCTCTATTCAAAACAATGCAAATCAATGTTATGCAATGCTCTACAAAGAAAATCATCTACTGCAAAATAAATATAACAGCAGGCAAGATGCAACAAAAACACATCTAATAATACATAACACCTACTCCCACCACCACCCAAAAACAGCTGCTTCTTTTTTGCAGTAGATCTCCTTGGCAAGGGACATTGCTTATCACTTAGTAATAAGACTGATTAAAATATTTAAAGAACCTTCAGAACTTTAAACATATATCAAACAAATAAAAGGGGGATGGGATAGCCTACTGGTTAGAGCATTGCGTTTGCAATCTGACAGCATGGGTTCAAGCCACCACAGACACCAATTTAAGAGGGTTTTTTCCCTGGAGTTTACATCAGTGCTGACTCCACCTCACCCAAAAGTCCTTCAGATGAGACTATGAACCAAGGTCCCACACGCAAATGCATGCAGAGCATCTTGCACACATGTTAAAAGTGCATTCTGGAAAAGTAGGCCATTGTGTGCCCGAGGGAACAAATGACAAACTTCACAAAACCACATGCACACTGGTGGTGTGCTTCAACATCATCCCTCAAGTTGGAATGCAGCTACCTTAATGGTGGGCAAACTATCACACATGCAAAATTTCACCCTTGATGAATCTCAGGGCACTACTGAAGAACAAACAAAACCAAAAAAAGAAAGAAAGAAAAACAAACAAAAATATTGATACAAACCTATAATACATCCCAGTCCCATCTCCACCTGGCATGGTAAACCTGTTTCGGTAGTTTGAAAAATTGCTGCAACAAAATCAACAGTGAATTGAACTTTACTGAACTTTTCCATGCCTCTGCCCGGTTGTTAAGAAAAAGGATTCAATGACAGCACAGCACATACGCTCCATACAATCATCTGAAAGTTGGACATTGAAAAAAAACTTTAACCTTACTCAAATGGTAGTCCCCATCTTGATACAGATTTTTTGTAAAGCAAACAAATAAAACAACATGTCAAATGAACAAAGAAACCAAAAAAACAGGAAAGTACAGAAAAGGTATAGAAGGTGGCGTGAAAAAGCAAAGACAATTTTCTTTTTTAAATACTATCTTACATTTCAAGCTTTCCCCCCTCCCCCCAAAAAGTTAATAAAAAAAACCCCACTGTTTAATACAAGAAATAGAGACAGTCATATCAAGTTTTTCTGTTGTTTTGATGTAGCAACTACTTAAAAGATCAATCAATTTTAGACCATAATTCTCATACAAAAAATCATGTACAAGCAAGTTACTTCCCATGATTATTTGATACAAGCTGAATTATGCACACACACACACACACACACACACACAATTTCCACAGAACACACACAAATTTGCCAAAATACAACATTTACATATACTGGCATATATCATAGGTTTTGGGCTGCAAGAAGTTTGGCATCCTTGAACAGACAAAGGGCTTGGAAAAAAAACTTTCCTCCTGTAAATCATGACCATTATAAAACACAGAACAAGAGTATTCAACAATACAAAATGAGATTTTTTAAAATATGATCAAAGCAAACTGAAAAAATACATCTACTCCAATTAAAGTTACAAAATGTCAGCACCAGTCTGTAGCAGAATATTCATGATAATTATATATCATTTGAAAACCTTTATTCTGTGATTTTCTTCCCATCTCTTGCCTTGATCAAAGCCATTTTTGAAAACAAATGGAACCATAGAAAAAGACTAAACATCTTGAATAGCTTCCAGGAAGTGTGGATCAAAGACAGAAGACTGTTTGTACCGCTAGATAAGTGAGGTGTGGATAGAAAGAGATGGTGAAGATTTTTCAAAAAACAAAAAGGAAAAAGTACTTACTATGCATATTCATGATTACCGGGGCAGGTCATGTAGGGGACATATCCAGCCACTGGTTCAATCTGACGCATAAACTCGTCACCCACACGAGCATTGTCCTGTAGTCAAATACTGACATGTAGCAGGGTCACTATATTTTCTCTATCGTGTGAGCACTCTCTCTCTCTCCCTCTCCCCTTCAGTGCATGTGTGTGCATGCATGCATGCAAATATATGTGTATAGTTGGGAGGGGCATAAAAATGTGAGTTAATGCATGCATGCATGCGTGTGTGTGTGTGTGAGAAAGACAGAGTGTATGTGTGAGCATATGTGCGTGAGAAAGAGAGAGAGACTAGAGAGAGTGTGTGCGTGTGTGTGCGTGCGTGCGTGTGTGTGAACACACGTGTGCATGTGTATATATGTGTGCATGAATGACTGAGTATTATGAAGAATGTAACTCTACACATAAAAAACATGTTTATTTTTCTGAAAAGATACTGCACTTCCCCAAAACATTTTTTTCCACATCAAATACTTACTGTATCCAAGTCATAAGCAAAATCACCTGCAAATGAAGAAAAAGAAGGTATTAGGCATGACTTCTGAACAGACATGTTATCAAGTTTTCAGCCTGACAAGGTGTTTTGTACCTGACAAGATACCACCACACAGACACACATACATAACACACAACACACACACAAACACAACACACATATACACATACATGCACACACACGCACGCACGCATGCACACACACACACACGGTACCAAACATATTAAGCTTGCAGTTCTTGATAACCAACCAAAATGTTGGGCACCAAAAATGATAAATAAACAAAGAGCAGGCAAAGCAAACAAAACTGGAAACAAGGAAAATAAAAACCTGTCCTAACATGAAAATACATATATATATATAATATAGCTCCATCTCATTCACGAAACAGGAAGATTTATATTGAACTGTCTCTATAGGTCAGCCAATAATATAATAATATATATAATATATATAATATAATATTATATATATATATATATAAATGATTGTTGTATGTATGTGTATATATATATATATATATATATATATATATATACATACATACATACAACAATCGTTTTTTCCAAAGGAAACAAATATTTACTGTTTACCAAAAGTTTGGTTTTCCTTTTTATTATGTTTTCTCCCTATGTGTTATGAACAGCAAATGTTAAACAAAACAACAAACCCAAAATCCCACTGATTTTGTAAACTGTCATCCCAGGCTTTGATATATAAGTTACACACACACACACACACTCTCTCACACACACATCACATCCCCCCCCCCCCCCCCCCACTTCACATCTTCCCCCCCCCCACTCCACCTCCCTCTCCCCCCCCCCCCCCCTCCTTTTCTAAACCTCCCTCCTTAATATATGCCATCATCGGAGCACATCAACAATATCCCTTACCAACATGAAGTATAGCATCAAAGTTTCCATGCTGGGCATCCCACTGCATCATGGGCAAAGCGCGGGCGTTGTCGTTGCCCATATCACCAAACACAATCAACTTCGGGCTCCAAGACACTCCCTCTTTCAAAGCACTGAATGTGAACTCGTTGCTCCAGCCATCGTCTCCTCCCACAATGTAGGCTGTTCATGCATGCATGCACGCACACACATACGCACGCACACACATGCACACACACACACACACACACACGCATGCACACATACACAGAGTTAATAGTGTAATTCTTTGATGGATAATATTTGTTTTCATAAATGCACAAGAAAAAAAGAGAGATCTGTCTCTTTTTCTTCTTCTGTTCAAAGGCTAGGTCTCCAAGGTTCACCAACAGCACTTGAGATTTGTGCATGTGACCGTTCACCCACCATTCAGGTAGCCACATTCAGATTTTAGGGGTGGTGTCTTAACACAACACCAGGGTGCATGCATTTTTATAATTCTGTCATCCATTCACACAAGGGCCCACTTTCCCAAAAAGTAAAACACGTTTTAATGTGTGCACAAGATATTCTGCATGTGTTTGCATACAGGACTTTGGTTTATTGTCTTATCCAAAGGACTTCTGGGGAAAGGAGTCAGTACTGATGTTAACTTTAGGGGTAAATAACCTTGAGCGAGCATCTTGAATCTGCAGCATCAGACTGCAAGTTCATCACTTGTGAGTTCAATGCTCTGACCACTAGGCTAGATCCAGCTCCCTACTAATGTCTAAAATTCTAATATTCAGTGCATATGATTTTTTGTGTGGGGTGTGGGTGTGGGTGTGTGTGTGTTGTGCATGTATGCACACGTGTGCATGTTTGTGGGAGTGCATGCATGTATGAGTACATGCATGAACATGCATACATTGCATGTGTGCTTGACTGTGCGTGCATGCATGTGCTTTCCATTGAGGCACATACACAAATGCCATCTTACTGTATCTCTTTCCAGGTATGAGGTTGACCATCTTGGCCCTGTGGATGTACATTGTGCGGTGAAGCAGGCCTCCATCTGTAAATTTGGACACTGCTCCTCTGATGGAGTGCTCTGGGCCGGACAGGCCGTACGCCACTATTGATCCATCCGTGAAATCTCTGGTCACCCATGTGACCCACATCTCCGTGGGATCATCTGCCAACAGAATGAAATAAATGAGGGATTTGGTTTTTTTTCAAATATTATTTTGAACTAAGATTTCACCATTTATATGAAATATTTTATTGGGGCAAAGTGCTTTAAAAAAGAAAAGAGTTGCATCAGTATGAGACTGAGTCTAAACTCTAATCCATAGTAACTTACTACACATTGTTTCACATACACACACACATGCGCGTGGGTGCACGCGCAGGTACAGCATAGCTCAGAAAGGCATTTATTTCTTAAGTGTCGCTCTTCAACTCTCATTTAAGAAAATACATTTTACACAAATTCCACCTCTGCCTTTAATGAACAGTTAAACTGACACAATGTCAGTGTCAAACAGTCAGGACTGCTCATGCACGCTTTGACTGACCACCTACTACCAGCATTAAGTGTGGTTACCAAGTTGATGGGTGACTGTTTGTGTGCCTTGGCTTCTGTACAGTTCCCCAGTTCACCCAGCTGTAAATGGGTACCTGTAAAGGAGAGGAGATGGGTGCCGCCCTCAATATGCTGGCCCCTAAAGAAGCTGAGGTCTCTGACACCTTGCTCCCCAATGATTGCATAGGTTATGGGAACACCTTTACCTTCTACCTACATTCTCTCTCTCCTTCTCTCTCTCATACACACACACACCTTTGCTGAGCCTGCCTAGATTAACCGATTTATCTAGTTATCAGATAATAAGGTAACAATAACTAGATTCAAGTAGGCCTACTTGCTGTTTCAGTGCAAAGTGTTCATGGTAAGAAAGTTATAATATATAGAAGAGACATTTCTAGTTGGATATTTTTTTAAAATACAAAACCAAAAACCTGGCCTCCAGTCACCTTTATCTAGTAGTCACAGTATGTCTCTAGCTGTTTACTTGTGTATAAAATTTATCATGTGTAGTTGTCTTTTACAGTTTTAGCTCAGGCAATCCAACTCCAAGGGGATGAATTATGAGACAGAAGACTCTTCCCAAACGTGGCACAGAGCAAGTTTCACAAAGGTCTCTTAACACTATCCCTATGTTAAGGGAGAAAATCTCTCTTTCCCAGTACGCGAAAACTGTGCACATGTGTAAAGGAGTCCCATAACCTGTAAGGTCGTAGGGGAGCGAGGCGTCAGAGGCCTCACTTCTCTAGGGCCAGCATATTGAGGGCGGCGCCCATCTCCTCTCCCTCGCTGCTTTACCTTCCCTGACCCTAAAGAGGGCAGGTACCCATTTACAGCTGGGTGAACTGGGGGAAACTGTACTGAAGCCAAGGCGCGCAAACGGTCACCCATCCAACTGGTAACCACGCTCGACGCTGCTTAACTTGGCTGGGGGAAAGCGAGTGCTCCGACCACTGAGCTATCCCATCCCCACATGTGTATGCTACCATAACCCAGTAGTGCATGATACAGAGGGAAGGGCTAGTAGATAGCTGGTTACCCTATAGTGTGAGTGGACTGGTAAATTTATGTAAAATGTATCCATTTTGTGTGGGTCATGATCATTGTCACATACTGTCAATCAATCTCTTCTCCTCCCAAACCTCATACTCCAAATATGAGGAATGAAAATTAAAAATGTGTTATTAAACAGCAACAACAACCACCTCATTTCCCACTGGCAATCTCAACAGCAATGTCAAGAAAAAAACAAGCCTCAGCAACCAGTATTAGTTATAATGCTTACTCTGCAAGACTCCAGTGATTCATGTTTGCAGATAATCACAAGGTAGCCTTGAGTGACCATCATGCCTGACCACAACAGTGATATCGACAGTGACAATGGTATGCAAACTCTTTGTTTATGCTATCAGATGACTTCACTTGTGACAGGAAGCAAGTCATCTGATTTGATCAATAATGACAATAGTAAGCAGCATAATTTGTACTGTGTGACTGTGACTGTGTGTGTGTGACTGTGTGTGAGTGTGCATGCATGTGCGCCCATGTGTATGAGCATAAGCATGCATGTGTGCACACATGTGCATATACATAGCCATGATTAAAGTTTTCTTTAGCTATGCACTAAAGAAAAAAGAAAAAACGAGCCTTAGCAGCCAGTATTAGTTATAATGCTTACTCTGCAAGACCCCAGTGATTCATGTTTGTAGATAATCACAAGGTAGCCTAGAATGACCATCATGCCTGACCACGACAGTGATATCGACAGTGACAATGGTATGCAAACTCTTTGTTTATGCTATCAGATGATTTCACTTGTGACAGTGAGCAAGTCATCTGACTTGATCAATAATAACAATAATAAGCAGCATAATTTGTACTGTGTGACTGACTGTGTGTGTGTTCCCACTGGCACACAATGGCCTACTCTTACGAAAAGCGGAACAGGATTTAACGTGTGCGCAAGATGTCTGCGTGCATTCGCACACGGGACCTCGGTTTGTAGTCTCATCCTAAGGATGTGCACATACATAGCTATGATTAAAGTTTTCTTTAGCTATGCAAATCTCCAGGAGGCACCGTGGTCGAGTGGTTTAGGCGGTCGACTTGTGATCCAGAGGTCGCGGGTTCGATCCCCGCTCGGCTCGGTGTTGTGTCCTTGGGAAAGACACTTTACTCCTATTTTCCTCACTCCACCCAGGTGTACAAGTGGGTACCAGCTCTGCTGGGGAAGTATCTGGCGACAGACTAGCGTCCTGTCACAGGGGTGGTGAAAAAACCATCAGTTCGCTTAACGCTACAGAAACCGGGATAAGCTCTGGCTCTATGGTCCTTCTGGATCGAAAGAACATACTTTACTTTTATGCAAATCTCCATGACCTTATGAGAAAAATAAAATACACAAGAACTAACTTTGTTGTGATTGTTGAGGCATGGGTGTGTATGAGTGCCTGTCTGTATATATGTGTTTGTGTCTGTGCGTGCGTATATGCGTGTGTGTGTGTGTGTGCATGCAAGTGTGTGTGTGTGTGTGTGCATATGGGTGTGTGTGAGTGTGTGTGTGTGTGTGTGTGTGTGTGTGTGTGTGTGTGTGTGTGTGTGTGTGTGTGTGTGTGTGTGCATGCAAGAGTGTGTGTGTGTATGTGTGATGGTTGTGTGTGTGGTGTTTGCTGTGTGTGTGTGTGTGTTGTTGTGTGGTGTGTGTGTGTGTGTGTGTGTGTGTTTGGATTTTTTTTTAAATACAAAACCAAAAACCTGGCCTCCAGTCATCTTCATCTAGTAGTCACAGTATGTCTCTAGCTGTTTACTTGTGTATAAAATTTATCATGTGTAGTTTTCTTTTAGCTCAGGCAATCCAACTCCAAGGGGATGAATTATGAGACAGAAGACTCTTCCCAAACGAGGCACAGCAAGTTCACAAAGGTCTCTTATCACTATCCCTATGTTAAGGGAGAAAATCCCTCTTTCCCAGTACGCGAAAACTGTGCACATTTGTATGCTACCATAACCCAGCAGTGCATGATACAGAGGGAAGGGCTAGTAGATAGCTGGTTACCCTATAGTGGGTTACCCGCAGGGAAAAGATTAATAGCTAAAGCCTAGGACTAGGTGGAAGGTATTCTTTTTCTACAGATAGTTGAGGTCCATATTTTTAATGTGATATGGCTTATAAATAGCCTGCTTTGATAACAAACTTTTCAGCTGCATGCAATATCTTCCTTGTTGCTGTGTAAATAATGGGATTCAACTTCTTTACAGCAGAGTGTTTACAAAGAAAAGAATTGTTTGGCCTGCTTGTCTCTTTCGAGGTTGGGGGTGGGTGGAAGGGGGATGAAGTTTTCAGTTCTGCTTGTTTGCTTGTTTCTTCTCTATCTTTTCCTAAGGCATTTTTTTGCTTGTGGTGTTCTAAAAATGTTATTTTGTATGAATTCATTTTCAGTGTCTCTGTCTAAGCAACTAGGATAGATCTACATTGTTATTGTACTGTAGACTAGGTCTGCTTGTGTTTTTTGTATATGAGTGTGTGTGCGTGGGTGTGAGCAAGCGCACACGTGCATGTGTGCGTGCGTGCATGCATGCACGCATATGTCCAAGCATGCACGCATATGTCCAAGCATGTGTGTGCATGTGTGTGTGCACGTGCGTGCATGTGTGTGTGCACGCGCACATCTGCACATGTCTGTCTGTCTGTGTGTGTCTGTGTGAGTGTGCATGTGAGTGGACTGGTAAATTTATGTAAAATGTATCCATTTTGTGTGGGTCATGATCATTGTCACAAACTATCAATCAATCTCTTCCCCTCCCAAACCTCATACCCCAAATATGTCAAGAAAAAATAAGCCTTAGCAACCAGTACTAGTTATAATGCTTACTCTGCAAGACCCCAGTGATTCATGTTTGTAGATAATCACAAGGTAGCCTTGAGTGACCATCATGCCTGACCACGACAGTGATATCGATAGTGACAATGGCATGCAAACTCTTTGTTTATCCTATCAGATGACTTCACCTGTGACAGGAAGCAAGTCATCTGACTTGATCAATAATGACAATAGTAAGCAGCATAATTTGTACTGTGTGACTGTGACTGTGTATGTGTGGGTGTGCGCGTGCGTGCATGCATGTGCGCCCATGTGTATAAGCATAAGCATGCATGTGCGTACACAAGTGCACATACATAGTCATGATTAAAGTTTTCTTTAGCTATATGCAAATCTCCATGACCTTATGAGAAAAATAAAACACACAAGAACTTACTTTGTTGTGATTGAGGCATGGATGCGTATGAGTGCCTGCCTGTCTGTATGTTTGTGTTTGTGTCTGTTGTGCGTGTGTGTATGTGTGTGTGTGTGTGTGGCGGGGGGGGGGTGCGTGTGCATATGTGTGTGTTTTCTGTAGTGTGTGTGTGTGTGTGTGTGTGTGTGTGTGTGTGTGTATGTGGGGTGTGTGTGTGTGTGTGTGTGTGTGTGTGTGTGTGTGTGTGTGTGTGTGTGTGTGTGTGTGTATGTGTGTGTGTGTGTTTGGAGGACAGGGGGGGGGGAGGTTTTCATTCTGTGTTCGGGAGGGTCCAGGTTGTTTGTTGATGTTGGTAAACCCACAATAACCTGCAATGTTATATTTTATTTTGTGATCTTGCTTTAACTGGCTCATTCAAACACAATGAAAGAGTGTCTAGAAGTAGAAAGGTAAACGTGACAGCTGGCATGCATATATATATATATATGTATCTGATCTTTACAATGAAAGAGTGTCTAGAAGTAGAAAGGTAAACGTGACAGCTGGCATGCACATATTATATCTGATCTTTACTCTACTACTGTACTAGTTTACCTCACTGGTGACACCAGGTTTTAGCAACAAGATGCCCCACTCACTGAGTGATAGATAAAGTCAGGTACACATTATGTGTGAATAGGTTATCAGGTGTGTATGCGTATGTGTGTGTCCGTGCGGGAATGTGTTTTCTAATTTTATTTTTACTTTATTCTTTTATATCGAGGATAATGGAAAAAGCACTTATCTGCTTTTTTACATCCACTGATCCAGTCTCTGTGTGTATGCGGTTTTGTAAATTCTTTCATCTGTTCCCACCAGCACACAATGGCCTACTCTTACGAAAAGGGGGGGTGTGTGCAGTTCAACAAACATAAACTTGGAGTCAAAACAAACAATACTCCAATCCAACCCAATCACACTAGTACCAAACACAAGAGCCCATATCAGGGCTGTCATTTTATTCAAAATTGATAAGTACTCATTATTCATGAGGAACATATCAAACCCGATATAACAGCAAAGGAGACCTGTAATTTACCCCAGTTATTGCTTGGCAAGTTATAATCAGTCAGTTACCTTTTTCTTAAAAGGTGTTATGTTTATAGGTAAAGGTGTCCCTTAACCTATAAGGTCATAGGGGAGCGAGGCATCAAAGACCTCACATTTGCCTAATTAAGTAATTTGGAAAGACAGAGGCACACCTAAAGATCTCAAAATTAGAACTGGCAGAATATGGCCTGTATTGCTGTATGGGTCAGAGGCCTGGACACTACTAAAATTGGAAAGAGACAAAATAATCACAGCCAAAAAGTAATGACATTAAATGATTAATGTGGTTCTGCAGGTGACTTCTAATTTACTAATACTAGTCAAATGGATGGACAGAAGAATAAATGAAAGTATTCTTGGTGAACTCTCAGTGTATAGGCATAATATTGACTGAAATCAATAAGCGCTGAGATCTGTCCTATTCGGGTTTGTTATGCAAACAGAAACACACAGACAAATCTGATTATGACACTTTTATTTTTAATTGACAGTTAGAACTCCAAGTTAAGGTTTGGGGAAGAGGGAAGAAAGGCAGACCACCAACATTCTACATTGCAAACATCACTAAGATTGATCAGTGATCCTGGTGGACTACAGAAGGTCATAGAACTCAGAGAGAAAAGTTGGCAAACCCTGGTGGCATTGCATGGAGCTCCTGCCAAAGACAGGGCCAATGGAGATGAGTTGAATGAGTCTGTAAATCCTTCATACAAACACTAATTAGAACTAAAAGTGTACTACTGTTGTGACACAAAATACCTGCTGTTTGTGTTAGTATAATAGCCTCCACTCATACATAATACAAGCATAATTAAGTAAAACTACACACACACACACACACACACACACACACGCGCGCGCGCGCGCAATAATAGACGTTAAAGAACTTAAACTTAAGATATGGCACACACACACATACACAACAAAAAAACATTAACTTACTGCCATATGATAAGTGAATTTGCTCAGGTTGGGTGTAGACAAGGCAGAATGTGGTGGGCAAACCCACCATCAACAGCATCAAAGCAGACGAAAGCATCCTTATTCGTTGTATCATACTCATAGGCTTACTGCCCAGCACTGGTCTGATACTAGCAGAGGCGATTCCGTATTAAATAATGGCGCTCAAAAATGGTTCACTTGTGTCGAATGTGTTGTGAATCTGCTATCACCCAGGCGAACGACCAACTTTATACTACTGCGGAGAGTTCCTTTTAAGTCACATGCCAAATGACATAGTCACCAGGCCTAACCGAGTCCTCCTTTTCAGCAGTTTTCGTTTCGTTATCTAATCTGTCAGCTGACTCAGTTCTCTCGTCTTTTGTCCACATCAGTTCTATAATTATTCCGTTACCCATCACTTGTAAAAAGGCAAAAATATCAAAACAAAACCAGATTCTAACTTTAAAACTTCATTTATAAAACTTCTTGGCCTGAATGGGGAGGGATTATTTTCGTCAGGCTTCCTTTCACTTCTCTCGCCTGTTGTCACCCTATTTTCATATTCCTGCCTGCTTCTTTCCGGTTTTAGCAGTCACTCTATCAACAACATGGCCTCCAGAAGAAATGCAAATGCCAGAGGTAGCTTGCCACTTTTCTATTATTCCCGTCGCCTCCCAAAATCGAAAAGAACACTCTTGCCAGTTTAGTTCTTGAATTGATGCCACTTTATCGGAAATATTGGGGAGGGGGAATAGCCCAGTGGTTAGAGCGTCGAGGTCGTGTGATCTGACGACCCCAGGTTTGATCCACTTCGGGTTTGATCCTCCTTCGAGGCACCCATTCGAGGGGATTTTTCCCCCGGAGTTAACATCAGCACTGACTCCACACCTGGATAGTCTTTCAGATAAGATTAAAAACCGATATCTCGTGTGCGAACGCAGTCTCTAAATCGGAAATCCTCGCCGGAACGTTATACATATACACAGGCTATAATATATAATCACAACACGCAGACCACCTTGCGCACATGTTAAAACCCGTTCCACCTTTCAAAAGAGTAGGCCATTGCGTACTGGTAGGTATGGATAACAAAATTTCAAAAACGCATGCACAGAGATGTATTTAGACGCCAACCCTGAAGCCGGATTACAGATACCTTAATGGTGGGCACAATCAGTTATAGTCTCTGATTTGGCGACCCCTGTTGCTCAGGTTTCATGGTGATCTCAACTTCAGCTTCCCATATTCTTATGTGTCAGTGAAAACTGTGGAGATTCACGAGAGAGGGTCATTATGGGGATGTTGTGATGGTCACCACTCTAGCTGAGTATCTTTCTCAGTCTGGCTCCATGACTAAGCTAAAATGCTAACATTACAGCTAAATGCAGATAAAACCAAAGCCATGCTTGTAGGGACCAAACACAAACTCTCTTGCATTACAACAGCTTCAATAGAACTTGGCAATGCATCAGTCCACCTATCCACTGCTGTGAAGTACCTAGGTGTTGTTATCGACGACACACTCTCTATGCAAAAATTTCATCACCCAGACCTGTCAGTCGTGCTACTATCAGTTACGGCGTATTAGTGCAATTCGAAAGTACCTGTCCACTAATGCAACAGCCAAACTTGTCACTTCTCTTATTCTTTCACGTCTGGACTATTGCAATTCTCTTTTGTCTGGTCTGCCAGCATCATCTATCCACTTCTTTCAACGAATACAATACTCCGCAGCTCGACTAGTTCTCAGAAAGAAAAAATCAGAGCACATCACCCCCCTCTTGCGATCTCTCCACTGGCTGCCTGTGCTACAGAGAGTAGAATATAAGATCAGTACCCTCTGTTACAAATGTCTCCACAAAACTGCACCCTCCTACCTCTGTGAATGTCTTAACCTGTACACTCCTTCACGTTCCCTCCGCTCTGCTGCAGATACCTTGTGCCTACGAATACCTAGATTCAACCAATCTACTGTTGGCCGCCGCTCTTTCTCTATTTCGGGTCCATCGACCTGGAATGAGCTCCCTCTCTCTCTTCACCAGAAGCCTAGCTATGACACTTTTAAATCAAGCCTCAAGACATATTTATTTCAAACCTAAGATTTCCCCCCTCCTGTCTCATATCAGAACTATCCCACCCTTCACTAACCCATGTCCTATCACCCTGCTAAAGTATATGACCTGTGTGTGTGTGCTTTTGAAAAACATTTGACTATTGCAATTTTATTTCATAGATTTGGTCTGCAGTACCATGTTTGTAATATCTGTTTGAACTATTGATTATTTGTCATTGGTTGTATGACTGTGTAAGATTAGGTCGAATGCATGCGCTTTGATTTGTCTTTGCAAGATATAGCGCTTTATAAGTTCCATTTATTATTATTATTATTAAAACTGTTGTCAGTTGAGGGCTTGGTAGGTAGCTTTCTGCTCATACTGGATTAGAGCAGGCACAATTGAACGCCCTTCTGGTTTGCATTCATGCACTCTGTGTGAACTGAGAATACAGCATGAGTATAGGTATGGCTAGGGTAGTAACAGGGATCGACATTAAGCATTCCCCGACTGCCTGGGGCAACTGAATCGCCAATTCGAGCAAGTGAAGTTCACGGTAAACTTGCCTGACCGGGCAAGTTAAAATTTTGACAAGCAACCCTTGCTTTTCTCTTGCCTGATGATTATCTTATGCTCAACGCTGACCGTTCAAGTTCAGAGCAGACGATCTTTTGATCTTTTTTTCTCGACTCAGCAAAGTTTGCGCGCAGACCTATTCTCGGTCAGCACAGGCACAGCGCAGTGCGCAGTGCCAGAGCAGACAATCGTTTCCTGTGTAGGCCTAAGCTTATCACAGAAAAGGAATGGTACCAACACAATCACTTGCCTGAATGGGTTTTGCACTTAAATCACTGTACAGTGTGTGCGTGTTTGTTATGCATGCACTATATTTTAAAAGTTCAGTTTTGATACACATAATTTTAGTGAGGTTATGTGGGCAAGTGCAAAGCCCATTCGGGCAAGTAATTTTTCCTGTGACTTGCCCGACTGGGCAAGTAGAAAAAAAAGTTAATGTCGATCCCTGAGTAAGTTTGGATTGAGCAGCATAGGAACTGCCAGAAAGATATGCTACAAAAGATAACGCACACCCTCTCCCCCCAAAAAAAGAAGAAGAAAAAACCTGCAAGAAAAGCAACAACAAATGCAGAAACAAAAAGACTGTTAACACTAACAGTGCATTTTTAAATGCTACACAAATCAGTACAAAACTGCATAAAAGTCAGATTCTAAAAAAAGACAAGGGCAAAAACGTGTTATAAATTGAAATCTGTAGCACTATGTTAAACTGAGAGAAGATTGACCATTGGCTAACTTACTTCATGCTTGGAGAAAGATATGCTCCTTCAGACTGCCCAAGACACACAACCTGAAAAGTTTGTGTGCAGTGCCCCTATGATTCTTCAATAAAGAGTTATGCATTTTGTTGTTGTTTCTTAGCTAGAGCTCCAAGTTTTACCAATGTTGAGATTTTTGTGTACTATTTCTCCCTCTCCCCCCCCCCCCCCCCCACTCCCCAAATGAACTTAAGGTAGCAGCATTCTGACTTTGGGGATACAATTGGGAATTGAACCTACCAATTTTGCCAGTCTTTTGACGTGCACGAGTCTGTAAGCACACAGGTCCGACTAGTTTAGAGTCTCTTCCAAAAGACTTGACATTCAGTTCAATTTTCCCATAAAATTAGGAAGAAAGGGCAAGGCTGGTAATCAAATCCAGATCCTCATAATTTACTTGTCAGACAGATGAATGTCTAAACCGTCCTGCCACCTTCCTTCTTTACAGATAAGTCAAGTGAAATTAATTGTTATAATTGTATTCTTTTTTTTTTTTCAGGAGGAGGAGGAGCTGGAAACCGTAAAAGACCAGTAAATGTGAATGAAAATTCCCCAGTCATCAAAGCGTTCCGTGGTTACCAGACAGAATTAGACTGCAAACATGACAGACATGAGAGGATTGTCAAACTAAGTCGGGATATCACCATTGAAAGCAAGCGTGCAATCTTTCTCTTGCAGCGATGTGCTGGGTTCGTTACATTTTCTGTGCTTTTTTGCTCTTTCATATCCGGTGTGAGTGGTGTGGTGTGTAGCATATTACATTCTGATTCACTATGTTAATCATATTTATACTCAGGAGGGCGGGATAGCCATATGATTAGAGCATTGCACATGTGATGTGATGGCTGGGTATAGAGCCACCATGGAGACCTCCATTTTAGGGAATTTTACCTTGGAGTTTTATGTGTATGTGTGCACATGGTGTGTGTGTGTGTAGTGTGTCACTGTATGTGTGTGTGTAAGAGATTTGGATGTGTTAAATATGATTAAATCAGTGAGTGTAGGCTTTGGCACTTTGCTTACATCAGTAACTGACAAAGCTGTTGGCCTGGGCCAACAATAGATTGATAAAATTTGCTGATCTCTGTGAGTCACTAAATTGTGCAAATTGCGAACTTCACCATACCAATTAACTACAAAATACAAATCTTGTGACATAGATCTAAAGTTCGTTGGGTGGGGGGATGGGGGTCTAACAATCAATATATATTTAGATTAGAGGTTTGTTTAAGGTATTATTTAATTACCAGCATTATTCACACACACAAAGCAGGCACACACTTGCAGACACACATGCACACACACACAGAGAAAAGACAACCCTTTTGATTCTACTTCTGCTCTGCCTTACAGTGGTAACTGCGGAGAGAAAGAGAAAATACACACACACACTCACACACACACACACACACACATAGAAAGAAAAAGAAAAGTTGATTCTGCTCTGCCTTACAGTGGTAACTGTGGAGAGAAAGAGAAAATACACACACACTCACACACACACACACACACATAGAAAGAAAAAGAAAAGTTGATTGTGCTCTGCCTTACAGTGGTAACTGTGGAGAGAAAGAGAAAATACACACACACATTCACACACACGCACATACAAAGAAAGAAAACGAAAAGTTGATTCTGCTTCTGCTCTGCCTTACAGTGATAACTGTGGAGAGAAAGAGAAAATCCTGCAAGAAGCCCATGGCAAACTGAAGGAGATTCAGTTGACCAGATTCCTGCCTGTGGCCCTGGAACTTGATGGACAAGACCACTATCAGTTCATCAGAGCCTACTCACCAGGTAAGAGCTATTCTGGCTTCTTTTCAGTAGAGGAACATCTGGGAACAGTGAAAATCTGCTCAGATCTGAAGAAAAATGTGGGGTGCAGTCTATTGGAACTAGAGAAGACCCTTACAGTTATTTTTTGTCATCATGGAAGATTAAGTCCAACATTTGCATGTCGTGTAAGAAATAATTTGGGGAGGGGGGGGGGGGGGAGTGGTCAGCTAAAGCTGCAATGTTCACCAAGGGTGAGATTTTTGTACATGCAAACATTTTGCCCACCATTAAGGTAGCCATACTCCAACTTAGGGGAAGATGATGATAGAAAAGCTGTATGATTAGATATCAGTCCTAAAAACCATATGGTCTGTGATACTGAGGGATCGATTTTCAACAACAGATCTTAAAGTTGAGATTTTTAATTGAACTAATAATAGTGAAGGAAAAGAAGTGCAGGTAACCAGTTGTAGTTTGGTAATTGCAAACATGATTCATCAGAGATTAACTCTTATGCTGGCATAGGGGACTTTAGTCAACACTACTGTTCACCATCATAGGCGACTTTCATTGACGGCACAGGTCGTGTTAAAAAGGACAGTTTAAAATAAAATAACAAGGTTTCACACCTACAGTTGACTTGCACATGTGATAGCAGACATATCATCCTTCACCCCTCTGCCCAAACACAGACTGAATACAGAGAAATCAGCAACAGCGCTGAAAAAATACTTAGCATTGAAGGGAGTTCTTCAGTCAAAAACTTTGCAGCAAAAGACTTAAAAGACAAATAAACCCCTAAAGATGAAGTCTTTCCAATGACAGCATATGAGGGTTTTGTTTTGTTTTATCTTGTACAATCTTTGAGTTCATTTTGTGGGACTTGAGTTTCAGCTCCTTGATGAGTACATTGGTTTGTGTATGTGTGGGAGACAGACAGACTGACAGACAGAGACTGTGCCATCTTTGGACAGAAGTCTATCTAATTGATTTTTACTATTGATGAAACTTTTGTCATTTCATACCAAAAAAAACCAAAAAGAAAAGAAAAAAAATTCTGTGTACCTGACTTCTTATCATTTTCATTTTATTGGTGTGTAAAACTGGGTAAATGTATCTGAGATAGTCAATTTTTAGAAACGCATCATTTGTGCACAGGTTTGCAAGAATACATCGAGGCTGCCTCCTTCTATCATTACCTCAGCCGTGGAGAGCTGGTCACTCTGTCTGAAGTGGAGCATGACCTGACGTTTCCCAGACCTGCTGCAGCTGTTACACAGCATGCTGGTGCCACTGACACTGAACATGTGGGAACTGGGGTGTCTTCAACATCAAATACCTGTGATGTGACAGACAGTCACACTACAGGGGAGAAACAAGAGAAGGAAGGCAGCGAGAGACCCTCTCCTCATGCATCTGAAGTAAGCAGTACCAGTGACTCGTCAGGAGGAGACAACTTCCAGAACTGTGGCAGTGGTGATAAAGTCTTTATCACAGTTCCCCCCATGGAATTCATGCTGGGCATTGCTGATCTTACCGGTGAACTCATGCGCACAGCTATCATGAGTGTCAGCGCTGGAAACTTGGACTACCCTATTCGCATTTGTGACTTTATGCGAGTCATTCATGATTCTTTCATGTCGTATGGAAACACGGCTAGGGAGCTTTCTCGGAAGATGGCAACGCTGAGGCAAAGTTTGCAGAAAGTGGAGAATGCATGTTACACTCTGAAAGTGCGGGGATCTGAAATCCCAAAACACATGCTGGCAGATATCTTTTCTTCAGCGCCCTTAGAGGAAGTGTTTGTGGAAGACACAGAGATATCTGTGTATGATTAAGTAAACTGCTGTGTTGAACATGTGAAAGATTTTAGATTTAAGTGTTGTATGGAGAAATTAACAGCATTCAAACCCCAGATAAAAAAAAAGGAAGATCAAACAGTTTCTGGACTATGAAATGAAAAATATTGTCTTCTGCAGTCTGATGGTCACTTTCATTAGATAGTGTTGACATTGCAGTGTCTTTCTGGCCACTTTTAGGCAATGAAAGCTAAAAACATTGCTTTAACTGGAATGTTCATGGTGGTTTCTCTGCATAATTCTGTTCAGCAGGGGCACAAAATAAAATACTATTTGACTTGCCTAAGTTCATTGAAGTATGTATGTTCTGTTAAGTATCAAGTAAAGGAGCAAACGATGCCATACATACACCACTAATAGTGACTTTCTTAATTTTTTATATGCACTTAGACTGGTCAAAATAGAAACATTATTCTGGGGTGGAATGAGTATCTATGAAAGTGACCAAGGAATCTGTTAATACTTGCATTATACTTAGAATTGTAATTGAATTGCTGATACTGGGATTAAGGACAAGTAATTTAATGCAATTACAGTCGTTACCCCCCCCCCCCCCCCCAAAAAAAAATCCCTGGAGTTTAAATAATTTAACAAGGAAGATACTGTGCAGGCATACACACACAAGGGGATATTTTCCCCTGGAATTAACGTCAGTGTCAACTCCACTCTCCTAACCCCCCCCCCCTCCCCAAAAAAGTCCTTCAGATGAGACTGTGATGAGGTCCTGTGTGTGAATGCATGCAGAACATCTTGCTCACATACTAAAACCTGTTCCACTTTTCAGAAGAATAGGCCATTATGTGCTGGTGGAAACACATGATAAAATGTACAAAACTGCATACGCATGGGGACCGGATGTAAAAAGCACATGAGCACTTGTTCCATTATATGAAATAAAAGAATAAATGAACACACACACACACACACACACACACACTCAAGGTCTCAAACACACCCTCTCTCTCTCTCTCTCATGTATAGTCACTCTTCACAGCTTACACATTCAAATGCACATAGATAAATATACGAATTTGGAATGGACATCTATTGTAATATGCAAGAGAAACAATTTTTAATCAAAATAATGAATGTTATAACTGAACAATACTTTTTACCCTAATTTTTGCAAGCTTTTACAACAGTGACAGACAGAGAGACAGAAAGATTTCTGTGTTTAATATTTCTTGTTTTCAGAGTTTGAATGTTTAGTGGCAGTCACTTTATGGTATAATGCTTTCGTAGATTTTTTTGTTTTCTTTTCAAGTAGTTTTGCTGAGCTGTTTTTGACAGTTATAATCAATATTGTTTACTTTTAGGTTCATCAATTTTCAGCCCTTTAAATGGCCAGATCTTTCAGATTTCTTTGCTTGTTTTTAAATGATAGTGTAAATGAGAATAACTGTGCAACAGATCTATTTGCACATTTCTTGACTGACTTTCTCCCATTGTGTTGTTTCAGAATACATTCTAGTATCAACTAGAACTGACAGTGCTGTCTTTAAGGCTAACGTTTACTTTGTACAGTTTTCAAACTGATGGATCACTGGATGTGTGAATGAAATGAAACATTGTTTTTGGCCCATTTGGTTGTCATTGGTCGTTTTCATTGGAATTGATTACCTTGATTTTGTCAAGAAAATGTTAAAGGATGAAACCCTAGTGATTTGTTAGGACTGTAATAAGAATTATGTTCAAGGTTTCCTTGACACAAGTTTGAGTTGCTTAACTATGTGCAATAGTGGGTTAAAAGCATTATTAGTTTTATCCTGACAGACTTGGCCTATCACTATTCAATCATATTGAGTTGTTTATAGTCCAGCTGATTACTAAAGCTGTTATAGGCCTGTCACTAAATGAATTCATAAGATTTCATGGCAAACCATAACCTTGATCAATACATAACAGACACCACAGTCATATGAATGCACATGATTATGTGAAGAATTAAACCCATTACACTGAACTGTGGATATATATACACAAAGCTAGAGATGCTGCAGTTTGTACATTTGTTTGAATGTTTGCTATTATTGTTGTTTTTATTGCAGCCAAATGTCATGTCAGATGCTGAAATTTTAATAAAAATTGATCTTGAATGAGTTGAGACTTTTATTGAAGGAAACCGAGAAAAATTGACTCATATTTTTGTTCAAGGATAGGTCTACAAGTGTATGTTTGTGTACATTTGTTTGTTAATGAATGTGTGGGTGAGGTCATGTGTGCAAGCTTGCGTGATTGTGTGCATGCATGCATGCATGTTTGTGTGTACACTAGCTGTTATTTTATGCAGGATGCATGTTGTATATGTTCATGTTTCCATAACCTACCCAATACTGGCGTGAAATATGGGATCTTTAATGTGTCAGACCCATGACTTTCATAAACACATGGGATCGGAGTCGAACGATCTTAATGACTTGTCTATAGCATCCATTGATATTGAAATTTAGTAAACAGAAGATGTGTCTGTACATTCTTTAACCTTTATTGTTTTTGCCAGAACAACTTCAAACCATTATTTCTCCTTTCTATGGGCCTCACAGACCTTGCTTTTCTATTTTGTAAAGGAATCTTCTTCACTGAACGCTTAGACAGCTACTATTGTTGTCTGTCATATGAGCTCAAATATGTTGCACTGCTATGAAGGCCCTGACAAGTCAGGCCCAGTGTATTGGACGTCGGCATAGGAGAGAATTGTTATCTTGTAAGTCTTTGGTGTGGGAGAGAATTGTTACCTTTTAAGTCTTTGTGGGGGAAAATAGCAGGAGAATGGACCCAAGAAGGCAGAAAATAGACCAGATGAAGGTGACAGGAAGAAAAGGAACAAGGCAGAAACAAAGAGAGTGATAGAAAAGAAGGAATTTCTAGCACAGAATTTCCAGAAGGTGGGGATGCTATTTATATTTATATCTATATATATATATATATATATATTTTTTTATTTTATTTTTTTTTTTTTAAAACCCTGTAAACATGCTCCTCTCTTGTAATATCTTCACTGGCTGCCTGTCTCACAAAGAGTGAAGTATAAGATCAGTATCCTCTGTTTTAAATGTCTCCACAAATCTGCACCCTCTTATCTCTGCAACTGTCTTCACCTGCATAGTCTATTCCGTTCCTTTCATTCAGCTGCAGATACTCTGTGTTTTCAAACATCCAGATTCAGACAAAGCACTGTCAGCTGTCACTCTTTCTCTAATCATGGTCCATCCACTTGGAATGACCTCGTCTATCCCTTTGCCAAAAGCCTAGATTGGGTACTTTTTAAATCCACAAACACACTTTTCTTACTAATATCTTCCCTCCCTCATAAAATGTCCAGACTCTTCAACAGCCACACCCATCCCCCTGCCTAAGTGTGCTGCGTGTGTGTGTGTGTGTGTGTGTGTGTGTGTGTGTGTGTGTAAATTTGATATCTGTTAATCCTATTTGTGGACAGTTGTTTTGCCTGTAAATGATTTGAATGTAAGCACTTTCTTTCTTTACAAGATTCAGTATTACATAAATTCCATACATCATTATTATTCCCACAGGCCCCCAGCATCCCCATGGGGGAAGTAAAGATTTAATGAAACAGTCTTCAAGAAGCTTAGAATATTTCAGTTTGATTCTAGTCAGATATTTATTACAGTATTTAATAACAACACCACCCATGCACCCACACTTCAGAAAGAGAGAGACACAGAACAATATATTGTAGTGTGTTGTCATAAAGATGATGAATCAGGACAAAAATACCTTCTGAACTTCAATTGCTCAAAGCAACCACTAAATTTACTTGTAGACAATACACTTCATGCTCATCACACAGTTATGAAGACATCTTCAGACACAAATTTTCCTCAGCTAATGTCTGTCTGTTTACAGATACTGTGATAAAGCTACCATGAGACTGGGCACAGGCAAACAAAGAGACTTCTTTTTTCTTTTTTTCCCCAAGTAAACAACTCACTGCAAACACACAGAGAGGGAGAGAAAAGAGACCAGTTGGGGGTTTTTTAACCAAAATTTGTGTAATTTCTTTATTCAAATGATATAAACATCCAAAAACACTGACAAAAATAAGGCAACAAAACATACAAACACTTGAACAAAGCATACAACTAACAACAAAATACATTCATATACATTCTAAAGTGGAATGTACAAAAAAAAGATTGCACTGAGTATAAAATACATGTAATAATGTAGTACTTCAAAATTAAATAATTTCTCATTTCATGGATTTTCCCCCCTTTATATATATATAAACAATTTTTCTTAGAAAACTTATTAATTCTCAATACATAATCAGTGTTAAGAGAAATATATAGAAATGTGGCTCTTCATAAAAAAGAAAAGAAAATTTGTTTCCCAACATTTCAACAAGAGATCCATTACTTGTTTCTCTTTTGGTATATGAAGCATTTTGATGATGCTGTTAAGATGTTTTTGGCCCTACTGCTCGTTTTTTAACTTAACACGCTGAGAAAGTCCATTCCACTAGGGCTTTTAAATGTGTACTAAACTAATCATCTTGCCTACAAATGAATATGAAGTAGTCAAAACCTGCTCGAGCACATTAACAGGACAGGGATTATTTGCCTGGAGTCGTTGCTCAAACAACAAACTTCTTTATATGTGTTACCAGCAAAATACTGTTCCTATCTGTGAAGATGAACAGTTCTCAGTTTTCTATTTTTACTGGACATGCATCAGCTCTCCCTGTGAAAACAAACCATGCACAAATATGACCGGTGGTAAACGTGGCCCTTTCAAACCTACAATGCATTGGAGTAGGCATCAAGAGATGAAAATCAAATTTTTGATAGGAACAGAATGAACTTTAGTGTATAAAAAAAACACACCAAAAAAACTTCTTTATTTTAAAACGCAAGCAAATACCAAAAAAGAAATGTTCAAAGGGAGATAAACACTATCTGAACATATATGTATTACTATAGGTACAGGATGATCTTTTGTGTTAAAAAAAGGAAAAAAAGAGAGCTTTTAACAAAAAAACCTCTCCAACCAAATGAAAAAAACCCAATTGTTCTGTAGGAAATGAACACTATGTGAACAAAAAAGTAATATCAAAGGTGTCTTATTTTCAGATTTATCGGAAGAAACTTCATGCAAAATACAGGTACTGAAAAGATTATGGCAGAAATTAAACAAGAAAGAACAGGGGGGAAAAAATGGTAAGTTCTAAACATTTCTGGCACTGATTTTCCAGAAGTTGGGGGAATTATTCAAACTAAAGGAGCTCCTGACGGCCCCATGGGGGTCAAACACAACACACAAGACAGGCTGCCTACTCTTAGCCTTGTGCATATTTTACATGATGAGCAGTTCACCATAAATAAGTTGTTATTTTCAACATTCATATTCTTGTGTTGTGATGCCTGACCATCCAGCACACTTCTTTCGATTCTGCAAAGCTGCTGGTCTGTTTGATGTTATATTAAAGGCTGATAAGCAAGAGAAGGCCCTTATGCATGGCCATATGTATGTATTACACAGAGAGCCTAAAAACATTGCAGAAGTAGATTACAGCTGTGCTAAACCTATGCAGTTTTTCCAAACAACAAACAATTTCTTAATTACCTCCAACCTACCCCATCCCATCTAAAAAGGAAACTATTATATAAAACAGAAAACCAAAAATATAAAATTAAAAAATGTAACTGAAAACATTCTGAGCTCAGACAATGACCAACATACAACTGCAATATCGACAAAAATCATTTCCAAACATAATAATAACATTTTTTGTAGAAATGACCTTCTCTTTAAGTTGTAAGGATTTTGAGTGAGTGAGATTCAACTTTAAAACACAAAATAATTCTTCATACAGCTCTTGTTTGAACAAGATGGAGAAATAGGAGGAAACACATGTACATTTATGTATATGCAGTTTCATTTTTATATGTACAGAGGGAAGGAAGGACAAGAAAAAAACCCAGAATAACGAAACAAAAGCATGACAACAAACATGCAAGTCTTCACACATAAAAAGCATAACTCTTCAATGCAGCCAAAAGCAGAATGACAGAGAATAGAATCACAACCTCCAGTTCAAGTTCAGCACTGAAAGTACTGTAAATGCATTACATTGTCATTGATCGCATTAACAAACTGATTTGTCACAAATGCTTGTAATCAACTTGTGCTCTAGTACACACATGCCACAGAAAGTACTAGAAATGCATAATGTCTCTCCCACAGCTCTCTGAATGGGTCGCAAATAGCATCCACCTAAAGCACACACACACACAAAGGCCCTTATGTAGCAAATCATAATTTAAAAGACATTTTCAAATCCAAAGATCTCAGAAAATTTGCTGTAAAAGTTAACACTGGTGATGCAACCAGGTTCATAATCACATACCACAATCACATAAGCGTTTCTCCATCACACACATATGTCATTATGCAGAACAATGTTTTTCACCACAATGTGGCAACATCACAAAATAACAACCAAAAAAAAAAAGAAAAAAGAAAGAAAGGAAAAAGTATGTAACTTGCTAAGAAATTTAACACATAAACTAATTATAAAATTTAAAAAATCACTTGTGACATGATCACTATTAAGTAGACTGAGCCTTTTTGTGTTTATCACACCAAATCTCTAACATGTCCCTGAAACAAATGACTAGATGTACACCCTGTCTTTTTGTCCTCATTCCTTCCCCATTGTATGACTGAAAAAGAAGTGGTTTTCAGAGATAGCCCTGATTAACTGTAAACAACTTCATATCAAATTTTAAAAAGTCAATACATTTTTTTAAATTACAGAGAGCATTTGTTTTTACAACAAAGTAAACAATAGAAATGTCATGAGAAAAATAACATTTTCAAGAACCCAAAACTTCAATCCCGCCATCCACTTTGTTGTGAGCATAGCAAGAGCAAGTCTCTCTCTCTCTCTCTCTCTCTCTCTCTCTCTCTCTCTCTCTCTCTCTCTCTCTCTCTCTCTCTCACACACACACACACACACACACACACACACACACACACACACACACACACAGAAGTCCACTTCCACTAATAAAGTACATTCACACACATGCAGATGCCATTCCAGAGCTTCCATTTGTAAAAAATAGAGAAAAAACCCAAAGGAGAGTTCATTTAGGGTATACAGAGTACAAGTGTTGGGATAGTGAATTGCAATTTCGAAAATCTACAACAAAAGACAGTCCTGCAAACAGCCATTCATAATCATCATGGTTAGCTCCTCATGGTAACACTGTTCTAAAGACATTGTCTCCAAATATTCAGCATTCCAGTTTCCCATGGCATGCATCAGTCTGTCACTTTGAGTGGTAATAATAATAATGTTCCTGCTTAGCGTAAGCACAGGCAATTCTGATTTGCATATTGCAAAGGCATGAGATGGGCTTGTGTCATGTCATGTTTGTCCCTGTATGTCATTTCAAGCTTTTGTCAAGTTGTCACTGCACCCTGGTGAACCCCAGCACAAGCCAGTAAACCATTTTGACTTAAGCACTTAAATGGGAGCCTTGCACTTGCATGTGAGCTCACATTATCAGCGGGATCACATAGATTTTCTGAATGCCATTTCATATCCCTTTGTCACTGGCCATTCTGTGAATCTTTGAGGAATACTGTAGAGATGTTGTACAGGCAATGTTCAAGCCAATTTATTTATGAAAAACAGCTCCCTTAGTTTCTCAAGTAGGTGGCATTGAGAGAAAAACATTCCTCACTGTATCTGCAAAGTCATGACAATGCGGGAGAGGGGGAGGAGATGCAAGAAGAAGGCAGAGTCTCCTAAAATTGACAGAGTACATGTCTTAACAACACTCACTGCAATGCACTAAACTAGCTTCCACAGAAATTGTAAAACTGTTTCATCTGATCATTGCTTTTAAAGTGTATGCTTTTATTTAGACATTCTTTTGCATTTTGTTGTTGTTGTTTGTTTTTTTTGCAGCATGCACATTTCAATGTGTATATTTTTTCCAAGAATAGCACAGCAAGGTCACCATGTCACAGTGCTATTTTACACCATTTCTTTCCCGTGAGAAATCTGTCTGGTTATTTGCTCTCCGCCGCTGTCGCTTCAGTTTGGCAAGGTCCTCTCCAAAGACATCCCCAGTGCGCAGTGCAGAAATCAAGTCGTCAAATTCTCCTGGAACAGCCAGTAAATACTTTGATTGTATATAGCACAATGGCATTCTTCCAAAAGATAGAGAAAAAATAGGAAAATATAGGGAGGGGTGGGTTTTTTTAATATATATTTTTTACTGAAGTATTTACAGTATCTTAATGACCTTTTAGATTTACGGAAAATTTGTGGGCTTTTCAGAAAAAAAGTTCTATACACCTTAAGTGTTGTTTTCACTGACAAATAAAACAAATTTTTTTTTCATGAGTAGCATATAACATCTATTCTACAATCAAGAATCTTCATATTAGGGGGGAACAACTAGAAACAACATTACTGTTTCAGTTAAATTCAAAATAGGATGTAGAAAATGCTTTAGCAACTTTCTATGGGGAGAAAGTTCTGCCTACCTTTTTCAGGGTTCTCTGGAGCAACAGTGACTTTCTGGTCTGCCGTACTGCTGCCTCTCCGCAGCAACAGCCTCTTCTCCCGTTCTTTCTTCATCTGAAGTTCACAAACATAAATCAAAACTGATGAAAATATGTATGCTTCTTCAAACGCAGGGTCAGAAACATGGGATAAGTTTAGAATTGAACAGTCAATGGCTGGTGGTGTCTATGAGATAAGTTTAGAATTAAACGGCCCATTGTTGGTTGTGTATGTAAGTTTCAAATTAAACAGTGGCTAGTTGTGTATCTGCATATGGTTAGATAATTGAAATACAATTCTGCAATTATAACTGCATTTGGTTTGATTTAGATAATGAAATTTAAAACTTAACACTTCAATATCTTTTCTTTTTCATAGTCTACTTTTGTTTGCTTGTTTGTTGGTTTTGTTTATTTTTCATCCAAAATTTTAGTGCCACCACACCGTGACAAAGCACGTACAAGAAGCACAACAGTCACCTAAATTTTCCTACCAAGTTATATGAATATCATATCCACACATTTTTCTATTTCTAAAATCAAAGACACTTACACTCTGTGGCCCTTCACAACTGCAAACAAATGCACACATCCAATCAAGCTCAAATCAAACAAGAGTGATTTCAAACCGTTACCTGCTCTTCAATCTTCTTCCTTTTGTCCTCCTCTTCTTTTTGTTTCTTGAGCTTATCGTTCTCTGTCTTGGCATCTCCGAAAGTGGTGAGGAAAGAGTCGAACACACCAAAGAACACATCAGGCTGGACCTGCTTGCTGTCTTCGCAGAAGGCCTTCACCACTGAATCATACTGCACACAGAAACAGAATAAATTGCCTCACTGTCTTCAGGAAATTAACACAAGGTGACAGCCCTGATATGGTCTCTGTGGTCAGTGGGGCTGTAAACAACAGGACTGGATTGGATTGAAGGAAATCAACAAAGATCACAAAAAGTTTGACAACAGCTGTTCATTTTTGAAACACATGCAGATATATGAGCATTATAACAACAACACCTTGTCTTCCAAAAGAGAAACAAGTGAATAAATAAGCAAGCAAAAACCACACAAGCATACACACAGACACAACCAACAAAAACAAAAGAAATATCATAAACTACCTTTCTCTTCTTACACACACACAGATACTCGGAGAACCCCCCCCCCTCTCTCTCTCTCTCTCTCTCTCTCTCTCTCTCTCTCTCTCTCTCTCTCTCTCTCTCTCTCTCTCACACCACACACACACACACACACACACACACAACACACACACACACACACACACACCACACACACACACACACACCACACACACAAACTCTTTCACACATACACAAATAAATGCACATTTCTACACACCCAGTCTCTGTGTCAAGACTAACCCACCTTGTTTCTCATCTCGGCACAGGCCTCCTCCAGCTCGGTGAAACTGTAGCTGGCCACAGTGCAGAAGTCCTGCATCACCGTCACAAACCTGTCGTGGGGGTTCTCCAGCTTCATTTTGAAGAAATCCAACTCCTACACACACCGTCCACATAGGCAGATGTACCACATTTCTCCTTCGTGAGCTGCCACTTGACAATCAACAGCAAAACTTTTTTTTTTCTGCCAAATCTGTTGTAGTCAGTTCTTCAAATAAAATTATGTTTGTAGCATACTGAATTTGCTAACTTATGTTACAGGGTATTTAAAGAGCATGTTTGATCTGCATACACGAGTCATACGTGTGGAGATAACTAAATGTTTAAAGCAGGTGCATAAACTTGGATCTAGAAGATGTTTGAAGTAAAAAGAAAAAACAAAGTTTGTTACTGCAGGCTGCAAATTTGAAAAAAAACCAAAGCAACAAAAACAGCACACTCTGGGTAATTTTGTTTTATGTTATTTATATTTATCAAAGTAGGTTGCCTTTCACTTGCAAATAAGTCATTAAAAAAAACCTGTCTATCAGTAATCTACCAGACATTGGCCAGGTTTGTTCCAATCATGGTCCATCAGAATTTTTAGACTAATGCCTTGCCTGCTTAGAACAGCAGCCATCAGAATAGATGTAAAAGTGACATGCTGTGGTAAGACTGTAAGTAGATGGACCTAGAAGGGCAACTCCTCAAAATAGGCATATGATATATTTCTTTTTTTGGCTTTTATTTGAATTGAACAGAACACCAAGCTTTTGTTAACAGCTTAAAAACAAAACAAAAAACAAAGTAAGTCTGAGTGTTTATGTGACCAAAGTTTTGTATTTTGCAAATAGCAGAACTGAAAAATATAGAAAAGAGTTGATATACTGTATAAAGCCATTTATGACGGGCTGAATATGTCTAATTCATCAAAGCATGTCAATATGCTGATCTCTGAATATTCATTACCATCAAGATGATTTGCAACAGTTTCTCATGACAAATTCAGTTCATTACAGAGAAAATCCTAACACTAAAACAATATTTGCTGCAAACTGTAAATTAAAATTTAAGAAAGATAAAAAAGAAAAAAACAAAAAATTGGATCTATACCTTCTCAATGTCCTGGAGACCTTTCTTCATTGCTGCCATCTCCTGTTCCAGGTCCTTAAAGCTGTGAAAAACACACATTTCTTCTTACATCAAAAAGCCAGATATTCTATTTGCAGGTCTTTATCCATTCAATACACCCCCCAAAATGTGCAAATTTCCAGTCATATGTGTGTGTATGTGTATGTGTGTGTATGTGAGTGTGTGTGTGTGGTGTGTGTGTGTGTGTGTGTGTGTGTGTGTGTGTGTGTGTGTGTGTATGTGTGTGTGTATAGAAGCATGTGAGCATGAGTTTGTGACTACAAGCACATGTGCCTCTCTCGTGTATAAATATTCATGCATCAAACTGAAAGAAGAAGAAATTAAAAGTGCTTTATTTGTATGTGCTTATAAGAGATACCAAAACAGTGTAAATGATTATGGATTGATTGATAAGTTTTGATAAAAATGATGATGCATAGTTCTTTGGTTTGTCTTTTTATACATACAGTTGACTTACTACATACAGACTATTTAACCAAACAACCCCCCAATCGTTAACATGAATCAACAACAGAAATCTTTCATCACAATACATGCACCGACCAGATTTCATTTAACCATTTTTTTCATTTTGTTTCTTTTTTTTTTTTTAAAGAACACACACACACACACACACACACATATATATATATATATATATATATATATAATATTATATATATAATATAACATATACATATATATATATACATATACATATATATATATATATACAAACATTTTAACAATTCAATTCAAAGGGAAAATTCAACTATCAAAAGTTACTCCAAAATAAAAAGTTAACTTGCAAATGGTTCAAACAAAAAGAAAGTGAAGCCAGCAAAAACACTCACTTCACTTTAGCTGCTTCTCGAACATGGGGCAAATCATCTTCTAGTTTCATGACATCTGCAAACTGTAGGGAGGAAAAAAAGCACAATACACAGCATTAATAACGCAATACAGAAAGAAACACGAGCAAAGGTAGTAACACAAAGCACTCTGTGTACTACATTCATTTCATTCATTGACTGTCCAGTGTTTTATCGCTTACATTTCCACACAAACTTTACAAAAAACTTCCTCACAAACTTTCTCTCTCTCTCACACACAACTTTAAAAAAATTCATATCAAACAGGGATTATTCAGTAACACACTACATCCTCTTTTCTTTCACCTTTTTCTCCAATGTCTCCACAACATAGTGCAGGAGAGTGACTTGCTTGCTGACGCTGGATTTGGTGTCGATCATCTTGTTGAGGGAGGCAGGCTTGAAGCCCAGAGCATTGCCACGCTGGCCTCGGTTCATGTAGTTACCACACGCCAACACCAGCTCCAGTAACCGCTTCAGCTTGCGACTGCGAAACACCTCCTTGCACGCTTCATGCACGGCTGTCATGACAATTCAGTCACATAATGCTGACTGATGGACAATATACCTACAGTCATTGTGTGATGTTTTATGTTGGTGTTGGTAAAAGCTCAGAAATTATATGATCTTGTGTTGATGAAGACCATCTTTGCATTATGTTGTAATTTTCAAGCTGACATTTGATGGAAAAAGCCTTCTAGGATTAAACTGTTGCAATTCATGCTGCTGTTTGTCAACATTTAGAATGAAGCCTTACATATTGCAAAAGATATCCTGGTGTGAAACTGTTACAACATCCTAGTATTACTCTGATATTCTTCTTGGTGCTTGTTGAAGCATTGAACTTCATGCCGTTTGGAGAAGATATCATGCACAGTATTGGCCTAAAGTATTCAAATTGGTGTTTGTTAAAACTCAAAATGATGCTCTTTACTGAGAATATTTTTCCCATTCAAAAATCATTTTCTTACTATGAATAATTCTGACCAAGCAGTAACAAGCAATTGCACACTTTGGTAAAAAATCAAATCCAACTAAATCATATTCAGAAAGGTACCTGAGCTGTGGATTTACAGAAGCATCATTAATACAAAGCTTAAAACTTCTAATCAAACAACAACAAAAAAAGGCAAAATAAACAAACCAAATAGCCAAATATTACAAAAATAAAAGCAGCAAAAACATCAAACAGAATGCCTGAGCAATGTTAAGTAACAGATTTCCTGGTGGCAAAAACAAAATTTTAAAAAAGTGTGTTTTTTTTCAAACTACATGCTGCTATTGGGATCTCTTGGTCAACTCACCTTCAATCTTCTGTTTACAATCTTGTCGACGTTCTTGAAACTTTTTCTTGAAGTACAGTGCTTTCAACCTTTCTTCATAGTGAGTAATTCTGAAACAGTAAAACCACAGTTTCAACAAACAAATCTGGGTTAAAAAGCTCATAACAAAAATGACACAAGCATGGGGTATAAAAGCACAACTGTCTTTGCACATATACCAAACATCACTTAAATGTCTATTAGTGTTTTCAACAAAACATTCTTAAAAGACTAATGCTTCATATCCCATCTACTTATTGTAAGGTGTAATGAAGCTCAATACGAGTAAAAAAGCAACCCATTTACATAAAGCCTGAAACTATACTCATAACAGTTAGAGCTAAAACATGAGGAAAGGAAAACAGGCCCGAGTTAAGGTATTTTTCATCACAACACACTTTTTTTCCTTTTATATCATGGCAATCCATTGTCTCGAGTAAGACAAAAACTATGTAAAAGTCCCAAATGAAAATTGCAGTGTTTGCTTACTTGCTCATTTCAAAAAGAAACCTGTCTGCCCTGGCCATGTTCTCAATCTCAGCAGCATATTCAGACAACATCGACGACTCTTCCGACGTCGGAACAAACTTGAGTAACTGAAACACAGGAAAAGAAACAAGATGAAGATCATCACTTACTACTTTGATGCAATGACTAGCACAATGAACTCCCAACAGAGAGGTCTTCCGTTTGAACCCCAAGAGGCCTTTACCTATAGGTTTTCAGGAGAGTGCTATGGACTCTAACTGAAGTGTGGAATTTTGATTGCACAGTTGAACATCATCCATAAAGGATTCAAATCTGAGAGTGTTGCTTAAAATACCTGTCCAACATTGCATGTGTGTATACATGTTTCTTGATACTGATCATGTGTGATGCCACAATTTATCATAAAAGGTTGCATAATGAACTATCCTGTCGTGTGGGCACAGATAGTACCAGCGCGATCCTCTTTCCTGCAGCTGACATCCTGCAATGCTGAAAACTGTCCAGATACAATGGCCCATCAAAACCTAGTCTGGCAGTAACCTCAATTTTTCTGTGGAGAAACTCTGTTCAGTTCTTCAGTCTGCATACTCCCAACAGTCAATGAATGAAGAATGAGCATCTCATTCAGTCTGACTCTGTATACAGTATAAGGTATACAGTATACCAACAGCTTTTGTCAGTGGCATAGTTATCCTACTACAATCTTGACCTGTGTTAGTACCTGTTCCACCATGTCTTTGGGCAAATCCTCTCCAGCATCCACGTTCATGATAGCCTGGGCTAACTCGGCATTGGTCAGTTTGAGCTTGGACAGGAGGATGGTACAGTTCTGGGCCCTCCGTCCATCAATGACGGTCAGCACAGTGGTTTTGGCTTTGGTGAAATTGCTTAGGTTTTTCTGGTCCTCCTCCCCTTCTTCTGCTGGTCGTTGGTAGGCTGAAAATGTCTGTTCAAAATCTTGGAGATCTAAACTGGCGTACATCTGCAACAGTGAAAAAAGGATGACGTGTTGAGTAAGGTATTTTTGTAAACATATGTGTACACTTACTAAGATTTTTATTTAAATGTTGAAGAAATTCCTGAATATAAGTACACCTGGATGAAAACTTTAGTTTTGTTTACTTGGAGATTATTTTCTATATTTTCCTTTTTTTTTAAAAAGGCAGAAATAAAAGGCCGTTATTCTTTGCTCTAATTATGCTTTGTTTCTTGGAGTTATGCAAACATAATTGATTGTAAAATTTCCTTTGGATATATTTGGCTTGATCATGGTTAACTTGATACATTTACATGAGTTCCACAGAAAGGAACATATTGCACTCATAAAGCACTGGATCTGAATGGATTGCGTCTGCTTGTGTGTGCCTGCATACGTGAGTAATGCAGGAGCACATTATGTATCTTACATGTCAGTATGTAGCACAGGGTCATGCAATGAAAACAAACTAGGTTCTATTTGTCGAAGTGCATATAAAGACTTAAAAAATGTCTGTATATGTGTCTGAAATTGACTACATATGGGAACATATGCTGTGTCCTACATACACAGATTAGATACAGTGAAACCTACAAGAATATGTGAAACTAGTAAGAGTGTGTTTGACAGTATGCAACTAACCACATACAACAAACTGTAGAAGTTAGAGTCATACCTTTCATTTTAACATAAAAGTCTGCAAGACATGAATATTTATTTTATTTATTCATTTATTTTATTTATACCACTTTAAGTCATGCAGATTTCTCTGCATAAAATTCGGGCTGCTCTCCCCGGGGAGAACTCGTCGCCACAAGAGCAGCGCCACCCTTTTTTTTTGTTGTTGTCTGCAACTGTATTTGTTTCCCTATCAGAGTGGCTTTTTTCTAAGAAATTTTCCATGGACAACTCTCTTGTTGCCGTGGGTTCTTTTACGTGCGCTGAATAAATTTGTGAAACACACGGGACCTCGATTTATCGTCTCATCCAGAAGACTAGCGCCCAGACCACCACTCATGGCCTAAGGGATGGGGGGAAAGTTTCGGGCCCAAACGGGATAACTACAACACACAAAACATTTCACAGCATATTTAAGATAAGAAAGAGAATTTACCTTGGAATGAGCCAAGTCTTGCCATATGGACCCTGAAATCTTGTTCTGAAAAGCCAAGACAAATGATTCACTTCATTAAGCATTCTTGGATTTACCAACATGTTAATTATAAGCATTACTGCAAGACGCCAACTATCATCATGCTGTTTATGGCAAGAATGGTAATGCTGTTGCCAGAAAGCAAGCTCTAAGAAAGGAAATGCCTCAACATACGTATGATAATCTTCAACCGCAAGCATACATTCATGTACAGTAGTATATGCAATCACACACATACACATGTACTGGCATGTGATTATACATTAACAGAGGTATACTCACATGTATGCACACACACATGCACGCACGCACACACGCACGCACACAGTTAAAACCATGTGAATTTGGGTAGAAATGTACTTACCTCTGGTACTTTGGTCCAGTTGAAGGACTTGAGAGCATGGGAAGGTTTAGGAATGTTTTTTAACTTGTTGGCCAGTGCTGGACTTAAAGAGGAACCTCCTGAAACAGTTCAAGTAACGGACTGTAAATTTAACCAGGTAAATGACACATAAACCTACCACTGCTACATTTCAACACACACACGCACACACACAAAACAAAAAACCTAAAATGATATTTCCTCACCTTCCTTGAATACCAACAAACAAAACACTATTTTCATCATTATTATCATCATCTTCAACATCATCATCATCATGCTGACAAATTAATGCTTTCACTGTTTCAGGTGAGAAACATATTGCACAACAGCTTTTTTATCCCTAAAACTCTAGCTTCCTTCACAACCTCAGAACACATTCATGACTTAAGACTTCACAAACACACACACAGGCACGCATGTATGCACACACACACACATACACACTCATATGCACACAAACACCTACACACATACATATACAAAAAAACATCACCCCCACACACCCCTAACCCACCACACACACTACTCACAACCATACACAACACCCACACCCATGCACACTACCCGCAACCACACACAACCATCCATTCCCCCCCCCCCCCCCTCCCCCCCCACACTCCACCCCACCCCAAACTTTCTCTCTCACCTATACCAGGAGGTGGGGGAGGTCCAGGGGCCGGAGGGGGGGGAGGAGGGGGTGCCCCTGGGGGGGGTGGCGGGGGAGGGACAGAGGGCCTGAGGTCGACCCTGTCTGTTGCCGCTTTGATGTCGCTGATTAAGGCTGAGGTGGCCGAGGACAGGCCCACCTTGGCGTCGTCGGGTAAACTGCCTGTCTGCACCAGGTGCTGAAGCTTCTGCTTCTCTCCTCGCTCCGTGTCCAGCTGTAGGAGACATGAGAGGGAGACTTTTGAGGTGTTTGTTTGGGACTGGAGAGTAGGAAAAGGGTGTGTATGGGTGGGTGGGTGGGTGGGAGTAGGGGGATGGGGATGTGGAGGGAAGGGGTGTGCGTGCGTGTGTGTGTGTGTGTGTGTGTGTGTGTATGTATGTATGTGTGTGTGAGTATACGTGTGTGTGTGTGTGTGTGTGTGTGAGTGGAGAGAGAGAGAGTGAGAGAGAGAGAGAGAGAGTGTGAGAAAGAGAGTAAGTGTCGAGAGACAGAGACAGAGAGGGACAAAGAGAGAGACAGAGAGAGAGAGAGACAGAGAGAGTGACAGAGAGAGAGAGTGAGTGTGTATGTGTGTGTGTGCATGTGTGTGGATAGTAAATACATACATAGAGTCATGTCAGTGTGATGCGTGCAATTGTGTGCGATACAGTCATACACCTTTCTGTCCATCCACTGATGGGCAATCAATGAACAAAAAAGCACAGCACAGAATGGCAGACAAAGATGCAGCTACAGAGCCCCTGGCAGACTGGCAACCAGATGGCTTGATGACATCCAGAAACTGATGGGTGTGATATGGCACAGAGAGGCACAAGGCAGGAACTGACGGAGAGAGGGCTGCTACAGAGGGCTACATCCTGCAGTGGATAGACAATGCTTATGTGCTGTAGGAATGCTAAAATTTACCACTATGTTCATTAAAGCCCTGGAAATTCTTGTATAAGTCCCATAACTTTGTGTGTGTGTGTGTGTGTGTGTGTGTGTGTGTGTGTGTGTGTGTGTGTGTGTGTGTGTGTGTGTGTTTGTTTTTTTGCTACAGTGCTCAGGTGCTAGTTAAAGAACCTGATCGCATCTGTCTGCATTCTCATTGCCAGCAATCCTGATGATCATATAGAAAAGTGTACTTAGATTTTGTTCTAATTTTAAACTTTGTGTTCAAGAGACGCATTTTATATTCTATCTAGATTATTTTGTTAAAACTGAATGTGAGCTAAAAGTGTTTTTAATTCAAAATTCAAAGCTTCTGCAAGAATTTCTTCAAAGACATTAAGTTATTTACGATAACTACATATGTTATATTGACACAAGGAATTTATAGAACAGGCACAAACAAACAAAGAAAGAACAGGTACAAACAAAACTGACAAAACAGAGCTCAGAATGACCTCCTGCTTCTTTTCTTTTAAATTGTGTTTATTTTCCAATACATCTGATATTATACAGCTTAGTGTCTCACCTGTGAACGAATGTCCTCTACTCGTGTCAGCAGATCCTCCAGTTGTTTTCTGGTCTCAGCATGGCTGGCCACCTCTTTGTCCAGTCTGGCTTTCATCATGTTCATGGTGTTGGTGATCTCTTCCTGCACACATGCAGCAGACAACACATGTACTCGAGGTTTACAAAATTAGCTGTCATTCACAGTTTCTGTCTCTATCCATGTCTATCTATAACAACTTGCTGGCTGTGCTTTTGGAAGCAAAAATGCTAAAGGATTTAAAACAAATCAAAACAAAAGCAAAAGATGGATTCATTCTTTATCCTTTTGCTGCTAAGGAGTTAATCTTGGAGTTAAATCCTATTTGCCAGAGTTTTTTTGTTTTTTTACCCCAAAATGGGTACATATTTTCCAAAAAATAAATAGCTTAAAAGAAGGGATTCCTTGTGACAAATGCAAGATAACTGACTTCACCTTTCAAAAAGAAATCCTCTGTTTAATAAACAGTCTAAACATAAAACAATGCAAATTCTGAACTTCTCCATGGTGGATATACTCAACGGACATGGCCATGAAGAGTACACATTATTGTCAATGAGTTATCTTGTCAAGTAAGGCATGGAACAGGTTAAGAATAATGCACACAGTATGAGAGAGCTATAGCCGAATCAGGAGATTCAATGTTAACAACATTGTCAATACTATCCTGCTCACCTTTTCTGCCAGTCTAGCTTCACACTCTCGTTCTCGTTTGGCCAGTTTAGCGTTCAGTTCATCAGTAGCTTTCTCTGCTTCTCTCAGCTTCTGTTGGTAGACTTTGATGTCTGTTTCACTCTGGAGCCTTTGCACACACAATCACATTATTCTGTGTTAAACTGTGATTGAAGGATACATTGTTTTGTGACAGGAAATTTGATATCCAAATACAAGTATCCAGAAGTCAATCATTCTAGCATGTCACACAAATTAAAGCAGAGATGTATTTCGCTTATCTTTTTTTCTTGATAAAGAATTATTGCTTACAGCAGAAAAACAAAACAAAACAACAACAAGATTATCACTATTTCCAGTAACCAAACATCAAACATAGTTTCTGTTCACTTGAAAGGCAAGTTATATTTTAAAATATCTCAAACAATCCACAAAAATGCACTTACTTAATCAAAGCCACTCATGAGAAGAGTCTATATTATATTTTGACATCCTTTTACCTTTATGAATTTAGGAGAAAATTGCCAACAATCATCAAAAGACTAGAGGGTGCAAGAGACACTATACTTGAATTCTCATTATCCATACCTTACAAGAAATAATGTTTACAGAAACATTGTTAGCATATGAAAGGGATTCAAATACTGATACCTTGAATCAGTGCTCCTTCATGGGGGACTTGTTTGATTGCTTAAAAAAAAAATTTCATGATAAAATAGAATCTACATTTTCACAGCTCAGTATCTGCAGTATGAACAAACTATTTGAAGATGATCTTATCATGATCCCTTACTTAGGGACACACCTGGTGTGATGCACTCTATGGTTCTGGGCTCGGATCAGTCCTTTATTCACAGGACATGACGTTTCAGGGGCACTTACTGCATGACAATGTGTTTGAGGCTGATCTCCTGTAGCGGCGCTCCATCAGGATCTTTGCCGTTCTTCTGCTGCATGATCACCTGCTGAATGATCTTGTCCACCAGAGCCCACACCCCGTAGATATCGCTCTTTCCATCTGACACAGCAAACACAAAAATATTTTCACATCTACCCACAACACACAACAAATACATCAACACAGACACAGACTCATAACAACATAATTATAGATTGAGATATAAGGGATATGAGAGATATAAACAGGCTGATAAACATTTATAGCTTAAAAAAAGAAGCACTCACACAGTTTCAGAATTTCCAAGGAAACAAGCAAAATATTCCATACAATGTTATGTCACATAGGTTACTTGTAAAACAGGCAGAAACACAAATTCTTTTCTTAACTATAAGGGGGAGACTGGAGAACATTGATACAATAACTCAGTTAGCCACATGGAGAACACAACACATTCATGTATGTGGACATACAAATGTGCACACACACATATGCCGGCACACATTCACACACAATTGAAACTGACACAGCAAACAGCTCACAGAGAGATAGAGAGAAAGCAAGGACTCACATGGCAGGAGCAGAAAGTGATACAAGATGGATAAGAAGTGAGGATACGCCGATGTCAAGGATAGCTTTTTGCGCAGAACCTCAAACATGGCTGAGGCACTTTTGCTGTCAACGTGGGCCTGAAAAAGGGAGAGAGTAGTAAATAAGAAAATGTTCTGCAATAAACAGCAATGGAATACTTAAAAATGTAATGACAAAAGTAAGGAATGCAATAGTTCAAAGATAACTACGAATGGATAATTAAGAAATTTAATAAGATTTTGTGACTGTGAAAATTAGAAAAATATGTAGCAAATAAAAACAGCCAACAACTCACTTAAAAAGGCATGATTTTTGGTATCAAATACAGGCCAGGAATGGGAATTACCAAAACTATATAAAAAAAAAAGACAGACATGTTTAACAATATTAGTGACAGAATTGTGTGTATGTGCGTACATGTGAGTGTGTGTGCATGTAAGCATGCATGTTTTACTTGTAAAATATTGCTGCTTTTATTCATCACTTGTGATTTTACTACTGATTAAACCCAAAAGGTAGCTCTCTATCCAATAGGAAATCATGCAGACACTGAAAGACTACTACATACTCACCCCTTCAAATCTGCGAGATAGTTCCTTTTCATCCACACTGCGAACCATCTCGAAAAAGTCCAGATGCCTGAAATTTTAAAATATCACAGATCGGTTTGAAATCAGAATTGAAAGTCAGATATCAAGTTGTCATCTTATTTTCCTTAATTGCACACTAACTGGTAAATTTCTCATAAGATTTTCTCTTTAGAGTACTTTTAAATTTATACTTTTTTCCCCCCTTTTCTTTTCTTTAAGAGAAACTATCATGAGCATCTGTTCATATAACAGTGAGACAGAAAGATAGAAAGAGAGCTGAAGACAGACAGTGAGGTTATTAAACAATTTGAAACACACACACACACACAGAAAGGGAGTGAGAGACTGGAAAGAGTGGTTATTAGACAATTTGAAAGAGAGAGACATACACACACAGAGAAAGAGAGAGAGAGTATGGCTGTACTTACTTTTATTTATTCTTTTACTTCGAGGATAATGGAATAAGCACTCATGTGCTTTTTTATATCCAGTCCCCATGTGTATGCATTTTGTCAATTTTGTTATCCGTTCCCACAGGCACACAATGGCCTACTTTTCCGAAAAGCGGAACGGGTTTTAATGTGTGCGCAAGAGAAAAAGCGAGACAGAGACAGAAAGAGAGAGAATAAGAGTGTAACAATGACTCAGATAGAGAGACAGTGGTGATCCAAGGAAATTTCTTTTAAATGCATGAATTGAGGCTATATTGAACTTATCACTATGTAATAAAATGGTCCTCACCTGTCCAGTGTAGTGTTGCTATGACCTCTCAGCTTGTGCATGATGGGAACAATGCCTAGCATCAAGAACTCGTAGCGGAGATGTAAGCGGAATTCCAGATGATCCTGAAAAATAAATTCAGATGACCTGCTATTATGTAAAGAATCAAACGCAGGATCAGACATAAAATGAGTTTGGGAACTCTGTGTGTGTATGTGTGTGTGTGTTTGTGTTTTTGTGTGTGTGTGCATGTATATGTGTGTGTGTGCGTGGCGCTATGCGTGCGTGTGTGTGGTGCAGGTGAGTGAGTGCATGTGTGTGTGTGAGTGTGTGTGCATGCATGTGTGCACGCGTGTGTGCATGTGTGCGTGTGTGAACCAATACACATGCATGTGTATATGCAAGTGTGTCTGTGCAGGCATGGGTGTATCAACACTCCTACTTATTCAACCACGTACTCATCTACTTGACTACTTGCCTATCCGTGTACAGTTGTACATACACACAAAATCTGTGTAATATGGATAATAATTACCAACCTGTCCAGGTCCATATCGCAGAGCAGCGTTGATGAAAGACATGATGGCTGTCTTCAGGCTGACTTCCTCCCTGTACCGCCCCACGCTTTTGTCCAAGTCACACATCAGCAACTGAAACATTGGATACAGCCAGTTTTTCAGCTTTGATGGATACATCATAGTATCAATATATATGTTTATCAAGATTGCACAGGTGGAAAACTGCATAAACATACTCAGTTTCTTTACAAATTTCAAATGAAATTTTGAAAGTCAGTCTATTGGTGTACAACAAATTTCTGAGTGTCAAACAGATTTTTTCTCATTCTACACAAGATAAAGCATTACATTGCACAACAAAATATAGATACACCAGCCCAAGAACAATATAAAAAAAAGTCATTGATATTACAAGTTATAACATCTTGTTTATAACAAACAGTTATATACATCATCATCATCATCACATCAGTCCCTTGACCAAGAGAGTCATCAGGGGGACATGCAGGATGTGTTGGTCAATAGTTCACTCCAGGCTGATCTGTCTGTCTTCAGCCCTCCACAGCAACAGTGCCATGTCAAGACTGGTTCAATCTTTGAATATTCTGCATCCATTTCTTCATCTGTCTTCCCCTGCGTCTTTGTCCCTCAAGTGTCCCCTGCAGGATAGTCTTGGTAAGGGAGTTATGATGTGAGTTTAACCAAACCACACCAGCAACAGGAAGAAGCCGGCATGGCATGGCATATATGTGTGTGTGTGTGTGATTTATTTTATTTATTTATTCTTTTATATCGAGGATAGTGGAATAAGCACTCATGTGCTTTTTTTTACATCCAGTCCCCGTGTGTATGCAGTTTTGTAAATTTTGTCGTGTGTGTGTGTGTATACTTAGACTTTTCTTTTTATGGTGTTGGTAGTGAGTGGTGGGGGTTGTGACATGTACCTGGAATCTGGTTCTTTCAGCAGCGTGTTTCTGCAGGTGCATCATAGCCTCCAGGACTTTACGATGCCCACCTGGCACCAGACACATGGCGCCCATGATCTCCAGAACCGCCGTCTTGGTCTTCACATTCTCCACGGCCAAACTCTGGGCGATGATGTTTACTGCTGTAGGGTGGGCCAGCACATGAGCTCGTCCTTGCTGTGAAAGATAACACAGGAGCATTTTAGCAACAGAAATTTGAATATATCCATTCTTGCATTACGTAGGGGACAAAAGAGAATTTGAATGCATCAATCTCTCATGTTAGTATAAACAAAATAAGAGATTGCTGACTGAATAAGTGATGGCTGGCTCTTTCAGAGGAAAACGACCAATTTAGTTCTCTTTTGACTGCACAGTATATCAGTATATATTCTAAACTTGATTATTACTTTTTTTTATTTTTTACTTTGCATCTTTCTTTTCTCTTGTGCATCAAGTTCTGTACTTTTTGTTTTCATAAACATTTATTGCTAAAACTTATTTAAAAAAAAGGTTTAGAATTGATTACATGCTGAGTTTTATTTTTCTCTAAACGTTTATATCTGCAATGAGTATGTTTGCTTGTACATGTTTACAAGAGAAACAGATTGACAGACAAAAAGACAGAGAGAGAGAGCGAAAAAGACACCTGTGTGTGTGTGTATAGTGTGTGTGTGTTATGTGTGTGTGTGTGTGTGTGTGTGTGTGTGTGTGTGTGTGTGTGTGTTGTGTGTGTGAGTGTGAGTGTGTGTGTGTGTGTGTGTGTTTGTGTATGAACACTGTGTCTCAATGAATGAGCATCTGTGCAAACACAAATACTTGCATGCCTGCAGGAATGTGCATATGTGAGTGTGCATTTCGAGTGAACATAACATAAACCTGTATATTAAAGAACTATGTCTGATGCACATTTCACACCAAGTCCATTCCACTGAACAAACTTACTGAATTGTTCATGAGGGCTTTGATACAGCCAATGCAGAAGGTGTGGACTGCACTCTCTGAGGTGGTGTGGTCCATCTTGCACAGGAAATCCAGTATTGCCTGCAGGCCATTCTGCTGGATGAACTGGACCACATAGCTGAACACACAGAGAAAAGAGACACTTTAGAATCATATCTAACACAAGAACCACTGTATGATTTTTACTTTAACACTATAAACTCACATCTGACACAAGAACCACTGTATGACTTTTCACTTTAAACACATTTTTAAAATGTTTTGAAATGTGACCAGACAGGCTAGTAATGATTCAGAAAGTCGTGAAAATGATTCACTCTCTATCTCCAAAGTGGGTCAAGTGTATCACAAAGCTGAACAGACAAAATGGGTCACTAAGAACCATATTTAATAAATCCTTTTGTTTTTCGTTCCTCAGCTAAAGCTCCTAGGTTCACCAATAGTGAGGTTTTTTCATATGTGACTGTTCCCCCCCCCCACCCCCACCATTAAGGTAGCCACATTATGACTTCAGGGATACAGTTGGGAATTGAACCTACCATTTTGCCTGGACAGTCAGAATATACCTCCCTGCTCTTTCTGAATTTCAACTGAAGTGGGGGTTTTTTGCCATTCACAAGTCCATAAGCACATGTGTCCAACTGGTTTAATTAAAGTCTCCTCCAAAAGACTTGACATTCACTTTGATTTGCCTATCAACTGGGAAGAAAGGACAAGGCTGGGAATTGAACCAAGAGCCTCATGGTTTACTTGTTAAGCCGGCGAACATCTTAACCATCTGGCAGTCGCATACGCAAAAATCTCACCATTGGTGAACCTGGAGCTCTAGCTGAGGAACATTATATATATATATATATATATATATATAATGTATGGAATTTATATATATATATATATATATATGTATGTATGTATGCATGTATGTATGTATGTGTGTATGAGCATAAGGTCTTCAGCTGGTTAGAGAACAACACAGGACACACAAAAATGAAATAAACCAGATTAAACAAATTTAGAGAAATCACAGATGTAACACACTGATTTATCACTGCAAGATATTTCTAAGGAAAATACACAAAAAAAGGACAGTAAATGAATAAAAGTTGGAACTAGTGAATATGTACTACACTATGACAAAACCCCCCATCAATAAGCACTTTTATGTTCAATTTTGAAACAAATACTAAAAATTACCGCCCAACCATCTCTTCATGTTTATATCATGAACAAGAAAAACTATAGTCATCATCATGCGAATGCAAAAAAAAAAAAAAAAAAAAATATATATATATATATATATACACACACACACACTCACACATCATTATAACAAGGATTCATTCAGTCATTGGATGATCATCCTATAAGTCCTTCAACATTAAATCAAGACACTGACAAACACACACCTGCAACCATGCATCTCCCCACCAACTACACACACACACACACACACACACACACACACACACACACACACACACACACACACAAAAGAAAAACAAGACTATAAACCTCATGGGCTGTGTGCGCAGTGCTGTCTTCAAGTTGTCCACCACTTCAACCCTCGTGTCTGTCTCCTTGTCCTCACTCAGGTCACTCCACACCTGAAAGAAAATATTGAAATAATGAAAAGATGGACATGCATACCACAAAACTGAAAATGCATCTAATTTCTATTGTCTGATCCCAAGAGATAAAATGTGGCTCACGCACTTGCATTGTGTGTGTGTGTGAGTGAGAGAGAGAGAGACAGACAGAGAGAGAGAGAGTCTATGAGAGAGGGGGTGAGAGAAAGAGTATAAGAGAGATAGAAAGAGTGAATGAATGAGAGACTGAGGGAGAGACAGAGACATACACAGACAGAGAGAGCATGCGCAAGCACACAAGTGAAAACATTCAAAAACAAGAGGTGGACACAAGGCCACAGGGGAGAAGAAAAAAAAAGGTTCTTGTGGATTCCACAGAAACAACACAACCCCCACACCACCCTCCCTAATCTCTTCCTTCCTCCTCTGATGTCATACAATCTCACACCCATCAACCAATATTTCTCCTGCACTAATATAACCTCTTCCCCCTTCCCTCTTTTCTTCCTTCCTTCCTGTCTTCCTTCCTTCCTTCCTTCCCCATTCTTGTCCACAGAAAAACTTTGTTCAGAGCCAGGCAGTGGACATCACTGTCATCTCTCACACATCAGAGGGAGGAACTGATCCAACAAACAAACCCACAGGCATGTTCACACACTCTGTGTGTGCATGCATCCCTGTCCTGGGGTTTGTCTGTCTGTCTGTCTGTCTGATGTTGGTCACTGATCTGTCCTGTCTGTTTACATACTGTCACTGTGCTGTGCTGCTGCTGGGTTTGTTTTGTTTTGTTTTTCTTTTGTTTGGTTGGGGGAGGGGGGGGGGGGGGGGAGGAGAAGGGAGGGGTTGTTGGTTTTTGTTAGGTTTCTTTTTTTTTAGGGGGGTGGGGGGTGGGGCTGGAGGGTTTCTTTGCTCCTCAGCTTGAACTCCAAGGTTCACCGATGGTGAGATTTTTGTGTATATGACCATTTTTGCCCACCATTAAGGTAACACATTCTGACTTCAGGGATAATGTCTGAACACGACACCAATGTGTATGCATTATTTGGGGGGGGGGGGGGGGGGGGGGTGGAAGGAGGTAGAAAAGTTTCATCATCCGATCTTACTGGCACGAACAGCCTGCTCTTCTGAAAGGCAGAACAAGTTTTAACCTGAGTGCATGATGTTCTATGCGTTTGCACACAGGACCTCAGTTTATAGTCTCGTTTAAAGGACTTTTGGTGGAGTGGAGTCAGTACTGATGTTAACTGCAGTGGGGAAAAAAACCCCATTTAACGGGTGTCTTAATGGTGGCTTGAACCTGAGCTCCATCCCATGTTATCAAAATATGAGCACACTGCTCTAACCACTAGGCTATCTTCTCCTCCCCCCTCCCAACTGTGCTGTAAGAGGAGGCCATTGTGTGCTTGTGGGAACAGATGACAGAATTCACAAATCTGCATACACATGGGGACTGGATGTAAAAAAGCACATAAGTGCTTATTCCATTATCCTCGATATAAAATAATAATAATAATAATAAATAATTGTTGCCACTGGTCTTTGTGTGTATATGCATGCTAAATTGTACAGTGTGTGTGTATGTATGTGTGTGTTATTGTGGAGTTGACTGTATTATTATTGTTACTATTCTGTGCTCCGTCCATTCTCTCAACAGCTGTGATCTCAGTCAGGAGTGGGACTTTCTTTCTCTTTACTTACTTTTGTTCCTTTCAAAAGCTGTTTTGTGCTTGTGTAAATGGCCATGATTCACACCCCTAAAAGGCTTTTCCTGCTACTTTTCGATCCATTTTGTGAGTGTTCTTTAGCCACAAAAATAGTTTCATACAAACAGTAGATTCAAAGTTCCTTGGGATCTTGTGTGTGTGTGTGTGTGTGTGTGTGTGTGTGTGTGTGTGTGTGTGTGTATGGATTTGAGTAACAAAAGAAATAATCAAAACAAACTATTCCAATGAAGTTTTTTTTTTATATATATAAAAGGTTGGAGAAAAGACCAAGATGGCAGAAAATAGAGAAGAAGGAGGCGACAAGAAAAAAAAAAAAGATCAAGGCAGAAACAAAGAGCGGGAGAGAAAAGAGGGGATTCCTACCACAGAATTTCCAGGTGGGGATCCTATTTAAAGTGATAGCCCCCCCTCCCTCCACCCCAACCCCCACCAGGGAGCATAATGTAATACAAATATGTTGATACACTTTCCAAGACATCCAATATGGGACACCATGTAAAAACAACTGGTACAATATCATGTGACATCAGTGTCAAGATAAAAATTTCAAACGAAAACTGAAAACAAACAAACAAAGTTGGTATGCCAGCTATTTCAAATCTGTCAAAACAATCCAGACTAATTCGGGCACCCTGGTTCTTGATACTGCATGCTATCATTACCCCTTGCAATGACAAACTGGGCTAAACAAACTCAAACACTTGAAATAGTTGAAGGAGACGTGGCTGGCATTTAAAAGATTCCAATGGCCCTGTTGTAGAAATGGGCCAAACCCCAGTGTCGGGTGTCCGGATGTCAGGGGGAAGGTAATGACCATGTTTTCACCTCACAGTTCACTGGGATTGAGGACAAGCTTTTGTCGGGTTTAACTTAAGAAAATGTCACTGTCGTTGTTGTTGTTGTTTCCTCTGTCTTGTCTTCTCTCTGTTTATTTGCCTGTCTCTCAGTGAGTGTGTGTGTGTGTTGTTGTTGTTATTATTATTATTATTATTACTTCGAGGATTATGGAATAAGCATTCATGTGCTTTTTTTCATCCAGTGTGTGTGCGTTTATGTGTGTGTTTATCTTAATTGTGTATGAACATGCATGTGTGTAAAACAAACATTTTCAATGACTATCTACAACAGTCTTTAGCAAATTCCAAACTATGATACCATGATCATAAGGTGGATAAAAAGGCACCCCCCCCCCCCCCCCTATTTATTTATTTATTTATTCTTTTATATCGAGGATAATGGAATAAGCACTCATGTGCTTTTTTACATGCAGTCCCCGTGTTTATGCGGTTTTGTAAATTTTGTCTTCTGTTTCCACCGGCACACAATAGCCTACTCTTCCGAAAAGCGGAACAGGATTTAACGTGTGCGCAAGATGTTCTGCATGCGTTCGAACACGGGGCCTCGGTTTATAGTCTCATCCAAAGGACTTACACCCACCACCACCCCAAAAAACAACAACAACAACCCACCAAAAACCCCTCCATGATACTCACAGGGGACATTGTCTTGATCTTCTCAATGTAGAACCCAGGGTTGCTCTGTGATGAAGAATCCACATCCTGCAAATCACAAAAAACAGACTGATGAAGAAGAAAAAAACCATTTTTTAAAACTTTCTCACTTACTTTAGGTACAATAAAGAATCATGCACTGTTGAAACCTACCAGCAAGTTTCTTATACATTCATCTCCATACTGATGAGTCAGCAATCACAGATCTATGTGGCAAGTTTCATAAGCTGATTTACTAGAGGGAGAAAAAAGAATAATATATCACAAATGGAAGATCTATACCACTCATATGGCATCAAGAAATAAGTACAGAATTAAAGACAGATTTTAAAAAACCAAATATTTTCTTTTACTTTACTGAGAAAATAATTTACACTTTTGCGTTTGGTGTTGTGACTTCTGACTATCACAGATATAATCATGTCAAGTGTTGGGGCTTGTTTACTTCAGGAAAGATGTCTAAGCATGACACTAGTATGCATGTTGTCGAGTTGCTGGGTTTTTTAAAATTACACTTTTGGTCATTCTTTCTTACTGGCACGAATGGCCTACTCTTCCCAAAGGCAGAATGGGTTTTGACATGTGCATGCATTCACACACAGGGCTTTGGTTGAAACAAAAATCCCACTGAACGGATGTCTCAGTGGTGGCTGGAACTCAAGCTCATTCCCAGGACGTCAAATCATGAGCACAACACTCTAACCACTATGCCATCCCGCCCCCAATAAGAGCAAGCTGTCTCTATATATCCAAATAAAGTATATCTTGGAGAAATCATTCAGCTTGCTTTGTTCCCATTCCGGTAGTAATAAATACCAGAATGAACAGCCAAGGACCTAGGCAACTCAAATGACAAGTTTATAACATTGATGAGATAAACATCTGGCACAAAAACATGAATATGCAGTGTGCACATGTGCGTGCACACACACACATACACACACACACACACACACACACACGCTTTATCATTGTAATGAAAGCATGATACAAAGAAACAAAAGTTGATAGAAATACAAAAGGAAAAATATAAATCAATTATGAATAAAATAATAAAGACCAAAGAAACCTCAAATTCATACTCTGGACACAGAACAATGTCAGCTTTTCACAACATATCTGTCCAAAATAGTAAAAGTCTGATACAAGTTTTAACTGAACAAGTGGGGTGGAGGTGGGGAGGGGGGGGGGGGGGGGGCTACAGCAAACATATTTGGAGACATAAAACTAACAAATAACAAAACATTTTAAGGAGCTTTTTGGAAGTCTAAAGTATTTAATTTAGTCAAATATCCAATGATGCTAAAAATGAACAAACAAGGAGGGTACATGTATTATCCACACTGACAGTCATGATTGAGGCAAACAAGAACCACCAATAAAGGCTGTCATAGAATAAGAATAACCATATTATAACTACTTTGTTATATGTCAGATCTGTGATTATATATTCACTGAGAAAGAGACACACACAGAATGACAGAAAAGGAAAGATAGACACAGTTAATGAGTTATAGAAAGAGTGCCCGGC
>CM054137.1:43930111-43937611 GCA_028751875.1 Rapana venosa
AGCTGAGAGGGAGTGGCTTGAGCATCGAGAGAACGTATAGGTCCTCTGAGGTCAGATTATGGCTGTCTATATAACGAGATGTTCAGCACTACTGATGTACATCTAGCTAAATGTTTTCTGTGGAGCCAGTTATAAGTAGCAGTACGTAGCGGTTGGTTGATGGTGCAGTCCTTAAATCAGCTAATTCCCCTGGGACCCTAAAACAATCAAACCAACCCAACTAGCGAAAAGTCATTCTCACCACTTGTCAACCCCATTTAAGTGGCGTTAGAGTCTTGGTTTAAAATAAGTCTCTGAGTACAACACTCAAACATCACACACGCACGCACACATACACACACACACACACACACAAGCTCACATATGCCCACAGGATTCAGGAGTGAGCTTATATGTCATGCAATAATGTTCGTGTGAAATAATATCTATTCAACAAGTTTGACTGCATGCACAAAACCGATTTTTTACGATAAAGGAAGCGTGACGGACAGAGAAATAGAGACAAAGACAGAAGCAGAGACAGAGAATGCGAGAGAGATACACAGACACATAACTACAGTGGGGGAGAGAGTGAAGGGGAAGATAAACAGCGGTTTGGTGCAAAACCAGACACTTTTTTTTTTTACGGTATCTATTCTGCTTCTTCATCCTTCTACAGAGTTAATTTTCTATTAGACTAGAGCACGCACACACACGCGTGCGCGCGTGCACGACCACACACTCGCACGTACACACCCACCCACAACACAACACACACACACACACAACACAACACAGAGAACCTTCACACAATATGCAATTACCGACCCATCAAAGAAACTCGCGAACAGACCTACATGACTAGAGCCTTAACACGTCTAAGTAATAAAGCAGAAAGCCAAGTAAGTCCCCTCCCAGGGGCAATGGAGGAGGTGTTTAATTAAGTGGGTAGGCTATCAACTGCTGTACAGAGTAGCGACAGTGTCTGCCTGCCTGTCCTCTAATGGAGATGGAATGCCATCAGGGAGAATGTTAATTGCTCCGTTTGGTTTGGCGCTTTAAAAGCTTTGTGTGCTGTGTAAGTTTGGTAACAGGATCTGCCAGTCAGGTTTTTGTTGTAGCTTTTTGTTTTGTTGTTTACTTTGTTTTTAACTTCACTTACTTTACTGCATGGAGAACAATGCTTTGCTCTCTGTCTCAGTCTCTCTTTCACTTCCTTACTTTCTTCCTGACCCCCCCCCCCCCCCCCAATCCACCTTCATCCCTCCCCTTTCTCTCCAACATTTTACATAATTACATTTTGCTCAACATATACACACATTGTAATTTTATTTTTAACGGGCCCTCGAAGTTTCTGATCAAAGTCGAGTCAAATTCTTTATTAACAAACAAACAAAACAAACACACACACACACACACACACACACACACATCCTATTTGGGTACATGGAAATGCATACACAAAACCATCCAAACCATCATCAGCAATCGAGACTGCGATCATCATGAAGTTTACAAGATTACAAACGCAGCCGCTGTGGGCCGCTGAACCAAGAGCATGATGGTTTTTATGACCGATGTCGACGGTACTCATTTTGGTCTGGGGGTGTCATTGGCAAACTCTTCAGCACAAGATTAATGACGTCATTATCGCTAATCGTGACCAGTCAAACGTCATTTCCAAGCCAAAAGCAGCTATGCTAAATTAATAGGCCTGCCTTGCCCTACCAATGAAATTATGACTACCAATATTTTTCTCCCAACATCTGTTCGAAAGACAACTGGACAGGAAGAGAAGAGAAGAGAAGAGAAGAGAGAGAGAGAGAGAGAGAGAGGAGAGAGAGGAGAGAGAGAGAGAGAGAGGGGGGGGGGGGGGGGGGGAGAGAGATAGAGATAGAGAGAGAGTTGTAAATAAAATATCATCAAACATTTTAATTAGTTCCATAGTGTTAAGAATAATAATATAGAGCAGGACAAAGGGATGGGATGACGAGTAAAAAACAAAACACAACCAAAAAAACTACGGATCCTCCTCTGAGAACGTCCCACAGGGTTTTTCTCACGGTAAAACAACAAAGGAACCCTCCTGGTGCAACATGTAATGCATCAGCTGAAACCAAATCTTGGTTGTGCCAGAGTTTTTATTTTTGGGGTTTGGGGTGGGGGTGGGGGGTGGGGGTTCACTCGGAATTAACAGCTAATGAAGACAAGTCTAACGAGTGACTCATCCTCAACACCCTCTCCCTGTCTGTCTGTCTGTCTGTCTGTCTCTCTCTCTCTCCTCTCTCTCTCTCTCTCTCTCTCTCTCTCTCCCAGCCCTCATTTTCTTGCAGTTTTACAAGCATAATACCTGTTTTTTGTTGTTGGTTGTTTGGCTCTTTTTTTTTTTCTTTTTTTTTTTTTTGGGGGGGGGGGGGGGGGGGTACTCTTCTTATATGCTAACTTTGCCTTCCTTTTTTTTCCTTCTCAAGCACATATGTGCCATGTACCTCACACGTTTCTGGCGCATGCATGTCGTGGCGCATTAGTAGTGTGATAGGTCCCGTATCTGTGGTCCTGTTTTGCGCGGTAAACCGAACCTCCAGCAAGCAAGTTCCCCAGTAATGGGTGCGTGCAGACAGGGATTGGTAGGCTACAGGGATGATGAGCATCGTCATTATCATCATTCCCATACGGTCTGCTGTATCATTATTATGAGGTAGTGTTCCAACATTGTGGGCAGGGTCTGTGGGCATGCCTGTAATTTGCAACAGCATTTTATCAGCCTAACAATCGTTACTCTCAAAGACAGCATTATTCCATTACAAGCTATAATGATAAAACAACAGTAATGGAAACAAAGAAACGATAAACTGTTTGCTAATTTGAATGAGTCGGCAGGCCTACACTAGCAAAGGAAAGCAGGAGTGGCAGACAATAAGTTGTGAACAATTTTACTCTGTTCTTTTTGCTACAGCTATAGAATTGTGTATGTACATATGCACAGAAACAAATAATGCCTAACGAAGACCCTCTAATTATATCTTGGTGGACTAGAGAAATGCGAATACATCTTTTTTCGTGTTCCTCAGCTAGAGATTCGAGGTTCACTAATGATAAGATTTTGCGCGTGCGGCCGTTTTTGACCACCATTAAGGTAGCTGCATTCCAACATCATGGATGACGTCTAAACACGAGACCAGTGTGCATGCCGGTTTAAAAAAAAATGTTGTCATCCATTCCTACTGGCACACAATGACCTACTCTTCCGAAATGGGTTTTCACGTGTACGCAAGATGTTCTGCAAGCGTTTACACGTGGGACCTCGGTTTAAAGTCTCACCAGAAGGACTTTTGGAGGAGTGGAGTTGGTACTGATGTCACCTCTATGGGGAAAATGCCCTCGAATGGGTGCCTCGGTAATGGCTCGAACCTGGGCCGCCAGATCACGAGCACAGCGCTCTTCCCACTAGGCTATCCCACTCTCCATGAATATTATCTAAATATGACTACTTAACCCTGAAAACATTTGTAAGAAAATTGATGCTAGCAGTGTAAAAGGAACACATCTAAGAAATAAAAACAGTATTCTTCTTATTCATGCAATTCTTAGTAAGTTTATCTGTATAAATCTAATTTCTATAGCTATTCACATCTTCTTCCTAGTCATCCCTACATGAATACGACACTTCTGAAAGGTCTTTGCATGCTTTTGAAGTTTTCAGAAAAAAGAGAAACTATTGTTTGTGCAGTTTTTCAATGTACAGTCATTTGATTGGTTCATGCACGTTCTTCAGTCGTTTTACACACAAACACACGCGCGCGCACACACACACACACACACACACACACGCACGCACGTACTACGTACATGTCTGACAAGGCACAATTCTTATTCATCAGCAAAGCATCAACACAAGAACCGAGCTGGTTGAACAAAATGATAACAATGTCTTTGAGCCGAAATGACAGAATTATTTCTTGCTCCATCAGCATTTTCTGCACTCAGCAGCTGACAAAACACAGACAGGTGACTCACTTTCCCGACACTCCTCTTTCTTTCTGGGTTTTACCAGTTCCTGACACATTCCTCTTCTGTCTCTACTCATTTGCTCACTTCGTATTTACCTCTAACTACAAGGAATACTGCCTACTTTACACGACCTTACACGTGCACCTCGTCTCCATAATCACGTTTCCTGTACTGGGTCTAGAATTTGTTGCGTGTGTTCTGTGCGCTAAGTACTTTGTAAATAATGCTTTTCAATATGATTGCAAACATGCATGTGTTGAGACCAGCAAAACACATGAAAGTTACCATTTGACATTTTGGGGTTTATTATGTTTATCATTGCAAATTGGTGATCTATTTTCAACACACAGAACAGCCGGCAAGCCCTTAATTTGTTATGGAATTATAGTGTAGAGTAGTGTACTGCAGTGTAGTGTAGTGTAGTGTAGCGTAGTGGGGTGTAGTGTAGTGTAGCGTAGTGGGGTGTAGTGTAGTGTTTATTTCTTCATAGTAACTAATTTCCTTGCCAAAAAATGAAGTTCTTTTAGCGCAAAAGTCGGGTTTTCTCCCGATAAGGGAAGTTGATAACTATGAAGCCAGCCTTTTCTCCCTGTGCGTGCATACGTGTTAACTACTATGAGAGGGAACAAAATCACAATCCTGATTCCAACTCCACTGTATTTGTCTGGTATTTCTAAATGTAGTGTACTAAACTAAACAAAAACTCCTAGTCTGACTACAGTTTTGCTAGCAGACTGTCAGTAAAGCACAACATTTCAAGCAAACTCATTTACCGAAATAATTCAAACTCAATTGCAGCGTTAAGTCATTGAACCGTGGGTTTCAATTCATACCATGAAAAAAGAATTCTTCTGTATTCATTAAAAAAATTCTTTTTAGTCATACTGGTTTTCGTTTTTGTGGTCTGTCCTTGGGCTGCCTTCTGTAACTTTAATGGTTTTTGGTAGCTGTTATAGAAAATATATGTTTGTGGTACAGTTTTTAAAAAAATGTAATACAGCCTTGTAAAGTTTGATTTAACTGTAGTGGCCTATGGACAGTCGTCAATCTTGGTATGGGATTCCCTCTTGCTTTATCACAAGGGTAATTTTGTTATTTGTCAAATGTAATACAGTCTTATCTTAATCTGTCTTGTAACTGACAAGATTCAAGATTTATTTCCCAAAAAATCCTGAGAGTCAAACAGATGAAAAGTTTCAAGAATGCCTTTGAGTTATAGATAGCTTCTTTCCTTCCCTACCCCATTCCCCTTCCGTCTCTCTGTGAGGTCTGTTATCTCTGGAAAAGAGGAGGTAGAAAGGAGTAAGGAAACACATTATCATTAACCCTCTGCATGGCACAGCACTAAAACAGCAAGAGATTCTCCTTGGCTGAGCAACAAACACCCAAGCTACAAGTGACGTGCTATCTCTCAGCCCCATATCTTTCCTACATTCTAGAAGATGGTTAACAGCAGGTGAAATCACCAGGAACAAGTGACTTCATCGTTCTCTGATACTTCCCATTTTCTTGGAATTCTTGGTCTCTTTTGTATCGGCCTGTTCTGTCTCTTCTCATTTGTAAACTTCGTCTTTTTCGGGGGGATGTAGTAATTACCTCGTTGCAGCATTTACCTTACACAGACACCTCAGTCATCTCCACAAACGGCAATAGCTGGAGTGTTTGTGCTGCGGGACTTGCATGCTAACTTCTCCAGGTATTATGCTTCTCATGGGAACGTGCATGCTTGGAAGGGCTGCGCCCAATGGAACAACAGGCTTTGGCGTCAGCAGTCACACAGCCACGCACATCCAAACCTGGCAAGGCCTTCAACCTTTTCTTGTAACAGACCCACAACTTAAAACAGGAACTTACCAGGGTAGATGTACTTGTGTTTTATTCCAAGCTGTGGTAGCGGGGGGGAAAAAAAGGGGGGGGGGGGGGGGGGGAACAATAAGCTTTAGTTATAATGGTGTTTTCCAGTACAAGAAGTAGTCCTACCAGTGAGGTAACATAAATAAAGAGTTGATGGAACCAATACGGCTCATGCATCTTTAACTGGAATTCATTTTTTTTTACAAGCAATACTACCCTTTTGCTGTTGTGTGGCTTGGCATCTCGTTTGTAGATTCCTTTTTTTTTAAAGTCATTTTACCCATGTGTGTAAATATTTGTTTATTTAGGCATATTCTGCGATTAAGAAGGCTAATTCATCCCCCCTATTGTGTATTGTTCATTTCACTACTATCGCCGAGGATGTTTTTATTTGTTATTTCTGAAGGAAAAGAGCTTCTTCTTTGTTGTAGATTGTCGGCTTGACTGCTGTTTTTTAGCGGCTGTTCACTCCCTCCACAGTCGACAGGCGTTACCATATTGTGTACTGTTCATTGTTCTCAGTAGGGAAAAAAAAACACAACTATTTCTTTTTTCACAAAACCTTGCAGCAAAAAAGAAACTGCTGACTAAGGTTACCTGTAAATGTGAAGAAGTGCTATCTCTCTGTGCGCGCGCGCGTACGTGCGTGCGTGCGCGTGCGCATCCTGCTCTTTAAAAAAAGGGAATCTTCTACAAAGACGATGCAAGGAAAGGAAAGAAAAGTAAAACAACCCCATCCCCCCTACAACAAAAAACAAACAACCCCCCCCTAAAAACCAACCCAAAACACAAAAACCAAACCAAAACAAAAAAGAACGGAAGTCTTTAACTTTCTGCTGGCGTTTTACTGGTTTAACAACATAACAAAAAAATCTTGCTGGTCTGGTCTGAAAAACATGCATTTCTTGCCCCTTAGTGTTTGCGCCAGAAAAACTAACAGCTGGCAAAATCACAACAACCCAAAAATGACTCATTTTACTCTTGTTTCTGGGTTTTGCCAGCTGGTTTCAGTTATTTTCCTGTCGTCTGTATCCTCGATTTCCTTTCGACGTTTTTCTTTTCAGATCATTTACCACACATGATCTTAGCACGTGCAACTCATCTCCATAGTCGTTTTACCTGCAATAGGATCACACAGCTTGGTAGCACGTGTTCAGTGCGTTAAGTACTCTACCAACCTTTTCTGTGGTTGCGTGGTGGCATAGGCTGAGTCTATGGAGAAAAAGCATTTTATCCTCATGTTTGAGAGGCTGGGTTACTGATGATGTCTGATAGAGTGGCTTACGATTTACAAGAGAATTTTTTTTGTTTCTTGAATTGCATTGTTTTTGTCTCATATGTTGCTGAAGTATAATGGTGTTGAAGCTTCACGGGTGAATAAAGAGAAGTATGAAAGTATCTCTATAATCAAAGTAAGATAATGAGTTTAATTGTGGTCGAGTTGTGGGAACCGATAAGTCTGAATAATACATTTTTCTTCTAAATAAAATAAGCAAATTGTAATAATCTTACAATCTTAATAATAAAGTTTTATTCTAAATAAAATAAGCGATTTGTAAAACCTTATATGGCATAAATAACCATGTACAAATGAGCAGACATCAAATATTTCATTCTGTGAGAGAACACACTGAGATTAAAGATTTAAACACAATA
>CM054137.1:43942611-43950111 GCA_028751875.1 Rapana venosa
ACTATATATACACATTAAAACAGGGTATAAAACCATCTCCACTGTCGTTACTGTATCAACGCCCTAGCCAACCATAAGGGTCAACCCAGGTAACGCATTGAAATGCTATGCAAAGCCAGAACACTTAATAAGTTCTTTATTAAAAATAATAATTAATAAATAAGTCGAGAGTATGTATACAAGAAAGTACTATGGCTAATTTCTAATTTTATAATCACTAAATGAATTACTATTTCCATTTTAATCATCCAGTTACGTGTATGAAAAAAAAAGAAGCAAATTTTCGTTCTCTGTCTTGTTCATGCCAAAAAGGATGGTTTCCCCAGTCTCCTTATTCACCCGTACAACTGTTGTTCTACATCTTCGGCGCCACCACTAAATTCATTTCTCATGCACGTGCTTGCGAAGGAGCCAGTAATTGGTAGTGACTGTGAGCATGTTGTTGGCTGTGGGAGCGAGTTAAGTAGGTGATTCATTCCGTCTCTGCCACTGTTATTAGCCGTAGCCTCTGTGGTTTCTGTCTGCACTCTCAACATAGCCTCTCCTCACTTCCACTCCTCCTCTCTTCACAACCTGTGATGTTGACCTCAGATCACCCCTTCACGTGTACTTCATTAACCTTGCCACTTCGCTTTTGCAGCCTGTGGTAAATGCTCCCACTAGCACTGTTCCCAAGCCCACGAATGCACAAACACTGTGTGTAAAAAGGAAACGGGAAATCAAGCTTTTTGAAGGCGGAACAGCCTAAAGGTTAAAAAGCCGAATTCGTGATCTGACGATAATTAAACCTTTCAGCCCAATTAATGACAAGTGCTCATTTGTATTTCAGTGGAGTTCTCTCTCTTGGAAAGGAAATAAATATCGATTTCTGGACATTGAAACAAACAAAATATAATGCACAGATCTTAAAAGGCACAATATTTTAGTGCATGCAACAGAGACGTCTATACATGGAGACAAGATGTTCGTCCTTGTTGTTCAGGAGGATGGGATAGCCTAGCGGTTAGAGCGTTGAGCTCGCAACCTGACGGCCCAGGTTCGAGCCACCACTGAGACACGTGTGCGACGCGATTTTTTTCCCGCTGGAGTTAACATCAGGACCTACTCCACTCCACCAAAAGTATTTTGGATGAGACTACTGACCGAGGTCCCGAACGCCAACGTACGCAGAACATCTTGTGCACACGTTCAAACCCGTTTCGCATTTCGAAAAAGAAGGCTACTGCATGCTGGTGGGAACGAATGACAAAATTAAAAATAAAAACCGCATGCACACTAGTGTGGTGTTTAAACATCATCCCCGAATACGGAATGTGGCTACCTTAAATGGCGGGCAAACGGTCGCAAACGCAAACTCTCACCACTGGTGAACTGCAGAGCTCTAGCTGAGGAACGAAACAAACATCTTGTTCTCTCTAAATGAAGCTTGTTTTTGCTTTCTGACACATACAAAGTTTAATACAATTCTTATCCAAAAGCTGCTACCTAAATGGTGGGCAAAAACAGTCGCATAAGCCAAAAATGTTTCCATTGGTAAGCCTCGGGGCGACATTTTTTTTTGGCCAAACAGGATATCAACACCTGTAATGCTCGATATCTGTGTCAGCCAGATTCTGCACGGGAAAAGAAAAAAAAAAAGGGGGGGGGGGGGGGGTCGTAACAAAGTTATGGTGAAATATAAAGAAACAACCCTGTAAGTGTAACCTTTACTCCCTAAACAGCCATCAATCATGTTTATCTTTCTCAATACATATTAATCATTCGAGCTGTTGCCAACCAGTGAGCTGTAACTGAAATGGACAGCGTATGACAGCGTGCGTGTTTGACTCTGTGTGTGTGTGTGTGGTGTGTGTGTGTGTGTGTGTGTGTGTGGTGTGTGTGTGTGTGTGTGTGTGAGAGAGAGAGAGAGAGAGAGAGAGAGAGAGAGAGAGAGAGAGAGAAGAGAGAGAGAGAGAGAGAGAGAGAGAGAGAGAGAGAGAGAGAGGAAGAGTGTGTGTGTGTCAGCCTGGCGAAGCAAAACAAAACAACAAAAATCAAATACACCCTCCTCCCCATCCCCGAAAAAATGCTGCACACAGTTTGAGAGCTAGACAGTTTTTCAATTCTTGACAGTGTTTCACACATCAACATTATCCTTGTTTTATCACATCGTAGTAGCTGAAAGAAAAAAATTGAACATCTGATCTAAAAAAACAAAAACAAAACAAAAACAAACAGCCAAACAAACCACACACACACACAGCCAAACAAACCACACACACACACACACCCACACCATTTCCCTTGTTTGTTTGTGGTTTTGTTGCTGTTGTTGTTCTTGTTGTTTTCTTTAAGATTCACTGAAGCTTTACAATGGCGTTACATCCGTTTGACAATCAATGTGAGTTTTCTTTCTATCGACGCCAAAGAAAATGCATTTGTTCAAACTATTAACCCATGGGTGGTTTGGTGGTTCCATGTCAACAAACCTAAATGTTTTCAGAAGCCGAACAACATTTGATCGTTCAGCAGTGTGAGTGAGCAGCATGTGTACTGGTGCCAGTGTGTGTACACCCGTGTTTGAGTGTGCGTGCATACGTGCGTTCGTGTGCGTGTGCGTATGTGGGGGTGGGGGGGGGGTGGATGGGGAAGGTACGTGTGCTTACAAACATGTGAGCACCTCACAGTTTGAGAACACGCACACACACACACGTACACGTACACAGACACAAGAGTTTACAATATTTAGCGCTATATAAATACCACACATTATACACACACAACACACACACACACACACCTTTTTCCAACGAAAACTTCAAAGAAGATAATGGGTAGGAAACTCACCAATCAAACTAAATAGAAAGGAAGGTGGGTTGAGGGACGTCATGGTTTATTTTCAATAACAACAAATTTTGTGACTTCACTGGCATCCCAGTGCGCTCTCTCTCTCTCTCTCTCTTCTCTCTCTCTCTCTCTCTCTCTCTCTCTCTCTCTCTCTCTCTCCAAAATAGTGAATTGTGTTTGATACATTGTATTTTTATGTATTTGTGCATTGTCTTCATTATTTCTTTCACTGAAAGTGAGCTTGGTATTGTGTATGTTATCCGGTTTTTGCCCACTCTGTGGCATTGTCAATTTCTTCTACGCCAACCATGTATTATGGCCTAAGGCTGAGATACATTAAATTTCTGAGTTCTGAGTTCTCTCTCTCTCTCTCTCTCTCTCTCTCTCTCTCTCTCTCTCTCTCTCTCTCTCTCTCTCTCTCTCTCTCTCAAAGTGATGCCTACATGCATAGCATCATCAATCAATGATGAGATGGCCGACACAGATTGCATTACATATACATATTGATCATGAGATCCTTTACTCATCACAACAATTCCTAACGACCCGCAATGCCTTTCATCTAAAACACGAGCGAATGGAACACGGGACTAATCAACCACACAGTGGAGCAATCATCCTTGCCAGCGTTCGGTTTGGGAATAAAACAGTTATTGAATCAGTGAAAGCGCCATTGACTGATCGATACGTGTTTGGCTAGACGACACAAAGGCCACTGAACACTGCAAATGCCAACAGAGTATTAGGTCTCCTGCCTCTGCCTATGCAGCCAGCTGTCGACACTCCAATAGGCTCTTGCTGAAATGTCGGGTGTGTTTCAGTAAAGGATAATTACAACCTTGTTACTTAAAGAGCATGAGCACTTTGAATAAGCTTACCCAACTCTCTTCTGATGAACATAAGCTTAACAACAACATTCTTATTCTGTATACTACATTTATTCGACAATCCTTTTTTGGGGGTTGCTGTTTAGAGACTGCTTTACAGACACGCATAGGCTAATGTCGAAATAGTCAACTGCCCAAACCATCCTAACGGTAGGCTACAAGTATCTCACAACTGGCTTTTCAGTGGTAGCCTATGGGCTTGTTGATAGGATAGGACAGCCACTTTCTGGCAACCATCCTTGCTACTGAAGTTCCATTTCAGGAGCAAATGTAACTCTGGAATCAATAAAAGAGCTCTCGACAAATCGATATGGGTACTGTCCTGGCACACTATAAGACTACCGAAGCACTACTACTGTGTGTAAACCAAGTCTCTGGCCTGATTCTATAGTACACGCAGCCGTAGGCGTTACAGTCGTACTTTATTGAAAACAGTAGGGCAGTATGCCGGCTCTGCCGTTTTTCGATTGAGAAACAGGACAATACTGATAGCCACTGAGCTTAATTATGATCAAAGTCTGAATAGACTGCAGATTCTTCATCATCATCATCATCAATCATCATCATCATCATCATCATCATCATCTCATCATCATCATCTTTTATTTCGAGGATAATGGAATAAGCACTCATGTGCTTTTTTTCATCCAGTCCCCGTGTATATGCAGTTTTGTAAATTTGTCATCCGTTTCCACAGGCACACAATGGCCTACTCTTCCGAAAAGCGGAACGGGTTTTAACGTGTGCACAAGATGTTCTGCGTGCGTTCGCACACGGGACCTCAGTTTATAGTCTCATCCGAAGGACTTCTGGGGAGAGTGGAGTCGGCACTGATGCTAACTCCAGAGGAAAAATCCTCTTGAACAAGATTCGAACAGATTGACACAGTGAGGTAATTTCACTACACTAAGACCTGCGCTGATACAAACTGCATAATTTATGTAGTTTTTATTATCATGTCATCGAAAACTTCCTGACAGATGTATGGAACTATAAGGAGGAAGGAGGGGGCGTTAGGTAAGACTTTTTTTTTAATTGAATGGCTTATTTTGTGCGTAATCATTCAGAATACAGCAAGCGCCAACAACAACAGTTCAGAGGGGAAAAAATCAGACGTTTGTGTCATACCCATCAGATATCATGTTTCAGAAATGCAGTTATGTTTAAACAATTGATCCAACAATCTTCTTCCGAAAAAATGGTACTGGTTTGTAATGTACAACATTCTCCATCAACGATGTAATGCTTGACAGATCGCATTACATACTGTCGAATTAATGGTCACCAAAACCATCCACACCTTTCATCTGACAGGTTGAACAGACGGTGTTGAAAAGGCCACCATCGGCTAAAGATCCTCTGGGAAATAATGGCCACACTGGAACCAACTTGATGAAAGTGCTATTGACAGATCGATATGTGCATCTCACTAGATGACACAAGGGCCGCTGAAGCACTGCAAATGCCAACAAGCCCAACAGCGTGTTTCTGACTGTAAATGGTGCCATCGGCACGTGGATACAGAGGTATAAAACAGTAAGTTAAAATAAGAAAAACCTTCACAACCAGATTGATTTTTTGGCTCAATGCTTTAGTGGTGATGCCTTCCTTGAGGGTACGTTTAATGCTGATTCATTATGATTTGGCTTTGCGTAGACTCATTACTCTTGTGAATATCTATCTCTAGCTGTCTATCTATCTATCTATCTATCTCTACTCATTCCTATACATACAGGCACACACACACACACACACACACACACACACACACACACACACACACACACACACACACACACAGATATATTATATTATATGATTATATATATATATATTGATATATATATATATATAAATTGATATATATATATATATATATATATATATATATATATATATATATATATATATACATACACATACATATGTATGTATGTGAGTGTGTATGTATGTATGTATGTATCTGTGTATATATGTATGATAATATATAATATATATATATATATATATATATATATAATAATATATATATATATATATAATATATATATATATGAGACAGGTGCGAGCAAGCGAGCGAGCGAGCGAGTGTGCGTGTGTATGTGTGTGTGTTTATTTTTATTTATTTATTTATTCTTTTATATCGAGGATAATGGAATAAGCACTCATGTGCTTTTTTACATTTAGTCCCCGTGTGTATGCGGTTTTGTAAATTTTGTCATCCGTTTCCACCGGCACACAATGGCCTACTCTTCTGAAAAGCGGAACAGGATTTAACGTGTGCGCAAGATGTTCTGCATGCATTCGAACACGGGGCCTCGGTTTATAGTCTCATCCAGAGGAGTGTGAGTGAGTGAGTGAGTGAGTGAGTGAGTGAGTGAGTGTGTGTGTGTGTGTGTGTGTGTGTGTGTGTGTGTGTGTGTGTGTGTGTGTGTGTCTGTGTGTGTGTGTTGTGTGTGTGTGTGTGTGTGTGTGTGTGTGTGTGTGTGGTGTGTGTGTGTGTGTGTGTGTGTGTGTGTGTGCCTCTGTGTGTGACAAAAGATTAATCAGGAGTTCTAATCGATGTGTAAGCCCCAGGCATTTTACAACTGCAAACATCAGAAAGGGATTAACGCACAGACAGATCAAATCACCCAAGAACAACGAAAAATCTCCAGCAAAAGATCGGCTGTCTGGGTGTGCTGTTTTGCGAGAATCGAGATATCCAATTACTAAATGCACTGGGGAGGACGGGTGGGAGTGGGGAAAAGTGCAGCAACCATTTACATCCATTGCCAGCATCTAATGCAGACAACAGGGAAGAAATCAATAATCACAAAAGCAGGGTTTCTGTTGTGAATATTTTGTGTCTAGATTGGCTGCAATATTGCGCTTGATTCGGGCAGGAAAGTGTGGGAGAATCTGGACTGCTTTATAAAAGATGTACTAGTAAATTGCCTGTTATAATTTTCTTTGCTCTTGTTTATATTATTTTGATGTTAGTTTGGTCTGCTTTGTTTGAGTCTTGTTGCTATTATTGTTGTTCTGGTTTGGTTTGGGTTTTTTTCCTGCTAGAGTGAATACCCCCCCCCCCCCCCCCCCCCCCCCCCCAATCCCGGTTTATTGGCAGGTGAATAATATTTGTTTTTCACGTAATGATATCTCAGTGCTTCGGATGTGACTATAAACCGAGGTCCTGTGTGCGGACACACGCAGAACATCTTGTGAACACGTTGAAACTTGTTCCCCCTTTCGGAAGAGTAGGCCATTTTGTGCCTTTGGGAACGGATGACAAAAATGTACAAAACTGCTTGCACACAGGGACTAGATGAAAAAAAGCACACAAGTCCTTCTTTCATTATCCTCTAGATAAAAGAATAAAACGATAAAGGAATAAAAGAATATCTCCCTGGAAAAGCCGCATACTAAAACTACTTGGTCGTGTTCTGTTTGACTGATGCCATGATGGTTGGGCTGTATTAATTAAACGGCCTGATGAACGTAATACTGCTCTCCAAGAATGGCCGGTTCTGGGGACAAATGTATGTGACCATGAAAACCCATCATAGAGGCGCTAAGCAATTTTATTGCTGAAACCAAAGCAAGACTGATCTCTGGGTATACTTGAAGCAAAAGTAATAGTACGAACTTTAACCAGTCTTTATATTTCATCCGCGCTATCATGGCATGGTATGGTCTCAGTATAAGGCTCTTCACCATCAGCATTTCTCCGAAGCCTTTCTGATAATATAAAAAACATCTTGTCTAAGTACATAACATGTATTGAGGCACAATCTGCATGGAAATG
>CM054137.1:43955111-43972611 GCA_028751875.1 Rapana venosa
GGGTTTTCCCCCCGTATGCGTCATTAAGATGTGAGAAAATAAAAACTTAACATTGACATCAAACATAAAGTTAAAAAAATAAAATAAAAAAAAGAAGAATCAAGTTCAGTCAAAACAACGCCCCCCCCCCCAAAAAAAAAAAAAAAAAAAAATTCAGCAGGCACCTATTTTGTTGTTGTTGCTTAGATATCTTAAACAAAGATTAATCTCCTGTGACCTTGAACTTTTTTTAACCCTTTTTGTAGGACAAACGTTTTTAAAACTTGTTTCCATGGACTACTTCAATCTCTATTGTTCCCACACTCATCATCTTATGTTATTCTCCCCCAGTTAGCACTCACAGCTTCACACCCCACGCTCCATGATCGTGTAGCATTCTCAGAGCTAGCATCTGATAGGAAGCTAACCACAGCTGCAGTGTCACTTTCGTGATGTCCAAAGGGTGCGGAGTCAGTCTGATCCATCACTACAGAAGGTAAAAACAGCTACACCCCCCATCCCCCTTCACCCACCCCTTCTCCCGCTTCACAACACCTAGACTGTCCATGACCCACCTTCCCCCCAGACAACCCCATTAATCTGCAGACTGTATAACAACCACCTTATGTACTGAAGGGGAAGAGCACACCACCCTCAGCCAAACCAGGGATACAGGATCTGTAACATTTTTCTTCTTCATTGCTTGATGATCGACAAAGGAAAAGGATCTTCATTATTAAACAAGGGATACCCAGCTAAATCTGAGTCAACGAAAGATGGTGTGTACTCTTAACTCTTTCAAAATATATACCCTAATAGTAACCAACCCAGAGAGATAGCGCAAGTCCAGTAGTTTGAGAAACAATCTCAAATGTGGATCCGTAAAGTGGATGTGACTCGAGTGTGGTCTCGTCTTAAGTTCCACAAAGTTTATAGCAGCACACTCAAATAAGTGTAGAAGCAGCAGGCTATACCTTTACAAAATTGATAAAATGAAAATAGTAGTCTTCAATGATGGGGACTCGATCCACAATTTACAGCTCAGAAATATTTTTACCCTATATGGTGACCGCTACAGTTTTGAAACTCTGAAGACAGCAAAAAACATTTTTCCAGCATACCTGAAAGCTGCATTTTAGAAAAATTAATGGAAACGAAATGAATGAATAAAGATACTCTGAACCGAGTGTTGCACGTAGGCTTGAATAATGAATACAAATATTACATTCTCTCTCTCTCTCTCTCTCTCTCTCTCTCTCTCTCTCTCTCTCTCTCTCTCTCTCTCTCTCTTCTCCTCACACACACCACACACACAACACACACACACACACACACACACACACAACACACACACCATACAGGGTTACATCTCCCTCTACCCACACAACATCTTAACACGATTTGCTGAACACACACACACGCACGCACGCACACACACACACACCATACTGGCTTGCACCTCCCCTATCCACACAACATCTTAACACGATCTGCCGAACACACACACGCGCGCGCGCACACACACACACACACACACACACACACACACCACACACAACACACAACACACTGGCTTGCACCTTTCCCTAATCACACAACATCTTAACACGATTTGCAGAAGACAGTGACAAACAGGGTGCTACAGCACACAGGCTCCGATCAATAAGAGGGATGACACGCACACGCACAGAGAAGCTGACTCTGATAAGGAAGAACGCATACAGGAAACCTCTCCCTAAACATGCGCGCGCGCACACACACACACACACACACACACACACATATCACGTGTATGTGCAAGACAGAGAGGGAGAAAGTGAGTGAAAGAGAGACAAAGAGGGGGGGAGGGAGAGAGGGGGATGGGAGAAAGAGGTGGGAAGGGGAAAGAGGGGGGAAGGGGGGGGGGGGGGACAGGGACGGAGAGAGCTATATAATTTATATATATATATATATATATATATATATATATATATACAGACAGGTACAGACAGAGAGACTAGAGACAGAGAGAGAGCGAGAAAGAGTTATGCACAGACACAAAAAAACCCACACACTGAGGAATAAGAATCCATGTGGAGAGGCAATCCAGCAACCATTCAACGCCTGATTTGCCAAACACTTTCCCCCCTCACCTCTCTGACCAAGATCAATTCAATTGTAACCACCCTCTTTCTATGTAAACATCAATTAATTTTGTGTCTGTGTTTGGTCGTTTGGGTTTTTCTTTTCTTCAGTTTCTAAAGGCCATGGATAAAAAGAAGCTTTACCGGAATGCTTATTCGTTTACTCTCAAGAGAAAACAGCTCGTTTTGAAAGTTGAGTTCTCTCAGCGTGTCAGTCTGTCTGTCTGTCTCTGTCTGTCTGTCTGTCTCTCTCCCCCCTCCCCAATCCCCCCCCCCCTCTCTCTCTCTCTCTCTCTCTCTCTCTCTCTCTCTCTCTCTCTCTTCTCTCTCTCTCTCTCTCTCCTCTCTTTTCTCTCTCTGTGATTCATGGTCATACATGTATATACGCTTCGTTATTTCTCGTACTACCAGGAATTCTACCGATCTTGTCAAAGAGCTTTTGTTAGTGATGACAACATACACTTTCAGTCTTCAGTTGTTCCCTCTCGGAACGAGCGCGAGTCGGCGCTTTTCCTGCCGACACCAAGTACAGGAACTAGGAAGCAAGCAGACTTGACTTGAAGAGCTGGCGACACAACACAACGACAGCACTGTTCAAGGCCAGGCTGGTAAGGCCTAAGAGCAACCAGCCACCATCACTACAGTCCAATTCCAGCATGGCATCTGCTAGCGCTTAGGCAGCCGTATTGATTTTTCTTTTTGTATCTTCATCACCATCTCCCATACCAGGAGGTTACTGTTGTTGGGTGGCTGGAAGACAGGAAGGGAGAGAGAGACTTGAAAGAGTGGAAGCGAAGGTTGGGGGGGGGGGGGGGGGGGGGGGGGGGGGTTGAGGAAAAAAGCGGAGGTTTCAAAACAGAAATATTAGATAGGACAGGATTCAAAGGGGGGGTGCGGGGTGGAGAGAGATAGGCAGACATAGAGAGGCAGAGTGGTGGGGGAAGGGGGGGGGGGGGGGGGGGGGGAGGGCGGGGGATAGGTAAAAAGACGAAAGGAGAAAGGAATAAAAAGGCAGACAGAGAATGAAATACAGAAACAAACGGGGAAACAAACTGTAACACAATAGGAGAGAGAGAGGGGGGGGGGGGAGGCAATGACAGAGAGGATGTGTGTGAGAGAGAGAGGGCAAGAGACAGACAGACAAAGACACAGAGACACAGAGAGAGGGACAGAAACGAGAAAAGAAAAAAAAAGACCCAAAACATGAAATGCAAAAATAGGCTACCTCGTGACATACCAGGCTCTTGAACGAAGAAACGGTAAATGTCACAAAATTGAACAGAGCAATACACAGCAGCTGAATGTCTCTTTAGCTTTAAAAAACAAAACAACACACAACAACAAAAGCAAAACAAAACAAAAAAGAACATTAATGAAGGCATGCACAGCCTGTAGGGGTAGGGGCATGACTTATTGATCTCCTCGTGATGCATGCATACCGCTGTTATGTGCAGATAACACCGACAACGCTATTCACGGCAAGCGGGGACAAACGAAAGCCTACGAACCCAAAAAGAGAGAGACAAGAGGAATGTGGAAGGGAGAGAATAGGAGAATCAGAGACAGAGACAGAGAGAGAGAGAGACAGAGAGAGAGAGAGAAAAGAGAGAAAGGAGAGAGAGAGAGAGGAAGAGAGAGAGAAGAGAAGATGAGAGAGAGAAGAGAGAGGAGAGAGAGAGAGAGAGAGAGAGAGAGAGAAGAGAAGGAGAGAGAGAGAGAGAAGTGACAGACAAAACAGAGACTGAAATAGACAGGGAGAGAAGACAGAGAGACGAAAAACAGATACAAAAAGGCCAGGGAAGAGGGGTGAGAGATGGGAGAAAGAGAGAAGGGACGGCGGGAGAGAGAGAAGACAGGGAGGGGGCGGGGGGGGGAAAGACAGAGAGGAAGAAGAGAGAGGAGGGGGGGGTGGGGGGGGGGGGGAGGGGAAGAAAGAGAGGATAGGGGGAAAGGAGGGAAACAGATAGAGGGATGGAGTGGGGGAGACAGTGAGAGAGGGGGAAGAGAGGAAAGAGGGAAAGAGAGGGGACAGAGGGAAGAGAGGAAAGCGAGGGAAGTGAGTGAGATGGAGAGACCGTGGAGCTAAAGAGTGAGGAGAGTGAGAGAGAGTGAGAGAGAGAGAGAGAGGAGAGAGAGAGAGAGAGGGAGGAGAGAGATGAGAGAGAGAAGAGAGAGAGAGAGAGAGAGAGAGAGAGAGAGAGAGAGAGATGGTGAGACTACAGTAGCAGAGAAAGAAACAACTAGAAAATGGAAGAGCAATGTAAACAGTTGATCAATAACAAGTCCCCTGGGAAAGCTACAAATTGAGCTGAAAGGAAATAATGGAATGTGCCATTGAATAAACCGACAAAAATATGCAAACCAGCGCAATATTCCATCTATTGTTTCTTCCATATTTACACGGAATCAAAACATTTCATGTCAGTAAAACAAATATTGCAAATGTTTCACGAAGGGGGATGGGAGGGGGAGGGGGGAGAGACAGACAGACAGACAGACAGACAGTGTGTGCGTGTGCGCTTGTGTATGTATTTGTGTAAGTATGTGTGTATGTATTTGTGTGCGTGCGTGCGTGCGCGCTCGTGTGTGTGTGTGTGTTTGTGTGTATGAACACACGCATGCTCTTGCACTCTTTAGCCTTGTTTGACAAACTCAAACTAGGAAGTAACAGTGAGCTGCATGACCATGAGCGGGTACAGAGAGCTATGAATTAAGCACCAGCCACATAATCATTATATGAAGTGGTGGACAAGGAAGCCTTTGAATTGTTCAACAACACGTCATTCAGCTATGACTTTACTGGCACCTAATATCATACGCAGTTTCACCACACATGGAAGGCATTCATCTCATCTGTCTATCTCTTGTCTGTCTGTAGGTCAATCAGTTGGTTGGTTGGTCGGTCAGATTCTCTGCCTCTCTCGGGCAGAAAGGCAGAGGAGAGAAGCACATAGAAATAATATAAAAAGCAAAGAAAAAACAGAGGGAGAGAGAGATCGGGGTACAGAGAGGGGGAAGAGAGAGGGGGAGAGAGGTGGGTTAGAGAGTGTGTGGGGGGTGGGGGGGTGGGGAGTGGGGGTGACAGACAAGAGAGCGTGAGTGAACAAAATAGAGACAGACAGACAGTCAGACAGACAGAGAAAGAGATACATACACAGACACAGAGAGAGACTGACGAAAGAGCATGGGGGGAGAGAGCCCCAACTATCAGCCTACACATCGACCGCAAAGTGCAGTGACCCTCAATCGATTGCAGGGGTGTGCCGGGTGCCGACAAGAGCTGTAAATGTAGTGTGGACTCTTTTCAGACCCCCCTCTTCCCCCAACAGGCGAGGAAGGGTGCCTGTGGTCAGAGAGACTAGACTACTACCCCCTCTAATGGTTTGGTCAGTAATCGATAGACCCTTCCGCCTTGCTGGACTTGTCCACGGATCATCACACACACACACACACACACACACACACACACACACACACACACACACACACACACACACACACACACACATAATCTTATTTATACACCCACACCCACTGCTCTGGACATCCTCTACTTGTCTCTATCCCCATTGTATCTCTACTGGTTCTGCTGTGACTCGACTGTTAGTGGTAGTGCTGGGGAAATCTACCATTTTATTATAATTGTGTGTGTGTGGTGTGTTGTGTGTGGTGTGTGTGGTGGTGTTGTGGGGTGTGGTCGGTGTGTGTGTGTGTGTGTGTGGTGGTGTGGTGTGTGCGTGTGCGTGGTGGTGTGTGTGTGTGTGTGTGTCTTCGACGTTCCGTTTCATTCTTCTTGGCCATTTCGTTCAATTCCGTTCATTTTTCTAACATGATTTTTCTAAGTTCCCATTCCATCACACCCGTCTACGTCTTTCTACCTCCCTCCACATATAAAATGCGGCGCGCAACTTTCTACCATCACACACCTTACACACAACACACATACCATACACACACACACACCACACACACACACACCACACACCACACACACATTTATTATATACACGCGCACGCGCCAGCAACAATAAGTATCTGATGGGAACTGGGTTTGTATTATCGCTTTTCACATTTACAGCATCTCTCCCAAGCATCCACACTGGAGAATCCACTGGAGAAGGATACAAAGGTACATAGCCAAACAAAAACGAAACACAAAAGACAAGGAGAAGACGTATTTTCAAAGAATGGATGAAAGTCTTCTTTCCACCTCCTCCTTTCCATGAAAATAAACTTCACATTTTTTTAAAATTATCACCTATAATCTTCTGCTGTGTGCCTCTCCATCACTGTAATCAGCGGTAGATCTTTCCACTATCAAGCGTACTTATCTAAGAATGAATGAATGAATGGACCTATTCACAGGAGATTTCAAGTTTCTAAGAATCATCACAAAGGATGGTTCCCTTCGTTATCTTGTCCTCCTCGCTTTTCTTTCGCACTCGTGTGTGTGTGTGTGTGTGTGTGTGTGTGTGTGTGTGTGTGTGTGTGTGGTGGTAGGTGTAGGGCGGCTGTCTGTATGTCTATCTTTCACCTAGTCTCTCAATGGCCATGGGATTTTTTATTAAGCTTCTATGTATGCTCTTACGAATCAAATTGCATACACTTTCATTAGATGCTTAGGATCACAACATCCAAGTTGATTAAAGAGCTAAAACATGCACAGTAACATGTTTGTTGTACATTTCTATCATTAGTGCTTATAATCTATACAGGCTTGTCAGTTTCAGTAATTACTCTTGGATCGGGTTCAGTAATGCATTATCCTCATTACTCACATTTTCTGGCATGAGAATGAAACACAATTAGCACCACTGTTAACACAGTCACTAAAATAATAGAAAATGCGAACAAGTTTTCGGATACTGAAAGGACAATGCTATTTTAAGAATCAGAATGAATATATGTTCAAATGTGACAGAAATCAATTTGTATGTACTTTTAATTTCCTAATGCCACTATTACTGTTAACACAGTAACTGAAGTGATGGAAAATTCGTACACGTTTTCGGATATTGAAAGAATATTTAGATTGTAAGAATCAGAATGAATACAGTATGTTCAAACGTGACAGAAATTATTTCATATGTACTTTTACTTTCCCAATGCTACAATACACACCCGCTGTGAGTTTTCAGTTTCAAAGCAAAAAGAGAGAAGAAGATTAAGAAAAAACCCAACAACAACAATCATACAAATATCAGTAAATACGATTTTTGTAGTAAGCAAGCAGATTCTACTTTCGTAATATTTGTGTCTATTTTATCACTCGTATTCATAACGATAAAAACATCATTCAAACTGCGACTAAATGATAGTTTTCTTCAAAGGTTAATGCTTATCAAAAACGTTAATACTAGTAAATGTTACTGAACACTACTACAAAAAAATCAGAAGGCTCTACATAAGCAAAGCATATTTTCACAAAGGCATAAGATAAACATGTAAATCATTCACTTGGTGATTTTCGATAGTCTTTCTAAATACACTCGTCCGACATGTCTCTCTTTTTTTTTAATTTTCGGCGCGCGCGCGCGCGCGTGTGTGTGTGTGTGTGTGTGTGTGTGTGTGTGTGTGTGTGTGTGTGTGTGTGTGTGTGTGTGTGTGTGTGTGTGTGTGGTGGTGTGCGTGTGGTGTGTGAGCAAGTGCATGTGTAAGCGCGCGCGCGCGCATGTGTGTGTGTGTGTGATGTTAAATCAAACCCCAGAAATTTAACCAAATAGCCATTTTACAAAACAACTTTCATCTCAGATTTACCCTTCTTGGTTGATAGCATCTGCTTTGTTTTCATCAGTTTTTCTCAGCTTTTTTTTTTCCTGGTGATCAACACCAAGCAAACAACTGCGTACTTTATTACCACTCCCTTTGGGAGCTGTAACCCATGTTCCATAGCTACAAAAGCAGTCGCATGCGCACGCGCGCGCGCACACACACATACACTCACACACACTCACACACACACACGCACGCACGCGCACACAGGGTGACAAAATCACCAATGGGAGAGGATAGATGGAAGGACTGAGGGAAGTACCAAAGTATCAAATCAAGATGTATCAACCTGAGAAATAAAAACATATCTCGTTTGCTTCTGAGCTCAGAAAGCTATGGGCATAGATCCAGCTGTCTTACCATTGTCGTCTGCTTCTCTTCCTAGACATGTTACATTTTTGTCGCCCCCCACCTCCCTTTTTGTGTGTGTTTGGTATACATTAAACAAAAACTAACCAGGTCGCATTGCCTATCGCCCCCATGCAGGTAGTGTTTTCCCCTCACCCTCTTTGCTACCACTAAAGCATCAAAAGAGCTACATTGGGGTATAGGAGGTATCTAGTGAAGCAGACAATAACCATATCTAACCCATCTACACTAACTTGATCCTAGACAGAACAGGAGTCACATAGACATTATTTGGGGGGTAAAGTAACTAAAAGCTTTCAGACCACACTGACAAACCCACAAAAGAAAGAACGCCAAGAATGTCTGTACCGGCCAAGGTAACATGATCCCAGGTAAACAGCTTTCAACGTGGCCGCAGACTGTATTTTGCCAAAAAATATATATATTTCTTTCTTGTATCTAAGTAAACTGGTATTTATCGACAAGCAAACAAAGATATCATCTATGTTAAATGATATACATATTGTGATATGGATTGTTTGTTCGGTATAGTGTCTGTACTTGGAACTTTGTTATCAATGGCTTTCAGTGCATGTTGCACAATACTGTTTACTCTGTTATGATAAATTTATATACTAAATACATGCTAACTCATTATCCTTTGTCAAGATCTACCACAACGCAAGCACGAAAATCTGATCCTCAGCAAATCAGTCCCTATTATGTGCAATTCCATGATCTCATTAATTTTTATCACTGTTTTAAAAAGTGATGGAACCACTTAATGCGTCTATTAATTCAGTACAACCTGTTTGCTGTGACAGTTTTTCTCACACGGTTTTATTTGACATTGGTATTTTCTTATCCTTGATTTAAAAAAAAAATTTTTTTAACTTTTCATTTGGTGCTTGCATTTAAAAAGTGACACAAGTGAGTCACCAAAAAACCACATGTGCAATGGGTAAAGTTCAAGCACTGAAGCAGAAATACTGTGTTTTTTAGAATCTGAAAGGGGTAAAGGGGGTTGGCGGGTGAAAATAAAAAAAGGAGTCAAGAGGAAGTGAACATATCTCCTATGTTCAAACATCCTGTACATGTATGCTACACATTCTACTTATGCACGTTTTCCTTCATGAATTACTGCTATAGTTCTGCTTCTCCGATATAAATCAAAGCCAGCTTCTGAGAAAGCGCACTACTAGGCCTATGATGCTTCAGCTCCCTTCCCACTGCTCTCTGTACTGTGCTGTACTGCTCCTGCCGGAATTCTTAGTAGTAGGCAGAGCAACTGAAATTCAACACCCGTGAATTTGGTATGTCAAGGCGGCAGAAGCAGGAGACAGCTGCGCTTATGTCAAGAAGCCAGACAAACGAAAAGTTCAAACTCACCGACAACATCTGTAACTGTTATCACAAAGAACAGACACATGTGCATTTCTGTTATTTACAAGGAAAAGACACAAGAATGTACAACACGACTAAAAGACACCCCCGCCCCCCTTTTTCAACAAACAACAAAAAGCGGCAAAAAGACTAACACCAGTCCTGCGACCAATATTTTATGAAAACAGGGAAAAGTGAAATTTACACAACATAACTGAACAATTCAGCCGCGATGATAAGCACATTTTGTGACTAGAATATGTGTGTGTGTGTGTGTGTGTGTGTGTGTGTGTGTGTGTGTGTGTGTGTGTGTGTGGAGAGAGAGAGAGAGAGAGAGAGAGTGGTGTGTGTGTGTGTGTGTGTGTGTGTGTGTGTGTGTGTGTGTGTGTGTGGTGTGTGTGTGTGTGTCAGGGCGCGGGCGCGCGCATGTAAATAGCAAGGGTATGTCTGATAACTAACACATTTACTTTGTTTCTGTTTCTTGAAGGTATTAAGGAGTCAAAGGCAGAGAGAACAATAACCATGAACTATAATGAGGGAGAAAATGAAACGGAACACAAACTTGGCAGATTTGTGCAAGTCTGTGGATGCAAAACAGTGAGGAGGAAAGGGGGCGGGGAGGGGCTGAAAGAGAGGGAAAACGAGAGGGATGGAAAACAGCGTTAGGCCTCGCGAGTATGAGTGGAGGGAGAGAAAAAACCCAAACCAGTTACACTTGAAAGAAAATGTCGGAAATCATAAAAACACAGTAGGCGGGGGAAGACATAAACTCCAAACAGAAGGCAGTAGGACATAAAATAAAAGACGGGAGGGCAACATCTCTATGAACAAAAATCTTTAAAAACACCTACGACATGTAAAGAACGGGCAACACATTAAATACATTAGTAGTACGACAGTCAACCACTAAACACAAGTCATTATACAGAGAAACCGGATGGAACTAGCTCACAAACAACTGACTATCAACAAAGCAATCACAACAAACAAACCACACACAAAAAACCTACGAGACCTGAACTGCCAATAAACCATCTGTAAAGTGAGAAAAAAATAGGGGAAGAACGATAAACGGAATACAATAGCAACAGCACTTACTCTCTTTTTGCTGCAGTAAATCTGCCACTTCTTCTCAGGAGGCAAGCTGTATAAAGCATCTCTGTGTGGTTTGTCTAAGTCAAGTTCCACCTGAAAAAGAAACACATGGTATAAACAGCCTCGCACTTTATAAGCAACAACAACAATTAAACAGTAAAAGCGTTTCAATTGTACTCAGAGAGAATTGATTAAATAGATACAGGCAATTAACAAAGAGAAAAAGTAGAAAGGGTCTAATTTTTTTTAATGAAAAAGGAAGGAATAAAAAGACTGATAGACAAAAGGAAATTAAACAGCACATAGTTTCCAGAGGAACTGTACATTCTGAAAGAGCTCCATAAATCATCATCACATTGGAGAAGTGGATGGTACAGTCCCACTGATACTCTGTAAGAACTTGACAAAGATTCGTGTGCACATGAGAGAGAGAGAGAGAGAGAGAGAGAGAGAGAGAGAGAGAGAGAGAGAGAGAGAGAGAGAGAGAGAGAGAGAGGAGAGAGAGAGAGAGAGAGAGAGAGAGAGGGAGGGAGGGAGAGAGAGAGAGAGAGAGAGTTGGGGGGGTGGGGCGGGAGTGTTCTCTTTCTCCTCTCTGGCAACCGACTTTTCATCTTTATGGCAACCAAACACACCTTCGATGTGGATATCTTAATTTTTTTTTAAATAACAAATTAATTCAGTTATCAAATACATTGTATCAATCATGACAATTACTGAAACTACGCTACAATTAAGTCTTGCATTACAACTGACCCTTACCTAATGACTTACTGTTTAAATAACGAAGTCACGACACACCAGTGCATGGGGGAAAGAGACAAAGAAGACACAGACCGTTGAACTCTCAAATCTTTTGAAAAGACAACAAAGATATGGACACAATACTTCCAAACAGTAACAAACCACCAAGCTATTTGCAACAAGTGCATTCAGATAAATACATGTCAAGATACTACTGATTTAAACTTACCACAAGTTCTTCGAACTTCGCATTGAGCTCGTTCTCGTCCGTGGGCATGGGAATGTCCACCATGACTGGTTTCAGTGGGGTATCATAGTCCATTCCAAACTTGATCTCGGGTGGCCCCCTGCCACCCAGGCACCAACACAAACTCCCTCCCGCTGGCATCGTGACTGACTTTCAGGGCACAAGCACTGTGGAATCGAATGTAGGGGGGAAAATCAACATCTATGATTGATGTGCATAACTATATATATATATATACATACACAGATAACTATAGACAAGACAGAGTACCAATGTCAAAAGTAAAGTTGGATGAGGAATTAGCCTAAGTAGAAAGCAACTGTATTCAATGCAGATCTATGAATTAAACATTCGTTACCAAATTTCGGTTTTGGACCACGACACACGCACGTAAGCACGAACGCACGCACGCACGCACGAACACACACACACGCGCGCGCGCGCATGCACACACACACGCGCGCGCATGCACACACACATTCATAATGAGGCAACAATCACTTTATCATTTAGCGATACAGTATTACTGACGGAGTACAAAGCTACAGATTATTTGTAACAGCATCTTTGCCTGTACCACAACATTGAAATAAAGAAAGTGGAACTTGAATCTGTACTTTACGTAACTACATCAATGGTTCGTGTGTGTAGTGTGTGTGTGTGTGTGGTGTGTGTGTGTGTGCGTGCGTGCACGTGCGTGTGGTGGTGTGTGTGTGTGCGTGCGTGCGTGCACGTGCGTGTGTGTGTGTGAGTGTATGTGTGTTGTGTGTATGTGTGTGTGTGTGTGTGTGTATGAGCGCACGTGTGTATGTGTGTGTGTCTATGTTTGTATGTAAGCACCAGTCAGTGTGCACGTGCCGAGTTGCATTCGTGTAAGTTTGTTTCCCCGAACTTGATGCGAATGGTGATCCACAAAGGTCACAAGAGCACGCAAATGCTAACAGACGCGAACCTTGAGTGTCGGTGTCAGATGTCGAGCAAGAGCACTTGAGTGATCTGTTGTACATACCCACTGTTTAGCAACACACACACACACACACACACACACACACACACACACACACACACACACACACACACACACACATTATCCCCTGTCTAATATCACTAAGAGTGAACAGACGTTAAATTGAAGACAACAACACAACAACACATTATCCCCGAAATAAAAGAATAAAATAAAAAATAAATTTAAAAACACAACACACACACACACACACACACACACACACACACACACACACACACCACACACAGGGCTAACAGATATACACAGTTAAGAAGAAACAGCAACAACACCAAAAAATCAGATACACGAGAAGACCGAAAACGTACACAGAGGGATACTTGATACTTGTATTAAATGCTTTGAGGTAAACAAGTTACATCAGAAGAACGAAATCATTAAAAATAGTTCTTTGTTACTGCCATTCTATTAGCTGTTAAACTCTCAACTGAAAAGTACAGCTGGGATAAAGGAACTGAAAAGGTTGACCCCCCCCCCCCTTCCCCCCTTTTCACACACACACACACACACACACAAGCACACACACACACACACACACACACACACACACACACACACACACACACACACACACACACACACACACACACACAGGGCTAACAAAGATGCACTGTTAAGAAGAAACAGCAGCAACACCAAGAAATCAGATAGACGAGAAGGCCAAAAACGTACGAAGATTGATATTCTATACTTCTATTTAAAAATGCTTTGAGATAAACAAGTTATATCAGAAAGAATGAAATCATTTTAAAAATCGTTCTTCTTAATTACTGCATTGTATCGAGGGAGGAAAAACCCTCCATAAACTTTTACCAAATTCTCACGTGAAAAGCACAGCTGGGATAAAGGAACTGGAAAGGTTGAAAACCCATCCAACCTCACACACACACACACACAAAATCACCTCTCTCTCTCTCTTTCTTAAGAAAACAGAGAAGGTGACCCACAGATAGCGAAAGAAATGGGTGGAACACGTCACTGGATGAGCCATCCAACACCCCCCCCCCCCCCCCCCCCCCCCCCCCCCCCCAAAAGTGTTGCTAAAACGTAGGCACTGGCACACAATCGCCACAAACAAGTCGAGTGCTGTGCTGTTGACAGTGCAGCGCCCCTCGGTTACGGGATTAATATAGCAGAAAGTGGAATAACAATAATGCCACTATTCGTGATGAATTGTATATACATACCTTATTCACAAAAAACGTAGATGTTGTCATTCTTGACATCTCTCTCTCTCTCTCTCTCTCTCTCTCTCTCTCTCTCTCTCTCTCTCTCTCTCTCTCTCTCTCTCTCTCTCTCACACACACACACACACACAACACACACACACACACACACACACACACACACACACACACACACACACACACTCACTCACTCACTCACTCACTCACTCACTCATTCTTTCTTTCTCTCATTATACTGCTTCTGTTATACTGCTACTTAAAGTCAAAAAAGCATTCTTGATCGCAAAGACTAGTACAATAGGTAGACCAAGGAGAAAAAAGTCTCTAGACTAAAATCTCACTGTCATTATATTTTTCAGTATCTCCGACTCTTCCTTGCATTGAATCTTTGTCCAAGCTAAAAGCTCTTCATTCTGAGAGGAAGCGAAACAAAGACGATAAAGAAACAGAAGAAAGAGACTGACCACTCTCAAGGCAGAGAGAAAGATTACAAAAAGCCAAGTTAGCATACCTGACAGTAGGCTACAACGGTACACCTACATCCCTAACACAACAGAGCCGTGGAAACAAATCATGTGCCTCTGTTACACAACCTAGTATGAAGTCAAACAATATCACTCCAAATCGATCCCAGAACAAACTGTGTGGGCAATTTCCTCCTGACGTCCACTTTGTAGTCTATTCTTAACCCCAGAAAGCCGGGAACAACATAGAACCCAGTAGCACAAGTCAGTCAAAACAACCTGTTAATCTCGCTGCAAACGTGCAAGAACTTACTGAGAAAACAACCACCAGACCAGGACTAATGAAACACAAATATTGCATCTCCGGATCAGGGAAACTCGTACACGAACGTTGACAGTGTAATTCAGCATTGTACGTCCATTGACACTTTATACGCACTACTATTTTGAAAAGTCAGTAGTGGGTGTGGGTGTAGGTTTACGTTTGTATTGTGCACAAGGTATGAAAGGGGCCACTTTTCTTGCAAATTTTATGTCCTTAAATATGAAACTAGTGAGGTCCAAGCACTTAAGCCTACTAGGCCACTTCCCCTGACCATCAGCACGTAAGTGTAACCCAACATGACTTCTTTGTTGACCAAAGTTTACTTCCAAATAGACCCAAAACTAACTCAAGCCAACAATATTACCAATTTTACGTACTATCAAAAAGAATACAATTTTATCTTCAATGCCACCAGAAAGCGCGCTTTTGTGTTTGTTTTAAGTATATATTATATACTGCCTTTGTCGGCACCATGCTCGTGCCTGAGCTCGCGTTTTCATACGCATCATTCACATTGGCAAATTCATGTTATATCTAGGGCAAGTATGTACAAGTGTGCCGTGTACTAATAAGCGGAAGCACTTATACTGATTTGCCTGAAAGTGGGCTTCGAATCGAGAACGCGAACAACTCTACAAGTGCGAACACTGACTTATGTCCATGTTCAAATAGTTATGCATGTATGCGCGCGTGTCTGCGGCAGACGGGTGAACTTATTAACTAGCTCTTAATCATGGTATTCAGAAAACTATCTACACACGCATGCATTTGTATGAACCGTTCCCTATCTCGAAGCTTGCCCCGGCCAAGCACGTTAACGTGTATCATATATACTTTAAACCGTAAGGCAAACAACTCCCTCTCTGTTATCAAACACACACGCGCGCACGCACACACACGCGCGCACACACACATTTTATTTTGCTTTTTTCATAGCATCTTTAGATCGTGGTGTGGCAATAATTATTTAGTTTTGCTAGAGGATACATAATTTTTGCTGAGAAATTTTTGTTTTAAAGTCCTACATTCCTACATAATATGTGAAAATATCAAGAAAAAACCCATGTTCATCTTTACGCATGGTATTTTTCCCATATAACTGTTGCTGATTTTGTATTTTTTTAAAACCTGACACTTTAAAATTGTGAATTTTTAAAAATCTCAACTAAACCTGGTATAAATGTCTCATCTTAGGGCTCTTACCCGATTTCTATTGATCTTTTTATATCTTAAAAAAACTAACACTTAAAAATTGGAGCTTTTAAAAACATTTTGACTACACTTAGGGTGAATGCTCATCATTTGGCTGTAGAATCTTAGTGTGACACTGGCACTTAGCGGATAGGGCCAAAAGTCCCTTGATAAGAAACATCAATATGTTCATTCTTAATAATAAAAGAGCAGCAAGCTACATCATGGTCAGTTCATATAGCTTTTCAGACTTGTCTTCTTGGTCTGTCTTATAGACAGTACAGTGCAACAGAAAAACTGACCTATACGACCTATCCTCCACACTTGCCTTCTTCTGCAGGAGTCATACAACAGTTCTACAGTGGATCCCTTCCAAATGCAAAGTGCTTGGCAACGAGACTGCTGACTTTCTGGCGAAAGAAGGCACAAGGCAAAACCAGTAGGATAGATCTGACCTAGCCAGACCATTATCAAAGCCAAGCAAGAGGTGTTAATATAACACCATCCAAACTTCAACAGGTCAGACCCCAACTGCCTACAGGCACGTCGGGAGCAGGTCTGGATATTCAGACTCAGGATAGGCTACAGCCACGTAAACTACCATATGTATATGAAAATCCACATAGGCCACACAGAGCAGTGCCCTTGCAACACTGGCAGCCAGACAACAGAATATGTGCTGCAGTCCTGCCCGCTACATGAGGCACTCCAAAAGAGGATCGGGCCTGATCCCACCCCAGAGGCCAAGAAGTTCTATGGAGACAGGAAGGACCTACAACGTACGGCTGCCTTCATCACAGAGACTAAGCTGTGCATCTGACGACTCCCCACTCCCACCCCCGCCCCCATCCCCCAACCAAAAAACAAATACACACACAAAAAACTTGACAGTATAATTAGGAAAACTTTTCTAATTCTTGAAATCTTACTGGTTGGTAGTAGTGGAACGGGAGGATAACAAAGGGAACAAACAAAACTATCAACAAAATTTAAAATGAATGAATGTATCTATAACTTGAAATACTGAAATTATAAATGACCTAGATTAAAAACTGGATCCTATATCAAGACAATTACAATAGTCTAAATATGAGCTGCATTTTTTTTATACAAAAAGCGTACGCAAAAATGACGATAACTTTTGACAAAACCGGCATATACGAAAAAAATGGGGGGGTTGTTTTGTTTTTGTTTTTTAAAATCTAAATCGTCAGAGTGCACATTGTCTCTGCCTTTCTCTTCCTCTCTCGCTTTCTCCCCCATTTGAATGTTGATAACTCTCCCTCTTTCTCTTCCGCCTCCCACACTTTCGAAGGGGTTTTTGTTGTTGTTTTTATAATCTACTTTCATGTGCTCATTTTCTTCGTCGTGTATTTTATGTACTTTTGAACATGATAACTGTTTTCTTTCTTTCCATCCAAAAACAGCTTTTTTTCTCATCTTGATTTTTAAAAAAAATTCTGATATTACTGTGTGATTCTATTCCAGACCTTTGTCTCGTTTTTTGCTTTTTATTATCATCAACATTCCTTGACTAAGGGCTGGATGTAAGCAGCCATCGTGTGTACTTATTCTTTTCCATGAATTAAAAAAATAATTAATTCTCGCTCTCTCTCCA
>CM054137.1:43975111-44007611 GCA_028751875.1 Rapana venosa
GTTTGGATATGCTTGGCTGCATCACAAAAAGTTAGTTCTCCAGTCAGAGACTGTAGTTAAAAAGAAGAGGAGATCCCCCACCCTCTCCTTCCTGGTTCAGGCTCCGCCCTTCACTCTGGGTATAAGCATATTCGCGTTGATAGAAACCAACTGATAAAATATGGAGAGAGAGAGAGAGAGAGAGAGAGAGAGAGAGAGTGTGTGTGTGTGTGTGTGTGTGTGTGCATCTCAAGTCTTCAAGGTTCAATGCAGTTTGATTTACAGCTCTTATGATGACTTGGGTGCTGATTACCAAAGGAAAACAAACAACAAAACAATAACAGGATGATTATATAAATGTTTTCCATATAGATCTAGATTCCTTCTCATCACAGTAAGCTAAGCAAACTCACATCAGTACCTGACTATCGAAACTAAGACAATGTCATCTGTAGATGTCTTATCGATTTTGATCGTCTTTGGCCAGCCTGACGTGTTATGTCCCTTTGCTGTCAATATGAGAGATAGAGGCCCTTTTGTTGTGGTAAGCTTTTGAGCCCATTCACCAGGGGATAGTGGGAAGGGGACTGGGCACAAAACATTCAACTAAAAGCAAAAAACAGTTTCACAACAGCCCAAATAATCATCATGACATGGATTTCATATCATGCTTTAACAGCTGCAACAAAACATAGATATCATAAGCAAACTTTTTTTTTTGGCAGAGAGAAAAAATTAACAATGAAGAAACTTATTGCTGTTAAAGCTTTAGATCTATTGGCCAGAGTCAGCAGTGCGTCACAAAAACCATTGAGACACAGGTGTTTTTTTGTTTGTTTTGTTAAAATGTTTTATGTCATGTACTACAAAACTAACTCTGAGAGAGAGAGAGAGAGGTGGGGGGGGGGGGGGGGGGGGGGGGCACTGAAAATGTTCCCTGTCATTGCTAACAAAAGCCTTTTGACAAGAGGGGTGGCAATTCATAGCAGTACGAGAACTGATAAAACAGGGATGGCAATTCATAGCAGTACGAGAACTGATAAAACAAACACCCATATACTATAGGCCTAAGCCTAATCCTTCTCCTGGCTGACTGTTTACATCAAAGAACACACATACACACACACACTTTTAGAGAACGTGGTAGGTTTATGGTCAATATAGATACTTTTGTTCCCATTGTAAAATACTGATATAGACTAATATATCCCTGTCTTATAGGCCTAGTAGATACCCTAAAGGCTAAATAATGTTACAAACTGTTGCAAATGCATGATCAATCTGGTAGATGTACGGCCAACTGGGCTACTCAAATATGATAGGCCTAAGAGTAGGCCTACTCCTGGAAGCAATTGGCTTTTGCTTTGCTGGGAAATGCAGGATATTAATAATAATAATAATAATAATAAATGGAATTTATATAGCGCTATATCTTGCAGAGACAAATCAAAGCCCTTGGACTCAACTCAAAATATTGGAAGTGTATGTGCTTCCTGTCTGAATTTCAATAACATTTTATACCAAGAATGGCATGATTCCCTTTTATAACATGCTGATCACTGCACGTACCACCCAGAACTGGTAGGAGCTAACTAACTGTAAGTCAACTGAATCTACGTGAACACCGTCGTGTTGTGTGTTTACTGATGTGCAATAAATTGCCTCTGAATAGCATGATCCACCCAAATCAACAAATGAAAGACCTAATCTGTAAACAACGTGACAAAGTATTCAAAATCTGTAAACGTTTCATGTTGGTCTGTCCAAAATGTATTATTCTTCGTAAAAAGTTTTACCACAGTTTCCCATCAGAATTTAAGTTACAGTTACTATGGAACAACATGACAGAGAAATCAGTTTTCAAAGTTGTTGTGTACATTGTGTTGTGCACACAGAGCCTCGGTTTATAGTCTCATCCGATGGACTTTAACATTCAGATCGATTTTCTTGTCAAACTGGAAAGAAAGAGCAAGGCTGGAATCGAACCCAGAGCCTCACGGTTTTCTTGTAAGGCAGGTGAGCGTCTTAATCGTCCTGCCACCTTTCTATTATCTCTATGATTTGTCAGCAAATTAATGTCAATCTGCCTTCTAGAGCTGTGGACAGTTATAATAATAATAATAATAATAATAATAATAATAATGTATGGAATTCATATAGCGCTGAATCTTGTAAAGCAACAAATCAAAGCGCTCAGATTTCATTTCATACCACTTTAAGTCACGGCAGATTTCTCTCCGTGAAATTCGGGCTGCTCTCCCCGGGGAGAGCGGGAGAGCGCGTCGCCACAAGCGCAGCGCCACCTTTTTTTTTTTTCATGTCTGCACACTTCAGACCCGGACTTTTCGCTTTCTAGACAGGCGCGTTACCTCTAGACCACCGCATCGTCTGTTTTCCACCGTCCGATCGCCACATTCGCTGCAGTTATACAAACTTATGTGTGAGACTAACACCCTCAATCGCCTACTCACTATATCAGTCCTAACACACACACACACACACACACACACACACGCGCGCGCGCTAAATAATATTCGATAGGCCTACTGCCCCCGCTCAGAGGGAAGGAAATAGGGAAATGGGTCTAGATGAAGAGGAAAGAGGATGAAGTATAATTAATGAGGGGGCAAAAGGCAATGCCTAATGACAGGAAATAAGAAAGAAATGAAAGAACGCAAGGCTGAACTGCCACGTAGAGCGAATAGAAATAACCTAAAATGGGAATACTGGGACCGGCTAAGGACAAAAATAAAAAGGCAAAAACTTCATTCAGTTCAGTTTTGATAAACAACAACAATAAAATCAGCAACATCACAAAATATGTAACTCTCGGCTCACATCAATCGACGCATCCAGTAGTTTTCATTGTTAAAAGTTACGCCATGATTAAACTATAGTCATAGCACCAAAGTACTGTTTGTATTTTTGTATTTTAAAATTTTAAAGGAAGGTTTATCAACTTTACTATGTAATTAAAGTCTAAAAAGTGTTCTATGTTACACAAGAACAATTCATCGGAATCAAGTACCGTCCAACTAATGTAGAATAGCACGCACATACCTAACTAAAGCCTAAAAAGTGTTCTATGTTACCAACAACGATTCATCTGAATCAAGCAACATTCTACTAATATAGAATAGAGCGCCCCCCCCCCCCCCCCCCACACCACACACACACTCATTCCTCTCTCTCTCTCTCCCTCTCTCTCTCTCTTCTCTCTCCACACACACACACACACACACACACATGCAGAACATTTTGCGTACACGCTAAAACCTATTCCGCTTTTCGGAAGAGTAGGACATTTGTGCCGGTGGGTTCAGACAAAATTTACAAAACGGCATACAGACGGGACTGGATGTTTAAAAAACCCACAAGAATACTTATTCCATTATCCTCGAAATGAAAGAACACACACACACACACATGCGCGCGCGTTTGCACGCTTATACTCATTGACAAATTGCATGCAGTTGATCTTTTCTCTCTGTGTGTCTCTTTCTCTCTCTCCCCCCCCCCCCCCCCCCCCCCCCCCCCCCCCCCATGAGTGTGTGTGTGTGTGTGTGTGTGTTGGTGTGGTACGCGTGCAACAGATTGAGTGAGAAAGAGCACGACTGGACACGTGCACGAGTTCGTCATGCGTTGGCTGGACGGGGGCTGCATGGGCCATTTGAAATAAGTGGAGACGGTTCAATGAGACACTTTGGACATAGGGCCTAGCTATATTTCACGTTACTGACTTTGAAACTATCACATTTCTGTTGCCTTGGTTGGGGTTTCCCTTTTGTTTGTTTTTTTGTTTGTTTGTTTTTGTTTATCTTGCTTTGTTTTGTAGTTACTCTTGTATTATTAACCTTGTAATAGTTAGCAGATCTCCGGTCTACATGAAATTCGGACAGTTCTCTACGCTAGTGCACCCACACCCGTTTTCTTCACATTTTTTCTTGTTGGTGGGTGTCACTTGCATCCCTAGATAAGTGTTTGTTTTGTTTTGTTCTCATAAGAAATTTGCCAACGCCAATTCTCTTGTTGCCCAGTATTCTCTCTCTCTCTCTCTCTCTCTCTCTCTCTCTCTCTCTCTCTCTCTCTCACACACACACACACACACATACACACGCGCGCGCGCGCGCACCTCTGTGTAGATGCACCGCAGGAAAACAATGTCATCACTGCATCGTTCTGTGTAACCAGTAGAGGCTTATGACCATGGCTGTACTAATTATGCCAAATTTACCCTATGTCTGAAATGCGGGAGAAATGGGTGATACAGAAACCTAAAAATGTACACAAAAAAGAAGAGTAATCCGCATGTAAAAATGGGTGATTTTTGGCTGTTGGAATTATGTTTTGATTTAATTGTGGCTTTGGCTTTCTTTGTCACAGCAAACGTGTTTGCTTTAAGCGTGGTCGGTCATAAGCGAGGGTTTTTTGCGTGTTTTTTGCGTGTCAATGTGACTATAAATCCCCCTCTTTTTTTCTATTTTTCGTTCTTTGACCAGCTTCTCTCCCCCCCCCCCCCCCCCCCAGCTTCTCCCCTCCCCCCTTCCCACGTAAAAATGAAAGAAATCCACTCTATATAATCTGCAGATATTTCATATCAAACAAACCAGCCGCAATCTTTGAGGTCTTCCCTCTGCACATTTTTCTGGCAGTAAGCGGTGTTTTATATGTCGAACGGCCACTTGGTGGTGATGAATAGCGCTGTAGTAGGCCTAATGTCGAGTGGAACTGACTGACAAACTGGCAGATGGGAGTGGGCACACGCTGAGAGGCACTGGTGTGGCGTCGTTAAGTGGATCTCAGTCACTAACTGGTACCGGCACAGTTAAATGCTTCGCAAGCCCTGTCCATAAATAACTAGAAATTTGTTTTAAACTGCGTAGCACATTGTCTTTGAATCAACATTGGCGTAAACACGGACCAATAAAAAAAATTAATTAAATAAAAACTCAATAGATGCTGCAGCTTTTACTTCTATCGACTTTGACCACTTGATGACAAAACCCACTTAACGACACAACACACGGGTCAGTGAGAGGGACTTCAGGCAGAGAGAAACCTTCGTGTTTGATGTCAACATATAGATGCCAGATGGTCACACTTACAGTGTCCATGGTTGTATGATGTCAACGATTTGCACCAATATTAATTTTATTATGAAAATATAGCCTATTCTTTCGATTGGTGTAAGTTTGTGGTAGTATCTCAAAGACGTTTTAGCTGTCGTCAACTACAGATATTGCGCTGACTGAAACATCCCACATGGTCTTACTATTACCACACCCCCAACCCTTTTAGGCCTAATTTTCCCGAGTAAGATATGACTTACGGATGGGAAAACATCTTCGCCCGAAACTGTGCAGGTAGGATATCCATACCATTTTCAGAGTCTGATTGTTCTCATACAGGTAGCGCCAAACGGTGCAATAATAGTCAAGTCAGAGTCTTAGTGCCACCAAATCCCGTTTTCATTGTTAATAATCCCGCCGACAACAGAACCTTACCGTGGTATCCGTCTCACGATTGGTGTGGTATGGCCGGATGTGGTGGTGATGATCGTGTGTGTGTGTGTGTGTGTGTCTGTGTGTGTCTGTGTGTGCCGTGTGTGCGCGCCCTGACTCCTGACAAAGACAAATCTACAAGAAAGAAGGATGTGCATCTTCTGAGTGATGGCAAGTTCGTTTCCCAGTTTGTTTTGGATCTTCCAAATAAATTTGTTCTCTTAAAAGTTAAGACCCCTCCCTCTCTCTCTCTTCTTCTCTCTCAACACGTACGCACGCACGCGCACGCTCATACACACACATACACACGACTAGACTGACCAAAGAGAGACCGACAGTCAGAGAAAGACAGAGAAAATAAATAAATCAGAGAGAAAGACAGAGAAACGGAGACAGAGAGAAAGACAGAGATAATATTTTCATTTAAATAGAAAATATTAAGTACAATGGTAGCTTCTTCTTTTTCTTTTCTTTTTTAATCCAGCCCTCAGCCAAAATCATATAAATAATAAAGCAATAAAGCAATGATGAGGGATTAAGCATTGCGAGCATAAAATGTTGATAAAATATAATATAGGAATCTGGAGAGAGAGAAAGAGAGAGAGAGAGAGAGGGAGAGAGAGAGAGAGAGATTGATAGAAAACCAACCAAACAACGCACAGATTCAAGGGGGCGTGTGAGGGGAGGGGAGGGGGGAAAGAGAGAGGGTGGAAAGAGAGAGGGGAGGGAGGGAGAGAGGAGAGAGAGGAGGGGGGGGAGACAGACAGACAGACAGACAGATACAGAGAGAGGGGGCGTGTGACGGGATGGGAGAGAGAGAGAGAGACAATTTGACAATATTTGACAATATTTTATTGTAATAAGCTGTTAAAGCCCATTTACAAGGGGACAGTGGGAAAGGGACTGGGCACAAAACACATAATTTCAGAAATACAGATGTATAATTTTTACAGCCCAAATGGTCGACATGGCATGGATTCCACGACATGGTGAAGTGTTTTACATTACGATTCAGATTAACTGGTGCCTAACACTTTCGCCCATTGCAAATGGGGAAAGGGGAGAGGGTAACAACAACCACAAACATTATATAAACACCGAGTCTGTGACAGGGCTTCCGTGTCCCTATGTTCCGTTTGATCTGGTAACTGCTCTTTCCAACACGTGAAAAACCTAACTCACAGTATGCCTAACCGTCCCGTTTTGCTCTCTCTCTCTCTCTCTCTCTCTCTCTCTCTCTCTCTCTCTCTCTCTCTCTCTCTCTCTCTCTCACATATGCACACACATATGCATGCACACACGCACACACGCGCACGCACACACGCTTGCACACACCACCAACAGCAAAAGCACACACACAAGCACGCACAAACACACGCTTGCACACACACACACGCCCGCGCACACACACACACACACACACAAACACACGCACGCACACACACATCCACACAGCGCGCACAAAGGGTGCGCGTGCACGCACACACACACACACACACACACACACACACACACACATGCACATAAACAGGCAACCAGAGTCACATCTAACCCAGAAAAAATCTGATCACATCCATCATAACATGTAAAACATCCAGTCCGGCATTAATTCTGTCTTTGATTCTTTCAGGATCGGCAGGTGTCCACAGCTGCAGCTTGGAATAAATGTCTTTTTCCTCCTGAGTCAGTTGCCTGATGTTCTTTTTTGCAAACCAAAAGTAATCTGCAGGATTGTAAGTGTCATCTGTCCAGATAAACTGAAAAATCATATCTTGACTTTCACAAATGATAGTGTCAGGTACGTCACCAGAGGTATACACATTAAAAAAGTCCTTGTTTCTAGAAACGTCCCTGAGATTTCTCTGCAGGGATCTGTTTCTCAGCCCACCCACATAGTTCTTTATCGTATCTCCACTGTAGCCTGCATCCCGAATCTGATCTAAATATTCGTCACAGTCCTCCCCCTCCATTGTAATGTCAGGTACAGGCACCTCAACCAGGTCAATTCCACCTTGTTGTTCAGCCACTGTGTCAGCTTCCAACACCGTGACAGCACGTGACGCACGGCGATAATCACGTGCGGGAAGCAGCAATTGCGAAGGTGTGTGGTTTGGAGAGGCTGGGGTGTTGGTGTGTGAGACAGACTGGGTGATGGGGGGTGTTGGCATAAACAAACTTGGCAAATGCCAACAATGCACTTGCCTTGTCTTCTTGCTTTTCTTCTGTCTGTCTCGTCTCCTCTGTCTGTCTCCTCGCCTCTGCCTGTCTCCTCTCCTCTGCCTGTCTCCTCTCCTCTGTCCTTCTTCGGTCCCTGTTGGTCTGACTGGGGGGCTTTCTGCGGAAGTACACAGGGGTTTGTTGACCCGCCATGTTTCCTTCACTTGAGCCAGCCTTTAGTCGCAATACAACTGTCGTTTGCTCGCCTTCTCCACAGACCTTCCATGAGGTGATGCAGTGTTGTTGCAGCAGGGCACCTAGCGTCACTTCCAGCGTTGTTGGCAACCCCACAACTGGCATGGTGCTGGTTTATTTGGTTATTTAAACACAAAATGTACGCAGCAAAATTTCGCCCTGCCTATATCCCGAGAGAGAGAGAGAGAGAGACAGAGACAGAGAGAGAGACAGAGAGAGACAGACAGACAGATCAGACAGACAGAGACAGAGACAGAGAGAGATTTGGAACACCAGTTAGGGAGATTAAAACCGAAGACTGAAGAACAGAGAAATGATGATAATGATGACGTTGTTGATATTAAGTTTTATTTTTAAATATAACAGGTAAACCATCATCATCATCTTCTTTTCTTCTCTTCTTCTTCTTCTTCTTTTGCGTCCCTAAACAATAACTTAGTTTCTCGTAGGGCCACACAAATACAATTATAGGCTGAAACGGTTTTAGCACTTGCTTTGGTCGTTTTTCAAAGTTGTTTTGTTTGTCCTTTTTCTTATTTGAGTGTGTGCGCGCGCGTGAGTGTTGTGTGTGTGTGTGTGTGTGTGTGTGTGTGTGTGTGTGTGTGTGTGTGTGTGTGTGGGTGGTGTGGTGAGAGAGAGAGAGTGGTGAGGTAGTGTGTGTGAGTGGAGTGTGTGTGTGTGTGTGTGTGTGTGTGTGTGTGGGGAGAGAGAGAGAGAGAGGGAGGAGAGGTGTGAGAGAGAGAGAGATGTGTGTGTGTGTGTGTGAGAGAGAGAGAGAGAGAGAGAGAGAGAGAGAGAGAGAAGAGAGAGAGAGAGAGAGAGAGAGGAGAGAGAGAGAGAGAGAGACGCACATAGCAACTGAATCCTGCACGTGAATATAAATTCTGTGTATGCGTGGATCTCAGGTTGTTTAGCTGGACCGGTTTGAACGTGCAATAGATACCGACTGAGAAACCGGCATCTCTTCGTGATTGCAACAATTTACTAGGCCTGTGCATCATTTTAGGGACCGATGCAATACAACACAAGAACAAAAATCTTCCACTGATTTGCAGCCAGCGCAGGCCTGCTCTTTGAATGATACGCACAACCCTCAAGAATCATGAAAATGGTGCTGAGAGAATGTGACACTACTGAATAAATTAATAAAATGATTTCTTTCTGCAACGTCCATCAAATACTGCCACTCTGTTTCATGCAGTTTGCTATCGTATTTTCGAAAGCTGTGCATAGGCAAACAGGTGCTCTACAAAATTGTGTTTAGATAACAGAAGCTTTACTTTACAGCGCATTAAAGATGCTCTTTTGTTCAGTGTCCCATGAGAAAAAAAAATAGCAGACGACAAATGTGTTCGATATGTTATGCTCGAAATGAATAATTAATTCTCCTTTTAGACAAGAGAAAATATCACACCCTGCTGAATATATTTTATTCCTTTAACTACAAACAAAAACCAACCTTTGATCACTGTTTTTCTGAAGAGAAATGTGTATCCATCATCTCACCACAGCCCACTCATGTCGTCTGTCAAACATTTCTGCCGCTGTGGCTTGGACATGGTTCGATTGGCAGAGCAGTAGATTTTTAGCCAATCAAAAGCTGGGTTGTTCTTACTGCGAGACTCCAATGTTTGGCATCATGGAGGAATGTGGTATAAACAGAATGAAAGAAATCTTATCATCGTTACAGTTTTAAAACTTTTCTTGTGGATCACTTTGTTTTCTTCGAACCAAAAGAGACAAAATAATCATGGTGAAGCAAACGATCAAGATTTTTGCAAGAGTGAAGCCGACAAAGCCTGGGAAAACTGGCGTAAGTTGCTAGAAAGGTAGAGACATGTAGAGACAGAACAGATGAGTTAGCAACGTAGACATTCTTCTCTCTTTCAATTTATTGAACTTTGATCTTTAAATTGAATCGACCAAAGATGATTAGGCACGTCACATTGAACTGTTTGCTATGTGTTTTAATGACTTTGGGAATCTTAGTTAAGTTCTAATTTGGAGCTTCTTCATCACGACCTATCAATGTCTGACCGTTCGTTTGTAATCCAAGCCACTTCTTTTGTTAAACCTCGAAGGGATTTTCGAAAGTGGTTTTGTATCTTACTTTAAACACAAATGGGATTTTATGTTAAGAAAACTACTAGCCCTCCTAACTGTACACTTTGAGTCGTCAGATCTGCATATATATAATAGTTAATACCCTCATCTGAAGTATTAATTAAAAACTGCAATTTGTTTTATTTGTAAAATACTTGGTTATGCCTTTGTTTTATTTGTGTCTGTGCTTGTGTACATGTATGTATGCTTGGCACATGCGTTCAGCTGGGCATTTGGTCCTGTGTTTTGTGTTTTGTTTTATGTGTGTGTGTAACTCTGTGTGTATGCACACCTGTGCATGCATGTATCTTTTGTGTGTGTGTTTTGACTTTTGTGTGTTTGTTCATTGCATCGTAACAAGTTTAGTCTTTTCATTCTGCTGACTATGATTATCTTCTGTTATTCTTATTGATTAAATGTATTTGATGTCCAGACTACTGCCGGGTTCTTAGGGTGGGGGAGTGGGGTGGAGTGAACCTAACAAAAATTGCAAAAACCATAAAAATGTTCTAAGTTTGTTGTACTGGATTAAATGAAGAAAATAATGAATGGAAAAAGCAGTCATCAAATTAATGTATTCTTTAATGTTAATGTGGTGAAAAAGTCTTTGACCATCCCTATATTATTAGTCTGACAAATTCAATTATAGGCAAGTTTTAATTGAAAATCATTAAATACATTTTTATTTGTAATCAACTTATCAAGCATGAAATTATCATTGACAATGAAAAACTGTGTATTTTATGTTTCAGCTCTATGAAGTTGATGAAGATGATGACAGTCTTCCTAGACTCACAGTCACAGTTCCAAGGGAGTATGCATCAGGGTTTGTCAACAACAAAAGAGAATCCTACAAATTTCGGTATGTGGTGTGCATCTAAGCATAAAATACTATTTTTTAAAACATATGTGTTATAATGTGTTTGTTTATGACCATCTGATTTAGAAACTGAAGTATGCAGTGTGCATACTGACAAAGAAGGCCTGATGTATTATCAGTTATGAACTATGCATTGCCCCTTTCCCCAACTTCCTTCTTTCTCCTTTATGTCCAATGTTGTTTAAATGGTAATTCAGTTACGAGGTAAAAAAAAAAAAAAGCCTTATTTCTATGTTTCCATCTCTTTGAATTCAAACACAGGTTCTATAGTTTTATTGTACATATTATATATATATCTGTCTTTAAGATTTTGAATGAGTGTGCCTACTAATACTATGGTACTAAGGAGTTCAGATCAGTAGTATCAGAATTTTTCTGCATGACATCATGGCAAACTGAGCTTTATTTTCTGTTTGAGAAATTCCAACCAGCCAGCTATCATGTTATGTGATATGTGTGTGTGTGCACGTGTGCATACGTGTGCGTGCACAATTTATACATATAACCGTGTGTGTGTGGTGCATGCATGATTTAAAAAGTGTAATCATATGTGTGCATAACCATGTCTCTGTCTGTGTGTGTGTTGTGTGTGTGTGTCTGTCTGTCTGTCTGTGTGTGTGAGTATTTGTCTGTGTCTATGTCTGTGTCTATAATTGTATGCGTGAGTGTATGAGAGTTTGTTTGTTTTTTCTATTTTTTCATTTTATTCTTTTATATCGAGGATAATGGAATAAGCACTTATATGCTTTTTTACATCCAGTCCCCGTGTGTATGTGTTTTTGTACATTCTGTCATCTGTTCCCAACGGCACACAATGGTCTACTCTTACGAAAAGCGGAACAGGATTTAACATGTGCGCAAGATGTTCTACGTACATTCGCACACGGGACCTCGGTTTATAGTCTCATCCAAAGGACTTTTGGGGAGAGTGGAGTTGGCACTGATGTTAACTCCAGAGGAATATATCCCCTTGAACAGGAATCAAACCTGGGTCGTCAGATTGCGAGCGCAATGTTCTAACCACTAGGCTATCCCGTTTAAAATTTTTGTGTGTCTGTGACTGTGTTTCAGTGTGTTCACACTTTATGCACATGTGGGAGTACTGATATCTTCTATGTCTACATGTACCAGCATTCATCAGGAAGGGTTGGGGAGGGGGGGGGGGGGGGGGTTAATACACTGTGTGTATTTGGTAGTTTTTACTCTTTGTTGAATTTTACTGTTTGATACTTATATCGTTAACTTAATCATGATAGATACTTTTTTTTTGCTTGATAGATATTTTGTTGCTTACAGGTTTGACAAATGTTTTGACCAAAGAACAAGCCAGGATGACGTCTTCCAGTCTGTTGCCAAACCAGTAATAGACAAGTATGTATGAATTCATTCTTTCACGTTTAGACTACTGTAATTCTCTTTTCCATCCACTCTCTTCAATGCATACAAAACTCTGCAGCTCAACTGGTCCTAAGAAAGAAAAAATCTGAACACATCACTCCTCTTCTGCGATCATGTATGTGTGCATATTGGTATACATATACTTTTTTTTCTAATTCTTTTGTTCTCATTTTTATGTTCTTGGCAGTCATTGCATTTTTTCTTCTTTCCTGTGATTGCTTCTTTCTTTGCTGCTTGTTTGTTTGTATTATGGTGGATATAGTTTCAAGATTTTTTAATTCTTTGAATTGTATGGTTTAATATTGTTCAGGGTTTTTTGTTTTGTTTTTAATTCCATGTATACATATATTATTGTCTTATCCTGTTTGATTTGTATGGTTTATCATTGATTAGGTTTTTAATTCTATGTCTGCATATATATTTTCTTTTTTTTCTTTAGATAGATGGCTTGATGAAAAAAAAGCAAATGCACTGCTTATTCAATGTACCATCTGAAAATAAAAGTTTGACTTTGACTTAACTTCTCAACAGTTTACAGTTTCTCTGATCCCAACTCTTTCTCTGCCACATGTCAGACAAATTAGATATGATTGTGCTTACAGGTTACTGTTTCATTCTCTGTTTGTTCATCATCTTCTGTCCACCTGCCTTGATTTCATTTTGTTTGTGTTCATATGGAAATTTGTCATGATAAATCTCTGGGGGGGTTTTGTTGTCTGTTTCTGTCTGACCCTGTTTTGTTCCAAAGAACTCTGTTTCTGTCTCTGTCTTTCTCTTTCCCTGTATATAATCACTCTGTCTCTTACAAACACAGCACAGTTGTGAAAAATGAAGTGCAATTTTTTCATTATCATGGAAATGTTTTGACAAAGATGTAAGCAGACACTCTCACAAACACAAAAAAATAAAAAAATAAAAACAAACAATAAAAGACAAAAGAAAAAACACATTGGTAAAAAAAGAAAAGAAAGGAAAAGGACAATGGGATTAAGAAGAAATTTGAGATCATACTTGCTGGAGGGGTAATTCGTAATATGGGTCATTTGTTTATTATATATGATCCACCATTTGCTGTTATAGAACAAGCATTTTTATACTCTATATACTATAAGAAATGTAACTTTTTGATTAAACAATCACAAACGATGATTATTTCTGTGCTAGTTTTAACTTGTTTTCAGCACTTCTTTTCAGCAGGAAGACAAGTGCTTTTCCATCATAAAGTGTTAACAGCATGATTCATTAATCTAAAGATCTAAGAAGTGCTTAAATGATCCAGTTTCATTGGCTCCCATCCGTTCAACAAATAAGTGTTAAATCAGACTAATTCTTTGAATATAAACTTAGCAGGTCATTATCTGTGTATATTCTTGCTTTATATGATAGAATTATAATTGAGAGTACTGGATTGGTTACAACAGGTTAATACATCTGCATGCTTTTGTAGTGTGTGTGTGTGAGCGAGTGCATGTGTGCATGCATGCATGCATATGCACACCTTTATTTAGTTTTTCTGTCTTAACAATGTTTTGTTTAAATCCTTTTCAGTGTTCTTCAAGGGTACAATGGAACAGTGTTTGCTTATGGCCAAGTAAGTTTAATATTTTATTGCAGTTTTTTTTAATAGATCAATTGTTGGCTTTTTGGACATGCTTGCTTCTTTTTTCTTTTTATCTTATTTACAAAACCAGTTCTTCCAGACATGACTGACCAGTAGATGAATGGTGGAATCGTGTTATTTTTCTCTCGGTATCCTTTTCTCTTAATCCTTTGCAAATTTTAATGTTAGTGATGGCTGTTTTGGATTTGAACTCCATAGTAGACTTAGCCTGATGATGAATGGATTGCTGATTACTTCCATATGGCAAGTAGACATTAGAAGAGCTTCCTAACTGGTCTAAACCACTTTGGTGGTTACAGGCTAAAATTATAAAGTGGACTGTTTAACATGGCAACTTTTTCGTGGTGTCAAAATTTTAATTTCTTTATTTCAGAATTGGAGTGAAAATTAAAAATTATATGTTTAACACCACTAGATACTGTTCAGCATGTCTGGATTTGGTCTCTTTAGAATGGATGATAAAATAAAATTTTAAAAAGTCAGATGTTGATTGGTATTATTTGATTAGTTGGTTCATCTCTGCATCCTGGATACCTGCTTGCCAATCTTGAAACTTACCTTATGTGACAGCCACTGTACAAAAAGTTATTATTTCTATGTCAACATCTACAAATATGTGTGCGTGAATGAGTGTGTGTGGTGATGTGTGTGTGTGTATGTGTGTGGTGCATATGTGCGTGTGCTGTGTGTCGCTGTGCGTCGTGAGTGTGTGCTTTTGTATGTGTGTGTGTGTGTTTTGTGTGTGTGCACAGGGATGAAACTGTGTGTGTGTTTGTGTGTATGTGTTCATACAGTGTGTGTATACATTATGTGCAGTGAATACATTCATGCAATGTATGCATGCATGTGTGGTTATGCATGCATACATGTAAATTGTAGTGTCTTTAAATATTCAAGCTAATTGTACTTATGTGCACTGTGCGGGAGGGTAGGTTAAGACATTCACCATCCCGGGTGGAGCTGATGCGGTACCATCGACGTGGGCTGATCACTGATACATTCGAATATATGAAACAAACTGGAAAAGTTAAACAAATTGTCTTGCTTTGATCAAATTATAATGCATGATCATTACTTCACTCTTTAAATGAGTGAAGTAAATGCTACTAATTTTGGCATGAACCATTTTAAAGTGAGTGTGTAAATACAGTTGTCGATTGACACACACACACACACACACACACACACACACACACACACACACACACACACACACAAAGAAAATCTAACAAAGTGTTAATGATTGATTAGTGAAAATAGTCTTCATCATTATTTGCAAAGCATTCATATGCTGTTGCTCTGTTACACATTTTATTTTGCATGTGAAGCAGTTTCCTTCAAATTTCTGATAGCTGCATGAGTTTTTAGACTCCTTGTGGTGTTTGAAATAAATTGCCATGTTTGTCTTCTGTGTCAAAAATGAAAATATTCCTTGATTTTATGTTTGCATGAAGGCTGATAAATGTGTAAAATAATCACTCTTTCTGTCTGTTCTTATGTGAGTAAAATGACATTGGTGTAAAAATATTATTAAATTATGAGCAAAGAATAATGTGCTTATGTATGCATGGCTGTAGTATGCAAGGTTTCATGCTTTCACGCCTAAATTGCTTTGCTATCATCACAGAATCCAGACTTGACTTTCACTGTGCATATATCCTATCTTGAAATCTACAATGAGAGTGGCTATGACCTCCTTGACCCAAAGCATGAAGCTGCCAAGCTTGAGGATCTGCCGTGAGTTTTAGTTTTAGTGTCTTGAGTTTACAGCTTTAGTCAGGTATCAATTCACAGCATGTGCATGGTTAAAGAAACACTGATTTAGATAGGAGTGTGTATGACATGCAGAAAGATCACTTGTTTATGTTTTTTGTCTATGGTGTACTTGTGTTGGCTATAGCTACTGTATTCCTGTATTCACTCACTTTAAAATCAGGGTTTTATGTTCACAATCCTAAATGCTTATCTGTTTAGGTATCTGTATTCTATGTTCATGTGTGATATATGCATTTCTGTGTGCTCTTCCACATTGAATGAATGCAGAATGTGTCTAGTCATCATTTATGCACTTAAAAAGAAAAGCCAGAGATTGAAGAAAAAAAAGATGAAATCATTCATTCATGTTATTGATTTAATATTTCTGTAAATAATTCTTGAATGTAAGGTATGTCGCATTTCTTTTTGAGGCTGTAAACATAAACCGATGCAAAAACGTTGGTGCTTGGTATTTGTTGCATGCTGGGAGATAGTTGTTGTGAAGACAATGGGAATGTTTGTATGATTATATTTGTCAGTTGAATATGTTATGATGGAATGAAACTTTCTTTGGTGGAAATAAAATCTTTTATAAGATGAGGTGATGGTAAGGGAAGATGGGAATTCTATGGTGTACTTTTATATGCAGTATTTGTGTGTATTGCATTATTGCAGGAAAGTTAATCTACTGGAGGATGCAGATCAGAACATCCACCTGAGGAACCTGTCAGTGCACCAAGCCAACAATGAAGAGGAGGCCCTTAATTTGTTGTTCCTTGGTGACACCAACAGGATGATTGCAGAGGTTTGTCACTCGTCTGCATTGTGGTCTCTAAAGGCTTTCTGTGTCTCTGTTATAGTATGTTTTATTACCCTTTTTCTTTTACCTACTTGTTCCAAGTTAATAGTTTTGTTTTATTTGTTCTAGTTAATGATTGTGTTAAATTATATATGTGAGCTTTTTTAAAACAATCAGTGTGTCTGACTATGTAAATATAGTCAAAATAGAGTAAAGACGTTTGTTTGGGTTTTTTTTTTTTAAGTTTTTCAAATTGGTGAGGGCATTATCTTATCCAATTTTCACACAGGAAAGTCAGTAGAAAATATTTTGTTAAAAAAAAAAGCCTCAGTTTAGTACATGTCCAAAAAGTGGCTAGATTACCTATCATAAAAACTTTTTAAAATAGATTTGTGTTTTCAGACTCCAATGAACCAAGCATCCTCCCGATCTCACTGCATCTTCACCGTTCATGTCACAGCACGGGAGGCAGGGTCTGCCACCATCAGGCGCGCCAAATTCCATCTGGTTGATCTGGCAGGGTTAGTATTACTGTCAGACATTTGAATAGACAGGGCCATGTTGTCTTTGTCATGAGAATTTCTTATGATAGATAGAGTCTCAAGTACAGCCATCTTCAAATTTTGTTCAGTTTTGTTGTAATTTATATTGAAAATGTTTTTCAAAAGGCGTCACAAAAGTGTAAAAGTAGCAAGTGTTCAAAAACTGAAAACTATGAACAGCTTCATATGTTTGGGTACTGTTGGGACACATCAAAATTCTGAGCAGAAATTCTCTACTGAACTTTACAAGCACTGACAGTACCCTAAAAGTTCTAGGTGATCAGGATTGACATCAACATTCCTTTCAACTCTAAAGTGAAAAGGAAGCTCTCACATCTGGTGTCAGATTTTTTATGCTTGAAGTTTAGACCTTGATGGGAAAGAAAGGTCCCTGTTCTTGACTTGGGCATTTTTTTTTACATGTGAGAGGGGATATGAAAAGTAGAAGAAAAAAAAAAGTATGTTCTTTCGAGCCTGAAGGCCCATAGAGCTGGAGCTTATCCCGGTTTCTGTAGCGTTAAGCGAACTGATGGTTTTTTCACCACCCCTGTGACAGGACGCTAGTCTGTTGCCAGATACTTCCCCAGCAGAGCTGGTACCCACTTGTACACCTGGGTGGAGTGAGGAAAATAGGAGTAAAGTGTCTTTCCCAAGGACACAACACCGAGCCGAGCGGGGATCGAACCCGCGACCTCTGGATCACGAGTTGACCACCTAAACCACTCGACCACAGTGCCTCCAAAAGTAGAAAAGAACCTTAAAATGACTTAAAGTGGTATGGAAAATGTAACCAAAAAATGTGAAGAACAATAAACATTTTAAACCAGAAATTTGAGTGAGAAATTTCTATTTTACATCATATTGTGTGGTAAGGTCAGTATAGCACAAAGAACTTAGTTATCACATTTTGATTCTTATCCAGTAATAAAATGGCATTTATAGTTGTTTTTTAAAAAGAAGACAAATGTAATAATAGATATTTCAGACAGATCCATATTTCAAAATATATTTTCTGGCTTTTTCTCAAGGACATTTAATCAAACATGTCTGTTTTTTTAACATCAGTGCAGACTCCACTCTCCCAAAAAGTCCTTCAGATGAGACTGTAAACTGAGGCCCCGCGTGCGAATGCACGCAGAACAACTTGCACGCATAAATCCTATTCCACTTTTTGTAAGAGTAGGACATTATGTGCTGGCGGGAACAGATGACAGAATTTACAAAACCGCATACACACAAGGACTGGATGTTAAAAAAAGCACATAAGCGCTTATTCCATTATCCTCAATATAAAAGAATAACATTTTTAAAATGTTCAAAAATAGAAGACAAACGAATGTAATCAGGCTGTCCAAGTATTTCTTTTTTCTTGTTGTTCTTCAGATCAGAACGTGTGGCTAAAACTAATGTAAATGGACAACTGTTGACGGAAGCAAAGTACATCAACTCGTCACTACACTACCTGGAAATGGTAAGAATCAACTACTCAGAGAGCAGTGAAGTGAGTGTGCATCTTTGAAAAACAGAGTGTAGCAGTCTCAAGTCACAAGTCTATCATAATGGTAATAGAGTTTACAATTTGTTGTGACCATTGAAAGTTGTTTTGGGAGATAAAAGAAAGTTTTTATGAATATTTTCATCATGTTTGTTTGTTTATTTTTTATGTATGTTATGATTCATGTATGAAGAGCTGGGATTTTACAATATGTGGGCATATTGGGATTTGACATACGCTCATATGTGTCAGACAAACAATCTAGTATTGATGATACTTCTTCTAATAAACCATGAGTAAAAGAAACAAAAAGGGAGAAAAAAGAGTGAAATCTTTAGGAGAGTGAAAGAAAGAAGATACAAGATTGAAAATCATAATAATAGTAAAAAGGATTCTCACATTGTTTTTCCTTATGTAGCCTAAAGCTTCAAATGTTTGGATGTAAATGTTTACGAATGTGTGTGTGTGTGTGTAATACAGGTGATTCTAGCCCTGTCAGAAAAGAACAGACAGCATGTGCCATACAGGAACTCCATGATGACCTCTGTGCTACGTGACAGTCTGGGGGGAAACTGTATGACCACCATGATTGCCACCTGCTCCATGGAGAAACGCAACATGGATGTAGGTTATGTTTTATCTTGCCATTGCTTGTATGTCCAGATAGTAGACCCTGCCCATACTTTTGGGTCAGTGGTAAATTTGGTATAGAGTTGTAAGCATACCGGTGTATACTCGTTCATCTTTGTGTGTACACAAACATGCAAATTTTCTCTCATGTTTATAAAAAATTTGCATTACACACATGCATGTATGTGTGCACGCATGCACTCACACACGCACACACATGCATGCATGCACATACACATGCATGCACGCAAACACACACTTCTCTGTGTTCCCTTACCACAAGACTTCTAGGTTCTGATGTAATTTCCTCATGAATTCTTGAAGATATTTTTTTATTTGATCAGATTTTGGAATTGTAGTCCACTTATGGACAGTATTTCTACCTTTTTTTCCTTTTATCCTTTTCTTTTGTCTGGCATTACATCTTTCTCATTCTGAAGTCTTTCTCGTACTTGCCAGGAATCCATCTCAACCTGCCGATTTGCCCAGCGTGTGGCCATGATCAAGAACGATGTGTTGTTGAATGAAGAACTGGACCCCAAGCTGATGATTGCCAAACTGCAGAGAACAGTACAAGAGCTGAAACAGGAGCTGGCCATGCTGACCTCGGAACAACGCACAGACAACTTGACTGAGGATGATGTTGTGTGGTGAGAAGTTAAAGACAAAGATAGCTTGTTCAATGAAGCATGCTGAAAGAATACAAAGAGGAATTCTGTGTTGTTTGTAATATACATGGCAAGTAGTTTTATGACTGCAGTTAGCAATTGTAGAAAACAGGGATGAATTCTGTCATACTAGTAATGAACATGACAAGTATTGTTATAGCTGCATTTGAGACCGGTGTTATTTGAAATAAAAAATAAAGACTTTGATTTTTCAAAAAATTCATGATATGCACATGTATCAAGAATTTTGTTTTTGAAAAAAAGGAAGAAAAGGGTTGAATGTCCTGATTTTAGTAGAGATTTATAATTATTCTTGTGAAAGGAAGATACAATAATATAAGAAAATAGAGACAGAAATTTTTTTTTTTACAAGTCATATTCTCTTCGTTCATCTTTTTTTTTTCTGTACCTGTTGAGTAACTTCAAGTTTTGTTTCAGGCTGGATGAAGTGGTGCAGACTTTCATTGATGACAATGATCCTGACCCTGTGCTGAATGTTGGCGCTGACATGCGGAAAATCCAGTATTGCTTCAGAAAGTTACGGGTGAGGTTTTTTTTACAAGTAAATGTGAAATAAAAGAACTTTTGTCAAACTGTTTTTCACAGGTTGGTAAAGTGTAATAGAATCAACATGGTGCTGATTTAGATGAATTTTGTACACAAATTATCAGTTGAGAGTTCGTAAAATTAGGGTAGATCAAATTCATATTGACAGCAATACCAAAACATCTTTCTCTGAGAAAAAAATCAGACAGAAGTAATGAATTACCATTCAAAGCGAAAGGTGATCATATAGATATTACAGAATGCATGAAGTGTTGATTTTTGTAGGTGTAATTTCAAATTAGGAACTTATGGAATAATTGATTGCTTCTGTGCATAGTTTTATTTGCTTGTTTATTTTTAAATTAAACAAGGTGTGTTTTGAGATCTGTGTGCTTACAGTGAGGTGTTTATGATAGCAAATTGCAAATTTGGCAGAAAAAATTATTGGAAAGACCAACTGCCCCTCAAAGAGCTGCAACACCGCCACGTCCAGAAAGCCCTCCTGATGTGGGTCCCTACAGCAAAACAGAGAACAAGCGACTCAAAGACTTGCTGCAGCAGAGAGACAATGAAATCAGTATCCTTCACAGTGATGCAGATTCACAAGACAGTGCTGTCTTGTGATTGAAAATTGTGGATGTCTTAATAATAATAATAATAATATATGGAATTTATATAGCGCTGAATCTTGCAAAGTAAACAAATCAAAGCGCTTGCATTCAAATCATTCACACGCATGCAACCAGCCATAAATATCAAGATAAACAAATATCAAATTTATATACACAACACTCTTAGGTGGGGGTGGTGGAGGTGAAGGCAGCTATTGAGAAGTAGGAACAGATAACAGGGGAAGATCTTGAGTAGAGTATAAGTGCGTTTTGAGGCTAGATTTGAAAGAATCAAATGAAGGCTTTTGGCGAAGTGGAAGAGGGAGGTCGTTCCATGTGGAGGGACCGGAAACATAGAAAGAGCGACGGCCAACAGTGGTTTGTTTAAATCTGGGTGTCCGAAAGCACAAGGCATCTACAGATGAACTAAGGGAGCGGGACGGAGTGTACAGGTGAAGACAGTTACAGAGATAAGAAGGTGCAGATTTGTGGAGACATTTGAAACAAAGGGTATTAATCTTATACTTTATTCTTTGTGAGACAGGCAGCCAGTGAAGAGATCGCAAAAGAGGAGTGATGTGTTCAGATTTTTTCTTTCTAAGGACCAGTCGAGCTGCAGAGTTTTGTATGCGTTGAAGGGAGTGGATGGATGATGCAGGCAAACCAGCCAAGAGAGAATTACAGTAGTCCAGTCGAGAGAGAATGAGAGATGTGACAAGTTTGGATGTTGCTTCAGTAGACAGATACTTGCGAATTGCACTTATGCGCCGTAATTGATAGTAGCAAGACTGGCAGGTCTGGGTGATGAATTTTTTCATAGAGAGTGTGTTGTCAAGAACCACATCTAATGATGATGTTTGAAACTTATATTGTGCTGAATCTTGTAAAGCAAACAAATCAAAGCGTTTATGTCTTGTGCCATTGAGATTTTATTTTCCTTTTTGTCCAGTGGCTGCTGTCGTCTTGCTTATGCCTTCCTGTCTTTTGATATGTATTATTTTCTGGCAATAATCCAGGGTGATTCATATATATATATATATATATATATATATATATATATATATACACATATATATATATCTTTTCTGTTGTTGGAAGCCTGTTTTCTCTGTCCCTAAAGAGGGTGGTTACCCATTTACAGCTGCAGGATTGTTTTTTAGAGAATGGTACCCAAAGAAAAGCATGCATACAGCACACTTCCCTAAAGAGCATAGGTATCCATTTACAACTATAAGATTGGTTTCAAGAGGAGGGTGCCCAAACTAAACTATACTTGCAAGGCACTTATGAGCTTTAGATGTTTGTTTCATGTATTTGAAGAAAAAACTATGATTCAATAACAGTGCCTGAAAAAGGAAAACAGCCCTCACTCTGGAAAAATCTTTCCTTTTTCACTCTCTGATTTTCACTGGTTAAAAAGATTGATGCAAAGTCATTAGCTGGTGTGAAGGACAAGATTGCAAAAAATGTTTTTATATGAAATGTCTTGTGGATATATTATACAAGGATATGTTTAACTACCTAAGAAGTTGTTTCTATTTTTGTAGTACCAGTGTGAGAACACAAGCAAAATACTTCCTTCTTAACTTTGACAAGACATTCTATTGTTTTGTGGATATATTATACAAGGATATGTTTAACTACCTAAGACGTTGTTTCTAGTACCAGTGTGAGAACACAAGAAGAATACTTCCTCCTTAACATTTTGACAAGACATTCTAGTCAACATGCTAAAGAAGGAGCGCCAGAAGACAGCGAACATAGCAGCAACAGCTCCTAGAAGTGCCAGGAACCAAGCTAATGGCCACAGCACCTCATCCCAGGAAGCAGAGAGACAACGGATACCAGACAGGCCTGCCAGTGATACCTACATCCAGCACAACACTCAGCAGTCTCCTTCTGCATTCATGGAAAAAGACGACAGGATGAAAACAAAAATATGTAAGTATTTCTTCAGGCTAAATGAAGATGGACATTCATGCTATTAAGTGACAGTTCTATTTCCTGTGATGTGTTTTGCAGTGGATGTGAATAGGTCATGCACTGCTTCCTAGTTTACAGTTATGAATACCTTTGATTTCCATTACCTTCAAATTTGGTAAAGTTTTGATTTTTAAGTTAGCCTGTGCTACCACATTTATGAGGTTTTTTTCTCAGAAGGTATTTGTGTCTGCTGTGCATGCAATAAGGCCATTCATTCACATTCATGTACTTATACATTGATACAAACATAAAAGGTAAAGGAGTCCCATAACCTATAAGGTCGTAGGGGAGTGAGGCGTCAGAGACCTCACTTCTCTAGGGCCAGCATATTGAGGGCAGTGCCCATCTCCTCTCCCTCGCTGCTTTACCTTCCCTGACCCTAAAGAGGGCAGGTACCCATTTACAGCTGGGTGAACTGGGGGAACTGTACTGAAGCCAAGGCGCGTAAACGGTCACCCATCCAACTGGTAACCACGCTCAACGCTGCTTAACTTGGCTGGGGGAAAGCGAGTGCTCCGACCACTGAGCTATCCCGTCCCCAATACAAACATACATACACATAAACACACAGACACACTCTTTTGTGTGTGTGTCTCTCTCTCTCTCTCTCTCTCTCTCTCTCTCTCTCTCTCTCTCTCTCTCTCTCTCTCTCTCTCTCTCTCTCTCTCGGCTACCCTATTCACAATTCAGATTCAGCGACACAATAGATATACTATGTGCCTGCACAGTGGGACAGATGTCGATGGGACGGCAGGAAGCTTTTGACATCTTCATGAGGGACTATGAACAGCAGCAGTTCATTGATGATAACAAGCACATGCTGAAGCAACGCTACAAACAGGCCAAGTCCCTGGGAGAACAGCTGAACGCTGCAAAGCAGAAAATTAGTGAGTCTTCTCTCTGTCTCTGTCTTTGTCATACTTTATCTCTCTCTTTTTTTCTCTCTGTTTCTCTCTCACATGTGTTTTCATTCTCTCACACTGCCTCTGTCTCTTTTTGGGGGCTGGGAAGGGGGAGAGACTTGATTCTAATTATTTGTTTGGACTGATCATTTTCTTTTTTTGTTGTTGTTTACTTTTATTTCATTGTAGAATTCATACTTATGTTTTGTGATTGTGTGCTGTGGCTGGTTTATACTTTCATTGAACTTTGTAAATGAAGTAGAGTTTGAAATCTTAATATTATTACATTTGTACTTAGTAGAAATCATAAGTGTGTGTGTGTGTGTGTGTGTTTTGTTAGCCTCAAATCTTTCTTCACAGCTTTTTTGTCTTTACTATCATAAGTGTTTGTCTATATACAAGTGCTTCCATCTGTCCTTAAGGATTTTTTCTATTGTGTTTTATTCCAGATCATTTGAAGGAGGAGGCAGCACAACTGAGATTACATGGTAAACTGTTAGTACACATGCAATACATCTTTGTTTTGGTTGTGTGTGTATGTGTGTGTGTGTGTGTGTGTGTGTGTGTGTCTCTCTCTCTCTCTCTCTCTCTCTCTCTCTTCTTCTCTCTCTCTTCTATATATATATATATATATTATATATATATATATATATATGCATTTGAGAATATTTCTGTTCAGATGTGTATATAAGACTGATTTCTATTAATGCTTGTTTGTTACAAAAAAGTTATGGACAGTCAAATTATGGACAGTCGTAGATATTTTTCTTTTTTTTTAGTAAACAGGTTGTTAAAATAAAATTTGGGGTGCTGCCATCACAGAAAGCACTTTTCTTTTAAACAGTATGGATTCCAAGTAGACTAGTTGTGTCAAGGCAGTGAAACTGTACACAACAGAAAAAAGTGCTACATTTGGTGTCAAAAATCATCTCTAAAAATCGTTGTGTATATTGATTATTCCTGAGAGTACCACAAATAGTGTCATTACTACAAATTTCTTCTCCTCTGAGATTATTGTGAAGTGTGATCTGTAGACTTGGATTATGTGCATCAAATAATGAATATAAGCGGACACTCCATTTCATAGCAGAGTTTTTACATGTGTATAAGCAGACACTCCATTTCATGAAAGAGTGTTTATGTGTGTGTTCAGGTGGCTACAGTGAGGACCAAATAGAGGAGATGGAGCAGGTTTTGCGGGAGGACATGGAAAATGAGAAGAAAAAGTGAGTTGCTTCTTAACTTAAATTTTACAGAGACTGGAGTGGGGGTTGGGAGGGGGAGAGGGAGGAGAGAGGAGAGAGGAGAGAGAGGAGGGGGGGGGGGGGGGGGGGGGGGGGCAGAGGCAGGCAGAGCTGTAGTCTAGGAATGAAGGAAAACAGTTTCAGACTCATTGGCTTTTATTTCAGCATGATTTCATGTAATGATCTGATTAATATTTTTTTGTTTGTTTTGGAATTCAGATTTCTTTTGCAATGAGGTCAATAGAATTTCCACCTTTTGCAGAAGACGACCATGTAGGTGAGCAAATATTGAATGAATATCTAGTGAATTCCTACTTTCTATAGTTTACACATTTTCATCTTTCTTTTTTGTTTCAAAACCATCACAGAAGAGCTTCGACTCATTTGGTTTCAGAAAATTGTATGTTTTGATGATCCATGTAACACTGAGTACTCATAAGGAAGGCTAACTGTAAAGACTATCTGTGAAAGTATTGTTGTAAAGTTGTGCTGAAGAGTGTTTTTATGACGTTTTGTCAGCTACAAGGCAGCGTTTGTAGACCTGCGTTCCATGAAGACAGAGATTGAACACCTGCAGCATTTGCTGGAGAAGGCCAAGGTGAAGCTGATGAAGGACTTTGAGATCTGGTGGGCTCAGCAGTCGGCTCAAGGCCAGGTGAGCAATGTTGTGGATATGTATGGCAGAAAAGGTTTTGGAGTGTTTGAAAACAGGAAGTAAATAAAGTTCTACAACAAATACAGCAATATGACAGCAATGCTCTGACATATACACCTACGTGAATCTGTGTGTGGTAGATTTTTGTTTGTCATGTGGTAGTGCTAGTTCATATCAGACCTCAAACAAAAGACATATTTTGCTGAGTTTTACTTCGGTTGACCGTAAAGATCTGGTTTTATATTTTACATAACCACTATTAACTCCCTTTTTCACTGTTCTCACTTGCATGATAATGTCCCTGTCTTTTTGTGTGTGTTTTTGTGTCTATTTTAAGGCCTCCAATGCTAAAGGAGGCATCCGCAATGCGTGGAACACTCCTCCCATCACTCCACCCTCCAGAGGCGGTGATTCCATATCTTCGCTGTCCAATGGCAACAGTGGAGGCCAGCGACGTTCCAGTCAGGATGTTTTAGCAGGAGGAGACACAGACAGCCAGCCTTACCTGACCCAGAGACCTCCCAGTGTAGGACATCATGGCGGTCGCACAATGGCGGCTAATCTTGGCCCTGCCCACAGGACGCCTCGAGAGGGCACCTTCACCATGAAGTAGGTTCCAACACTTGCCTGATGTGTCCACGTTTCTCTTTTAATTTTCATGACACTTTCTTTTTAAGGTAAAGTGAATATGGAAAAGAAAGGAAGGGTCAGTCTTATTGTCTGAACCATCATTAAAAAAATAAAAATTTGTAACCGTCTATCTGAAAGATAAACTTTTAAAATACAAGTTTGTATGATTATTTTGGTCATAAATTGGCATTGTCAGGTGCATTTGTTATTGTTCCCTAAATTCTGAATATTAATCAAATCAAAATGTAGCATATTGGTTGTGGCTTTCTGCTGTTCAGCATTTGTCCTGGTGATTGCCTTTGTATGTTTAGTCTCTTCATTTTTAGAATGGAGCGGAAAACGTTTTTCATGTCAGGTGGAAGTAGGCATTAAGTTATGGAAGAGTGAAAGGTTTAATGTTATAGAAAACTACTAGGATGGTTATGTCACACAGTTTTATAGCACATTTTCATTCAGATAAGTTTAGATGACTGTGTACTTATAAAGTAACATGATGGTAAATAGAGTTGTGTTTTTTATGATGACAGCCAGGGGAATTCCAGCAAAGCACCAGAGATACCTCTGACTGGAGATGCTGAGGCAGACGCAGATATCATGGCCTTCATGAGAGCCAGACAGAAACTTCTTGCACAAAGTAAGGGATTTAATACTTGTTGATATTGTCTAGTATGTTCAGCATCTAATTGTCATTTTTTTATGATTTGTGTGGCCATGTGTGTGTGTTTGTGTGTATGTGTGTTCACAGAAAAAAAGTGTGTGCGTGTGCACCTCTTTCCTCTCTGTCTCCCCAGTTTACTATTTTTGACTATAAAACACCTTTGATGGCATCTGATTTTATTGGCAAAATTTTATCACCGTGTTTGCTTGTTTGTTTCAGAGCAAGGAAACAGATGACAGGAGTAAACCACAACACCTGTTCACATGCCTTTCTCATCACCAAGGGCTATTCTGAAATAAGTAAAATCAGTAAGATTTGTGGAGACTTGCAGGAGAGGAGGGGAAGGGGAGAAAGCGCATTTGAAAAAAAGCAAGAGAGATCAGTGGATGCAAGTGTGAGTGAACAGAGTGATTCTGAAATTGTTGCCTTTGGACAGGATTTCCTTTGGAAATCAAACATATGACAACATTGAGACTACTGTCTCTTATGTAAATTGTAAGGTGTATTCATGGAAAAAAGAGATCCGTGAAGAAATGATGGATCCTGACAGGGTAGGCCTACTGATGAACTGTGTGTGCATGAGAGTCGGATCTTTTTCCTGGGAGCCGTCTACCAAAGTGTGACTGCTTGGAACATGTGAAAAGATGTGCAAGCTGTAAACCAGTAGTTTGTAAGTAAAGAAAATGATCCTTGTTGAATTCTTACCCATGGCTTTAGCTGTGATTGTATATATGCAGACATTGTGCATGTATATATATATGAGTTGTGTGAATGAATGAGTGTGTGTGTGTGTGTGCTTGCGCGCGCACATAAAAAGACAGTTTTCGCTTTTATTTGTGGTTTGGGAATGGTTTTGTTTTTTGTGTTCTTCGGCTAGAACTCCTAAGATTCACCAATGGTGAGATTTTTGCGTATGTCACCATTTTTGCTTACCTTTAAGGTAGCTGTATTCTGACTTCATGGATGATGTCTAAACATGACACCAGCGTGCATGCATTTTTTTGGGGGGGGGTTGTCATCCATTTTCTACCGGCATGCAATGGGCTACTCTTTCGAAAGGCAGAATGGGGTTTTAACATGCGTGGAAGTGTGCTGCATCTGTTCACACTCAGGACCTTGGTTTGTAGTCTTTTTGGGGATTGGAATCTGTGCTGATGTTAACACCAGGGGAAAAATATCCTTAAGCAGGTGCCTCAGTGGTATCTGAAATTTAAGCTACCAGATCACAAGCATGACCATAGCTGTCAGTTTCCCCCACTTTTTGCTACTCTCAGCTGCTGTCTATTCCATCCCAGCTGGTGCTAATTATAGCAGAAACTGACAGCACTTGGACTTGTTAAATAAAAGGAAGGGGCTGATTTCAGCACTGGGCTCTGGACCCTTGACTGAGTTATGCTGGATTTGCGCGCTGTGCGACGCTCTAACCACTAGACTATCCCACCTCCCAGAATGAATAATTTACTAAAGAAAATAATGCTGTGATATGTATTTATTTTGCTTGCACAATACAGCAGATAATTGTGAAAATGTAACACATTTTGAAAATGTAAAGCAAGAACAATTTACTGTATGTTTTTGTTGTAAGTTTTATGTAAATACCTGACTAAATATTAGCTTACTTTAGATAGCTTAACTAAAATGTTATGCTTTTAATCCAATACTGTCATACATGTACATGTATCCCATTATGAAATATGCTGATGTGTAAATAATGAAATTGCCACTTTTCCGTCCATGGCCAAGTTTCTATGGACATATAAATGATTCCCAAATTGATATGAATGCTATCTCCCAGAGAAATATGGATGATGTGCACATTGCTTTTTTATTTGATAGTGCTGAGCTCAAATTGATGGGAAATTATATGGCTGAAAGATTGTGACGGATAAATGAATGACTTGTGATTATTTTGTTGTGTTTATTGTGATTCTTCCATTTACTAACATAGCAACATGAACAGAATACAAAAAATTGCAGACAAAACAACAGACAAACAAAACATCAGGAATTCCCACAGCAGACTTTAAGATGCAGGTTTTTTATAAAGTTTTTGGTGTTGATTCCTTGTCATACTGTTGTCATGTTTTCTTGTTCTTTTCTTTTTTTTAAAGTCTTAAAACTGAAACTGACACTTCTGTATTCAAACTAGAGAGAGAGGAAAATAAAAGAAAGTTTTAGGGAGTGTGTTACCTCCACCTTAATGATTATGTGTGTGTGTATATGTGTATGTGTTAATGTCTGTTGTACATGTAAATGTTGTTTTGTTTGTCAGTTGAATTGCTAAAAATGGACCAAAATATTTTTACTCAGTTTTTGGACAGATTGCTTTTCATTTTTAAAAAATGTCTTTCATTCTAAAATGAAACAAAATGTCTTAACCTTTTTTTTATATGTACCATGCCATCAAGTTTTGCAAACAAAAAATGTCCATTCTTTCTTATCTCTTCTTTGCCAAAAAAGATCATAAATGAACTTGTTGAATACCAATAGAAAAAAATGTAAAAGACAATAAAAGGATTTGATATGATTTTGCAAAAAGAGTGTAGACATGAAAAACAGAAGCAGATCATTGTACATTCTTACTGTTCTGCATTTGCCCTTGCCAAATGCTACCTAATTGATAATGCACAAAGTTGTGCTTTTAGGCTATTATGTTGAATCTTAGTTTTTGATGTTGCTTCAATGTATTGTGGATTGGTGGTCTACAGGTAGCGCACCTGTCTAGAATGTGAAAAGTCCGGGTCGGAAGTGTGCGGTGATTCGAATCCCATTTGGGCCCGAAACTTTTCCCCCATCCATTAGACCATGAGTGCTGGTCTGGGTGCTAGTCTTCCAGATGAGACGATAAACCGAGGTCCCGTGTGTTACACAAAATTATTCAGCGCACGTAAAAGAACCCACTGCAACAATAGAGTTGTCCCTGGCAAAATTCTTAGAAAAAAAGCCGCTCTGAGTGGGAAACACATACAGTTGCAGACAAAAAAAAAGGGTGGTGCTGCTCTTGTGACGACACACTCTCTCCGGGAAGAGCAGCCTGAATTTCATGCAGAGAAATCTTGTGACTTAAAGTGGCATCAATGAAATAAAAAAATTGAAATAAATATGAAAACAAGATATATGACCTTTTTTGGCTGTGTCTGCAAAGATTATAATGACACGAATTTTGCATAGATTATGTTACAGCATTATAATGGAAAATCTTTTTTTTAAAACTTATATTTAACTACTTTGTAAGCAAGATAATGACAAATAGCTATAGAGATAGAGAAAAAAGACCTAAAGATGCTTAAATTCGTATCTCTACAGATTTATGCACAGATGCATGCATTTACATACACATGCATGTGCGCATATGGCACACCTACACACACATATTTGCACCTCACAGATATGCATGTACACACATACACACATGCACACACTGCATGCATAAATATTCCAACATATATGCATACTCACTTATTCATTGACTCTCTTACCCACTTGATAATAATAATTGGAATTTATATAGTGCTATATCTTGCAAAAACAAATCAAAGCGCTTCCATTCAACCCACTCCTACACATGCAACCAATAATGATAAACAGTTTTTAAGAAATTCAAATGCACACACATAAATACACACACATGTGCGCGTGCGCATTTATGTGAAATGACATGAATGCATGTGCACCAATCACTTAAAAGGTACACCTGGTCGTTTATTTTTAACAGCAGCAACACACACATACACAAGTGCATACTGTCATGTATACATATCACATACCTATTTGACCAGAGTTTGTTTTTGAACTTCTCTGATTTTTGTTGTTGTTTAATATTAACTTTGATCAATAAAGATCTCCAATTCAACTTTTGTGTGATGCTGTTGAAAACGTGTGTCTGTGAGTGAATAACAAAAAATACCTTAGAGGTGAATTTGCTCTTACACTGAAGTGTGATTGTGACAAATCTAGTACCTGTTTATATGAAACAATCCTTAAATATTCTGTCTTCCCTTTCTTTTACATATATAATGTCTTCTCACAACTGCAATGAGGATATAATTTCCCTCAGCTCTCTCACATCTCTGTCTCTCTTTGTCTGTCTGTCTCTCTCTCTCGTGTCTCTGGCTCACATGCACACGCGTACACAAAGGTGAACATGTTCATGTATACCTGCTTACATTATGCATTCACAAATGTGCCCATGCACTAATTAATGTGTTCTCACTTGGATACATGCATATATTATCTACACACACACACACTCGCACACAGCCACCACAAGGGGATAATTTTTCCCAGGACTTAATATCAGTGCTGACTCCATTCCCCACAATAGTTCAGATGAGACTATAAACGAAGGTTCTGTGTATTAACACACAAAGAACATCTTGCACACATATTAAAACCTGTTCTGCCTTTCAGAAGAGTAGGCGATTTGTGCAGGTAGGAATGGATGACAAAAGTTACAAAACCACATATACACAGAGACTGCTTGTAAGAAATCACATGGGTGCTTATTCTATTATCCTTGAAATAAAAGAATAAAAATGTACAAAACCACATATACACAGAGACTGCTTGTAAGAAATCACATGGGTGCTTATTCCATTATCCTTGAAATAGAAGAATAACAGAAGAAAAAAAATACAGAGAGAGAAAGAGGAAAAGAGTTTTTTTGTGTTCCTAGGCTAAAACTCTGAGGTTCACTAATAGTGAAATTTTGGGTATGCAACCATTTTTCTCCACCTTGAAGGTAGCCGAATTCCCACTTTGGGGATGTATGCTGGTATGTTTGTATTTCTGTAACCTACCAAATGCTGACATGAATGATGAGATCTTTAATGCATATTTGATCTTCTGTATGGGTGTATACATGAAGGAAATCAAGGCACTGGCAGGTCTGCACTTTAAGTTGACCTGGGAGATCATACAAATCCTGACCCTTAATTTACCAGATGCCGCCAAGATTCAAACCCATGCCTACATGGGCCCATGGGATTGAAGTTGAATGGTCTTAATCACTCAGCTATAGTGTCCATTATATATATATATCATAATAATATACATGTCTTGGTATATATAAATATTATATATATGTCTTGGTATATATATAAATGTGTGTGTGTGTGTGTGTTCGTCTATAACTAATGAAGTATTATGCCATAAGTATAAAACTCCTATCCTGAATCAAGTAAAGTTTGTGCAATTTAGGTTGGTTTGTCTGAAACCAAAGTTCACAAGTATCAGCCAACATTCCTGTTGGGTTAAGGGCCAGATTTACAAAAGCATGCTGATTTTTAACTGTTAATCATCATAATCATCCCAGTTATACAGAGGTACAAGGACATTTTCAGCAGCTGACATGGTCACCTTTCACGGGAAGCAAGGAATGGGAAAGACAGTGTTACTGATTGTTTACTTTTGGCTTGTCAGTAAACAGGCCTAGAGTATTCTGATATGTAGCAAAATGCTTGTTTAAAAAAAAAAGCCTTCTCAAAAC
>CM054137.1:44012611-44146518 GCA_028751875.1 Rapana venosa
GTGTTGTTTCTGGCACGAATTTTGCTGCGTTTTACATCAGTAGCATACTTTCGACATCTGTCCTGATGAGCAACAGAAGGCGCGGTCCTTGGTAACCCGGGCGACGACCGATCCGGTATGGAGATTCTGGCTGTCTTTGTCATTGGTGTATCTTGGGCAAATCAAACCTGGCGGAGCCCATCCCTCTCCAGGTCGGATTTTTTGGTTGGGTTTACTCCCCACATGTGGCAGGTGGTACTGGGTTACATGGTTACCAGTAGCAGAGGGAGTCTCTGACCTGACCCTATATATATATATAAATACTTAATTTATAAACTGATAGTACTGGTTACAATTATATCATATATATGATGATAATTATTGTTTTGTAAAGATTTTATTGGATTCATCATTATTTGCTGCAGTTTTTATCAAGCAAAGACCCCAATTCAACAGTTTTACCAGGGAGTGTTGTTGATCATCTCCAGGCTACATACAGGTTTGTCAAATGATGATGTTTGTTGTGATTCCCTTTTTCTCTTGTTGTTTTTGTTATTGTCTTTAGGAAATACCTTAGGCAAATATGGTAGACTATCACTCTAAGTCTAGCTGGTGTTGTGTATCAGACAAATGAATATAAATTTACAAATAACAATGATAACTAGTGACCATACTGCAAATTATGGCTATTTTCAAAATAATTTTGCGATCAGAAAACATGAGTCTATCCCCCAAATTAGCAAAATTATCAACTGTAATTACTTATATTAATTTCAGATTTTCATCCATGCGCATAATATATCTCATACTGACAAAAGTCTGTTGGCCAATTTTGGTGAATATATTCCAGTTCAAAGAGCTGTATTTAAAATTGATTAATTAAGACCAGGACCGAGTCATTGCTGGGAATTATATATATTATATATATATATTTGTTTTGAAGAAGTTAGGAGTCCAGTCAGCTTTTAGATAACCAGTGAAATCTCGTACGTTATGAACTGAAGGGTAAATTGTATAATGTTAATAATGCAATTTTGTTTTAACAAAATTGTTGTGGGAAGCCAAGCATTGAAATAATGTGTGTGTGTGTGTTGTGTGTGTGTGTGTGTGTGTGTGTGTGTGTGTGTGTGTGTGTGTGTTTTGTGTGTGAATAGCAGGGACTATGCCAGGAAGAAGAGAAATGCCTTGTTTCAGTGTGTTGTAAAAGGTAAGTTTCGATTAAAAGCGTTTGTCATTTTTATATTCTTTTGGTTTCATTGGCTGTTTGTTTTTTGTTTGTTTGTTTTGTTTGTTTGTTTGATTTTGTAATCAGGTCCCACTCTAATAATTTCATACTCATTCACTGATTCAGTCTAGTTTGTTCTTTTCAGATGCAAAAGTTAAAATCAGTAGATACCATATAACAGTTATTGACAAAGGAGTAAAGTCTCCAATGAAAGTTAAGGGGGTAAACAAACAAAAAAAAAAACAAAAACAAAAATCCCCAACCCCTAAACAAACAAAACTTAAGCTGAAAAGTTGCAGATATTACTTTTAAATAACATTAAGAGTGTGCATGCGTGTGTGTGTTTTCAGCATTGCCAATGGTGAAAAGGGAGGTGTTTGGAACTGATGAAAAACCAGCTCACAAGAAACGAAGGTAACATAGATGGATCTGTGTTTTTAGAGTAGAAAAGCTAAGGTTTTTTTTGTTTGTTGTTGTTGTTTTTCTGGTACATACATGTATATTCTTAAAGCCTTCAGTGTTGCACACTGATGTTGAGCAAATTACAGAGAATACTGGATAGAATAGAGAGATATAAAAAAATTATACAAAATTGTTGTTATTAAAAGAGGGAACATATATGTGTTTTCTTGCTTAAGACATGGTTATTTTTGTAAAGTTTTTTTTTCTTTACAAATCTAACAGATTTGATTGTTGAAAATTTTTAATCAGAATTTTGTTAATTTCCTGGAAATAGAAACAAACAAAACAGAACAGAAAACAAAAAACTCAAAATAAAAAAAGCTTCACCAAAAATTATATAAGAAAAAAAGATACAAGCTTGCTTTGTTAACTTGAACTGATTTGACTTAAGTTCTCAGCGCTTTTTTTTTTACGAAGCTTTGTGAAAATTCAGCTTCATTCTTTCATTCTCTTTTTCTCACTTATCTTTTCACCATCTTTTGACTTTCGTTCTCTTTTGTTTTAGTCCTCCATTTTGCTTTATATTTTCTCACTATCTTTTTTCTCCTTCTCTTCATCCATTTCTGTATTCTTTCATTTAAGTTTCTACTTTCTCTTCCTTGGCAGTTATCCTTCTGTTTCCTTTACATCTGTCCTGGCTTTCCTTTTCTTTTCTTTTCTTTTCTTCATGTTCCTTTTTTTTTTACTCTTGCTTTTTCTTTCTTTTCATCCTTCCACCTTCTTAATAATAATAATAATAATTGGAATTTATATAGCGCTGAATCTTGTAAAAAAACAAAACAAATCGAAGCGCTTGCACTCAATCATTTACAGGCATGCAACTCTCCTTAAACATAATGAACAACAGATTTCAAATCCATGCGCGCGCACGTACGCACGCACACGCACGCACGCACGCACGCATGCACGCACACACACACACACACACACACACGGAACAACACTTAGAAGGTGAAAAATGCTGTTGAAAATTAGGGACAGATATGTGGGGGGAAAGTCTCATGTAGGAAATAAGTGTGTTTTGAGGCTGGATTTGAAGGTATCAAGTGAAGACTTTTGGCGAAGTGAAAGAGGGAGGTCATTCCAGGTGGATGGACCAGAAACAGAGAAGGAGCGACGGCCAACAGTGGTTTGTTTGAATCTGGGTGTTGAAAGCACAAAGTATCTGCGGCTGAACGAAGGGAACGAGATGGAGTGTACAGGTGAAGACAGTTACAGAGATAAGAGGGTGCAGATTTGTGGAGACATTTGAAACAGAGGGTATTGATTTTATACTCCAGTCTTTGTGAGACAGGCAACCAGTGAAGAGATCGCAGAAGAGGAGTGATGTGTTCAGATTTTTTCTTTCTTAGGACCAGTCGAGCTGCAGAGTTTTGTATGCGTTGAAGAGAGTGGATAGATGATGCTGGTAGGCCAGCCAAAAGAGAATTACAGTAGTCTAAACGTGAAAGAATGAGAGATGTGACAAGCTTGGAAGTTGCATCAGTGGACAGATACTTGCGAATCGCGCTTATGCGCCGTAATTGATAGTAGCAAGACTGGCAGGTCTGGGTGATTAATTTTTTCATAGAGAGTGTGTTGTCAAGAACTACTCCTAAATACTTCACAGAGTTGGACAAAGGAACTGACGTATTGCCGAATTCTATTGAAGTTTTTGCGATAGAGGAAAGTTTATGTTGGGTCCCTATGAGCATGGCTTCGGTTTTATCGGCATTAAGTTGTAACTTGTTCTGAGTCATCCAGTTTTGAATGTCTTGAAGGCAGTAGGACATATTTGTCAGGAGGGAAGGCAAGTTTTCAACAGTATCGCTACACTGAAGCTGAGTATCATCGGCATAGAAATGATGATCAATATTCTTCTGCCTGTGTATGTTGTAACTTCCATAATCACTCATTTCTGTGACTGGTCTTTCATTTGTGTGACAACTGCTGTTTGGCATATCCCAGAAGCCAGCCAGCCATTCTCTGTATCTGGTTTGAATGGACACTGGCACTGTTCATGTTCTTCACCAATGCCCATACATTAGACACTGACGTGGACCACAGACCTTAAATATATGGGTGTGGTCTTCTGTATATTGATTCCAAGTGTACACAAAGCATAAAGGTGTGGCTATGTCTGCGCATGATGTTGAAATGTGACAAATGTGCCTCCTGACCTAAACCAGCCATGAGCTGAGGTGGAAGTATTTTTGTAATGGGAGGCAGGAGCTTTATGTTCTGTCTACTTGCTTTTGGTAGATCTTTGTTAGAAATATGCTTCTTCTTGTTGTATCATGAAGTATTAGATGCCAGATTTAAAAGTCATGTTAGTGTTGCTGTCAGTAGATATCATTTTCAAATATTTGTACAGGTACAGTTCAAGTTCAGATTCTGACCCGGAAACCCTTGTGGCTTATGAGGTAAAAATTTACATGATCTCTGTAACTTAACTCTGTTTTAAACAGAGTTCAAATGTTTACCTTCACAAACCTCTCTTTCTATGATATATATCTCTTTTTTCTTCTTTAAAAAAATATAAAATCTATCTTTTGTATGCATTTTTTTGTTGGACAGGAAACTTGGAATTAATCAGTACAAAAATGTCCTAAATTGAAACTTACTCACTGGTACATGTTTTTTTGTTTGAGAATCAGAACAGAATAAATATGGTCATATTATCAATGTTCATACGAAAAATGTATACACAGGAAAGAAAGTGTTATTGTTTGACTCTGATTCAGTTTTTGAGTTATCAAAATGTTATTTGCATGGATTTTGTGAAAACAGCGTTTTATCGAACTATCTTTGGTAAAACTTGGTATGTGTCAGTAAATTAACAAATTGGCTTAGGGTGTCCATATGTGAAGAAAGGAGAAACTGTACAGGATGTGGATGACTACAGCTTGCTATGGAATCTAAACTTATTACTTTTTATGTGTGGGGGGTTTTGTTTTTGGTTATAAGGAAAAAAGGTAAAGGAGTCCCATAACCTATAAGGTTGTAGGGGTGCGAGGCGTCAGAGACCTCACTTCTCTAGGGCCAGCATATTGAGGGCGGCGCCCATCTCCTCTCCCTCGCTGCTTTACCTTCCCTGACCCTAAAGAGGGCAGGCGCCCATTTACAGCTGGGTGAACTGGGGGAACTGTACTAAAGCCAAGGCGCGCAAACGGTCACCCATCCAACTGGTAACCACGCTCGACGCTGCTTAACTTGGCTGGGGGAAAGCGAGTGCTCCGACCACTGAGCTATCCCATACGTTTTTTTTGGTTATATCATTTTTATTTCCTTCATTTTTCTTACACTTCTTATAATTATCATTTCCTTTATTTTTCTTATGTTCATGTTCATGAAACCTATGATGACTGTTGTTTTCGCTGCTGTTCTGACCCTTGTGTTTTACGTGGTGGTGATGTTCCCAGAACACCAATGCCCTGAACCTGGCCATGAGGAATCTGTACAAAATGAAAAACGCTGCCAAAGCTTCAGCCTCTCAGACACCAGACAGCAAAGACGCCTCCAAAACTGCTTTGTCGACAACACCACTAAACAGTAACAGTACCCCTTCAACACCGACACCAGACCAGCAGAAAAAATCGAAGCCCAAAAAATCAAAAGGAACATCTCTTTCGGTTCCCACTTCTGGGGGCTGGGTTGTGGATCGCAAAGGCAGTCACAGCACTGACAGCGTACAGAAAAGTGAAGATATGGAGCCAGGACAGGAGGAAGCATCAGCTGATAAAGTGGATACCTCACAGGCACACGATAATCCCAGTGACATGAACTATTCCTTCACATTCTCATGTACCTGTGGTGCTGCCAGAAATGTGAACATAAGCCATAGTCCAAAGACTACATCAGCAGATGTTGTCGACACCTCACAAGCAAACAATAACCCCGGTAACATGAACTATTCCTTGACAATCGCTTGTTCCTGCGGTGCAACAAAAACAGTGAGTGTAGGTGGTGGTGGTGCTCAGAAGACTGTGAGTGGCCAGACAGTGAACGGAAGCCGTGAAGTAAGGGCCTCAGTGACTGCCCACACGGCCAGTGTGTCGGGTAAAGGGGACAGAGCCATCAGCCGGGCAGTCAAAGCTGTGATGGACGCCGATTCTGATGTCATGGCCAATTCAGATGGAAACTCAAGCTCATCAGCTATGAAAAAGGTAAAAGATTGGTGTACAGACACACACACACACATGCATGCACACACGCACACACGCACGCATGTACACATGCACGCACGCACACACACACACTCTCTGTCTCTCTCTCTCTTTCTCTCTCTCTCTGATGTCTACTCTTCTTTTGCTAGTCGGTGTCATTATTGAAAATTTTGCAACTACTCTTCTATTTTTTCTTTCCTTTTTGTGGTGGTTGTTGATTAAAAACTTTTGCATCAAAATCTTTTTCTTTTTCATTTTTATTGTTGGTGATAGCGTGTTGTTTTGGGGTGTTTTTTGGTTGTTGGGTTTTTTTTTTTGGGGGGGGGGGTGGAAGCATGATTATTCTGAAAACTTCTGCCCTTTTGCCATGGGCACTTTTTCCATAAAGCAAACCCTTTAAAATGTAGCCAAAATGAATATCCAGTTTGCCACCTGAAAAGTTTGAGACTTTGATCTTAAAGGAATTCCCTGTTTGACTTTCTGAGTAGAAATTAATTGTGTGGTTAATGGGAAAGGAGTTGTGTTTTATATGCTAATTGTAAAGATGGAAGTATCCACATTTGTGTGCATCCATGAATATGCACATTCACATCAGATGATCAGTGTAAGCTACAATTAGGGATTTACACACACACACACACACACACACACACACACACACACACTTGTACACATACGCCCTCCTGTGCTCTTGCTCTGTTCGCCCATTAATGAATCTGCATTCGTTTTGCTTCAGAAGAAGAAGAGAAAAACTTCAAAAAGGACAGAAATTGGAGACTTAGACACAGATCTCCCAGGTGAGTGTATACATGTCTTTGAGTCTGTGTGAGCTCTTTCTGTGGTTTTGTATCTTTGCAGTGCATGATTGTGAAAGTCTTTGCTGATGTGAAATTGTATAGTAAATATCCTCACAAGTTTGTTTGTTTGGTTTTGGGGTTGTTTGCTGCCTCATTTTCTGTGATATCCCTGTCCTGCTGCTCCTGTGTCACTTGTTTCAAACTCTCTGCCTCAACCATGCTTTGGTTTGTCCTGTCGCATCCTCAAGGTCAGAAGTCCACAGGGAACTTATCAGTGTTATGTTGCCACAGTCACCAGCCATAAAGGCTCTGAACTGGGTAACTTTGGTGGCATTCAATGGTGTTGTTCTGTGCATACGCAGGACACCACCTACTACGGCCCTTACTGATGACAGTGATGGTTTAGTCATGAAGCTAGACTGAGTGAGATGTTCACCGAGATGAGCGATTATCACAACATCCCTCTGGCCTTCTCCTTTGAACTTCAGATGCAAGTTCAGAATACACAGAACTTGTCAAAATGGATTTGATTTCATCTGGTGATAACTTGAGACCATTTGTACGAGAGATGGGTCTGTACATTTAATTAATTTTTGGTTATCCATACTTAGGGAACTGTCAGAATTCCACAGAGTGATTTACTTTAGTGGTAAGGGCTATAGAGAAAGGGGCATAAATAAGGACGAAGCTCAAAACAGGGAGATGGAGAAGGCTCATCAATGTCAAACCTCCCCTGGGAGAAACATGACAAAAAAGGAAGAAGAAGAAGGTAAGGGCTATACAATCCAGTCCTATCATATTCTATCTAAACCAATCCATTCTAATCGAATCCAGTGCTATATGATACAAATTTATACAACGTACAGTGCAGTGAAATGCAGTTCTCTATATTATAGTTTTGATGCTTGGTAATAGCCATTATTTTGCCGATATACTTCTGTATTTGTTCACGTCTATATCGTTCATTTTCTTCTGTTGTAGATATTGAAGCAGCTGTTCCAGAGAAAACTCTGAATGACTTTGCAGGCAGTGACAAATTATTGAGAGTAAGTGTGCCTGTGCATAAGTATGTGTGTGTTTTGTACAGTGTGTGTGTGTTCTGAACATTGTGTTTGTGTGTATTTGTGTATGTCTGTATAAACGAAATTGTGTGTTTGTGTGTATTTGAGTATGTCTGTATAAACGAAATTGTGTGTTTGTGTGTATTTGAGTATGTCTGTATAAACGAAATTGGTTTTTTTTACAGATCTTTCTGATATTGATGTATTCAACTAGATATTCTATCAAATTCATTACCATGTTCATATTGTTCATGACAAATCATAAGCTGACTTCAGGTGACGAAATGATGTATCAGAATTATGAGGTCTGTGTTACTTTACCTGAAGTGAATTGTTTCTAGATAATGAATAATTAAGCTTATAAAACTTTTCTTGGTCTGTTGGTTGTTTTAATGGTACTTTTAGTGTCACTGGTTTTATGACGTTGCAAATGACACAGTTTTTCTGCTTTTTAGATAACAAAAATGTCACTTCTTACTTTATTTGATTCTTACTTTATTTGATGTTTATTATATTGCCAAGATAAAGTTGCACGCTTTAAACAAAGCTGTTCGAAACTAGAGAAAAAAAGTTCAAGCTTACCTGACTGTGCTGAATTAAAATGAAACAAAATCCATATTTGGTATTGTGAAAGTAATAAAAGAAAATTAGTTTAGTAATGAAAAAGTCATATAAATATCATTTACTCAGATATTTAATTTGAGTGTTGAGTTTTCCTGAACAATGAAGATATTTTTTGCGTTTTAGTCTGCCCATGGTCATCCCACTACATCGTGTTTCAGGAGATACATGAAGACCTGGATGAGTTTCGCTATGCTGACTTCTGTCGCTTCGCCTGGTTGTCAGACAAAAGGATTTGTCGCAATTATTTGCTGTATGGACCTAGAGGGTCTGGCAAAAGTTACCTGGCTGAATGCATGGCTGGGGTAAGTCTTCCATTTGTTTTGATAGGTGTTTGAGTTGGAATAGTGAAATTCATAATTACTAGCTGTTGGTAACTGCCCTCCACCTCCACCCATTTACTGTTGTTGGTATTCTTCCTCCTCCCTGTCTGTTACTGTAGTTGACATGGAAGCAGTTTTATGATTCATGATATTCCAAAGGCATCATAGACATAATGGTGGGTGGTGGTGGTGAAAACCCTAATTGTAATATCAGTCCTGATATAGCCTCCCTGCTTGGTTTGGTTATAACACCCCCACCCCCCACCTCCACCCCCCATATGATTGACTGCTCATTTTACTGACTGCATGAGTGAATGAAAACAAGAGTAGAGTTAGTTTTGAACTGTTTTGTTCTTGAATTGCAGCATCTAAAGCTGCCTCTGCTGAAGCCCAGGATCAACACTTTGATATCTGGTGTGTCAGGCAACTCTGAGCAACGAATCCGAGATCTTTTTGAGCAGGCAGCAGTAAGTTTATTTGTTTGTTTTTGTGGATATTGTTCCTGTCCTCCCCTCTTCTTTTCTCCCTCTTCACATGTGTCTTTTACAGTTTTAAGCAACTTGAACATTTACACAATGGAATTAACTGGTTGGTTTAGTGTGAGGTTTTTGATTTTTACATGAAAAAGTTGTTAGATTTTAAATTTTTATGAGGCGAAAGACTAATTATGATCAATTGGCCTTTTAATATGAATTATTGTAAGAAAAATGTACACTTTCTTTGTCCTTGTTTTTATTTTTGCGTTTGATTTTGTCAGCTTTATATTTGAATGTCTATGGGTTTTGGGGTTGTTTTGTGTCCAGGGATTACATTCTATGCTATGTGCATCAGTATCCAAAAAGCGAGTGTAATGATAAAATGAAATATGTGTGATGATTAAAGACTGTGTTTTGTGTGTGTGTGTTACAGGATCAGGCCCCATGTGTGCTTTTTCTTGAAGACATAGAATGTGTGGCACCCAGACAGGACACCCCTGGTGTGTCAAAAGACATGATGACCAGGACTGCGTCAGAGCTTGGCACCTGTATCGATGGTAAGAAAGTAAACTCTGGCTCTTACAGATCTTTGACTGTTTTAAACCTTTACAAATCATTTCCCGATTAAGACAGAACAATAGCTCAATAGTCTTAGCAGTTTGGACAGGGTTATAATGTTCAGAAGTGTATTAAACCAAGTGAAGCTGTAAGTAAAGCTGACACAATACATGGATGAGTCAAAGTAAAGCAAGAATTGATGGTATCAAAACGACCTTTTAAGGTGGTTTTGTTTGTTTGTTTGTTCTGGGTTTTTTTGTTTTATTTTTACTGTTTCATTACTGAAATCACAAAGTCAGGACTTTTCTTCTTGTCATTTTTCAGAACTACGACAACGGCCAGAGAAGGTAATGCTGATCGCCACTACCTCCAAGCTAGAATCTGTTAGCAAAGATCTGAGGATTCCTGGTCGCTTCATCGAGAAGGGGCTCGGCATGCCTGATGAAAAGTCACGAGAATCGATGCAGCGCATGTTTTGTGAAAAGTATGTCCTCTCCCCAGACCTCAGTCTGAAGACGCTGGCAAAGCTGACTCCAGGTTTTGTGGCAGATGACCTGAGAGCACTGGTGGACAGTGCCGTGTCTGTCGCCTTCAGGAGAGTGAGAAAGTAAGTTCTGCAACTGTTTGAACAGGCTACCTGTTTGTAGCTGTTAGCTTTTCTGTGTTGCTGTCATCAGGATATCTAATAATTTGTGATTATGAAGTGCTAGGTATGTGGGTCATAGAATGTACCTAAATGTATGTATGTGTATGCAAAATTGATTGGATTCAGTCCATTTTATGTCTTTTTTTTTTTAGTCCCTTTTATGTCATTAGTAAAAATAAAAAGTGTAGCAAAAGATAACCCAGTGAAGATCATGCTTTATTATTATGAAGTAAATGTAAAATTCTGTGATCATTTTAGGGAATTGACATAGGAAAGGATGTATACAAAAAATCAAGCAAAGAGGACCCACTGTTCTGAAAATATTTAAATTGATCAGTGATCATTACAGAGAAATATTTTTTAAAAGATATGCTAAGTTACATGTGTTTTTCTGTGGATACAGCCTCTACAAACCAAGTTCTGAAGAGAGTGACACTGTAAAATATCCACCTCCTTCTGAACCTCCTGGTGAGTATTAAATGACATTAAGCAGTGTTGACTGACATTCCATAATTCACATTCATTCCTTCAACTGAATCATTTTATAAAATGTTGCTTACAAGATTCTGTCTCCTCTATCTCAGCTGCTATACGATCAGGGCAAATGCGTTTTGTTATATTCAGATTGCTTTGTAAGAACATATAGTTGGCAAAAAGTGTATTCTTTTGGTTGTAAATGGATTAAAGAATAGAAACTATAATTTGGATCAACCACCTTGATGAAATGGTTAGCACACATACATATATGCATGCACATACACACGCATGCATGTACGCAGGAATTCACACACACATACACACACACCACATTACCCTCACACACACACACACACACACACACACACACACATACACACACACACACACACACATACATACATACATACATGCATGTCAAATATTGGTAGTAAAAGAATTGTTTGTAATCACCCTTCATTTCAGTGAGATAACTACAAAAAGAATGCAAAGAAATGTTTAGAGAACAAGTATTTTTTAAAAAGCAACCCATGGGATTATTTTAAAGATGTATGCATTCTTGTGTTTCTGAAGCTCACCTGACTGGAAGCAGCATTGAGTGCACAGAGCAGGATAAGACAGCAATGGCTTTGACAGAGGACGACTTTAGGGTAAGCTGCATCTGTTTTTAGTAGAGTAGAGCCCTGTGGCACCCACATTAGGCCTAGTTCAGTATCCTAGTTGACCATTGTCTTTATTTACATGTTTATCTCCACCCTCCCCTAAGACTTTTTGAAAGTGTTAGAATCTTGTGCACTTGCAAACACTGTTTAGCTTTGGAATGGTTAGGTTTTGATGATGTAAAAGAAATCTGTGTGCATATATGCAGAATCCAATACTTTCTTTTATATGTGAAGGAGACTTATCATTTCATATGTCAAGGGGATATAATTATGTACTCAGCAGAAGAGGATGAAAAGACAGCTAAAAAAAATAAAATTTAAAAAATTTATCTTCTCTGAACTCAGGATTCTTTTCTATTTAAGTTTGTATACATAATGTGTTTAAGTAGAACAAACAATAACTTTTTTTTTAATGTTATGGCTTTCACCCTTTCGAGTGTTTTTAAGTGAAGCAAAAATCAATGTGAACAAATCGGATGCTGTAATACTAAATGAAAATATGAAAAACAATGTGCAGATAGCTTTGAAGAAAGCCCAGCCAGCTGCCAAGCGTGAAGGGTTTGTGACTGTGCCTATGACCACCTGGGAGAATGTGGGGGCCTTGGAGAATGTACGAACTCAGCTTCAGGACAGCATTCTGGTGAGTTAGGGCTTCAGGACAGCATTCTGGTGAGTCAGGGCTTCAGGACAGCATTCTGGTGAGTGAGGGACGCAGGACGAAGTTCTGGTGAGGTAGGACTTTAGGACAGCATTCTGGTGAGGTAGGGCTTCAGGACAGCATTCTGGTGAGGTAGGGCTTCAGGACAGCATTCTGGTGAGTTAGGGTTTCGGACAGCATTCTGGTGAGTTAGGGCTTCAGGACGGCATTCTGGTAAGATAGGGCTTCAGGATGGCATTTTGGTGAGTTGGGGATTCAGGACGACATTCTGGCGAGTTAGGGCTTCATGAAGGTGTTCTGGCGAGTTAGGGATTGCGGACAGCATTCTGGTGAGTTGGGGCTTGAGGACAGCATTCTGGTGAGTTAGGGCTTCAGGGTAGCATTCTGGTGAGTTGGGGCTTCAGGACAGCGTTCTGGTGAGTTACGGCTTCAGGATGGCATTCTGGTGAGTTAGGACTGAGCTAGGACCATTTTTTTTTCTTCTTTTGAACAATGTACACGGCTGTGTCGATAGACTTAAGAATTATTGATATGTCTAAATGATGGGAGGAAAGAGCAGTGTTGTGGAGGGAGAGGTGTATATGCGTATATGTGTGCTTGCCTTTGTGTGTGTGTGTTTTATTTATTTATTTATTCTTTTATATCGAGGATAATGGAATAAGCACTCATGTGCTTTTTTACATCCAGTCCCTGTGTGTATGCGGTTTTGTCAGTTTTGTCATCTGTTCCCACCGGCACACAATGGCCTACTCTTCCGAAAAGCGGAACAGGATTTAACGTGTGCGCAAGATGTTCTGCGTGCGTTTGAACACGGGGCCTTGGTTTATAGTCTCATCCGAAGGATGCATGCATGTGTGTGTTTGTGTACGTTATACCTTTAAAGACATTGCATGATTCTGGTGTCTAGTCGTTCATTATTTCGTACAAGTAACAGCTAAGAGTGTGTGTGCATGTGTGTTTGCGAAATGCAGATCAAACTCAATTGTCTCAAATGAACTTCACAGTGCCTTCATTGTGTGTTTGTTTCTTTGTTACAGTGTCGAATCCATGATCCAGAAAGGACACGAGCATTCGGCTTGTCCATGAATTCAGGAATCATCCTGGTGGGACCTCCAGGATGTGGAAAGACTCTGGTTGCCAAGGTGACTGTGTTGTCTTTGTAGAGCTTTGGTGGTACTGTTGTGTCTTTTTACACGCAGATGAAGTGCAGAAATGATGAATAGTTTGGAGATGTACAGACTGATTTGTTTTCTTTCTACCCCGTTCCCTCTTTAGTTGTTTTGTATGTTGCAATAATAGCTGTCATGATTTGGGGGTTTCATGTTTTCTTACTACCCCTTTCCCTCTTTAGTTGTTTTGTATGTTGCAATAATAGCTGTCATGATTTGGGGGTTTCAGGGGGTTTTGATATGTAAGGAGTAACTCATGACTTTGTAAGTACAAATCTTTTTTTTTTTGTAGTCACGTTACAGACTTCAGAGTAGTGAGTGAATGGAATTCATGCTTCTAATTGCCAAGTCAGCTATATTCTCCCACCTTCTAACCTCTAATCTAATGTAAAACAGCGAGTCTAAACTTTATGATTAGAAGTGTTATACAGTTATTCCCAAATCACAGTAACTCATCTCTTGCAGGCAGACATTTTTTTAAAAGTGAGTTTTTAAGTTTTGGATGGTACATTGTAACTGTTGTCTTACATGTTTCTCATGTGTGTTTCAGGCTATGGCAAACGAGGCAGGGTTGAACTTTATGTACATCAAGGGTCCAGAGCTGCTTGATAAGGTATGGATTTCTTGGATTGTGTATTAGCTTATTACATTTTCAAATTCTATGCATTTCTTGGATTGGGAATATTTTATTACATTTTAAAATTCTTAATCTCAAAATGAAATGATAAAATGGGAGCAGACTTATATAAACTAAGGATTCTGTGACGTAATAATTATCTGACCGTTTTTCCCCCCACAATTTGAAATAAATGGACCAGTCGAAAGGAAAATAGAATTGCTGCAAATAATGACAAAAGCTGATGTACCTTATGCTATCATAGTAGATAACTCTGAGAATTACAACTTTGTTTGGGTCATTGTAAAAAAACTGGTGGTGGAGTGTAATAGCTATTGGATTTAATAGAATGCATTTGCACTCTGTGAGAAAATCTACTTATGAATCAATCAATGTACCATCTGAAATAAAACTTAGACGTTGACTACATGTATAGAAAGTCAGCCTGATGATAGATAAGCTGTAAGGTCAGCTCTGGAATTTTTCAGTACGTCGGTGAGAGTGAGAAGAAGCTGAGGGAGACGTTTGACAGAGCTCAGGCGTGTGCCCCTTGTCTCATCTTCTTTGATGAAATGGACACCCTCTGCACCAACAGGCAACACAGTGAAGGGGTCAGTGTGTGAGAGAGAGAGTGAGTGTGTGTATACAGTATATACGAGAGAAAAGAAAAGTGTGTGTGTTGTATGTTTGTGTGTGTGTGTGTTTGAGAAAGAGAGAGCAATCTGTGTGTATGCATTTTATGCAAGCTTTGTGTGTTTATTATTGCTGCTAGCTGTGTTGAAAGGTCTTGCGATATTTTCTTTAAAAAACAAGCAAACAACGACTGGCAAGTGTTGTAAAACAGTCTGTTAAAAGCAGACTAATCATTTTATTTTTATTTTTTATTATTCTTTTATATCAAGGATAATGGAATCGTGGCAGAAGTTGCTTTCTAGCAAAGACTGGAATAGCATGTTAATGGTCTTGATAAATGTTTGTATTTTGTTTAATCATTTTGGTCTGCTTTGCATTCATACATGCTCTCTTATATTCTTTCTCAGTGTCGGGCTTTTTGTCTCTTTCTCACCCCATTGCCCAGTTCCATCTTCTCTCTCTCTCTGTGTCTGTCTGGCTGTCTGTATGTATGTCTTTCATTCTGTTATAGGAGAGTCCTCCATACGTAATCTAAAATGGTGTTAGGCAGCTAAAACATATTAGTCTGTAGACATGATCATGTACATTTTAGAAACCAAAAATCATACATAGGCATAAATTTGTTAAAAAAATCTAAGCCATTATCTTATTTCAACATGGATAAAGTAAGATTCTCCCACTCATTTCAACTTCTTTTAGTGAGGGATTGTAACTTATTTTTTCCTGTTTCTGAATATCAAATGATGTACACTTGCTGTGAATATATGTGTTAATTGACTTTGTATGTGTGTCCAGAGCAATGTTGGAAAATCAGTGACCAACCAACTGCTGGCGCTGATGGATGGCTGTGATGAGAGAAACCAGGTGTATGTTATGGGAGCCACCAACCGCATTGGTAAATGATGCATCCAATTTTGCTTCATACCCATTAACCCTTTACCATTCGCATTTCTTACAGAGAAACTCTCTGTAGTATTCAGAAATTTACACTGTTTTTTTCAGAGAATAAGGTACCTCAAGTACACATAGTCCTGTACAGTTACTATTGTTCGCAGAGCAGTTATATTTGGCCAAAGTATTCATATGATGTCATACTTTGTTCTGCACCCCAAGATGTGTGTCCTACCTACATGTGTCGTGCTGCTGTCCCCTCTTTGTCACCAAATACAGGTAACATTGCAGTGACATCATGCTGTTAGTCTACAACTACCCTCTAACATGCGCAATATAGGTATGTGATTAAAAAAAAATAATATGTGTGGTCCTGCCTGAATGTGTCCTCCATCGCATCCACCGTCATGGTAATCCAATCGAACATTCACACGTCACAAAATTACTGTCACCAAGTCTACACTTCCTCAGTGGAAAGTATTCAAACATATTGAAAACGGCGTTGACTAATGGGCGTATATACATTATTAACAAATATATGCTGATGCCTACTATTTACAGACACTAGTGTGTCCTTCACCAATAGCTAGCTACATGGCTGCCACAATGCAGGTGTCACAGCCAGTGTCGCGTCCAGGTGTGTTGGCGTGTTTCTCAGGTGAAAATACTGATTAATTTTGAGAAATCTGGTTTTCGTCATAATATTACTGATCTGTGACTCAGAAAATGTCAAATCAGTAGACCAGTAGAGATGAAGCCTCGGCAAACGCTTGATCCCTATCATGATCAAAACTGACAGGTAAGCCCAAATTTCATCAGGTGTTGTTTCTGTCCGTAATGGATCTATGACTAAGCCTTTCACAGCGATCTTTTGCCTGGCATAATTGTTAGTTTCATCTGCTACAATTTGAAAAAAATGTTGGGGCACAAACAAAACAAAGTAATCTAAGAGCTTGGCATTCAGTGGGAGAGTTTGTGCCGGCCCAGTCGGCAGCGTGAAGTCTTGCACTGAGCAAGGCACTTGTGCGCTGCGCCATGTCGTCTGCTATGAAGCCAACGGAATGTTATCCTCAGCATCACTTTCTGACTCACTACCTTCTCCTATTTCATCTCCTTCTTCTACATCTACTTCAACATCGGATTCAATATTTTATTCTCTTTCGAACTGTTCCACTTGAGCCAAAATAGCTTTAATTTCCACATCAGTATATTCCTCCCAAATTGTATGCTCAATCTTTGGCTACAAGATAGCGTGGGAAAGACAAAGCCAGTCACTGGCCAATTTCTTGTGAAAGGGAGGCTGTGTAGCACTGAATTTGGTGTCCATTCCTTCCTTAGTTTATGCTGACCTCAGTGGAATGTTCATTCATGGTGTGCGTGTACTAGGTAGAGCTTAGTGCGTGATGGAAAATCCCCACTAGGCTGAAATTACATCCGGCGGGCTGCGGCGGGTATAAATAGATGCGGGCAAGCGGGCAGCGGTGGGCTACGGCGGGTAAAAATGGGAAAGGGTTAAACTCAAAGCCTCTGTTATCTATGTTGTAGTTGTTGCACATTCCCCAGCTTAACACCCCAGAATATGCAATCTTGACTCACTTGTCACACTTGAGAATCACTGTGAGACGCAAATACCCACTTTTTGATGAGAAGTTTGCATATGTGACTCTTTCCTTGCCATATAGGCAGTCACACTCTGACTTTAGATTTTTTTACCTTTAAAGGAGAATTCTTAGAGTTTTTCATGGCTGAAGACAGTCTCAACATCCTATCATAACATTCAGCATTTTGATATAGGTCTTGGCACTTAACTTACATCGATTGCTGACAAACTGTTTGGCCTGGGCCATCTGTTCTCTAGAAATGACAATGATTTTTTTCCCATCAAACATCCTCCCCACCTTTCAAATAACTGTTAGTATCATAGACATTGAAAGAGTAGGCTGCTGAAGGGCAATCAAATTTGGCTATTGCTTGTGAGAATTCTCTTTCTGGTTTTCTTTTGCAGCACGTATATGATACTTCATCTGTATGGAAATTACAGTAGCAATGAGTGACTTGTGGTGGTGTAATGTTGTCTGTAGCTCATAACAAACATGCATATACTAAACATCTATCTTTAGAGGATGGCGAAGTGTTGAAATGTTCAGGGAAAAATTGCATGGAAAGTATACATGTACATACACATTATCTTCAGGGAGGCGGCAGCTATCAAAATTGACTTTGTGCTTATCGACTGTATCCTGCTCATTTTATTCGTTATTGGTAGTGTTGGCTAAGTCTCTGTCAAAGTAGATTGTCTTGTTGACAGAGCAAGTGGATCCTGCCCTGCAGAGACCAGGTCGATTTGACAAGAACATCTACGTTGGCTTGCCCGATGAGAGAGGACGCCTGGAGATTCTGAAAGCTTTGATAAAGGTTTGACATTTATCGATTGATAGCCCCACCCCCAACAGCTAAATATCTTGGCATATGTAGGTAGATATGCAAGTAATGATCCTCCACCTCCCCTCAGTCCCCCCCACCTTTTGCCATTTTTGAATGGACCATAAAGAAATGACATTATAGTAGTTGTCTTCACTGGACAGACAATGTTAGTGACATTAACTGTGTGCAGAAAATTCCTGCTCATCCTGGAACATGTAGAGCACGGTTTCACTTTCCTGAGAGTCTGTTTGTCCAAGAGATGGCAGCATAGGCCAGAAATTCTGTATGTGTTGCGCCACATCCACATAGTCATAGAATGTGAAGGGAGATTGGGGGGAGGGGGCAGAATAGGTTTAAGAGGGGGTAAGGGATTTCCTGTGCATAATTACCTCAGAATACAATTACTTGATTTAATGTGTATTGATATGCACATTGATATGCGTATAGTTATGCATTATCAGATGTGTACATTTAAATACTTTCATTCCTTTATGTAGACGTTCTTCTATCTTTTCTTTGTCAAATGCACTCCCCCTCCACCCCCCTCCACACACACGTCACACATATATACATACACACACTTACATAATTCTGCTGAAATACCACATGTTGTTTATGTTGCCAATGACAAAAACTTTACAATGTAGTATTGTCTTGTGCTTTTGGACAAAATATCAGCTTAACTGACTGACTTGTATGACTGGAACTCTTTGAACACATAGTCTCACTCAGCGGCTTCAGATTTCTCATCATTTCATGACCCATAGATATGGTTTTAAAACAATGTTTTTGATATTGAAACAAGTGTTTTCACTGAGGCATAATCTTTTTTAAAATATCGTTTTATAAAACAAAAATGGCAGTGGCTCGTTTGTTGCTATTTTAACATTAAAGTTTCTGTTCAACTAGTAAAGGACTCTTTGAAGTAGTAAAAAAAGAGTATGTGTTAAACCTTTGACAGTCTTATTTCACTATGAAATAGAACTAGTAAATGACTCTTTGAAGTAGTAAAAAAAGAGTATGTGTTAAACCTTTGACAGTCTTATTTCACTATGAAATAGAATGGAAATGATAATATATAAGATGATAACAGTGAAAAACTGGTAATTGTGGTTTCTCTGTTCTCTTTTTCAGGGTGGCTCAAAATGCAGACTGGTCTCCTGTGATCTTGCCCATTTTGCTCAGGAAACAGAGGGATTCTCGTATGTTATGACTTTGCTACCACTTCACTCCTTCATGATTGTTACTGATTCTAGAGGGAATTGACCTTGTTTGAAATCAAACAGATTATGTGTGTAGACAGTTGTAGCCTATGTGGTAATCATATTTAAAATGTTAAACTCTTGGAGATTGGTAGTATCTTGGGATTTTATCTGAATATGATGAGTAGCTTGCTTTCTTGATAGTGCGTAAGATATATATTGAATCAGACTTGATAAACAGAACAAAGAAGCTGTTTAAAATGCCATTCAGAGTACTTTTTACATTCAAGACCTCATGATAGTGCATCTGCCTGTCGTGTTCTTGACTAGAAGTTGCAGGTTCCAATCTCAAAAGAGTCACAGGTTTTTATTTTTATTCTTTTTTTTTTTGTTGCTTTACCCTGGCCAGCTTTTATCCAGAGTGAGTGTAGTATGGGCCCATTGGAAAGATTGGGACCACACGGTCAGAGCTGTCAAACCTTTAACTGCTGCAAGCAGCATCCACCACATTGCTTGCAGAAGAACCTAGCGTTGGGCTCAGTATGTTCTGATACCAGAAAGGTGTGAAGCTGAACATTTTGACACATGCAGGTAAATGTTCCATATGATGTCAGTGCATTTTTTTGGTTTCCTAACTTGTTCCATGCTGGCTGGTTGTGTGGCAGAGGTGCTGATCTAAAGCAGTTGGTACAAGAAGCAGCAACCATTTCCATGAAGGAGAGCATGCACAGCAACAGCGAGGATATCTACGTGCTCACGGGAGAGCATTTCAGCAGTGCCTTACAGCATGTCAAACCCTCTGTCCTGAAAAAGGTAAGAAAAGCAAGAATCGGCTGAAATGGTGAATGGAGACACAAGTTGAAGAAGAAACTGGTGCTGAGAAGTTAACTAGTGTCCTTCCTTAAAATATATCTCCTCTTCTCCTCAACAAGCAAAATTTTTTTAAATGTTGTCATTCTTGAAACTTGAGGAGTATGAAGACGAGAGACGAAGAAACTACACTGTCAGTTGGAAAAAACTCATTTATCCCAAAAGACCGGAGTTATTACAACCTGTCTTGATGAGCAAGGCATCCAGAACCTTACATCCCTTTTCAACCCACAGCCTGCCCTCCACCCCCCCCTTTTTTTCTCTTTAACCCAACATTTTCTTATACTTCTATTGCTGAAATGTACTCAACAGAACAAGTATGAGTGTGCTAAGCTTTTTTCCCCCCAATTCACGTAGAATGTGAGAATTGCACAAACTGGGTAGCTATCAACTCCAAATAATTTTAAATGTGATAACATTGAAACCTTGATCTACTACAATCTTATGATTATTTCTGAGTAGTTTCAAAAGCTTTCAACAGAACAGCAAAACATGTCAACAGACTGGGTATGAAATGTCTGGTTATTATCAAATGCAAATTTAAACCTGAAACCTGGATCTGTCATTTCAGATTGTGAATGCTTTTACAAGTGTGTAAACATGTATGACTGTGCTGTAGTTCTGATATTTTTTGGGTTTTGTTTTTTGTTTTCCACAGGATGCAGAGAAGTATCTTCGAGTGGCACAGAGAATATGATAGGGAGTCAGACATCTGCTTGGTGTTCATCATGCAAAATTATGAAAAAATACAACCCAAACTGCCTTGTACATCACCTGTTCATGGACTAACTGTTTTGTAAAATGTGTATGAGACTCAATGAAAAGAGAGAGAGATTGTGTGTGTGTGTGTGTGTGTGTGTGTGTGTGTGTGATCTCTGTATGCAAATACTGCAGCAAAGAGAGCAAGCATAGGGGCAACTGTATTTGGGAGCTTGCAAATTCCTTTTCCAGATTTTAACCTCCTAGTCTTTGCAACCTTGCATTAAATTCATTACAGTGTAAACTTGTCCATGGCATATTGCTTGAAAATGTTAGTGTGTGTTTCAATGACTTGTTAAGGAGTATATGAAGAAGAAAAAGGGTTATATGATGTTGTCATTACTCTGTGAGGAGTAAAATGAAGAAGAGAAGAATGATGTTCTCAAAGTCTTTCCATGTGTGCTGTGTATCAGAGGAGAAAAAGGAAATAAAAGTATTGAAGAGTATAGAAAGTGGTATGTATGAATGGCATGTGAGAATGGTGAACACTACTAAAGTACTCCCAGACACTGACCACCTCTTGCTTGATAGGTCCCGTGCACCCATAATACTGTGGTTACAAAGTGCAACTGCTGGCAGCTGGAGCAACACTGGTGGCTGACCAAAAAAAAATCAAGAGTATCTTCTTTGTTTTGTTCTTGTTTTTTTCCAATCGTATCTTCTGAAAACAAGTGAACAGTCCAATTTCAAAGACAATTTTCTATTCCATCTTAAATCCTCAGTGTCACATCCATACATTTTTTGCCTCATCATATCAAACTCAAATATGATCTGTAAAAGCAAATATTCCTTCCATCTATTCTGTAGCCCAACTCTCATCTATTCTATAGCCCAACTCTTCCTTCTTTTCTGACAAAGCCTACAGCACTCATTGCAAATTGATATATTCCTTTCCAACCTGCCTTTCTTGATCTCCAGTTCACTGGTATTCCTCTCCATTCCCTCCATCCCACAACAGAGAAACCCAAACAACTGTAACAAAAGTAACAACGTCATGCAAACTTGATTGCAATCCAGCTACTCTTCTTTTTTTCACAATACCTTGTACAGCTTGTACCACTTTCATCAAACTAGTGAGCTCACTCCTTCTCGGAAATTTTCCTCCACCTCTCAAAACTGAAACTGCCAGACCTCTACTCCAAAAGCATGACAGTAAACTTTCACATTCTGAGAACTTGCCGACCAGTTTCTAATCGTCCATTAATCTCTACACATCCTTAAAAGTAGATCAGCACTGAAACCATTCTAATTCACATTTTGAATAATCATGCTTCAGATGTAGGGAAAATCTCGGGCTACACAACCTGTGATCAGCCTCTGAGCCAAAGACTGCTTGATTCTTCTGTCCTGCCCAACATAGGGTGGAACGTGTAGTGCCTGCCTGCCTGCCCTCTACTGTGCCTCAGACTCTGTAGGATGTTTGCCTGCTGACCTCAGCCAACACATTCAGACTTCTGAGCACCTCATCACTTGTCTAGCCTGCGACCCCTCTTGGTAGGGGATGCCGAGAACTAGTTTTGTTTTTGCTCTGGTCATCTGTGCCAGTGCCTCATCTGCCACAGCTTAAGGCTGTGCACACTCTGCCCTATGTCCCCATCAAGAGAACACCCACATTAATGAGGCATGACTATAGATTAGTGGAAGATCTTTGCAGAGCGGCCAGGCATGTTGATTGTTGACTGGATCATGGTGTCCCACAGCCATCAGTTTTCAGCCCTGATCTCTTTACTGCTGCTTTTTCTCATGTCATTCACCACCACCAGGTCAATCACCATCTTTCTCTTCATGAGTCTCAAAGCGACCATACTCCTGAAACTGTGCCCTCCCTTTTGACAAACATTTTCTGCTGTCTGCTACACATTTCAACAGTGGATGGTTTAGAACCAATTATAACGAAATGCTGTTATACCTAAAGCTACAACTGTAGGGACTAAACAGAACCTCTCCCCAGTCGAAACAAATTCAACTGAATTCAGCTATATAAAACTTAGTTCCTCCGTCTCACTCATGGTGGTGTCATTGACAACACATTCTCTCCAAGTAGACATTCATTACCAGACTTGCCAGTCCTACTGCTCTCACCTATAGCATATTGATAGAGTGCAGTTCACAAGTATGATCTGTCATCAATGCAACGTCCAAGCATGTTGTATATTTTGTTCTTTGATTTACAGACCTCTGTAATTCTCTTTCAGCTGGTCTATAAGCATCAATCATCAACTCTCTAACAACCAAAAAAAAAAAGCTCTGCAGCATGACTGTTCTAACTATGAAGAAATCTAACACCTGACATCCCTCCTACAGTCTCTTCACTAGCTTTCTATCTGACAAAGAATAAATACAAAATTTGTACTCTCTGTTATAAATATATGCAAAGAACAAATACAAGATTTGTACCCTCTGTAATATCCATAAATATGCACCCGCCTATCTCTGAGACTTGTATTCACCTCAACACCCCATCTCTTTCCTGTAGTCATCTCTTTCCTGTATCATTACTGATACATTGTGCTTATGAGTGCCCAAATGTAAGCCATTTGCTCTTTTCCATTTGTGTTCTTTTTTTAATCGTTCCTCAGCTAGAGCTCCGAGGTTCACCAAACGCAAGATTTATGCATATACGACCCCCCCCCCAAACATTTAGGTATCTGCATTCTGACTTCAGGTATCATTTCTTAACACGACACCTGTGAGCATGCTGGTTTTTTCTATCTGTTCTCACCAGCACACAATGGCCTACTCTTCCGAAAGATGGAATGGATTTTTTACCCTGTGTGCAAGATGCTCTGAAATGACACTTTCAAATTCAGCCTCAAGACTCGCATGTGATATAGATTTACATCTTGGGGTTTTCCTGTTTTTGGACAAACCTCTCACTCTCTTTTAAACTAGCTTTTATGTTTAAAAAACAACAACCAATCAACAAACATTCTGCACATGAGATATTTACATGAGGAATTAAAACAACAGATAAGAGTGGAGGGGTAAAGCAACAGTGGAATGCTTTGCTGAGGAAGTGACTCAGATTTGCACTTTTTGTTCTTTTTTTCCCCCCATTCCTCAGCAAGAGCTCCAAGGTTTACCAATGGTGAGGTTTTGTATATGCGACCATTTCTTACCGACCATTCCAACTTCAGGGATGGTGTCTAAACACAACACTTATGTGCATGCCTTTTTAAATATGTTGTCATCCGTTTCTACCAGCACCCAATGGCCTACTCTTCCAAAAGGTGGAACGGCTTTTTAATGTATGTGTGGTGGTCAAAAACGGTTGCATACGCAAAATCTCACCAATAGTGAACCTCAGAATTCTAGCCGTGGAACAAAACAACAATAAAAATTTGTTTAAGTGTGTGCAAAATGTTGTGCATGCGTTCGCACACAGGGCTTCAGTCTAAAGTCTCATCTGAAAGACTTTTGGGGGGTGGGAGGGAGTGGAGTTGGTAATGATGTTAATTTCAGGGGAGAATCCCCTAGAATGGGTGCCTCTGTGGTTACTTCGTCATGGGCTGTCAGATTACAAGCCCAATGCTCTTCTGAAAAGCGGAACAGGTTTTCACACGTGCGCAAGATGTTCTGCATACGTTCGCACACAGGACCTCAGTTTATAGTCTCGTCCAAAGGACTTGGGGAGGGGGGGGGAGTGGAGTCTGCACTGATTTTAACTCAGGGGAAATATCCCCTTTAACGGGTTTCAAAACCAGGTCAGCAGATCACGAGTGCAATGCACACCACTCTAACCAACCAAAAGGAGGGGTGATGTGTACATACTCGGCATGTTTTATGTTATCTACTACACATCAATATGCGATACAAGGTCTGCGCGCCTTTCATACCAGAAGTAAGGTATCAAGAGAAAAACCAGGTGGGGACAGACATGTAGTGACCTAGGAGATATCTTAGCTTCACTCTGATCCATCAGACAAGGCCAACAGGTCTAATACAAAGGACTTCTGGGCCAAGAAAACTTCAGTCTGGAAAAGACATATATTAGTTTTATTTACAACAGAAAATACAGTCCAAATATCATGTTCAATCTGCTTTTTTTTAAAAAATCATCACTGAATACCATAGCTTTAATACAGGACCTACTTGTTTAGTCTCAAATGAAACCAAATCTGTAGACTTGAAAATGTACGTACTTTCTGTGATGCTATGCATGGGTTGTTGTTTTTTTTGTAGAGGGCTTCTTTCTTTTAAGTTTTTCTAAATCAGGCAGACTACTTTACAAACTTGACCAAAACAGGACATACAGACCCCTCTCCTCCCTAAACCAAAAATCATAGGATCAAAATAACAGAAAAAAACAGTCTTAATAAACATCCAGGCCTCCAGGATTCCTTTTAGTGAGCCTGACCAGTTTCAAGTACAGAGAAAAAAAACCCTGTATATCTAGATCTCTTCATTCTGTCGATCAACCTAATCACAGTCTCAAGAAATAAAAAGAACATGGCCACACTTCTCCACTAGCTCCTTGAGGAGTCATAGGGCACTCCACAGATTTTTTTCTTTTCCTGGCAGTGTGTCAAGGGCAAGCTGAACTTGGTGGAGCTCATTCCTATTCAGTACCGGGATGCAAGCTAGGTATGCCCATGTCAACCATCCCAGCAGCCATTGCTGGCCTACTCTTCCATGAAAGATGGATGGGCTTTTCATCAGTGCTAAAGATATTCTGCATGTATCTATAGTCTCTTTCCAAGGACTTTCAAGAGAGTAAAGACAGAACAAATGATAACCCCAGGGAGAAAATGTCAACAAACATACATGTAAAGCAAAGACTCGAACCACATCCCCAGCTGACATCACAAGTATGACACCCTAACCACTATGCTATTTTCCCCCTTCTCTCTCCCCACTCCCCCAAATCTATACAATCATCATATTTTTGTCTGTAAGCCTGCACAAGCCAGACAACGACAACAGAAAAAGGAGGCAGCTGCATAAGGGCATCTAGGAGTCATGATCTGGATGCAACCTGGCTCCTTAGAGTGTGAGAAGTTGACAGCAGAAACACTTGGTAGAAGGGGGCTCCCTTTCTGAAGACATTCTGCTGGCCCAGCTTTCCCGAGTGTTTCTTTCTTCTTCACATCTTCATAATCAAACCGGTCACCCTAACCACAGTCTCATGCAGTAAACCTGCATCCAGGTTCTCTTAATCTCGTCAGTCAGCCTATTTCAAGCAAGATTAAGCCCTCTGTGCCTTTCATACAGCTGTACTTCATTCCACAACTATTTGTACCAGCAGCTCACTTTCACACAATAATACACTTCATATCCTTATCCATTCATTTCACTGACAGTCAGGACAGATCTACTGTAGTAAGCTGAGACGAGGAAGAGGATGTGGTCCTAGCTATGGCACTGTTGCCGGTACTTCCCCCTACCCTCCCTATCCCAGCAACAGAGTCCACAGGAAGCCTTGAAGGCACTGACGCTCCTCCCATGACGCTGCTTGCAGGACTGGTAGCAGCAATGGGTAGAGGGCGAAAACTGGACACTGGCAAGTAGGAAGCAGAGTAGTCCTGTGTCGGAGATTGGGCACGAGCCCCTGGAGTGCTTGACAAAGGTCCGAAAGGAGAAGAGCCCAGGACAGCTAAGGCAGAGCCTCTGGTCCAGTCATCCTTGAAGATCTGGACCGTCAGAACGCGGACCAGATTGGACAGGCGATGAAAAACATGAGCCAGCACAAGCTGTTCGTCAGCGTCTCGTCGCACTCTTACTTGTACAGATCCAGCCTGTGAAACATAAATAACATCCTGTCTAGATTTTGCTTCTTCTACATTTGCTGTCTAGATTTTGCTTCTATATTAGTGTTTTTCAGTAATGTATGACACATATACAAGCATATGACTGAAAGGAAAACCAATACCTTTGAACATAAAAGCCAGAGTTGAACTTTTCTAAACTCAAGAGTTATGACTAAACATGAGACATCCATGTATCTCTTCTTATGGGTCTTTCTCTCTTCATATACTACAGCTAGTCATGTTGGGAAATAACATAGTTCAGAAACAAGAAACATCTTTAGTGGTTACAGACAGTGGTAGGAAGGGATAGTCCTTACCAGGGTGCCAAAAGAGAGGGTCCAGAAGTGTTCATGCCGGAACTCCAGCACTCCGTCCAGTGTGGAGGCCTCACGCAGCAACTTGTCCAGCTGACTCAGGATGTGAGAAGGTGTTGTCTGCCAACAGTGTTCACGTCACCAGTACAAAACACTGCAGCATGTATACACACTCAACAGACAAAACATCACGCTGCATTTTCTTTCTTACATAGGATCACTCAGGCCTTGCACGGCTGAAAGTGGTGAGTGTCTTTGCTGCTGTTAAGACTTGATGTTCATCGCAACTTGATTTATGATTTGGGTAACATGTGTGAAATCCTTACCTAAGAATTGTCAGCCATAATACCTGACTTTAAGGGCTGTTCCTTTTCTGTAAATACTACTTAGCTAAAAGCTCATATCACTGTTTTTCAATTTAACACCTCTATGGAAAGCTTGTGAGAGCTGACTTTTGAAATATGACACAGTAATGTTACCTGTATTTTCCATCTATAGTATCTACAATTCTGAGTGTCAAGTATATTCAGCACTGACCTGTAATAAAATTTTGCCAGTGTACACGCTCATTGGAAACATGGTGCCACACATCATGACGGCAATACTGATGGCAGCCCATGTGTCAGCAGTGTGGTATGACCTGCAACACATGAAACATACTTCATGAAAACTCAGCCCATACTGTTGATCAATCACACCAACTACTCTGGCTGCAAATGGCACAAACACAAGTAAAACTTATGCTACCTAACAACATACAATAACAAATAAAAATATGTTGAAACTAAAGCAACCCATCTTTACCCAAATTCCATTTATATCTCTGTACTTCTAAGAAAAAAATTACTGCTGGCAAACTAAGGCATGCAAAAGAAGTTGGCACAAGGCTAAACAGAATCAAACAATACAAATCTTTTGCTGTTCAAGAAAAGAGTAATTATCAGCAACAAATCCTTTTCTACATCTTGTCGCTCCTTAAAGAATTCTTCATCCATCTAAACACAAAAACTTACCAGCTCTTAAAAAAAAGACCCCCCCCCCCCCCCCCCCCCCCGCCATTACAAACAACAAAAACAACCCTACACAAAAGAAACCCAAACCAACAACAACCCCCAACAAACAAACAACCCCCCCCCCCCCCCCACCTCCAACAAAACAACCCATCATGAAACAAAACTAAAGATTGTTACCCCAGAAAAACAGTTGTGGAAGACAGGACTCACTGTGTATCAATGAGGATGTAGGATATGAAGAGGGCCACACTGCTGCCAATACCAATCAGCAGCATGGGGTTGATGCGAGGCAACAGCAGTTTGCTCAGACCAGGCACGATGGAACACAGGCTGTGTGTGCACAGGAACGCACAACTTTGTTCAATTATTCAACCTTTTTTTTTAAAACTATCAGCAACTGTTCCTAGAATTCTTTTTTTTCATCAGCAACGTTTCATTTATTTAACAACTTTTTAGCAAGGAACTGGAAGTTACGAGTGTCTTTCTGACTGCTCAGAAATGATGAAAATATATTTACTGAAGCACAGTAACTACTGCACTTAACCATTTATCCCAAGCCATAGCAAATTACATGAAACTCCCCCCCCCCTACACAAAAACGTGAAACAGAATTATCATCAAATCAACACATGACACTGGCAAAACACATCAAATATTTCTTTTGTAGTCACCATTTAGTATACAAGCAATACTGCACTTATACAGCCATCTTGCTCAATTGCTCAAAGTACGGGTCTGATATGAAAGATTTTAAAAAGCATCATGAACATTTCACTGCTTTGACCATGTGGATAAACAAGTCTCTAGAAATAAACAGCAAATGAGTTTATGAATGCAAAATAACTCTGTATTATGTACAGAAATGATAATCATGATAATGATGAAGATGGAGGTAAGGAAAGGTAAAGGAGTCCCATAACCTATAAGGTCGTAGGGGAGCGAGGCGTCGGAGACCTCACTTCTCTAAGGCCAGCATATTGAGGGTGGCGCCCATCTCCTCTCCCTCGCTGCTTTACCTTCCCTGACCCTAAAGAGGGCAGGTACCCATTTACAGCTGGGTGAACTGGGGGAACTGTACTGAAGCCAAGGCGCGCAAACGGTCACCCATCCAACTGGTAACCACGCTCGACGCTGCTTAACTTGGCTGGGGGAAAGCGAGTGCTCCGACCACTGAGCTATCCCGTCCCTGAAGATGATGATAGTAAAATATAGAACACGACTGATCTTCAAAAAGGACAGCCAAGCATAGTAGCCCACTGCCCACCTTTCACTCATGTCTGCCATGTGTTCCTGCAGCCAGCTGGAGGTGGAGGCGTCCACTACATGGTTCATGGCTCGGTTGTTGATACAGAACGTCAGCACCAGATGGACTGTCAGGCCAAACACCGTGCCCACTAGCAGACGCCCTCTGAAACCATCACAACAATCTGAAACACATCTCTGTCAGCTTTCATAGGAAAGCAAATACACAGGCAGACAGGACTAAAGTGATCTTATGGTGATGTGCTCTCCCAGGGGAGAACAGCAACAAATGGCACGCAGAGAAATATGCCATGATTGAAAGTGGTATACAATTCTTATTTAATCTTTTTATTTTTACACAGTCTGACACAGCAAGGTTACTTTCGGGGGGAGGGGGGGGGGGGATTTCTTCATACTCTGCTTGACATAAGCAGCTGAGCTTAACCACAACTTTTAACATGCTACTTTGATCATACAAGCTATCTCTGATTACTTATAATACTGGGTATTTTGGGGTGTTTTTGTTTTTTTAACATATAGTACTCCTTAACATAGGATGCAATTAAGTTCTGCACTGCTTTACATTTTGTTTCATTTCTCTATATTAAACTAAAAAACAAAACTACAATTCATAAACTGAAAAACAAGGGGTTTGGGGGTTGTTGGTATTTTTTTAACCAAAACTGAAAATTCATAAACTAAAAGACAACATTTTTCAAAAGTATTCAACTACAACAGAAAGTTACTTAAAAAATAATTTCAGGAGTTTCCATTCAAATAAAACAAATGTCCTCCGTATCAATCACTGTTTGGAAAAAAATATATATAGGCCCATCTGAAACTTGGCACTCAGCTCATCACACAAATATTCTTATCTTTCCAATCAAACCCCTGACAATTCTATTTGCTATTACATTTTCAAACCCATGTTTTTTCACAACTCCTTCAATCTTCACTTTTCAATCTCAAGACAAAAACTTGAAAAGCTTTTAACTTCTTATGTAAATACATTTTATATGTTCTAAGCCTAAATACATGTGTTTTTAGTACTAAGGCGATTTTAATGATTTTTAAAAATGAAAATTATACACCCCTTATCTGAGCTCCCCAAAACTACTTACGTGTGAATCTCCGGTTGCTGAATGATGCACTCCACACTGAAAACAGAGGGTACAGGATACACTTTTCAACAAAGGGAAGCATGATCAGAGCTCACTGTCAGTATCATACCATGTCTTACTGGCTTTAGAGAGATAGATTTTTTTTCTCAACTTCAACCAGTTTATCTTTGAATACATACAACAAATATAACAGAAATATGATATGCACATCGTGCTTCTTTGTTTTAGTGTTTTTTACTTCAATCTTTGATGTGTGTTTGTGTGTGCGTGTGTGTGTGTGTGTGTGTGTGTGTGTGTGTGTGTGTGTGTGTGTGCATCTTGCAAACATAACATGACAGCAAAAATCCCTATGAGCATAACAGACACAAGGCATGTCTTACCTTTCTTTTATAATGAACAGAGACCCCAGCTGAGCTAGCATTGTACTGGCAAACAATGCCAATACCTCAAATCTCTCATATCTGCAAAACATAATAAATAAAAAAAAGAAAGTTATTATTATTTCACAAAAATAATAAACTGTTCTTTCACCTGCAACAGTAGAAGTTTTACTTGCAGCTGGATCATCCAGCTGCTTTGAAAATGGTCATTTCTCAAGCAAAGTTGAGGAAGAGGAGGCTGTAACTCTACAAAACAACTTTAAGAGGACTTAGTTAAGGCCTGTCAGAAAGCTGTTGGATACAGGTAAAACTTCCTCGTCTACAGGTGAAACTCTTTATTTCTATTTGCAAGATAGTAAAAATCCATACTGACTTCCTCAACTGGTCTATTTTTTTTAGTAACAAAACAAGTAGCATTAAGCCCAAAGTCAAAAGTGACATCCTTTTCTTTAACTCAAGAAACAATTTTTCTTAAGTGAACAATAATTCTGACACCATACCACATTCATTTGGAAATATGATCTGCACACACAAACATTGTTGATTGGCAATACCCAAATCCTGGGCTAAAAAAAAGGTAAACATACAGGCATCTAATTTTCATGCCTAGTACAGAAATAGAAGTAAAGACAAAGGAGTCATTGAACAGCGAAATTTCAAGCACAAATCTTCCCTTAGGTGGGTAAACAATTTGGAAACAAAAAATTGCCAACCCAACAGATGGAGATTGTCTGTGGAACAGAACATTTTCTGTGAAATTGCAGTACCTGTCTACAACTGGAATAAGGAGATAATAAGCTGGAAAGTTGTGTGTGTGTGTGTGTGTGTGTGTGTGTGTGTGTGTGTGTGTGTGTGTGTGTGTGTGTGTGTGTGTGTGTGTCATTAGCCTTGGCTCAATAAATTTCTGATGACTTAAATCATGATTTTTCAATGAAATCCCAAATACTGAATAACAGAGTGCTGCATACTTTGTCTTATTGTTCTCTACCACTTGCACCATATTTGTAATGTCCACATGAAGATACAAACGCATGTGCATGCATACACACTCACACACACAAACTTGATACAGAAATGACTACTGAAAGTGCAAACAATGCAGTCGTCACCTTACCCAAATGAATAGGCTGCTGAAGGGCTCTGTCCCTGAACCCACAAACTCAACAGGCACGTCAGCAAGCTGTTCACAGAAATAACACAAAACACAAGTTTAGGCAATCTGCTACTGTATGCATGTCAAGTCATAGTGAGTAAGCGTGTGTGTGTGTGCGTGCATGTGTGCGTGCGTGTGTTGTTAATGTATGTGTCTATGTGTGTCATTGGAAGGGAAGGGTAAATAATGTATGTTATGTATAAAAGGTTACATAGAACATCACATTCATTTTCATGGAATTTGAATCAAGGTACTAGGCTGAACTTGCTTTAATTTGATCTGGGAGATTGTAAAAAAAAAACAACCCCATCCTTAATTCACCAAAAGTTGCTGCCAACATTTGAAGCCACAACTTCATGGACCCATGGGATTGAAGTCAACCGGTCCTAACTGCTCGACTATGCCATCCGTCATAGGCTGTTCTGATTTCAGCTGAATTATAACCACTGCAAATTCTTTGCTAAACTTCATTTGTCACTGAAATTTCACCATGTGACTGTATCATCTGCATTACATAGCAACTAAACCATTCAGCTGATCATCAGTGTGGTGATAAATGTTTGTTTTTCATTTCAAATCTGATTGTACTGGGTAGCAACAAAAACTCATGGAATCATAAAATACAGATTTATGACTTTTGATATCTGATGCCTATTTTGGTCTATGCAATTGTGATTTTCTTTCCAAAGAACATGATGTGACACACGTGACAAGAGCATAAATTGATACACAGCGCTCTGCTTGCAAAAGAAAAACACTCACCTTAAAGCATCAAATATTGTCAGATATGCAAAGGCTGTCAAAGCTGAAAAAGAAAAACAAATCATGCTACAGAAAGATGACACAGGTAAAATGATGTACATTCTTGACAAAACTGTCTAGTTGTTGAAAGGAACAAGGACTATCTTTTTTTCCAAAAAGGGAAGCAGCAACCACAATAAATACAACTTTTACTTCGTCATATATTTTTGATGTTTTAACATCAAAGATGCAATGAAATGAGTAAATCACTGCCTTGTGAAATTTCTATCTCTAAGTACTCTTTTTTGTAATAAATGTTGAGGGTGGGATAGCCTAGTGGTCAGAGCACTGCGCTTGTGATCTGACGGCCCAAGATTGAGCCACCATGGAGGCATCCATTTTAGGAAATTTTACCCTGGAGTTCTGACTCTACTCCCCCTTAAGTCTTTTGGATGAGACTATAAAAAGAGACCCTGTGTGCAAACACACATAGAACACCTTGCGCACGTTAAAAACCCCTTTCCACCCTCAAGAAGAGTAGGCCATTTCATGGTGGTAAGAATGGATGACAACATTTTGTCATCTTTAGACACTATTTCTGAAGTCAGAATGTGGCTACCTTAATGGTGGATAAAAACACAAAAATTCACCATTGGTGAACCTTGGAGCTCTAGCCAAGGAAAATTTTTTAAATCCACAAAATTTCAAGTAAAACGGAAAGCAAAACACAGTATGATTTTTAAAAAAAGTTAAAGTCTCTGATTTAGGAAAGTGTTAAAATAACTAAAAGCCAAATCAGATTCATAACAGAATAACACTGTCCATGTAAGCCTGTGTGTGTGGGCTATCATATGTATGTTTGTGAGTAGCGGTTTGAAGGGCAGGAAAAAGAGAGAGAGAGAGGAGGGAGGGGGAGGGAGGGGGGGGGGGGGAGAGAGAGAGAGAGAGAGAGAGAGGAGAGAGAGGGGGAGAGAGAGAGAGAGAGGAGAGAGAGAGAGAGAGAGAGAGAGAGGAGAGAGAGAGAGAGAGAAGAGAGAGAGAGAGAGGGAGAGAGCAGAGGATTGAGAGAGTGAGTGATGTAGTAGAGGATGATGAGTGAGTGAGAGGTGTGTGTGAAGTAGTATGTGTAGTGGTGTGATGTTGAGTGCAGCTTTGAGTGATGTTTGATGTGTTGTGTGATGTCAGTGTGTGTGCCATTGAACACTGTATTATTTCTTAAATATCTTTTATTCACTTATTAGAGATAATATATAACAATATATACATATATACATATATATATACATACATACATATATATGCATTTTACACTTGGTATACATGTAACTACTGATGTGTAATTTGTCATGTAAGTGCCCATCCCACCACATGGCATTCTGTGAGAAATTGAAGATACTTTGTAATAACAGGCAAATTAGTCTCCCTATCTCAGTGTCAATGGACTTGAATATACTGAGCATTATACTTCACTCATTCATTTATTTATCTATAACTACATTAAAAAAAAAATTCATTTGTACTGACCCATGCTGTTTGTTGTATGGCACCACACCAGCAGGAGAAAAGTTGCAATGATGTTGAGGATGAGAAAGCCAAGAATCTTCTTTGCCTGTCAGAAACAAAACAAAAACCAAATTGAATACATACATGTAACAAATATCAGTACTGTGATCAATACATTTGACCATGATCTATACACAGATCATGCACACACCAATACTGTAGATGCATGCATATCATGTGACATAAACACACACTCAAGAAAATGTACATACACACACACACACACACACACACTCCCATGTAGACACGCTCACACATATTCTGCATTTGTGTCCGTATCATTTTCTATGTAACCACAGTTACATAACAATACACTTACCTAAGGAAATTGTTAAGAGTAACTTTAAATGTATTCCATACACCTATGTATGTACTTTCCTGTCACTTTTTTCATTTCTATACATTTAGCTGGTAAACAGAAACTTTTCAAAATGGGTCATGGTCTTTTAAACCACATCATAATTCTTCAATCTAACATAAATTCCTTGTATTTTCAAATTTTGTTCTTGAATGTCTACTATAGTTTCTTATTCATAACATATATAAAGTGTATGTGCTAGAACATTTTTCTTTAGTATTTTTTTGCTTTTGTTCCTCCATTTTTCATGATTTCCCTCAAGTAGCTTGTATAAACAACTCATCATTGTCTATTCACATTCACAGAAGGCACACGCATTTAAGCTTGTTCAATCTCATCTTTAGACCCATAAACTCACAGGAAGATACAGTGTTAGGCAGCTATGGGACCACTTACTAAAGGAGGCTCAGCGATGCTGCTAGGTTACTTCCATGGTGCTCAGTTGTGCCTCTTCTGATACAAAATTCTCTGGATCTCACCTGTTCAGTCCCTATACTGATAACAGTAATGGCTAAATCATGTAACCAGACTGAGTAAACATACTCAGGTGGTGATACTAACATACTCTTTCAATGAAAGTGTCCCTGAATATGCGACTCTGCATCATTTGACATTCATAAACAGAAGACATATGATGGAAGCTGAGTAAAAACTAAGGTTACCTAGAGACCAGGACAAAAAAAAGACTGCTGGGTCTGAGATATAAAAAAAACAATTTTGAGAAAATCAAAGGGATGGGTATCCATCACACTTTAAAAAAAATTTTAACTTGTAAACTTGTGACAACTTTCTTTCATAGCATGGTCTGGTATAAAAGAATAAGAGACGCAGTTACCTGCAATGCTAATGAATAATTTGATCAACATTCTAAACTTCACATATGCAAAGTGAATGATATACTGTCTATACTGAGATTACCATTGAATCATGCAGACTCCGTTTTCTAAACCATTCTGAGTAGCAACAGACAAGTCTGAAATCTACCAAACATATCACTTCTAATGGGGGCAGGATTCACAACCTTTATGAAAACCACCCATAGTATTATCACTGCATTCAGCCAACTTGTGATGAAACTGTCTTACAAGGTTACTATGTATTAATCAAAATCAAATCAAATTTTTGTGTGGAAAAAATGAGAGAGAAAAAAGGAAAAATACACACCTCCCTCAGCTGTGCTACTCCAGACAGTTCCTTGATGACAGTTCCAACAAGAGATCGTTTTGTACTGGGAAACGGGTAAATGGTTCCCTGTATTAAATTGAAAACAAATTTTCAGCTAACTGACACAGTGCTGTATTAATTTATTAAAACAAAATTTTAGCATACAGATGTCTAATTTTTTTTTTAATTTAAGCAAATTGACACAGCGCTGTATAAAAATTATATTAAGCAAATTGAAACAGTGCTGTATTAGTGTATAAAAACAATTTTTTAGCAAATTGACACAGTGCTGAATAAAAACAATTTCTTAGCAATTGACACAGTGCTGAATAAAAACAAATTTTTTGGGGGCAAATTGACACAGTGCTGAATAAAAACAATTTTTTTTTTTTTTTAGCAAATTGACACAGTGCTGAATAAAAACAATTTTTTAGCAATTGACACAGTGCTGAATAAAAACAATTTTTTAGCAATTGACAGTGCTGAATAAAAACAATTTTTTTTTTAGCAAATTGACACAGTGCTGAATAAAAACAATTTTTAAAAATCAAATTGACACAGTGCTGAATAAAACAATTTTTTTTAAAGAAAATTGACACAGTTCTGAATAAAAACAATTTTTTAAAATCAAATTGACACAGTGCTGAATAAAAACAATTTTTTTAAATCAAATTGACACAGTGCTGAATAAAAACAATTTTTTAAAATCAAATTGACACAGTGCTGAATAGAAACATTTAAAAAAACAACAACAAATTGACACAGTGCTGTATAGAAACAGAGTCTGGGCAAATAGACACAGTGCTGTATAAAACCAAAAACAAATTTTTAGCAAATTGACATTGTGCTGTTTAAAACTAATTTTTTAAAGAAGCTGACACAGTGCTGTATAAAACCAAAAGCAAATTTTTAGCAAATTGACATTGTGCTGTTTAAAAATATTTTTTTAAAGAAACTGACACAGTACTGTATAAAAACAAACTTTTAGCAAACTGACACAGTGCTATTAATAAAACAAGAGAAAATAAATCTTTTAAAAATATACATGCAAACAACAATAACTTGTAATGCAATGTTCGACGTGACCAACACTACCCATGGATACTAAACAAAAGACACAAGTGCTGAATTATACAGAGTTATTGAGGCAATATACAAAGTAATTACACTCATTGTTAATCAGTAATAGTTTTTTTCTAGAACAGAGATCTATACAATATGCACATCATGATTCTACTTTTGTGTTTGCTTACTTCAATCTTTCATGTGCGTGTGTGTGTGGTGCGTGTGTGTGCGTGCATGTGTGTATATGTATATATAGTTGTGTGTGTGTGTGTGTGTGTCTGTGTTGTGTGTGCATGTACATGTACATAGATAGATCTATACAATGAGTGTTTGAGAGAGAGAAAGAGTGTGTTTGTACATCACTTCAAGTGTGTATAATATGTGAGTTCATGTTGACAAAACAGTCACCAATTACAAAGTAACAATTTGGTTTAATACTCACTGATGTGTAATACTTAGTGCCTGGAGATGGAGGGCCATCTGAAAGAGAAATTTCATGCTTATGATATTGATTTGCGGTTTCTGGTTTTCATAGCATTTAACAAACTAATGCTATGCAATACACATTTTCACCAGTACACACACACGCACACATAAACACACACACACACACACACACCACACACACACACACACACACACACACATTCATCTACTCTCTCTCTCTCTTCCAAACTGACATAGTACTAAACCTAAACTGCTGGCATGATTTGACCAAGTATGGAATAAATGATGAATAAAAGTTGAAACCCAACAAATGAGTTTATATAGCTATTTGTATAACTAAAGTATGATAAAGTAATCAAAAACCTTCAAAAGTAATGTGATACAAAAGTATGAGAACAAACAAAACAACACAAAAAAGATAACCATCACCCCAAAACAAAGCAGTTGTGTCATCACTGCTTGCACAGCTATATTCTGTAAGCCTTAAGGAACCCTGCTCCCCCATCAATCGAAACAGTATATCACAACAAACATTGATAAAAACATATCATTTTAACATATATATAATAAGCTTTTTCTGTGCTGCCGGGGATATGTGAATATAATTGCTAACTTTGCAAGCTGCAGTCTTAAGAAAAGCAATAATAACACCGTATTTGTAACCATATAAAAAAATGGACAAAGTAAATAGAAAGTGTTTTACCAAAAGATTTTATTCTTATTTTGAGAATAATGGAAAATGTACTCATGTACTTTTCTACATCCAGTCCCCGTGTGTATGCAGTTTTTGTTGATTGTCATTATAATCCATTCCCACTGGCACACAATAATCTAATGACTACTCATCTGAAAACAGCTAGGGTGTAGTTTAAGGTCATGTTCATATCTGCAGTTTATTTTAATCTACCATTCTGCTTCTCTCTTCCCTTCTATCTCTTTCCAATCACTTCCTTTATGCTGGGTAGATCAAAGAAATGAAAGTAACTTGGTATGGGTCAAACACCATTTTGACACTGAATCAAAGTTACGAGAGAAGGTGGGAGGGCAGTCATTTAGACCGTTGTTTATTACAACAATGAAGCACAACAGTGGTTTCGACCAACAACAAACTAGGCCTACTGTTCTACTACAGACTGACAATCCTGTGTTGCGAGTGTGTGATCCTATGAAGTTGGTGAACGCATTCATCCAATTCGAGAGTGCAGGTCCAGAAATAGACTCCCATTAACTCCTAACTGTTTCAGTTTTTTACTTACCATTTTCAACATCTAGGCTGACACTGCTACTTATTAGGTCCGGCATTTTACTGTATGAAGTTGAGGCCATTGTGTATTGATCAGCTTCTGTAAGCTGCCAATGTCCAAGAACACAATTACAACGATCTGATGTGGCAGCATCGATAGCAAAGCAGAAGAGTAGCCTCCCTTCGTGACATGTCATCCAATTGAGAATCTAGCTGGTTAAGAACATAAAGCTCGTTTCGGTTCTGTAACAGAAACCATCTGTAGGCCTAGTGCAGGTGACACAAACAAAATTAAGTTGAATGCTCCTACGAAGCACATATCCCGCTTCATAGCCATTATTTATGACATTAGCCCCTCACAACCACCACACTGTGAATAGCAGCTGAAAGGATTACAACAGCCCCGTGGACTACAGATGAACAGCTATTAACAGCTGGTCTGAGAGGAGATGGCCATTTGCTTTTCAATCTTTAAAAAAACAATCAGAACAATTTAGAACAAAGCTGGAAGAAGAGCAGACTCTGGAGCAGGGTAGTCCTAGTTTCTTGATGTTATTGACAGGAACCTTACCTAGGCCTGTGCCATCATGTGGAGTAAAAGGCAAGAAAACAACGCCCCCCCCCACACACACACAAAGAAAGAAAAAAAGAGAAGACATTTGGGGGAAGGGCGGGGGGAGTCAAAGTGTCATCAGTTTGGTGACAAACATCAGCATCCTGACCTCAGTGTGTAAGTGGGTTGTTTGACCGTACATGAAATGCTGCCACCACCTCTTGGATGGAGGTGGAAAATCCAACACGTCTCAATTAGCACAGCATAGTCCAGTGCCTTATCACAGGTGGACTGAAGAGCTCACCATTCCTAGTTTTGAAAAGAACTACCCAGACTCTACTCTCTTTAATGAGAAAAGCAGTTCCCGAGAATTGATAAAAAATAATTTAAAAAATAAAAAAAAGACTCCCCTAAATAAAAGAAACTGACCAAAATGATACCAAAAAGGCAAATCATCTTGTGAATGAATTCAGTGGCAGCAGACATATTTTTCTGACTTACTTAAACCTTGCAAGACTTTGGTCAAGACTTTTTTTTTTATCCTCCTTTTTTCCTAAAGAGGTGTCATCATAAATTTTTTACAAAAGTGTGATAGGAGGCAGCAATGGGCAGCATTTGTTGCTGTCAGTTTAAGAACTGAAGGGTATCTCATTTCAATTCAACAATCTGGCAGCTTTTTCATAACTTGTTCACACTTGTGCAACTGTAACACAAATCAGGCAGCATGTGGCCTGCAGCTCATATCTGGAACAGAGTCTTTCTGGATTGCCTATCTAAACATGCTTGATGTAGAATCTTAGCCAAAGGTGTGGGACCGACTGAGATGCTAAGGACAGTAGATTTTCTCTTCAGGACTGGATTGCCAATAATGAATCTGGTCAGGAATATCAAAGTGCCATTTATGAACCACTTATGCACTGCCCATCAGTACAGCAGTATATAGATTTTGTCCACACAGATTGATGATCATGCTTACTGTTTTGATAGGAGGAAAGTGATCTTCAGTTTAACGTCTATTCACATTTAGTGATTTTAGACGGAAATTTTAGAGGAAAGTGTGTGTGTGTGTGAAGTCAAGTCAAAAACACTTTAATCATCTTATGTGTGTGTAGTAGTTCTTCATTTTAACGTCCTTCCACTAAACAGTGATATCAGACGGGAAGGTGTGTGTGTGTGTGTGTGTGTGTGTGTGTGTAAGGGGATGCATATAGCTAATCATTGACAAATAACAAATATTAATAATATAAAGCGTAAAAAAGAACTTTGAAAAGATAGAAATAACAGCTCGAACACTAACTTTGCAATTTCTACAACTAAATAAATACAATGTACTATAGGTATCTGATAATAGGACAATGAGTTAATGACAATACAATATCTTTCATTAAAGGGGTGTCTTTAAGTATTTGCTCTAAGCAACGGACTGGAAACGGGTAAAAAGGTTTTAGATGTGGACATTGTAAAGAACTGTGAGCGTTGTAAAGTTTCGCCACAGATACAAGTTGCGGATTTTGAAAATTTAGATCTAAAAGCATTGATTTTTAAACTGTAGATAAGGTGATACAACGTTTCATTTTCTTGTGATTTAATGCAATTGATATCATCATAAATAATAATGAGTTATATCATCATTCCAGGAAAAACCAATTTCTTGTAGTTTCTTTTAAAGTGTTTCCAGCATGCATTTTGCAATATGCTAAAGCCTCATAGGCAGATAAAGGAACATCTATGCTGTAAGAACCACTGTCATGCTTTGCTCCGCATTTTGCAATCTGTCAACTTTTTCGTTAAGGGGTTTCCACAATGAGAAGGAATCCAGCAGAAAGTTATATTAGTACCCCGTAACATCAGAAAATGAATCAGATGACATATCTCAGTTATGAGCTCTTGTCTCACTTTTGAGCTGAAATTTTTTAATGCAAGTAACACTGACTTGGAATCGACACAAAAAAGTATCTGAAAAATGTCTTTCGGAAAATCTAGAAGATAATACAAAGCCATCACTATGTGTGTGTGTGTGCGTGTGTGTGTGTGTGTGCATGCGCGCTTGAATTTGTAAAGGGTTTAGCTTATAATCATATCTTCTCACTTATGCTTATAGCTGTTAGCTTTGCAAAATTATCTGCAACAGTTAAGTAATGAGAGCAGAATAGTTGGCCTTTTCTAACTGCATGTTAAGTTAGTTTGAACCCTTACACACAGACAGATAGGCAGGCAGAATCAGGAGAGAGAGAGAGAGAGAGAGAGAGAGAGAGAGAGAGGAGAGAGAGAGAGAGAGAGAGGAGACAGAGAAAGAGATTACTTTTATTCTTTTATTTTGAGGATAATTGAATAAGCACTCAAGTACTTTTTTACATCCAGTCCACATGTGTATGCAGTTTTTGTAAATGTTGTCATCCATTCCTACCAGCACACAAAAGCCTACTCTTCCAAAAAGTGGAACACTGGTTTAAATGTGCGCCCAAGATGTTTGGTATACATTCGCACAAGGAACCTTGGTTTATAGTCTCACCCGAAGGACTTTTGGGGGGAGTGAGTTGGCACTGATGTTAAATCCATGGGAAAATATCCCCTTAAACGGGATTCAAACCTGAATCAGCAGATCATGAGCACAATGCCCAATGCTCTAACCAACCAGGCTGTTGGCTGTACGAGAGAGGTATATTGAAGGAAGCAAGTGTAAGAGAATATTATTATATGCACACGTAAGTGTGAGTATAAAATAAATGCATTTTAAATGGTGGGTAAAAAAGCTCAGGTTGCATTATTTTATGCAAAAGCTTACCGTTGCTAAACCTCAGAGCTGTAGCTGAGGAACATTTTTTAAAAAGTATATATCTGTTCATGTTTAGTAGGTGTCCAAATGACAGTTAAATAAATACAACATTTGCACAAAATATTATTACCATTTACTGATCACAAACATCCATGGATCTGCTCCAAAGGAGTCACAATCAGTTGGCACTGGAGCAGCGCTCGTTATTGACTGTGCTGACTGACGTGGAAATGGCCATCTCTGCCACAATGACTGCGCTTGAAGAAAATGTCTGCGCACGGGACTTGTTGGCCAGTCTTGCCCTTTGTACATTGGCTACAAGCTGTAGAACTTTTCTTTTCCTCTCTGTAAAAACTTCAGTAGGGGTGATCTCTGGCACAGTCTTCCCATCCAACGATGTCCATGTTGAGGGTTTTACATCTCATTGCAGACGTGCCTACATCAGAGTTGGGGGCAGCTCTGTGCTCTCTTGCCAGCATGTCATACAGCATCTTTGGGAGTCCTGCCATCTTACAGATTGTTAATAAGCATCAGAAGAACACTTTAATGAGTAGCACACACACACACAAAATCATCTCAAGCGCTGCACTATGATTAACCATCTTTATTTGATCACTTGTTAAAAGGCAATAGATCTCCACCTCAATTGATTACTCCAAGCTTTGTGGTTTGTACAAGCAAACAAGGCATGGTTTAACTTAATGCAATATGGCCCAGGCCAAAAGCTGTGTCAGTTATTGATGTCAACTGATTGCCAAGGCCTACATTAAAATGTTGTTATGTTTAAAATGTTGTGTTGAGATTGCCTTCAGCCATGACAAGCTCTTAACAACATAACAACCTGCACTCTCCTTTATAGGAGAAAAAATCCTCTGAAGTCGGAGTATGGCTGCCTATGTGGTGAGGTACTTGAAAAGAGTCATACACGCAAACTTCTCACCCGGTGTACTTCCTATCTCACAGTGATTCCCAGGTGGGATGAGTGAGTCAAGGGTGTAAAGCTGGGGAACACACAACAACAACTTAATGCAATCATTTTCTATGAATTACAGCTGGTGTTGTTTTCTGAAGACTTGTTCCCCGAAGTAGAAGGATGTGTGGCAGTTAAACTGATGAAAACCTGAGTGAAGGAATGTATAAAACATAATCATGTCACCGCTACAAGGAAAAACAAGCCTTCAGTCACAAGGCTAAGTAAAACATCCAGTGTTTGTCAAATGTAATTCACAGCACTCTCTTTTATTAAGTTAATAAATAAGCATTTACATAAACCACACACTGAATATAGAGCATGTATACACACAGACACATCAATGCAGATACTGACAGACTTGTACATATGCCTCCAATGTGATCTTGTTTTAAGATGTTTACTCTTTAATGCATTGATTACTGAAAAAAAAAACCATTTAAAAAATCAAATACACAACATATTCAATGTACTACATTTTAGACAGAAAGGTTCACAGAGCAAAGCAAATTGTCAAACATACAAAAACATACAAAGAAGAAGTATATATATGCACAAACACTTCATAAACCTGACCCTAAACACACAATGAGTTTAAACCTTGTCAACTTTTTCTATTCTAAATACTATGAAGCAGTATGAACCAATGTAGTAAAAGTTTGTTTTTTTTAAAATTCCATAGGCCACCAACAAACAGAGCAAGACAAAAGCACACAACCTCACAGCTTGTGTATTAACCAATATCACAGAGTGACAAGATATCACGCATTCAGCAGGCCTGGTTTCTGAAATGTTTATCAGCTTGGACAATAGTGCATTAGTTTTCTCAGTCTCATACTCATATTTCATCTCAAAGAATGTTAAAAAGATTATTTTGAAAACGAAACAAATCATGTCATACAACAGGTTTTTCTTTCCAAATTTACATGGTGGGGGTGGGGGGTTTCAATCATAAGAAGCAGTTGATTATTTTATTTTTATACGGCAGCATTTCCTACAGAACTTGTAGGGCTAAATGACATTTGTGGCATTTCACTTGCCATTACAGACTGTAAAAAAAAATTCTGGATTAAAAGTCATAATATAAAATAGAAATTAAACACACACACACACAGACCCCAAACAAAACTTACAACCGACTTATTCACAGAATATGATTACAGCTCTGTTGCTCTGTTACACATTTACAATATCACCATCATCACCGTTTCTCACCTATTCATCACTAACACAAAAAGGCACGGTAACTCACATTAAGTTTGTAGCATTTACACACTTACAGATTTTTTTAAAATGTTTTTGTCCTAAAAGTCATAGAATCAAACAAAACAAAACAAAAATTATACATGCTTTTTGAACAAAGCACAAGAGAGAACAATGTACACAGAGTAATATCCGAGGCCCCAACAGAAATATTCACATAGCACCAAAAACGTACTGCATAACTGGACATCAGAGCAGAGCTGCAGAAGGGTACATGCACAATGGTTTCTTTTAATTTTAAGCACATCCACCTACTCTCCCCACCCCTCACCCACACACAGGAAGTTTTCTGTAATAATTCAAGCAATTAGAGCAAAAATGAGTCAATTTTGCAACAGTGCTGCTCCTTCTGTACACAAGACCTGAAGCAAAACACACATCATTTTCAGTTACCAATTGAAGGAATATGTTTGCAGTAAAAATCATGACTGACCTTCATGTACATTCAAAATTTGAACAAAACTGGATAAGCCTATTGCACTGATGTTCAAATTGAGCGACACATGTATATTAACCATGAGATAAACCAAGAGATATTATACACAGCTATTGCTTTCAAATTCTCCAAATTTCAGTTGAAAGGATGAGTAAAATAAAATTTCAAGGAAAAATCAAACAATAACGGTGTTCTCCACCATCAGAAACTTGGGTAAGAAAACAAAAGGAGGGAGTGGGGGCAAACACAGGGAGGTAGCACAATTTTTGACTTTGTGCCTAAGACAACCTTCTTCAATTTTGAAATCCAGTACAATTCAACAGAAATTCTTCACCCATTAGCATCAACTCCAAGAATGAGCATTCTCCACAAAAATATACAAATATTCAACAAACTGCTACACATGGATCTGACTAGAACTATGATTATGCTGATGTTGGGTTTGTCAAGCCTCATTTGAAAGACAGCTGGAATATACATGTTCAACAACTGAATTAGTCACAGTTGTGGCCTGGCATTAGAAGTTCATCCATAGTTCTTTCTAGAATTCCTTTTCATACTGACTTCAGATCAGTATGCTGTCATTAAAAACAGAACAGGGAATAAAATGATGCTGTTTTCTATTAAAAAAAGAAAAAAAAAAGAAAAGAAAAAGCCAACAACAACAAAAAAAAACCAAATAAACCAAGTCAAAACAGAACAACAACCAAAAAACCCTTTATACTACCATATCATGAAGGCCTCTTGCACAAATGTTTGCGTCTTTTTGAAAATTCTATCCATGACACGATTGACAGTAATGGCAAAACGGATGTCAGGAATACTGATGATTTTAATAATAATAATAATAATAAATGGAACTTATATAGCACTATATCTTGCAAAGACAAATCAAAGTGCATGCATTCAACCTAATCTTACACAGTCATGCAATCAATGATAAATAATCAATAGTTTAAACAAACAGATATTACAAACATGGTGCGCTGCAGACAAAATCTATGAAATACAATTTCAATAGTCAAATGTTTTTCAAAAGCACACACACACTCACACAGGTCGTATACTTTAGCAGGGTGATAAGACATGGGTTAGTGAAGGTGGGATAGTTCTGATATGAAACAGGAGGGGGGAAATCTTAGGTTTGAAATAAATATGTCTTGAGGCTGTATTTAAAAGTGTCATAACTAGGTTTTTGGCGAAGAGAGAGAGGGAGCTCATTCCAGGTCAATGGATCCGAAATAGAGAAAGAGCGGCAGCCAACGGTGAATTGGTTGAATCTAGGTATTCGTAGGCACAAGGTATCTACAGCAGAGCGGAGGGAACGTGAAGGAGTGTACAGGTTAAGACATTCACAGAGGTAGGAGGGTGCAGTTTTGTAAAAACATTTGTAACAGAGGGTACTGATCTTATAAGTTACTCTCTGTGGCACAGTTAGCCAGTGGAGAGATTGCAAGAGAGGGGTAATGTGCTCAGATTTTTTCTTTCTGAGAACTAGTCGAGTTGCGGAGATTTGTATACACTGAAGGGAGTGGATAGATGATGCTGACAGACCAGCCAGAAGAGAATTGCAATAGTCCAGACGTGAAAGAATGAGAGAAGTGACAAGTTTGGCTGTTGCATCGGTGGACAGGTACTTTCGAATTGCACTTATACGCCATAATTGATAGTAGCACAACTGACAGGTCTGGGTGATGAATTTTTGCATAGAGAGTGTGTTGTCAATAACAACACCTAGATACTTCACAGCAGTGGATAGAGGGACTGATGTATTGCCGAGTTCTATTGAAGCTGTTGTAATGGAAGAGAGTTTGTGTTGGTCTCTACGAGCATGGCTTCGGTTTTATCTGCATTTAGCTGTAATTTGTTCTGTATCATCCAGTTTTGAATATCTTCAAAGCAGTGGGCCATATTTGTCAGGAGAGAAGGCAGATTTTCAGGAGTAACACTGCTTTGAATATGAGAGTCATCTGCCTAAAAATGATGGTTGATTTGATGACGGTTTATTATATGTGACAGTGGGGCAGTGTAAAGAGTGAAAAGAACAGGGCCTAGAACTGATCCCTGTGGGACTCAGCATTCCAGTTTGGCAGGTATTGATTGAATCTTGTTTACTGCAACTGTCTGTCATGTCAGATGCCTTTATCAGTACCAATAACATGACAAGAGGTGGGTCATTTAAACTGAAGAAAAGGTGTATTCAAATAATAAAACTATTACTTTTATCATATTCTATTGCTTGTGGATTAATATGCTAAGCTTAAGAACCAAATGAAACTTAATGCTCCAAAAACTGAATATTCACAGCATGTGAAAAGAATACTTTCATGCAACATATTCTCTTAGTCTGTTCTGAACTAAATAGGTTACCAGTGATGCTTCACGTCTTCTCGTGCTGATATCTTTTACATTATACAGATATGCATAACATGGATCATGCTCTTGTAAATGGTACATATGAATCGCTGATATAAAATTATCTTTCGCTTTGATTCATAAATAATTGTTTACTTATTTCCTGGGTCCACTTTCCTCCCTTAAACAATCTGTGAAGCCATAATGATTATGAAAATGAAGAAAAGTAATGGATAGGTACAATTCAAAAAGGCTACATTTCAAACTAACAGGAGGCATGAAATAAAAGAAAAAAAGCCACAAAAGACTCTTAGAGAAATATTATGGAAGAAAAAGGACATTGCTGTTTATATTTGCACATGCAGCACATATTTTTGTAGCAACCAATAGACAGACTGTCAGTGTTAACAGGTACAACTAAAATAAACTATGCACTACACGTTTATATATACACATGCAGCATAAATTTTCTGTAAGGAACTTATATGTAGACCTATGAGTACTCAGCGGTATACCTCAAATAAACAAAGAATTGCCCCTTTCCTTTGTTGTCCTGTTAACAACTTTGCCATGTCAATTAAAAAAAAAAATTTTTTTAATCTAAAACAAACATCTGATATAGCTGCATGTCTCGAGCACAACTTTTAACATGGCTTGAATACCCTCTCTTTGTTCTCTCATTCAATGGCAAGTTTCCAGCAAGGAAAAATAAATACAGTGAGGAAGATCATGAGCAGTGCCTCACAGAAGTTATTTTCAAGAGGAATTTCAATAAAATTTTTATGTGAGAAATGGTCATGTTTCAATAACATTTCAGTGTTACTATTCTAATTCATTCTGCTTCAACAGTATTTTCCTTTAACATTTCACTGTATACTACACAAATGTACACTCTACCATTTCCTATACAAAAGGACTGATATAAGAAAGCATCTAGCTGCAAAATGAAGTCTACACACCAATGACAAAAGAAATGAAAAAACCAAAACCCCAAACCAACATAAAACACCAACCAGATTTATAATATAGTTTACCAAGTCACCAAGAGTACATTGTTTGTTTGGTAAACCAAATCAGCTATGGTAGGAACAGCATACCGACATACTAAATACTGAAGTTTTTAGCAGGAAATATTCCTAAATTCTATACGGTCATCCATCTTCCATGTAAACAGTATCCTGTATACGTCATAATCTGACAATACATTTTTTTTTTTAAACCTAAGAATTTTACAGACTACCACACACATGCACAGGTAGGATACTGAATGCATCTCAGTCTGGCCTAACAGAAAATAACAGGATGAAATAAAAGTTACTGGGATTCATAGCTGCCAGTTCCACACCCCCTCCTCCCCTTTCAGCTGCTACCCATTCCATCCCATCCCAGTCCAGCTGATACCAGCCAGTGCTAATACTAGCAGAAACTGACAACACTTGGACATGGCAGCTTCGCACCTTCCTTAAGGGAGGGGTGTGGAGGTACTGGGCCCTGGACATTTGACCGAGTTCTACTGAATTTGGGCGCCGTGGATTATGAAACACATAATGGTTATTCAGCCTCAAGTAGGTCTCTTGGATTTTACCTTCAACTATTTTGAGCATATATATACACTAAAACTGCACATTAAAGCCAAGTCTAATTTCCACAAAAACAACACAAAACCCCAGATGAGTTCTCTCCAGTGTCGTCACACTGGCTGATACAGAATCAATAATCATCAACCTGCGCAAAATAAGTTAAAACCTGTGATCATCTCCAACTTAAAATACTATAATCATACCCACAAACTGATTATCTCATGCATACTTAGTGACCCAAGTTGGTTTTTTTCTCTCTTTAAAAATCCACATATAATGAAAAAGACACATCACAGAAAGTACACCATGTGGCTAGTCCATTCACACTATAAAGGCAACTAAAACACAGGGGACTCTGTCATGGATTCTGATGTTATTCCAGAAGGTATCTAAAACACAGGGACTCTGTCACTCATTCTGGTCTTGCTCCAGAATGTATCTAAAACACGGAGCCTCTGTCACTGTTTCTGATGTTGCTCCAGAAAGTAGTTAAAACACAAAGACTGTCATTCTTTCTGATGTTGTTCAAGAAGGTATCTAAAAAGACAGGGACTCTGTCATCGTTTCTGTTCAAGAAGGTTATCTAAAACATGAGGGCTCTGTCACTGTTTCTGGTGTTGCTCCAGCCACTTCTTGCAGATGTTGCGTACTGCAGCCTGACCCATTCTCTCCGCGGCTGCCATGATGCGGGAGATGTCTTGAGCACGATTCGTTTTGGCAGCCGTCAGGTATGCAGAACGCAGTTTGCCCGTCATGATCAGTGCGTTTAGCTGCACAACAAACAAATACATAGATAAATCAATAGAAGATATTCAGTTTGATAATAATGGTAGCATATGAAATTGTAATAGTGCTGAATCTTGTAAAAGCAAACAAGTCAAAGCGCTTAGATCAAAGATTGATGATGAGTATATCATCTTATAAAAGAATCAGCACAAAAATTAGTCTTCAAGTTCAAAAAATTTCTAACACAAAGCTTTGTACTGGTTGTGGTATTACACAGGGAAACAGATACTTCCAACAATTGGGAGATACTTTTAAGCAATTTTATGTTGGCTGAATTTTTGTAATGACGATTAAACAACTGTGCAAAGAAAACTATGATCTGATAACAGTAATACACTTAAACAGGTCTGTCTTCGTCAATAAGAAATTTAACCACTTGACCGCCCCACCTCGGAAATGTTCGGGGCTTAATGTGCACTCTATACACCTACAACCCGGAAAATTTCCGGGGTTTCGAACCGAAGTAAACAAGCCAGCTTCCTTGACTACAGTTGTTGTTGTTGTTGTGTGTTCCCCAGCTTTACACCCTGGGGGTCACCCAGAACATGCACTCTGCCTCACTCATCCCACCTGGGAATCTCTGTGAGATAGGGAGTACACACTGGATGAGAAGTTTGCGTGTATGACTCTTTTTCAAGCACCTCGCCATATAGGCAGCCATACTCCGACTTCAGAGGTTTTTCTCCTTTAACAAAGGAGAGTGCGGGTTGTTATGTTAAGAGCTTGTCATGGCTGAAGGCAATCTCAACACAACATTTTACAACATAACAACGTTTTAATGTAGGCCTTGGCAATTAGCTGACATCAATAATAACTGACACAGCTTTTGGCCTGGGCCAACTTTGACTACAGTTAAAGGGAAAAAACTCCAAAATTAGTGGAGATCACTCTCCTGTTGCTTGGCAACATCCAGCTGCAAAAACTGCGGCAAAAACGATCCTTTTTTAGCTCATATTTTGTGTTATTATGCATGACTGCTTGGGCAGTTCTTGTTCAATATGGCTGACACTTCTCACTGAAGGTATCAATAACTTTAAACAGCTGAAAAAGTGGTGATGAAAACGATTGTGTATGATTCAGGAGATAAAGCATTTTTTTTAAAAAGACTGAGATTTTGCCTGGACTTATATATGACGTTATTGAGATGGGAGGTACTCAGAATGACAGTGGTAATGAAGAACATGTATTTTTTGTCAATTTTTTACATTTTAAATATATTTTTGTAGTGAAATATCATGCTAACTAATTTGAGCTTGCCTCAGAGCAATTTACGATATATATACTACTCATTGGGCAACTATTAGGATTATTCATTTAGTAATTTCTGAGTAAGAGGGACATGAACATAGCAAGTGGTACATACAATTTTATTCCCCGGCATATAGGGTGCACTTGCACTCGGCAGTTAAGATGTTAATACTCCTAAATGACTATTTCAAGTTGCATAACTATAAATGCAGTAACAGTTATGAATATGAAATTAAGAAAACACTTCATTGACTTGCAAATGGAATCTATTGTGCATCTGCACATACATACATGTTTTGCCTCTCAGAAGAGTAGGCCATTTGTGCTAGTGGGAAAGGTTGACAAAATTTACAAAATCGCATGTACATGGGGACTGGATGCCAAAAAGCACATGAAAGCTTATTCCATTATCCTCAAAATAAAACAATAAATGAATACACACACACACACACACACAATACAATTTGCATACAAAGAAACATAAATGCACACACAAACATACAATAATACCTTATTATTTTCTTTCCTGATCATTTTGATGAGTATTTCAGTTTCATCTCTGGCCTGCAAACAAAAAAGAAAATAAACTGTAGTCATTCACACATCACTGATGACTTTAACATGAAGCTGAAAAACAAGAATCTACAGCACACATTTTTTTCCCACTTACAGTGATTTGTCCAGATCACTGCCAAAATCTTACTATATGGCCATGTCAAAGTCACTTGAAATATGTTACATATGAAGCAACAAATGATGTTGTTGTTGCATGTTCCCCAGCTTAACACCCTGAAGGTCATCCGGAATGTGTGTGTGTGTGTGTATATATATATATACTCTTTATGTCTTTTAAAAAAAATTATTTTTTAGAAATTCTCTTACAAATTGCTGAAATACAGAGACCAGCCAAAGTTTGATCGGCTCTATTAAAAGGTATTGATGTGTACGCCTATAATTTTCAGATACTTACAAAACACAAACACACACAAACAACACAAACAACACATAACACCCTACCCCCCCCACCCCCCCCCAAACACCACCACCACCACACACACAACCACACCCTACCCTCCACCACACACACAACACACACACCCTACCTCCACCACACACAACCACACCCTACCCTCCACCACACACACACACACACACACACATACACACCCTACCCTCCACCACACACAACACACACCCTACCCTCCACCACACACACACATTCCCTGTCCCATACATTTCTCAAGACACACACACACACACACAAAACAAGCACACTAACTACCTCAAGCTGTTTTTCAGTGATTTCCAGCAGCGCAGTGCTGACCACTTCATCCCAGCCGTCATCGTCCACAGCTCGCTGCTCCTCTGTCAAGCGCAACAGATCCAGCATCTCGGCCAGGCGTCGCTGTTTCAGGTGTTCACACACCACAATCTTCAGCACCGACACTGCCTTCAGCTGCAGCTCCTGCACACGCAGAGAAAGGGGAGTCAGACACAGAATAAAAATGGGGATGACCCGGTCACTAGTAAAAGAAAAACAAAACAAAAAACAAAGAGAGAGAGAAAGTATGTGCATGAGCGCACGTGCACATTCTTTTTTTTCTGTGTTCCCTGTCACTTGCGTATAAGTGTGTGTGTGTGTGTGTACCACGGAGTATTTGTCTGCCCCAGTTGTATGAATAAGAAGGGTGAAGACAATACTGATGCAGGAAAGAAGGAGCTAGAATTCGAACAAGGGAAGATAGAAGTGGTAGACGAATTCTGCTACCTAGGAGAGATGATGAGCCGCGAAGCAAAATCTGAGTTAGCTGTCACAACCAGGATTGCGAGTGCTTGGAAGAAATGGAAAGAATTGGCAAGTCTGCTCGGAAATCAGAAAATCCCACAGGAGAGACGCTGTCTGATATATAAGGCCTGCATCAGACCTGTTCTCCTGTATGGTTCTAGACGTGGGTTCTCACAAAACCGTCGAACGTTTGTTGAAGAGCTGTGAAAACCGAATGCTACGCTACATGACAAAGATCAAATGGGAAGACAGGATCACGAATAAAGAACTATGGAGAATGTGCAAAGTTGATGATCTGAAGTCTGTAGCTAGTAGCAATACACTGCACTGGTTTGGGCACATTCAACGGAGAGCAGACCACCACATCATAAAAAGAGCAATGAACTTCGTAGTGGATGGAACGAGACCAAAGGGAAGACCTAGCAAAACCTGGGCTACCTGTTTTGCAGATGATCTTAGAGAAAGGGGCATATATAAGGAGGAAGCTCAAAACAGAGAGAGATGGAGAAGGCTCATCAATGTCAAACCTCCCCTGGGAGAAACATGACAAAAAAGGAAGAAGACGATGTGTGTGTGTGTGTGTGTTATGTTGTGCTTGCCGTCAGCACCTGGGCTTTATCACAGTTCTTGATTAAACCATTGACGCTGGGGGCAACAGCAAAGTGAGAGGCTGTATGACCAGTGGCTTTCCCACTCATGGAATTCCACTTTACAGCTTAGTCTTTAGTGATCGACTATGACTCTCTGACTAGGAGGCTTGACTCGCACAGTCCTTATGTGCTGCAGCCCTGGGGGCTGGTTGGCCTTTGGAGAACATCTCCAACGCTGATTGTCCTTATGCCCATTTGGCTGAGAGAGTGGGGATGTACTGTGGGCAAGGCATCTCCACTATAATCAAATTTCTGCCCAGTTTCCAAAACAGCAGCTGCCTCCTCTGCTCCTCGGACAAACATACATGTTGTGCTGTGTTGTGTTGTGCTGGGACAGAGAGAGTGAGAGAGAGAGAAAGAAAGAGAGAGAGAGAAAGACAGACCGACAGAGACAGACAGACACAGACCGACAGAAACACAGAGAGAGGGAGCATGTTAGTGTAACAGAAAGGGAGAAAGAAAAGCATACTGCAGCAACATGCTATTTAAAAGCTGAAGTTAAGCTCAGATGTACTATTATCTATTTTTTCCGTTCTTCAGCTCAGGATCAGTCGACAATGAGTCGGTCGTTAGTCATTTAAAGCTGTCTCAAAGTAAAAGAACTTCTCGTCACAGCTTCCATTGCATTTTATGTTTCCTGAAAGAATATTCAGCGAGTCCCACTGAACATCATATGAAAATGTTGACGAAGTGTAAAACAAAGCCTTACCTTGAATACGCGCTGTGCCAACTTGAAGGCAGCAGGAAGTTTTCCACCACTCAGAAGAATCTGCAATGATAAAATGAAGTTCTTTGATTACAAGTCATATGATGCAATATCTTGCATACACATTAAAAACCTTTTTTGGAAGAGTTGGCCATTGTGTGCTGGTGGGAATGGATGACAAAATTTACAAAAACGCATGCACATGGGGACTGAGTGTAAAAAAAAAAGTATGAATGCTTATTCCATTATCCTTAAAATAAAAGAATAAATGTAACTCCATTGGCTCACAAGTCTGAATAACAGCCATCAGACACAAGTTAGGGCCCAGGGCCAAAATCTTTAAAGCCTATATTAAAATGTTATGCCATAAAATGTTATGTTGAGACCGTCTTCAGCCATGGCAAGCTCTTAGCATAACCACCTGTTTTATCCCATACAGAAGACAAAATTCCTGTCAAGTCAGATGACAGCAAAGTACTTGAAAACAGTCACACACACAAATTTCCCATCCAATGTGCGCTCTGACAGTGATCTTTAGGTGTGGATGAGTGAGATAGAGTGCATATTCAGGGTGACCTCCAGGGTGTTAAACTGGGGAAACTCAACAACAATGTGAGCATACAACAGGCATGGAAGTAACATGCTCCAATTTCCAACAGAAGCCTTACCATCTTCACGACATCTTTGCGCTGCTCCTGATTCCCAAAGAGGGTGGGGACCTGGGTGGAGGCTTTAGACCTGGCCACAAACTGGGTGGCCACAGCTGCTGCCTCACCCGCCTTGCTACCCTGAAGACACTGCTCCAGGAACTGGGTGACTTCGATCTGCAGGGCGATCAAGCGAAGATTTCTGTGGGAAGGAAAAGTTGTATGAGGATTTTAGGAGGCTGCTGAACTGACATGTTCCAGGACTGTTTAGTGAAAGTAAAAGAGATGTAGTGGAAGGTGAGAGAGAGAGTGTATGTGTGTGTTTGTGTGTGTGTGTGATCTCTGATTTAAAAGAGACAAAATAAACTGCACATTCTTTTGCTCAACCTTCTCATGCTGATAATAGCCCCACCAATCACAAAAGGCCTATCAGGGCCGCAACCCCATTCAATCCCAAAATTTGCGTAATCATTCATTCCAAACTCAACACAAATGAATCCTCTTCAAAATCAAACACTCTCAGGAAATATATATACACACACACATTAAATGACACAGCACCTTAATCATTCCGTTTTGTAAGGCAAATAAAACCAGGCCATGTCCCCAAAAAATCACCACACAAGTCCCAAAAAGTGATTAATTCCCAAATCACCCACACGCATCACCTCTCACCTGGTGATATCTTCCTTGGACATACACATCTGGCTAGCCGCTGGCTGGGCTGTCTGTAACCGCGGAGAGTTGTCCCCCACAGAGGAAGGGGGGGTGATGGGGGTGACAGAGGGGTGACGCACAGCCCCCCACTTCACGGGGTCCAGGAATGCCTGCATGTGTTCCTGCGCGATGAACAAGAACTGCAGACGGTTGGCCAAGTCCAGATAACTCTGGGCCCCTTGCTGGTAGAAATGGTTGATGCAAGTCATGGCCGCTCGCAGAAAGTCCTGGACAGAACAGATTAAAATTTTTTTTTATTTAAGTGAGTAGTGAAGAGAGATGTTGGACTTTGCCCACAACACTGGATTACATTCTAGAATGGCTAAGAAATCAGAAAAAAAATTAAAAAGGTATAAAAAGTACAAGGTTGTATTAAATGGCACACATCCACTTTTGAATAAACCAACATTTGCCTTGATTTTATGGTGGTCTCACACTGAGAGGAGTGTGTGCCAAGCTGCAGAGTTACTAGACTGACTCATGAGTACTGTTAGAGGGAGGACACTGTGATTGTCACTACTTCAGTTTAGACATTACCACTCAGGTAGCTTGGATGATGTAACAATACAATTCTGGGGTGAACAATAAGACCACACACAAAAAGTACCCCCAAAAGTTGTTTTTTTAAAAAGAATAACAATATATACAGATGTCTGCGAAAGTGTGACAGCGTCCCATCCTTTTCTCAACTCTCCCCATAAATTTGTTTGTTCTTGTTTCTTTGTACTTTAAAAAAAAAAAATGTTCACAAAACTGGGGGTGTGCATTGTGACAGTAACAATACCCAGAGGTGTCACAAAAATGTGACAGCACACCTTCTCCCCCACCCCTAATATTATTGTACTTTTTTTTGGGGGGGTGTGTTTTTGCATGTATACACATGTAAAATGGAGAAGAAGGATCATGCCCATGTCACTGGGTGCGATGACTAATGTGTACCTGGTGATACGGACAGGTGAGACCTATACAGCTGTGACAGTGAACACACCTTCATGAAGATTTGCAGGTTGTACAGGACATGGAAGCGCTTGTTCTTCAGCAGGAAGCGACAGCAAGCTGTCAGGTAGGGCATCCACTGGTCCAGCGACGAGTCATGCATCAACAGCTGCTCGATCAGGCGTGTCATCTCCCCGCCCTTCAGGGCAGGTTGTAAAATGGACTCCACAAACACATCAGGTGAGCAGCGCTGCCACACAACAACAGGACACACCACCAATCAGACGCATGTCGCACAACAGAACAGAACAATGAAATGGAATGAATACCAGCAAAGCAAGAGGCTACGACAACATCCCCACAACAACAAGTCAGACCCTATTACATGAATGGAGCAAGTCTGTACATTCAGACTCAGGACAGGCTACAACAGCCTAAAGTACCATGTGTACACAAAACTCCACACAGAGCAGTACCCTTGCAAGACTGGCAGCAGCCAGACAAGAGAACATGTGCTGTATGCAGTCCTGCCCGCTACATGAGGTAGCACTCTGAAAGAGGATCTGGCCTGACCCCAAACTTGAAGGACTGCAGTGTACTGTTGCTTTCACCATAGAGACTGAGCTGTCTAGCTGATGGACACATAAAGGAAAAAAAGTGAATAAAAACCCATGCACTTCATAACTTAAAAATCATTTTGAATGAGACTACAAGATAAAGATACAATAACTCAAAATTAAGTATCAATATACTCACATGATCAATCACAAACTTGAGAGCTTTGTTCCAGTAGCCGTTCTTGAGAAGAAACTTGAGGTGGTCTCCATAAGTGCCATAGGTGCGTAGATAGTGTGTGCACTCTTGGTACACTATGCTCTCCACACTGGTTTCATCTTGCTGTGCCTGTTAGACACGCAGATAGACAGATACAAACACACACACACACAACACACACACAGAAACAGACACACATGCACACACACATACACACATATACATGTGTGTCAATAAAACAAGAATTCAGCTCTGAAAATATAACAAAACCTATCTATATATCAAACCTCACTAAAAATCATCCCACCGATTCACCATCTTCCTATTGCTGCCAGCCTTGCTGTGACAGGGATATATGGACCATGCTGCTGACATCACACTTAATGCAAAATTCATACTGTTGTTGAACTTTGCAGTGGACAAAATCTGCCTCCAAACACTCAAGAAGAGACACTTCTCTGACCAGGACAGATCAGTATTGAGAAAACGAGAACTTTAGGCAGCAGAAAAAAACATTACAGTACTGTAACTCACAGGTGCAAGACAAGCAAGGTATAGATTGCTGTCCCCTAACGCTATCACAATCTGAGTAAGATAAAGATCTTAATCAACAGTTTATTTTAGGAAGAACATCCACAGTAATACTGCAATAACAAAATCACTGTTTTGGTAATTTTTAATATTCCTCATTAAAGTGAATCACTCATTCTGGCACACCACCCCCATGACTTCCACAAGTTAAGCAAATGAATATCTTAACTGCTTATTTAATTTATGTCTTGACTTCCATAAGTTAAGCAAACAAATATCTTTAACTGATTACTTTATCTATGTCTTCCTGCTTTCTTCATTTAAGTACATTTCAGCTCTGCTACAGCTACAGTAGATATATTTACCACAGCTACTAAGAAACTAATGAAGAGTGTATTTCACCACTCACAGGAACTGGCATGCTGATGAGACTGGACAGGTTGGCTGGATTGGACAGCAACATCTGAATCTGAAAAATCACAGGTGAAAATTAATCTGTTATCAGAATACTCTAGTTTCAAGATGCTATTTAAAATTTCAGTGCTGAAATTTACACATGGACACACACACACACACAGATGCGCGCACACACACAATATACACAAACTCACCCTCACATAACATACACACACATATACACACACTCACAAACATGCACACACACACACACACACTCAAACAAACACACACACACTTTTTTTTTTTTTTTTTTAGATACGATTTTCAGTTTTCCCATTCACACACACACACACACACACACACACACACACACACACACACACACACACACACACACACACACACACTCAAACAAACATACACACACAATCTTTTTTTAAATTTTAGATACGATTTTCAGTTTTTCCATTCACACACACACACACACACACACACACACACACTCACACACACACACACACACACACACACACACACACACACACATTCACACACACACACACACATTGAACTTACCTCTGTCACCCCAGTGGGAGGCAGAGACTCCAACACATCAATGATCTCCATCAGCAGACGTGAAGGAACTCCTGTCTGGTTCTTGTCTTTGGGGGCCTGGATACCACAAATCAAACTCTCTAAAACTCATTCACGATCACAAAAAAGCAATCTATATTTACAGCAGTTTAAATCACAACAATCTAGTAAGAGAAAACAAAGGAAGAATATAATGCCTAAGTGTTTGGCAGAACACAGTTTTGATGGATTTGTTTTCTGGTGATCATTACCATTTAGGTGATTTCCGAAGTCAATGAACATATTCATTCATTTCTGAAACCACATCTGTGATCGACTTCTTATTAACTGAGGTGAATCTAAAAAAATTTAAAAAATTAAAAATTATTTTTAATATCTACAATGGTATTGTGCTGAGAAAAAAAAATGTTAAACATTTCTTTTAAATCAGAAACAGATTAAAACTAACATCTCATTTATAGTGTTCAGCTAGGATATCATCCCCCACAGTGCACAAATCCAACATCACTCAGTCAAGAGTACTAACTTTAGTGCGCCCCTTCCTTTCACCAAGTCCATGTGGTCAATTCCTGCTATAATTAGCACCTGTTGGGCTGGGCTAGGATGGGATGTACAGCAGGTGAAAGAAGGGGGGGAAAGGGGAGAGAAGCTGACAGCTGTGTCCCTGACCTAAAAGCAGTGAGCAAACTATGACAAGAGCCCTGACCTTCAGACAGTGAGCAAATTTGTCCCTGGCGGCTGTGAAGTCTCCACACTGCAGGCATGCTCTGCCCCAGGCCAGCCACACGCCCGTCGCCTCTACGCCACATTTGGTGCACACCTCCAACGCCAGGGAGAGTCGCTCGTCTTTGATCAGCTTGTCTTGCAGACGTCTGATGGGAGAGATGTCAGTCAGGTCAAGTCAAAAACGCTAGAATCATCCCATGAAGGGCAATTACAATACTGACAGGCACATTGATACGTATAATTATCTCAAAAGACACAAGAAAAATACGTTTCAAAACGGTATGAACATTCCAAGATAGCTTTAAAAAATAAAAAAAAATTATCACACACACAAACCCATGCATGAAAATGCATGGGGATCACTTTTCTTTCACAAGCTGATGCTGTTTGCTGGTATTTTTTAATCCTCACAGATTTTCATTTTGTTCATACTTGCTTGTGCTTACTGTGTACGTTTTTCACTGATGGAGCATTTCATAAGATCCATCTTTACTGCTGCTTTCATTTTACCACTGTCAACAATGTGTGAATTTTTGTCTGAGCAAAGCGTGTTTACAAACCAAAGTAGCCAGTAAAGAAGAAGCAACCTGGCAGTGTCCATCTTGGACAGCTCTTGCAGGGTGGGCAGATCAGGGTAGTTGGCTTCCAGCAGGATTTTCAGCAGGTCCACCCGAGCCTGGTACACCTCACACTTGGCAATCATGCCAGTGTCTCCTCCCTTCAGGAAGATCATCTTGGCCCGGAACAGCAGCTCTCGTATGATACTGGAAAAGACGAGTGAGAAAACTAGTTATTAAAAACTGTATACCCCTGAAGTCAGAATGCGGCTACCTTAATGATGGGTAAATGGTCGCATACACAATCTCTCACACTTGAGAATGCTGAAACTGTAGCTGAGGAACAATAAAAGCGAAACAAGAAAACCCAAGTTTGTTAGAAAAGCACTGCCTAGATTAATTAAATGCTTCTTGGAGCAGAACAGCCTAGTGGTGAGAGCATTGAGCTCGCAATGTGACTGCACAGGTTTAAGCCACCACTGTAATGTCTATGAGCGCTTTGATTTGTTGCTTTACAAGATTCAGCGCTATATAAACTCCATACATTATTATTATTATTATTATTATTCAAGGGGATCTTCCCCCTGGAGTTATCATCAGTATCAACTCCACTCCCCTGAAAGTCCTTTGGCTGAGACTATAAACCAAGGTCCTATATGCGAAAGCACACAAAAAATCTTGAGCACGAGTACTGCCTTTCCAAAGAGTAGGTCATTATGTACTGGTAAGAACAGAGGCAGCAAAACTTGTAAAACGCATACATACTAGTGTCGAGTTTACATATCATTCTCAAAGTCAGAAAGCAACCACCTAAACGGTGGGAAAATGATTGCATACACATAACCTTACCATTAGTGAACCTTGGAGCTCTTACTGAGGAACAGAAAAAATAAACAAAACAACAACAATAAAACCCACAACATAACTACACTACATTACTCAATCCACTAAACCAACTAGTAATACATAACTAATCCAGACATACAATTACGACAAAAACAATAACCATCTCTATCCTAACTGTATCATCATTCTCTTGAAAAGTTTTCATCAAGGCATTTTCATCATTATCATTCTGTGCACAATACTCCTCTGGATTAAATGAAACACTACAACAAATACATGAAAGCAAATGATGCAGTGGTGGTATCACAGAGCACTCAGTTTCAATCTCAAAGAAGTATTACTGTGTAAATGTTCCAGCTGTTTTATTGTAAAATCTATCATCACTGCCAAAACACTCTGAACTATCCAAACACATGGCCCCCAAAAATCTGTCAAACAATATTTGAGTGACAGTCACCATAAGCCTCTGAAGACAACACTTTTACTGCTAAAATACATTCCCATTTAAAAACAAACACACATGTTCACACAGACTGTCTTAAAATTCAAAGAAATCATTATATTAACTTTTTCACTGCTGTTGCCAAACCTCCAAAACATGACAAATAAAGATGTGGTATCTGCAGTCTCCTCTGATTTCGACAGCCTGCTTTAAGCAGTTTAACAAACTACAACATACAAACCCTATGGACACAAGAACTGTGGCCCTAGTTGTCAACTCTCACCTCAGAAAATGTTTTAGCAGATCACTGATTTTAAATCACCAGCATGAACTCTTCCAAGACTAGTCAGAAAGACACCTTTATTCTGACACAGTATTGCAAACCTTAGGATTGCTATATCCTCTGGAGAATTTACCATAATGAAAGATGCATGCCATAAGGCAAATGATGAGCAAAATTAATCTAATTTTTCTATCCCCAAAACTTCTCTAAACTGAAATAGAGAAAGAGTTTTAGAATCATCAAACTACAATTCCTACGCGAACATATGCTACATAGTTCCATTCCAACATGCACTGAAAACCTATCGATCTAACTTGAAGAAGGAAAAAACAAAATTAACTTTAAAATTAACACAAATCTAAGCTACTGTATCCAATTAGCATGCAAAATGTACAGGGTTGTTTTTTTCAAATGAAGCCAGGGATTCTGTACACCTGGTATATAGTATAAAGATTTGATCCCAGAAGTCAGAATGCAGCTACATTAATGGTGGGCATGAACGATCACAAAAATGCAAAATCTCACTACTAGTGAACCTCAGAGCTCTAGCTGAGGAACAGAAAAAAAGAACAACAAAGCTTTTGAAAAAATTTTTTCTCATGTAATGAAGTGATCAGTAATCTATGCAGCAATCAAAATCATGTGTGTGGGTGTGTGTGTTGCATGTGCCTGTCTGTGTGTTTATGAAAGTGTGTTTGTGATAGAATTTTGTGATAGAGAAAGAATGGGGTATACACTATATACGCTCTTCTCAATGGCTCAATATCTATTCATTGCAAGGTAACTGTCACCCTCCGCCCCCCCCCCCTCACACACACACATGTGTGCACACATGAACACACACACATGCTGCTGGTTCACACACTATGAGCAAATACCTACAAGATGAACACAGACATGCGAACAAAGCCATGCAATGTCTGTTGGGTTTACCGTATCAAGCCCTCAAAAGTGCAGGACAATAAAACCACAGGCATCTGCTTTTCCGATGATGCTTTATATCTGAGCTGATATTTTTCCCTGTTGCAATCAAGAGTGTCATTTCTACACTGAGAAAGAAGAATGAAGACAATGACACGTCACAAAGAAATCTACTGTTACTGCCTGTGACCTTAGATAATGAGGTTTGTTTTGGTTTTTTTACTTACCTGCATATGTACATGTGCATGTAAATGTGTTCGAAAGAAGCTTCAAGAGAAAAACAATGCCAAAAAAAAAATTAACAAACAAACAAAAAGTCTGCCATGACAGTACATGATACTTGGAGTTAACAACATTAGATTTTAGAGTCATTTCACTCTGAACTAAGTGCCTTATTTTCAGGAAAAAAACTATTCTAAAACTTCAGGAATGAAGGGAAGTAAAGCTTTTCTGGAACATGGAAAGGATGGGAAGTAACTACTCACACAAATGCACAAAAAAAAGAATAAAGTCTAAAACAACAACAATAACAAACAAAATGGGGGAAAAAAATCTGATATTACAGAAAATAATTCAGGGTTAGAAGTACACAAAATAACATCAAGAGAAACTGCTTAAAATTCATTACTAATGAATTTATCAAATAGCTACCCAAACCTCTCATTAAAAACCACTTAATTAGTCATAACAAGAAAGAGACTGAACAAAAAAGCAACACTATTTTCTCTGGTGCATACGCTCCTAAGAAAAACACAGCAATGCCATTCCGAACACTGACCTGATAATGAGGCCATAGTCCACCTCCAGATTGGGCACTCCAGGGGCCAGAGGCTGGAGAAAGGTGGACAGGTCATCACACATGGTCAGTATCAGCTGACCACTGATGTGGGAATCTGTGTGGTGCTGAAGGATGGACATACACAGCGCAACACTGGGAGCCTGCACACAGCCAACAAAAACAAGAGCTACAGATGGACTTCACTTGGGACTTTTTTCCCATCCAAAGTTTATGATTGCTAAATGACTGAATTAAATTTTTGTCTTCAAAATGCAACCACAACCACATTGCTTTGCTGGACAAATAAAACTAGACCTTAAGGAGGTAAACACCTTCATAATAATAATAATAATAATAATAAATGGAACTAATATAGCGCTATATCTTGCAAAGACACCTTCATACCTTGGTAACAACCCATATCGTGCAGGCCTGAATTCCAATTTCTGCTGGAGAAGTTCATGACCATTCACTTTTCTTTTTCCCCTTCAAATCAATTTAAGGGGAAGCCAAATAAGTGTTCATAACAACAAACACTTTTGTGGTTTATAGCAAATACCGTGTATGGACCTGTGTTGATAAGACAATAGTGATAAGATTGCTGGATGGAAAAAAAAAAAGGCAAAGGTACTGAATGAAACATCCCACACACCACTTTCAAAGGTGACACAAGTTTACCTAACACTTTCACAGAAGCACACTTGCTGAGAGTCAAACCTGTCCCTTCACCTACACCGACAGATCTGACACTATGAGCGCTTTGATTTGTTGCTTTACAAGATTCAGCGCTATATAAATTCCATATATTATTATTATTATTATCATTTCCCATCAACACACCTGTTCGTAATAGAACTCGTCGCGGATGTATCCATTCAGTCCTTCATCGGTCTTCAGCTTCCACTCATGCACATCATGGTGAACAACGGACGACAGGGAGCGTGGCTGGACAAGGTCGCTGGGGCGGAACTGGGAGGAGGAGGAGGAGGACTGACTCAGAGGGGGGGACTGCAGGCTGGGGCTGACACCTGACAGACTCTCCTTCATCCGCTGACTGTACACCTCTTGTTCATCCCGCGCTCGAGACTCCCTGCCACAATACTTCACATTCTTTTCATTGATATATGAGAAATAGCCTTCAGACAAACATGAAGAAATTTCAGAAATTTTTGGCTGATATTTGTGAAGTCTCAAACAAAAATGAGCTGATGAAAGAATTCTAAAAAATAAAACATGGGAGACCAATAAATTAAAAAAAGTACGTAAAAAATCCAGCAATCAGATGCATAATTCAATGGCCAGATTGGTCTAATAGCTACATTTAAAAGACTTGGACAGCGGCACCTGAAAAACAAACTTTCTTCCATAAAATAAATGCCCCTTTAAGTGTTGCTTTCTTCTATCATTATGAACTTTAAATTCACTTAACACAAGTTAGGCGTCATTTTCAATCCATGTTTAAGTTGTTTTTTTCCCATTTCCAAAAATGACAGCTCACCTGTTTCCAAACATCTGCTCGTAGCACTCATCACAGGTGCGAGCAGACATGCCACGTATCTGACTCCTCCTTGTGGAACAGGCAGCACACACAACACGGCCACACCGACGGCAGTGATGTCGACGATTAAACTGAAAACGTTAAATCAAGAACGAAAGATTAATTAACCTAATAAAGAGCATGTTTAGTGTCTGCTCGAAGCTGAATGAGTTATAGTGTGATAGTGATGATTTGTGTAAACTATAGGCAGTACACAACACAGGGGACGGGATAGCTCAGTGGTCAGAGCACTCGCTGTCCCCTAGCTAAGGTTAAGCAGCGTCGAGCGTGGTTACCACTTGGATGGATAACAGATTTCGTGCCTTGGCTTCAGTACAGTCCCCCAGCTGTAAATGGTTATCTGCCTCTTTAGGGTCAGGGAAGGTAAAGCTGTGAGGGAGAGGAGATGGGCACCGCCCTCAATATGCTGGCCCCTTGAGAAGTTGAGGTCTCTGATGCATTACTTCCCTACGACCTTATAGGTTATGGGACACCTTTATCTTATAGGCAGTACAGATGTATAGACATGTCAAGTGAGCCTTTTCTCTTCTTTTTTTCTACATCTGAGCTCTATTTTTGCAAGCTTTTGCTCCTATTTTCAATGTGATATGAATTCTTCTGTTGATGGAGTGGGCAAACATATCCCAACAAAAATTTATTTTTCACTACTGTTGCTCTTGATTGTCTTTGTTCCTTCTTTCTGCAGTTGTTTGTTGCTGCTGTTGTAAGACTTCAATACTGAACAAAATTTCTTCAGCAGTATCATCCAGCCAAACTTACTGCATAAACTAAACCTCCTCCATTCTGGCTCCCCCCCACCCAACCAACCCCCCCCCAACACACACACACAAATGGGTGACAATTTTGCTGTTCTACTTCAAAGCCAACAACAGCATCATCCTGACCAACACTGACCATGCTGAACCGCTCCAGTTTGCAGACCATGCAGACGGACGCCTGAGAGTCGGGGATCCACTGGTCTTCAGTAGGGGGCACCACCGGCATGATGAATTTGGTGGAGCCACTGCGGGCAGACGCAGTGCTGGTGGGGGGGACGGGGGTGGTGGTGGACAGGGTGCTGCCTCGACGCTGGATGGTGGCTGGGGGAGGTGTGGTGCCGAACTTGGAGTTGGCTGAAACATCACATAATTGTAGTGACTTCACTTCTCCCTTAATTCACTTCCTGAGGAGTTGCTGGGGAAACTGCAGAAGTTGTAGAGGGAAAAAAACAAAAACGAAGTTGTAGAGGGCTATTTCTGTCTTGGAAGACAATGGCTGCACCTTCAGTAGCGGTAATTTGTTGTTGTTGTTCCTTGGCTACAGTGCCAAGGTTTACCAATGGCGAAATTTTGCCCATGTGACTGCTTTTGCCCACCATGAAGGTAGCTGCATTCTTACTCCAGGGATGTATGCTGGGTATGTTCGTGTTTCCTTAACCCATCAAACTATGACATGAATTACGGGATCTTTCATGTGCATATTTGATCTTCTGCGTGTGTATACACATGAAGGGAAGTAAGGCACTGGCAAGTCTTCACTTGAAGTTGACCTGGAAGATTATAAAAATCCCCACCCTCAATTTACCAGATGCTGCTGAGATTCAAACCTATGACTTCATGAACTCGAGGGATTGAAGTCAAACGGTCTTAACCACTCGGCTGTAGCCTCTGTCACATAACAACATTTTATATAGGGCTTGGCTCTTAGCTTACATCAATAACTGACACAGCTTTTGGCCTGGACTAAGGCAGTAAGTACATTAACGGGGTGACTGAAGCTGGTGGTGACATGACAAGTACTGAATAAACTCTAAAATGTTATTTGGAAGGGGGAAAAAAGCAGACAAATTAGTGATTTAAAGCAAAAAAAACATACAATGTGACATGTTGGGGTTACACACTAATCAAGCATCAACTAAGTGACTTTCAGGAATTCCTTTACCATCATTTTTATTCTGACTGACTACCCCTCCCCTTCACTGTTCTAAAATCTGACAGAAAAGCACCACTCCATCCTTCACCTTCACCAAACAGACTATACCCACCTGTATTGTCCATGTTGCGTTTGCGAACCACAACAGCCTCTGATCCACGACGCTGAGCAGACGTTCTCCCGTCATCTTTGCTGGAAGCTGATCCTGCACTGTTGCACCTGGGTGATCCTGTGGAAGACATCAATTCACCTGGGTCACCTTGATGAAAAGAATCAGCTTACAGAAAATATCAGAAAACAGACACAGCTTTCAAAGCACATGGTATGTAGGAAAAATTTTTTAAAAAACAGGAACAGGCTCTTTCAAGTCTGAAACATCAATGACACAGAACTATGGGTTTTTAAAAAATCTTCTTGTGAGTTTGTAATAGTTGTTTGCATTATTTCATGTCACAAATATGCATGACAATAATATACACCCTAGCTCACGAACTAGCAGGGACAATACAGAAGAATCACCTCTGGTGTGGAGTTCAACATTTGACACAATAAGTAATATAAAAGTCCAATTTTGAGTTAAAATGAGATGTGACAACATTTTCTTTTAAAATAGCCAATGTTTGGCAACTATATTTCCCATGTCAGACAATGGCATTCTCTGGTGGCAGACTGTCCTGTCAGTCAAAGAATATTTGAAGAATTTTGGAAGCATGATAACTTTATGCCAACCAAATATCTACAACACCCATATCTAGTTGGTCAAGTTCTGTGTACTATCCTGACCATTGACTTTCAGCAAGAATATATGGTATGAAACTTCCCATTTGCCAAGGCCAAAAGCTTTGTCAGTTACTGATGTAAAGAAAGTGCCAAGGCCTACATTGAAATCTTGTGTAAAGTATTATGCTATTGTCTTCAGCCATGACAAACTCTAAGCAGAACAACCCTGCACTCTCATTTAAAGGAGAAAAAGATCCCATGAAGTTTGAGTTTTGGCTGCCTACATGACAAGGCACTTGAGAACAGTCATACATGCAAACTTCTCATCCAGTGTGTACTTTCAATCTCGCAGTCATCGCCATGCACAACAACAAAACCAACAAAATCCCCATGAGAATACTGGTGAAGTGCAGGGTGGAAAAACACACCTCAGCATCTCTCACAATAAGCATATTAGTTGAAAGGTGGACCGATATCCTGGTCCAGCAATAATACGTCCATCAAGATAGCGAGAGGCTGTGGGTTCAATCTCACCTCAATTTCCCTTTGTTGCCATCCAAAGGGCCATAAGTTGTGGTCTGGGAGTTTATTTTTTGGATAAGCTGATAAGCTGATGTCTTTAGTAAAACATACCTTTAGCAAAAAGTTTTGAAGAAAAAACCCAACACAGCAACAAAACATAAGTCACTGGTAAAAATACGCCAGTAAAATAGCCTTTTTTTCTCTTTTTTTTTTAAAGAAACAAACACGCAGAAAAGAATCAAACCAACGCACTCTCTCCAAAAGAGCTGAACACATTTTACAAAGACAAAACTTAACTGTAAATTATGCGCAAACATACATTTTGGACAAATAAAACATTGGTATGACACACTGTCAAATACTGAATCTCAAGTCTGAAAACAACAAAGCGGAAGAGTAACTCACCAACGCCGCTTGAGGAATGGGTATCCAGGGTTTGTACCACAGTGACTTCCAGTGCCTTCCGGGCGTAGTTTGTCAGCAGCGTGTTGAACTGGTCCTGGGCCACGTGAAGCTTGCTGTCCTTGATCTCCTTGAAGTCGTCGCGGATGGTGTCGAACACCTGACCAGCCAGCTCGCCCTACCCATGTTCAAAATGCCAGTTTAAGTGCGGTGTGGTGTGGTGTGGTGTGGCGTGGTGGAGTGTGATGTGGTGTAGTGTGGTGAGTTGTGTTGTGGTGTGGCGTGGGGTGCGGCGTGGTGTGATATGGTGTGGTGCAATATGGTGTGGTGTGGTGTGGTGTGGCGTGGTGGTGTGGTTTGGTGTGGTGTGGTTTGGTGTAGTGTGTTGTTGTGTTGTGTTGTGGTGTGGGGTGGGGTGTAGTGTGGTGTGATATGGTGTAGAGTGATGTGGGGTGGTGCGGTGTGGGGTGGTGTGGTGTGGTGCAATATGGTGTAGTGGGGTGTAGGGTGGGTAGTGTGGTCTGGTGTGATGTGGTATGTTGTTATGTGTGGCATGGCATAGCATAGCATAGCTTGGCAAGGTTTGTGAACAAGGACATGTGAACGAATATATATGTGTGTGTGTGTGCGAGTGTGAGTGTGTGTGTGTGCATGTGCACATGTGCGTGCATGCGTAGGTGTTACAAAGAGAGAAAACACAGAAAACATAAGTGCATAAGTCTCCATATATATATGAATGAAGATTTAAAAAAAATAAAATCAAGAAATGATGAAAACTCAGCATACTGCCTTACCTTCATGTTCATCAACAACTGCTCCAGAATGAGGTGTGGGCAGGTGATCAGGTGTGAATATTCTCCTCTGGTGCTCTTGGGAATGCACAGCAAAGCCTGATCAAAACACACAGAGAGATGATTATCAAGAAGACTTGTCATATACAAAATAACATGCACATCTTCTTCCTCTGTCAGAAAATCCAATACAGAAAATATGTATATACAGACACATATATTCCTAGAAGCACACAAACACACACACACACACACATATATATATATATATATAATATATATATATATATATATATATATATATATAATATATATATACATATATATATATATATATATATATATATATATATATATACATACATATATACACACACACACACACAGAGACATGAATTACCCTCTTTTTCTTTACCTGTGCATGTACGCACACACACACACATACTTCTGGATAAACCAACACTGAAAATATGAAAGGATACACATATACCTACAAACACACACATATCTATAAAGACAAGTATTACACCCCCCCTCCTTTCCTGCACGTACACACAGCCATGCACACCCACCCACACACACATCATGTCCTAAACTTCTTCATCAAATACTCAGCAAATATTGTTGTCTATCATATAATAATATATGTTTATTATTATTGTCTGTCATATAAGCAAAAATGCGTTGTACTCCCGTTAAGCACCTGACAAGTCAGGCCCAGCGCATCCAACTTCGACTTGGGAGAGAATCGTTAACTTTTAAGCCTTTCTGGAAAAGAAAAGGCAGGAGAATGGACAAAGAAGGCAGAAAATAGACAAGAAGGAGGTGACAGAAAGAAAAGGAACAAGGCAGGAACAAAAAGAAGGATAGAAAAGAAGGAATTCTTAGCACAGAATTTCCAGAAGGTGGGGATGGTATTCATACTGACAGGCCCCCGGCATCCCCCCAAGAGAGCTGTTCCAAACAGACACAGCCTCTGTCACCAACCTTGGCACCGATCTGTCTCAGGCGCAGGTCCTCCAGGTCATCCTGCGGCAAGTTGGCCGCTAGATGCTGCAGCATGTAGCCCGTGATGAACTTGACCTTGTGCTGGTCGTCCAATCGCTGCAGGAGAAGCTGACACACCTCCAGACACTCCACTGGACGTGCGGCTCGAAGGTCCTCCAACGCCTGTTTTTGTTTCACGAGAATGAAAGATTTTCTTTAAACTTCTGTTCACTTAGATGATTGCTAAGGTCTTTTTTTAGTGCCCATCCCACTTTATGCTCATTGACAGTTACTTGCGTATGGAATCTTGATACTGAAGATTTATCAATAAATGAGTAATAAATATGTATATGTTGTTCTATTGCATGTTAATACTCTGGGAGTCATCCAAAAAAATGCTTTCTGTTTCATACATCCCACCTAGGAATGACTGTGAGATTGTATTACTGTATCAATAAAAAACAAACCAACCAAAAAAAAAGCATTTAAAAAATGCCATGCTGGCATGTAAATATATATTTAGAAGCCCTGAGTTACTGTAAGTATGTAACATGCTCTCTCAAACTCATCGTCTCAAACATAGATACAGGATACACTTACTTGAGCACACATGCATCCTCACGCACACACTTAACCTGACAGTGAATCAGCTTCACTCAGCCCCTCACCTGATAGGCTGGCAATGTGTCTGAACCATTTGTTTTCATCAGCGACATCAAGTACAGCACTTCAATCTCCTGCAACAACAAAAAATATTAAAAAATTGATTTGCAAGCTTAATAGTAAATCCACAAAAAGACATGTCTAATACTGACAATAAAAGGTAAAGGTAAAGGAGTCCCATAACCTATAAGGTCGTAGGGGAGCGAGGCGTCAGAGACCTCACTTCTCTAGGGCCAGCATATTGAGGGCGGCGCCCATCTCCTCTCCCTCGCTGCTCTACCTTCCCTGACCCTAAAGAGGGCAGGTACCCATTTACAGCTGGGTGAACTGGGGGAACTGTACTGAAGCCAAGGCGCGCAAACGGTCACCCATCCAACTGGTAACCACGCTCAATGCTGCTTAACTTGGCTAGGGGAAAGCGAGTGCTCCGACCACTGAGCTATCCCGTCCCCTGACAATATTTTTTTTTAATACAATTCTTTTTGGGGAGGGACAATAAATGTTCAAAGACTGTTTTCGCATTGGTAAGTTACCAGAAGTACATTTATACCCCCCAAAAATAAGGTAGGAAATAAAAAATTTTCTAAATGCTATAGATCTTAGATACTGCAAACAACCTCAGAAACAGGTGATGACAGCAGTAGGATCAGGCTTTTCATGTTCCAATATACAAATTCCTGTCATAATCCTTAGGCTTTGCAATTTTTTTTACTCAGTGTGTCATTAGTGATACTTGTCAGACCAAAGTCCTAAAAGTGAGTACAGAAAACATGAGGACTGGACAAAAAATTACAAGTTCACTACACTTTGCAAAAACTAGACTATGTGTGCATGGTGTGTGTGTGTGTGTGTGTGTGTGTGTGTGTGTGTGTGTGTAGGTGTGTGTGTGTGAGTGTGTGTTTGTTTTGTTTTGTTTTGTTTTGTTTAATGTCCATTCACTAATTGGTGATATAGGCACACCTGCATAAACCAACACCTCTCTCTCTCTCTCTCTCTCTCTCTCTCTCTCTCTCTCTCTCTCTCTCTTTATATATATATACTCATAACTAACTATAGTAGAGGCCTTACTGGGGAAGAATATATAACCTCAGCAACTGATGTTATGAAATGCTGAGAGTCATATAAAACTTCTTGAACAGTGGCATATCTTTTATGAAGAATTGGGTAATCAAACAATAAATGATGGATTGAAAGTTGTTGTGAACAGCAACATGTCACATTTTTACAGTATTTGGTATTCCATGCATTTAGCTTCAGTTTATACAGAAAAATTTCTAGCTTCCGTGAACAATAAATATTTTCAAAGTGTGTTTTCTTCATTTTGGAATGCATACAATTCATCAATTGTGTGTGTGTGTGTGTGTGTGTGTGTGTATGTGTGTGTGTGTGTGTGTGTGTGTGTGTGTGTGTGTGTGTGTGTGTGTGTGAGTGTGTTAGGAGTGAGTGTGTGTAGGTGTGTGTGTGTGTAGGTGTGTGAGTGTAAGCACACACGTGTGTGTGTGTGCATCTGTGTATGTGAGCATATGTGCATGCATACATGTGTGTGTACATGTACACACACGGCTGTAGCACACAAGTATAACGGAGTTTGAAGTCAATCAAGATAACACTAAACTCCAGTAAAAAACAGGCGATCACTCTTCCAAGCTCACCGTCATCATGTCAGGCGGCAGCTGATGCAGCTTGGCCCACTGCCTGGTGAGGGCCATGTCCCCGGCCTCTATCAGCACCGACATCACTTCCCTCGGCTCCTCCCGCGACGCCTCAATGGTGTGGCGCCAGTCCTCAAACTTGGCCAGCTTTTCCAGCTGCTCCACCACAGCTGGGGAAGGGGGTACGGGGGACATCAGGGTGATGTCTGGCTGCTGCATGGACAGGCGGATCTGCTGCGTCTTCAGGCAGCTGGTGATCTGAGGACAGCGTTACACAGCTGTCATTTTCCCCCCACTTTCATCAGCTGCCCAGCTGCAAATCTATTCCCTTTTACCCTAAAAATAAAAAAAAAAAGAACAAACAAATAAATAAAAAATCCCAGCAGGTGCTGATTATAGCAAAACGACTCCCTTGGACTTGGTAAAAGGAAGGGGCAATTTTAGCTTTGGGCTCTAGAGTTATCAAATTTGCACGCTGTGGTTGCGGGTTTATCACTTTTACTTCCCCCGTTATTTATCATCACTTTTGTTGGGAAGGAGAAAGAACCCCCCCAAAAAAATTAAAAAAAAAGAAGATAAAACAAATGTAAAAATACTTTTTTTTTTTAATTCTGAAATCTAACACACCCTTCCTTCAATCAAAGTCAGCTTTTCTTTTAAAAGCAGATATCTGTTATAAACTAATTTTTTTTCCTCGACAAAATTTTCAAACGATTTAAAATGTACGACTTTGCAAAAAAAATGATCTTGATTTTTTTTAACTCTTTTTTTTTTTAAAGTTTTGAGATCTTTTTACTAAAATAAAAAGGCTGGGGGGGGGGTGGGTGGGGGGTGAGGAGGGGGAGGGAAAAAAGGGAGGGGGGAGGGATGAGGGGAGGGGATCAAAGCCCAATTTTTAAATTAAAGAAAAAAAAAAAAGAAACTGATGGGTATAGACTTTCTACCATGAAAATTATATTCAAAGCAATATGGGTTTTTTTTATTTTCAAGACATATAGGCACCGTTACCATATCCAAAAACTAAAATAGCATTACAGCACAGGCTAATAACATCCTTTAAAACAATTAGGTCAGGCAAAGGTTAATAAAATGCTTGTAACCTCAAAGATGAAACAAAAAAACAACAGGGGCAATGAAATACGACCCACATTCCTGTGTGCAGCCTGATGTCATGAATTCAATCGCACCTAACAACATTTCAAACAGCACTATTTTTTAAAAATCGTTACAAAATCTACAAGACAGAAAATGGTTACAAAATCTACAAGACAGAAAATGGTTACAAAATCTACAAGACAGAAAATGGTTACAAAATCTACAAGACAGAAAATTGTTACAAAATCTACAAGACAGAAAATGGTTACAAAATCTACAAGACAGAAAATGGTCACAAAATCTACAAGACAGTAGTACTCATTTCAAGAGGCACTCACTCACCTTATGGTAAATGCTGAGTTGGTGATGCTTGGCCTCAACAGCCACGCGGAGCTGTGAATGAATGGACTGGGCCAGGCTCAGCTCCAACAGGTCCAGACCCCAGTCCACAGGCAGACGGTCGCACACGGCGATCACCACACGGGCCTGCGTGTTAGGGCAGTACATCTTGCGCAGCTGGTGCAGCAGGGTGACCTTGTTTCTGGAGCTGCTGCTTCTTTTGGAGGGTTTGGCTTTGGGCAGGGAGGTGGTGAACTCCTTGGCCCAACAGCTGACCACAAAGTCATGGAGGAGCTGCAGGTGGGGGTAGGTGTCCATCACCACTTCAGGGATGCTGCGCAGCACCGGGATCAGCCCTTGCCAGTGGCGTTTGCTCATCAAGCGAGAGGTCATGGTGTGCAGCATGTCCAGGAACTGCAGGGAGTTGTGCAGGCTGAACAGGCACACCTTCACGGTCTCGTCTATCACGTTGGTCACAAACTTCAGCACAGGATCTCCACCGTGCGAGATTTCGGGGTTGTCTGCTCCTGCCAGAGGGACGATGTAGGTCAAAAGATGGCGCTGCAGGATGGGGAAATCGTCGACGAGACGATGGTAGCGGTAACTGCGGATGTCCACCACGGATATGTCGGAGGAAGTGCGCTGACGGGGAAGACTGGAGGATGGGAAGTGGTCGTCCATGAAATTGGTTTCGTTGTCATCCAGTTCATCTGAACACAGCAGTGTCAGGAGGGTGGCCACCAGTCCTGAGGTTTCTCGCACATAGTCCAGAGTCACTGGGGTCAGCTGCACACAAGTTGAGTAATGGTCAGTACTTTTCTATTCTTACGGTCATTTTGAGCTCTTTGTGTCAAGCAGAAATAAAGTTCAAGATTTTAACAAATATAAAAGTTACAGAAATGATAGATATACCAGTATCTGGAAACATGTCAAAATGTTTAAAGAGCTATATGTGATTTTAAATGGCAATTGAGAGACATTTTTCCATAGGTAAGTGGACAAAAAAGGTTGTTTTCTTGTATATTATACTGGTTGTTTTCTTGTATATTATACTATCAACAACTTTATACATATAACATTTTCACTCACACAGCTTCCAACCCATTTATATCTTCTTCTTAGGTAGTGTTTGGTGAAAAAACCAAAGAACAGATACACAAATCACAAATCCAGAGCTAAAGGTTCTTTACTCCTTTAACTATGAAAAATACACTTTGACCCCTTGTAAATATCAAGACTCTACAAAAGAAGAACATAGACAACTACCAGCATGTACCTGGTATGAAGCAGGCTCTGCCATAGACACCTTCGTATCCACCTGACTTCCAGAACTTTCCAGGAGGAAATGCTGAGGCAGGAAAGGTGACACTAACGGACTGCCTGGACTGCTGCCTTGCTGGGATCCCTGACAGACAACCCCAGGCTTGGAAGAGGAGGAAGCCTCAGGAACCGGGTTTGACTGGATCTCTACAACTGCCAGATCCTCCATCTTGAAGACGTAGCCAAAGTCCGTAGAGAAATCTGACAGCGACACCTCTGCAGAAGGATTTTTGGGAGAACCGGAGCTTGTTTCTGAAATTTGAACAAATCCTACAACTTTAGGCATGGTGACACTGGTTCGAGCTTTCTGTTTATGACAAGAAGAATAATTTTCATAATCAAAACAGACTGATCCATAATCATGAAACAAAAAGTTACAACAAATCCACTTCTCTGACTAAGAACAAATAAAAAGTGAGGAACTCATACACAAAATTTAAATGAGTTATCAGCACAAGTGAGGAACTCATACACAAAATCTGAACGATTTATCAGTACACATTTTGTACAGTATTCTATGGCTATTTTTCTTGCCAATGACAGATTTCCTGATCTGAACGTTTGCAGACTGCTTTCTGTAGGTGCAGCATATCGGTACACCACAGCACCACCCGATTTCTTGTTTCTTGTTGTTTTTGCATTTTCCTGCCTAAATTTCACATCAAGAAATCTGCTGTGACTGAAAGTGGTTTAAAATACAATGCAATGCAATATAATATAATTATGTACAATATAATAAAGTGCAACACAATACAGCACAATACAGTTTAATACAATATAATACAATACAATAGGGAGAGCTTCCTGAATTTCACATAAAGAAATAAATATACTGTGACTGAAAGTAATTTAAAATAAAATCAATACAATACAATACAATGCAATACAATGCAGCACACAACAATACAATACAGCACACCACAATACAAAACAGCACACCACAATACAACACACCATAATACAATACAATACAGCACACCACAATACAACACACCACAATACAATACAGTACAATACAGCACACCACAATACAATACAGTACAATCAATACAGCACACCACAATATAATACAACACACCATAATACAATACAGCACACCACAATACAACAGGGACAGCTTCATGAATTTCACATAAAGAAATCTGCTGTGACTGAAAAGTGGTTTAAAATAAAATACAATTCAATACAATAAAGTAAAACACAACACAATAAATTGCAAAACACCACAATACAGCAATAACACAACCCAACCCAGCACAATACCTGCATCTTTGCTGTCAGCAGTCTTGGTCATCTGCTCCAGGAGCTGAGCCTGTGAGGAGGAGGCAGTGATGGAGACAAAGTTCAGCAGATTGTCGTTCAGCGTCTTGCTGCTGTCCTTCTGCACCGGCTTGTCCAGACACAGGGCCGTCAGCAGCAGGGGAAGGCTTATCTGAAAGTCACGCACATAATCCCGAAGTTGGAATGCGGCTCCCTAAATGGTCAGGGGAGTGGGAAGAGTTGCGTGTGCAAAAATCTTACCACTGGTGAACTTAGATACTCTAGAGGAACGGACCAAAAAAAAACCTCACCCTAACAAAAAACAACAACAAAAAAACACACATATTGGGTGTTTTTGAGCTTTCAGGCTCTACACTTAAGGATATTCATGACATGTTGCTGTTGTTGTCGTTGTCGTTGTTGCTGTTGTTGTTGAGCATTCCCCAGCTGCTTATCAACCACAGGATCACAAAGAATGTGCACTCTGGCTCACTCTCCACACCTAGGAATCTCTGTGAAAGCACACACTGGATGAGAAGTTTGTGTGAAGGACTGTTTTCAAGCATCTCGCCAAATAGGCAGCCATACTTCCAACTCCAGAGGATTTTTTTCTCTCCTTCAAATGAGAGTGCATGATGTTAAGACCTTGTCATGGTTGAAGACAATCTCAATATCATATTTCAAAGTGTAACAACATTTTAATGTAAGCCTCAGCACCTGGCATGAATCAGTAACTGACAAAGCTACTAAAATGATGTCATCTATTGCAGTAAGCCCATAACGCTGACAGGTGACAGATGACAAAGGTAACATAGGGAAGGTAACAGTTTATAATGCCCATTACTATTTTGCATATTGGTCTTGCTCCTGTGACATAATACCAAATGTATGAACTTTAGGCAACAAAATGCTTCATCACTTTGTAGTATTAACCCGCAAGTGCACACATACACACACATACATAGGCGAACAGAGATGCCTGTGATATTCTTTAACACAGATACTTATACAGTCATCATGAGTTTCGTGGAATAGTTCTTCAAAGACTGTATCAACTGGTGGTCAATCTCCAGCAAACAGTGAAAATCATTCTGAACAGCAATGCCAAAGCACTCAGAGTAATAATAATGATAATAATAATAATAATAATAATAATAAATGGAACTTATATAGCGCTATATCTTGCAAAGACAAATCAAAGCACATGTAAGCACCAGTCTTCCAGTATTCTTTTCAAATAAAATGGGGAAACAAAATGGAGAGTGATCTGCCTTTGCGCCTGTCGGCAGCACTGTGTGTAGCTCTGTGTTTGAATGCTGGATGTGTGTGTTTTTTCTTGTTCCTTTCCAGAAATTTTTACATCTTCTTGTTCGTGTTTTCACCCTGAGTTATTTGGTCAGAACATTTTTCTTTGTTATTATCTACTTTTTGAAATATTTCGATGTATAATTTTCATCTTTGTTTGGATTGTTCAAAATTTCGATTCGACTTATGAATTGTGTTTACCTGACTGTGCTGGTCTTCGTGACCCATTTTAATCTGACCCTACTGCCGTTCAACAAATTGCACGTGATTCACGAACTGACACCACCCCCATCAATCAAATCTAGTATGTGTTGTGCTGCTACCATGGCAGTGAGAGCCGCGGACACTAGAGCTATGCTCGCACCTGAGAGTTGTCAAATACCATACACGCTTGCTCCGGATATTAAGCAGCTTTTAACACACTTAGGCATTCATCGCCGCAAAACCAGACGGGGAACACAGGCAGGCCGACGTCATCGCCAGTGGTGGGCTTCCCTCTCGCGTGTCTCCCCCCTCACCTCTGACGTCACTTCTGTCACCCTTGACAATGCTTCTTCCCCATGCTGCTGTCCACCCGCCCCTTCAGCTTTTGATTGTTCTGTTGTTTGTAACTCTGATAATGTTTTTTTGTTCTGATGATTATGATGTATATCATGATGTGTTTCAAAAACCGAATCCCTTGATTAGCACAGTTCTTTCACCATCTTCTACTCCTGATTCACCATCCAAACTCTTGTCTGTTCTTCTGCTAGCTGCATCTCCACCATCGCCTTCGTCCTCTTCCTCTGATGCTTGTCCAAACTCACCATTTTCATCTTCAACCTCTCCACCTCCTTCAGATCTCCTTCAAGTTTGTTTGTTCAATGTGCAGTCTGTCCCAAATGGAAAAGCCGACTACATATCTGATTTCATCTCTGAAAAAAACACTGACTTAACCTTCCTCACCGAAACTTGGCTTAAACCACATGGCCATGAGCCAAAAATAAAACAGCTGACTCCTCCTGGATATAAAACCATTTCTTTCCCCCGACTCTCTTGAGGAGGTGGGATTGCCATCATTCTCAAAGACATCTTGGAACCATCTCTTTCTTTCAGTCACAACCTTCAAATCTCACATGTTTTTTTGAAGTTTGCAAAATCAATCTCAACCTACCTGGCCACTCTATTACTATCTGCTGCCTTTACCGTCCACCTCCCAGCCGTAAAAACAACCTAACATCTTCTCTTTTTCACCAAGAATTCCAGTCACTCCTTGACCACTACAGCCTCTCTCCCACTAAACTTATAATTCTTGGTGACTTCAACTTCCATTTCGACAACCAGTCTTCTCCAGATGTCAAACGTCTTTCTCTTTCTCTGTCCAACCATTCTCTCTCTCAACTGGTAAACGAAGCAACGCACAGATCTGGTCATATTTTAGACTGGCTGATTACTAATGCTTCATTCAATCTTGTCACATCTGTTTCTGTCACCGACGAACTGCATTCTGATCATTCCGCCATTCTTTTCCATCTTAACATCACAAAACCTGTCAGAAAGAAGAAATCGTAATCTTAAGGCCTTAGACATTCATACCTTCTCTTCCCAAGCTTCCGAACGTTTTTCACAAACCTCTGACCACACTGACCTCTCTGATCACTATAACACTATTCTCCGCCAACTGCCTGATGAGCATGCACCTCCTACTGACCATCTCCTCCCTGACAGACCATGTGCGCCATGGTATACCCTAGACATCTTGATAGCGAAGCGCAAACGCCGGCAACTAGAACGGCAGTGGCGGAAGTCAAAAACCGAAATCAACAAACAGCTTTTCCGAAAACAAATAAACAAAGTCAAACTATTAATCCATTCAGCAAAGACAGACTACTACTCTTCCCAAATTCTCTGTGCTACATCCATAAAATCTCTTTTTTCCCTCACCTCAAATCTCCTTGGATCTGCAAAAACAACTCCTCTGCCTAACACCCACAGCCTGTCTGAACTTCCATCCATATTTTCTGCCTTCTTTTCAGACAAAGTTCGAAACATACGCTCCAGACTTGATCAAACTCAATTCCAGCCTGCGCCTCCTGACCCCCAGTTCACTGGCACTCCTCTCTTTTCCTTCCATCCCACAAGTGAAAAAGAAATCATGACAATTCTGAAGGAAATGACTATAAAATCAGGCGACCTTGATCCCATACCTGCTCCTGTTTTCTCACAATGCCTTCCACAACTTGTGCCTATTATCACTAAAATAGTTTGGCCCAGGCCAAAAGCTGTGTCAGGTTATTGATGTCAGCTAATTGCCAAGGCCTACATTAAAATGTTGTTATGTTTAAAATGTTGTGTTGAGATTGCCTTCAGCCATGACAAGCTCTTAACACAGCAGCCTGCACTCTCCTTTATAGGAGAAAAAATCCTCTGAAGTCGGAGTATGGCTGCCTATGTGGCAAGGTACTTGAAAAGAGTCATACACGCAAACTTTTCACCCGGTGTACTTCCTATCTCACAGTGATTCCCAGGTGGGATGAGTGAGTCAGAGTGTGGCATGTTCTGGGTGACCCCCAGGGTGTAAAGCTGGGGAACGCACAACAACAACAACTAAAATAGTAAACTCATCTCTTCAGTCAGGAAATTTTCCATCAGCTCTTAAAACAGCAATAGTCACACCTCTACTGAAAAAGCACGACCTCGATCCCAACATTCTGAAGAATTATAGGCCTGTCTCAAACTTACCCTTTGTCCTCTAAAGTACTAAAAAAGTTTGTTCTCAAACAGCTCAACAGTCACCTTCATTCCAATGATCTTCTTCCCACTTTTCAGTCTGCCTATCGCCCCAACCACAGCACCGAAAACCCCTAGGCCATACTTTAGATACACTTCTACTTGCTTCTGATACAGGAAAAAAACTCCATCCTCACTCTTCTTGACTTATCTGCAGCCTTTGATACCATAGATCACTCAATTCTTCTTTCTCGCCTCCAAAATACGTTTGGTATTAATGGCACAGCCCTAACCTGGTTTACTTCATACCTCACAGACCGGTTCCAGAAAGTTTTGTAAACAAATTCAATCAAAACCTGTCAAAATGGAATGTGAGTCCGCAGGGATCAGTCCTGGGCCTTTCTCTTTACTCTCTACACTGTCCACTCTCACATATAATAAACAACCACCCTATTGTCATCATTTTCTATGCGAAGATACTCAGCTTCAGTGCAGCGATACTGTTGAAAACTTGCCTTCCTCCTGACAAATATGTCCTACTGCCTTCAAGACATTCAAACTGGATGACTCAGAACAGTTACAACATAATGCCGATAAAACCGAAGCCATGCTCATAGGGACCCAACATAAACTTTCCTCTATCGCAAAAACTTCAATAGAATTCGGCAATACGTCAGTTCCTTTGTCCAACTCTGTTAAGTTTTTTAGGAGTAGTTCTTGACAACACACTCTCTATGAAAAAATTCATCACCCAGACCTGCCAGTTTGCTACTATCAATTACGGCGCATAAGCGCGATTCACAAGTATCTGTCCACTGATGCAACTTCAAGCTTGTCACATCTCTCATTCTTTCACGTTTAGGGCTACTGTAATTCTCTTTTGGTGGCCTACCAGCATCATCTATCCACTCTCTTCAACGCATACAAAACTCGCAGCTCGACTGGTCCTAAGAAAGAAAAATCTGAACATCACTCCTCTTCTGCGATCTCTTCACTGGTTGCCTGTCTCACAAAGACTGGAGTATAAAATCAATACCCTCTGTTTCAAATGTCTCCACAAATCTGCACCCTCTTATCTCTGTAACTGTCTTCACCTGTACACTCCATCCCGTTCCCTTCATTCAGCCGCAGATACTTTGTGCTTTCAAACACCCAGATTCAAACAAACCACTGTTGGCCGTCGCTCCTTCTCTGTTTCTGGTCCATCCACCTGGAATGACCTCCCTCTTTCACTTCGTCAAAAGCCTTCACTTGATTCCTTCAAATCCAGCCTCAAAACACACTTATTTCCTACCTGAGACTTTCCCCCCACATATCTGTCCCTAATTTTCAACAGCATTTTCACTTTCTAAGTGTTGTTCCGTGTGTGTGTGTGTGTGTGTGTGTGCGTGCGTGTGCGTGCGTAGTGCGTGCGCATGGATTTGAAATCTGTTGCTCATTATGTTTAAGGAGAGTTGCATACCTGTAAATGATTGAGTGCAAGTGCTTCGATTTGTTTGTTTTTTACAAGATTCAGCGCTATATAAATTCCGTATATTATTATTATTATGCTTGCCAGTGTCACTGAAGGCATTTATCACTGACGAAAACATAAGTTCCTGGAAGAAAACAGTTTACCTGGCCTTTGTCTGGGTCCAATCTGACAGCATGCATCAGGTAGCTCTTGGCTGCTGTGTCCAACTGTGTTCTTAATTTGTCACACTCCAGCACCTGGGGAAGAGATAACAACAAGTTATAGGTATGTTTTCACCTGCTTTAGATATGATTTACTGTTGAATTTGCAAAGAACCTTACCTTTTATGATAAAAGAGACTGTGTTATGTAAGTTCATAGAACAGAAAAGTGGCTGAATTTGTCAAGGTTTTGTCATTGAATGTAGATGACAAATGATGATGGCAATGAAGCTGCCAGCGCATAGTAACTAGCATGGAATAATCTGATAACCAACCACATATGCTTAAAACACAGTAAACAAATTGAAAGCTAAATATGGGGGGTAGAATAGCCAAGTGATTAGAGAGTTGAACTTGCGATTTGACAAAGCAGGTTCAGTCCACCACTGAGACACCCATTTGAGGGAATTTTTCCATTTGAGTCAACATCAGTACTAACCTCATTTCCCTGAAATCCTTTGGCTAAGACTATAAACTGAGGTCCTGTGTAGGAACACACAGAGAATACATACCTTGTACACACATTAAAAGCCATTCGTTTTTTGGAAGACAAGGCCAATGTATGATGGAAGGAACAGACGACGAAATCTAAAACGCATGCACACTGGTGTTATTTTTAGACATCATCCAGAATGAGGCTACCTTAATGGCGGGTAAATGACTGCATACACAAAACCTCACCAGTGGTGAACCTCAGAGCTCTGGCCAAGGAACACAGAGAGACACAAAGACGACGCTAACCATCACAAATATATTACCGTACAGCAACCTACCTGGACAGGAGGGGAGGACAGACAGCCATCAGAGACAACAAACAGCAGGCGGGGCTCTGCAGGAGGCATGAACATGGACATGGGGTCCTCTGCTGCCAGCTCTGTCACACAGCATAAAAACGTTTAGCTTAGAATTTGTGTTACCTTCCACAGGCTATCAATAAACATTTGCAAGTATGAACCTAACGCTTCATCTGCCATAGTTGTGGGTGACTGTTTTGTTCCCTGGTTCCAACAAAACTGTACAGGGTACACAGAAACTGTTACTGGAATTATTATCCAAACTACTTTTGCCTTCAAGTTTTTTGGTTTGATTCCTGTTCTGCATGAAAAGTGTCTTGCAGCATTACGAAGAAGAAAAAATTGTCATGAAATTATTTGGTCACTGATATTTTTGTTTGCCAAATGCAAACCACCTTACAGAAAAGTGGGGAAAAAACAATAAAATTGTAACATATGCGCATATTATACAAATAATTTTGGACACTTCTATCTAAATTTTCATATACTGCATAGACAGATATAGTTTACTGTTGATAAATCAATCCAAAAACTCTCCCCAAAACATTAAGATACTAAAGGTAACAAAAACACAGTCATCAAAGAAACATACTGACTTGATCTCTGCTAATGACAAAGAAACCATACCATTCTGACACTTCATCAAAAACTTCATTCTGCAGAATTAAAATAACACAACAGAAGGAACAGACGACTCACTGTGTGCACCGCTGATGACAAGGGATTTCCACTTCTGGCTGAGGTTCTGTCCATGGTGCAGCATCATGTACTTCAGGTCAAACAAACTGAAAGATACAACAGGCCTGTATAATCATTCTGACAGAAGACACTGGTATTTTTCAAGCAACACGAGACTTCTTAACCAAGTGAGAGATAGGTTATGTCATTTGAATTCAACTGGAATTAAGTAGCCCTATTATGAGAGATTAGAGCTATGAATGGCATCTGCAGCCAGATTTATCTCTCCCATTCAGATGTTCTACTGCTTAGTTGTGGCCTGGTTGCTGACTTTTTCGGACAAGAACAAACTATGGCAACATTACAGATGTACATTACCACATATAAAAAAACCATCAGCATCATAAGATTATTTCTAGCAACATTTTTCACAAAAAGGTGAAAAAAGATGCCACTGCTTACAAACTACATGATCACAAAGACTCCTTGCTGGTTTTTCCATACAGGACAAAAACCATGAGAAAAGTGCACTGACCTCAGAACACCCAGCTGGCCCACTCTGTAGCAGAAGGCCCCCAGCTTGGTGACCATGTCCAGCAGACGATGACCATCCAGACCTTTCAAACCACTGCCCATGCCATCTTCCTTCCCCTCTGTCTGCAAGTCCTGCACAAGGCAATAACATGGTGAAAACAGGACTATGTGACATTACTATGGTGAAAAACATGTCTGCTCACAAAACTGATATTTGTCATTGTTGTCTGCCTGAAGGTTTCAGGCTACTTTGATATTCTCTCTCTCCTCTTCATCACTTGCCCCTTTCTCTCTCCTTTTTTAACCAAAACATAGACATAATAAATCAAATCATTGTACATACACACTGGAAGAGACAGACATAATAATAAACAATCAAAAACACAAGGCACATACCATATTGCTTTATCGAATAAACAAACCTGAAAAACATTACCTAACAAAACAAATGTAAAGCAAAGACACAAATTAAAAGCCTGCCCCCCCCCCCCTTCCATCCCTACGTTCTATTTCCACTACCATTCCCCAAACCAAACCATACTAAACAACACAAACAAACAGTTGGGTACTACACACCTGCACCTCTGCACACAGCTTGATGTTGTGCAGGTGGTAATGAATGGTCATGAGGTTGAGCAGGTTGGCAAAGAAGCACAGACGCAGTTCTCTGGAGTCCAGCTGAGTAAGATCCACCGTCTGCAGCAACTTAACGCTGGTCACCATCTGCCGATAGTGCTCTCCCTTTACCAGCTGTTTCCCGCACAGCTCGGTGAAGATCCCTTTGCCGTCATACTTGAGGGAAACCTCTGGAAGGTGTCCATGAGAAAAATCTGTTAACTACTTTCAGTTTTGTCAGCAGAGGGAGAGTGATGATAGCGTCAGAGAATATGTAAAAGTAAATCGGATATAATAGTATACTTTTATAGACATGTGTGGTATGATGGCAATGGGGTTGCAGGGATAACCATAGGCACAGACAATCTCTCTAACTGTATCAATACCATCACATAATACATATATGCATGTGTGTATATGCATGCACACATGCACAGAAACACACAACGCACAGACCAACAGCCACCCTCCCCACCCCCTCACCACACACACACACACACCTTCACCTGGTTTTAGCAGCACTGCCAAGAATAACCTGAAATACTGTCACAAATGATGCCAGCAGCTCGCCTTCAGACTGACTGCATGGCGTTCAGATGTCCTGCAGGATAGTTCTGACCAGCTCCTCAGGGTGACAGGAGGAGGCTGCTGAATCACCTCCACCATTGTACACACACCGGGCTCCTACTGACTCCACCTCTGCAGACAAAAATCATTGATGACACTTTTCATATATTCTATGATTACCATGGACTCCCTCTTGTGGTCCATGTAAAAATTACATGGTCTTTAGATAAATAAACACACACACAAAAACTGTTCTTTTTCTTTTAAAAAAGAAAAATCTCTGCATCTAGAGGACACAAGATATACATACAGGAGCACATGCTCATTCTATGTATATGAGGATATGCATATACATACAAGTGCACACACACACACACACACACACTAAAACAATTTTTAAAAATATATACAAGTCTTTATAATTTATTTTAATTTTATTTTAATAACAAACATTTACAATCATTCATCACTCTCAAAGATAGTGTGTGACCTCACCATTGGGACATGGGCAGGGCAGTGCAGGGAGGTGTTTGCTGGGGATCTGTGGGCAGCAGCTTTGTACGATGATGTGCGTCAAGTTCAAACTCAGTTTGCTGGCCACCTTCTCCAGTCTGCCAAACAAAATTTAACAACATGACTGAAGGTACACTTGAAACAATAAGATAGAAAAACAAGCTGAAGCACAAAAAATGTCACTTAAAAAAAAAATATATAGTATGCAAAGGGAAAATACCTGAATATTTCTTACTCTGCAACTCATTTTCTTCAAGTATTAAAATATTCAAATAAATATTATATGTATGCATTATATACACACACACATACACTAAGTCATACTTGCACATGCATCATCCTCACAATGATTATACATTCACACTCCAGTTTTTAAAATGACATACGCATACAGAAATTGCACTTCTGGCTTGCTAATCATCCTGAAAGTATCTGTCCTATTATGAACAGGCTATGCAGTCCTTTAAAGATTTCTTCTTTCCTTCACCTTTTCCATTAGTATCCTTTCTTTTTTAATCAAAAAGATCAAGAAAGCTGTTGACCAACCTTGCAGGTGACACCCTCTTGACAAACATCAGACGTCCAAGAATGTCAACTGGTCCTTCTTGAAGGATGGAGAAGTAGTTCCTTGGAAGGATCAGTGTTTCTGGTTTAAAAAAAGGATGAAAATGTTAAGTACATTCATATCTAACTATGTTATCTGTAAGCTGTGTGTGTGCGTGAGTGTGTGTGTGTGGTCTGTGTGGAGAGAGAGAGAGAGAGAGGAGAGAGAGAGGAGAAGAGAGAGAGAGAGAAGAGAGAGAGAGAGAGAGAGAGAGAGAGAGAGAGAGAGAGAGAGAGAGAGAGAGCATACAGACAGACAAACAGAAAGACAGACAGACAGACAGTGACACAGAGAAAGAGACAGAGACAGTGAGAGAGACAAAGAGAAAGAGAGACAGACAGACAGAAAAAGAGAGAATAATTATGTACAAAATGATATTTAGCAAATGAAGCTGACTCTAAGATGAATACATTACAGCAACAATTTCTACTGATATATTGCCTACAGTCTGACTTTTTCTCTAGCAATAATATATTTTTGTATACATGTGAATATTGTCATGCAAGTTAATTCAGTGATAAAATAGGAAACCTGTGGATACCATTAAATGCACACCTTCAAACATAATGCTTAAATTGCTCATAGCATCAAGGTTCCAACCTGCAGCCTTGCTTTCACACTCAGCCACCAAATAGGCCAGTTCCTTCACGTGTTCGTACATGCTGAGCAGAAAGTTCCTCTGCATTCCACGTTCCATTTTCCCACTGTTAAAGAAAAGGTAACACTTTTCATTTTACTAATTTTCTATGCAGTTTTAACATGATAGAAAGATTATACATCTTAAAAAAACCAACAACAACCAAAAAAACCCATGCAGTATTAGCATGACGAATAAATTATACAGAAAAACCATTTGCAAGATACATAATGAACAGTCACACGGTATAGTATACAATATGCAGCTAATGCACAAACATATGATACATACAATGTAACAAACAATGTGCCACTAGTATACTGTTACAGAACACCTATGTATGCCAAAATCGGGCACAATCTTGTGGCAAAAGAACAGAATACAGTATGTGATACTTTTCTCGTCTCAAACTGATTCATCAGTTATTTATCATTCAGATGGTTTTTGTCAAAAAGAGGGGATTGGGGACTGAGGAGAGGAATTTTGTTGATTCTAATATTGTCAGTGTCATGTCTGATGGAAACTGGACCAATATGACTAATGTGATCTACTTAGACAATAAAGTATTCAAACAAAAACAAAACAACATTAACATTACGAGGCAAATATACCTACCGTAGCAGCAGTGAGATGAGGCCTGCTTGAGGCACATTTTTCTCCATGACGGCAATCAGGTGTTTCATTCTCTGGTGCAGAAGTGGCACTTCCGGTTTTCCCTGCACCTCTTTGGACCACGATGATCCGCTGCTTCCAAGCGAAGGCGTACGACTTGAGGATGGTGAAAATGACAACGGTGACTGCCTGACCGCCGGTGACTTCTCAAAATGTGCCTCGTCTATGTGGATCGACTCTTGTCGGTCCAGGCGGGAAGACGCCAACAGTGCTTGGTTTGTCTGATCAAAGTGAACCTGGATGTCATGCACAGAGTTTTCGTACAGTTTGACGCTAGAAGCCACCAATGAGGACACAGTGCTGCGGAATCGCTGCAGCAAGCTTCGCTGCACTGAGATACTGGTGTGGGGCGATGATGAAGAAGGTGTCACTTGGAGAGGGGGTAGTTTCCGAACAGTGGACGAGCCAGCAGTGATGGCCGATACCTCCTGCATGGCAGACATTGTCCAGTGGTCGGAGTCCCCATGCCCGACTTGTAGGAGGGCATCCAGCTGCTGGAAAAAGTTCTGGGTCCCTTTCAGGTCACAGCGGATAAAAGAGTTCTTGCTTTTCTTCTTTTCCTTCACGCCCATCTGATCAGAGGTTCTGCAGTCGTTGCCATCCTGTTCCTCTGCTTCCTTCAGCGTCTTGCCTGCAATTTCAGTGAAAGTTGTCAATATTACTTTTTTTTTCTTCCTTTACCCCACCCCTCCCCTGTTTTTTCCTTAAAAATATCAGCAAACACAAAAAACCACACTCCTGCTTTGTGTATATATATGTTCATGTCATGTGTCACTCTACATACGTATAATCAGTTCTGAATGAGGTTCTGAATTTTAAAAATATCATCTAAGTGATCCAAATTAAAAAAAATTTCTTTCACATCAAGAACAAAGTGTTTGTTGACTTTGACAGTTAATCTAATTTTGCACTTTTTTTTTTTCTCATTCAGTAATTGTTCCGTTTCTATCATGCACACACTGAACACCCAGGACATTTTGAAAAATATACTTTACACAACTACAAAATCAAAGCTGTTCTTGTTTTCTGGTGCAATGAAAGCAACGACATCATAAAAATACTGATAAAATGTACAAAACCAAACCCAAAGAAAAACACTAATGAAAACTGTTACAATCCCTGGCTGCCATGGACTTACAGCGAGTCAGAGTGACCACAAAGATGGCAGGAATGCATTCTTCTCTTACTGAATTTGATAGCAGATTCAGAGAGTCTTTTTGCCTTACACTAATTCATCTTCTAAGTATACATTTACACACATGTTGTATACACACATGTTGTATAGATGTCATTATAACTGTCTAAACAGTAATAAATGATAAACCCGTAAATAAAGATCCAGAAGTTGGCAATGTTATAGCCAAATAGTTCAAAGCCCAGTTGACACAATGTTGAAGAAAAACAATATCTATGGCACATCCCAAACCAACAAATGAGAACTTTGATACGATGCTATGAAAACCAACAGCTAATCAATGACCAATTTCAAAAGATGGACAAAATCTCGAAGAAAATAAATGGGCATGTCACAATGAAATATAATAAAAAATAAATCTAAGATGTTGGGTGGGCTGACATCACCACACTAATCACCAAATACCTGCAAAGTTATCCATAACACACTGAAAGTAAATGCACAGAAATGCATTCAGTGATAAAGACAATTCCTACCTCACAGACAAAAAAATCAACACAACTAAAGAACCAAGTCAATGAGACATCAAATCCATATGAAGAATAACAAGAACAATGTACAGGTGAATGGATCAATGAGTTAAAAAAAATGCTAAAAAGGAGAGAACAAACAGGGGGGAAAATTTTTAAAAACAGAGAAACAGAAAACAGGAAATGTCAAACACATCATACTAATTCAACATGAAGAGCACTTGCATAACCACAGGGAAGATAGAAAGAAAAAAAAGACCCCAAACCCCCCCACCATTTCAGTGCCAGAGAGTGGTACCTACCGAGATTTCCCTTGGCCTTGATGATGTCAAAGACATTGCTGCACTGCTCCCATGACTGGCACATGGTGCAGGCAAGGTCCATCAGAATGGCGGTGGTGGTGTCCACCTGAAAGACCTTGGCAAACACGCTGTCCTGTGTCTGGTCGTTCACCCAAAGTGGACGGGGCAGAGGAGGGATGTTGGGGTTGGCCAGCAGGTCATCCACAAATTTGGACAGGGTGGCGTTGGCCACACCGGCGGCAGCAGCATTTTTGACAGCTTGTAGACTGAACTTCTTGGAGGCGGAGGGTGTTTGGGATTCCTTGGCTATGACGTTCAAAGAGCTGATGGACTTGGCAGCATTGTTGAACGTCTCCGTAAAGGTCACCTCAGCAGCTTCTCTGGACTTTTCGTTGATCTTCAACAGCTAAAAAACAGGGATACGGTTGTAAGATAAAGTCAACTGTCTTCTGCTCTGATAAAGAATGTATGCTAACTTTCAAATTACTGGTTTCTGAGCAGGAATGGTACAAAACTAGCTATAAAAGATATAACACTAAACCTGAAATCCATACACAAATTAAGAAACTACTCAGCAACAACAGGTATCATTGTGGATCAAAAGAAAAAGAAGCCTTAAAATGATGACTTACAATCAATTCCCACTGAAGAACATCTGTTTTAAAGGTTTGTATCTTTTCCTCAAATTTATCAGATGAAATGAATTTTTAAAAAATAGTAATTATAGAATCTATTGATACTACAACTAGTAAATAAGTACTGAATAGTTTTTAAGCATTCCTGTCTTTCCTCATATCTAGGAAAATCTAACGACACTACAACTTGTAAATAAGTACAGAACAGTTTCTGAAATCTTTCTTTCTTTCCTGATGTTTAGCATGTCCTCATAATGTACTATTTTCAAAATATTTGCAGACTAATGAAGATGGTATTGTTTCATACTTAGTGTATCCATGATAAAGGAACTAAATCCACAAAAAAAGATAAAGATATTACAATGTTTGTTCACAAAGAGGATTCTAACGCATGTGCCTACCTTGATGATCTGTGAGGCCTGGGCAAAGTTGTTTCTGGTCAGACTCATGGTCAGCAAGGAGTGCGGTGATGACAGCATGCGTGTGATGATGGACTGCTGGGAAGGATGCAGTGACCCTTCTCCAAAAGCTCTGCCACTACTGAATGAGCGTCTCCGGCCTGTCCTGCAGCTGGACACTGATTTACCATCTGACAACACATCAACATTCATTGAATATGTATATATATGCACATAAATAATAACAACATGCAGTAATGTATGCATCCATTCTCATATATGCATGCAACAAACAAATGCACATAAGCATGCAGTTACTCTTTCACACATTTCTATATATATAAGTACACACACACACACACTCTCTCTCTCTCTCTCACATGAACACATTTGCATTTGCGTGTGCACACACACCGACACACACTGATTTTAAAAAAATGTATTATACATTTAGAGCCTGCATACATGTACACATGATCACACTTGCAAACACACAGAACTCGTGCACTCACACAGAAAAGATACAAGTACAGACACACACACCATTATTTGAAAGATTATGGTAACAAAAACGACCTACCTGCTGGCTTGGAGCCTTTGGAAGCCATCCACTCGTTATACACACAGGTCGACTGGCTGTCGTCATCTGTCACCAACACCACCTCCTCCAGTACACGACCAGCCTGACGTGGGATCTGCTCGTGAGCAACAAGCTGAAACCGCCACTGTGCCTCATGAATGTGCTGCGTCAACTGCGCCACACGTTTCTGCAACAGGTCTGAGGAAATGCTCGTGCTGACAGTCTGTGATAGCAACTGCTCCAAAGCTGGATTGAAGTCAGGTTGAGTGGTACCAGAGGTCTTGCCTACTCTGTCTGTGGGAGGAGAAGAAGATCTGTTGGTTTTGTCTTGCGATGAAGAAGATTTCACTGTCCTATTTGAATCTGATGTTTGTCTTGTGTCAGACTGTATCTGCCCCATCTTTTTAAACTTCACAGCGTTCAGGTCTATCAAAGCCTCTTTCAGCATGGCCAGAACATCTCTCACAACATAGTCGTTCGCTAAAAAACCACATGAGTCGACTGACTGGGAGAAGCACTTCATGTTGTCTGAAGACTCGTGGTCTTTTGGACGGTAAATTCTTGGGTGTTTGCCCTTGGGTGATTTCTGCTCCAGAAATGGGGTATCATATTCAATGCTGTCAGAGCGCTGGCTCTTTCCTTCTGGACCAAGTGAGCTGACAGCAGAATCAGTCTGGCGCTGAAGAGAAGATGACGTCGATGTGCTTTCTTTCAGGCTGTTGCTGAACCTGTCTAAGTCTGCATCTTCTTCAGAGATGATGGATATGCTGAGGTTTTCCAGACTGTCTGCTTTGCTTTCACCATCAGCCTCATCGTCACTCACCCCTTCCATCATCACAGTCCCATCTTGCAGATCACTGTGGCGGCAAAACAGCAAGGAAAAGATGTTCTCCAGGATCTCCACCCGGTAAGCCAGCGGGTACAGATGATGCAGGTGTTCTCTAGCTTGCTGAATTTTCTGCCAGACTTCTTGTTGGTAGATTTCTTTAAAGCTCGCTGTGGACACTTCACTGTTCATATCAGATAAGTGTTTGCTATCTTCCCCTGAAGACTTGTCTAGAGGCCCACTGGGAGTACTTGACTCGTCCCCTTCACTGGAACTCACACTGGCAAAAGCATCCACAGAAATTACTTTGTACAAGTGCTTGGATCTGGGAATGTTCTTGATTCGAATTGGATTCATCAAGGCCAGGTGGGAGTTCTCAAAGCAAAACACGACAGCATCCATAACACATTTGATTGCGCAGTAACTTCTGTAGATACAGATGTCATGTTCTTGCTCAGCACTGATGGGTTCTTTGCTTTCTGGGGAATGACCGTCGTCCTGGAAGTGGACATTCTTCTGCTTCTTCTTCTCTCCATCTGAAAACAGAAACAGACACAATAGACATGGAAGAGGACATTCTTCTGCTTCTTCTCCTCTCCATCTGAAAACAGAAACAGACACAATAGGCATGGAAGAGGACATTCTTTTGTTTCTTCTTCTCTCCATCTGAAAACAGAAACAGACACAACTGACAAAGTTTTTATACAGTCACACAGAGAACTGAGAAACAACAGAATAAAACAACAAAAAGACCACTCTTCATGACAAAAGGTGGACAGAAATGGAGAATAAGAAAAAGAGGCCAACACAATTCAAGACACATAATACAAGAAAGGGGGTGAAAATAAGGCTTCTGCTCAAAACTCAGTTCAGTGTTGTCCTTTAATTCAACTGCATATCAACTTTCTTCCAAATGTCATTCTTGCAAATGCAATCTCAATGTCTCAAAAAGCATGTTCTATGATTTGCTGATGATGACCACTAAGAAAAAACAAAGGTTCAGCTCCAGTGCTTGTAGCACAACTCTTTTATTGTTAATTTCTCCTTCTCTCTCCTTTGTGGAAAGCAACTTCCATGTTCCCGGACTCTGTCAAGAATGCTTTTTTGATATGTACAAACACAATTCTTTGGGGTCATGAACTGCACTGAACTTAACATGAATCATGGGCTTAATTTCCAGTGCATGAAATTCTGGTCTGATGACAGGAATCCTGCCTGGCTAGCGCATCACTAAAACATACCAGATTTTATTTTCGAACTCTGATTTTTTACTTTACAAACTGTAACTTCAAGCACTGCAGCAGGCAAGTGCACTTTCATTAAAGTTCTTCCATAACAATCAAAGTCAACAAAAACATAACTTTCCTCATGGATCTGGGAGTTTCTAAATGTTCAATTGGTGATCATTGTCTGTTCCAAAACTCTTCAAATGAAAACCAGCAAGAGTCATCATATAATAACATCCTGTCTACGATTGGACCCCAAAATCATGTGACTTGGCCATGTTGCCTGGAAATGATAAGCATTGCAGGCAGTCTTGTTCACCTTTCTATTATTGAATTAATGCTAATTAGCTGTCTGCTACAGCAAGCGATGAATCAGAGAACAACTAAGTGACTCTATATGAGAATGACAAGAGAAACTAACCTGATTTATGTACTATGTCTCTTCTATTACCAAATAAAACAGAGTATATATCTGTTTGAAAAAAGTTTGACTGAAGATAACCTCCACCGCCTTTAGCCACAGTTCTGCAGGAGGCGCAGGACTTCCTGTGGGTCCAGGGCAGCCAGCTGTGTGGACTGATGCAGCACATACAGCACAGAGTGGGTCTCCAGCCCATGCAGCAGTCTGGTTGCCCTGTCCCCATAGGAAGGCTGGGAAGACACCGACTCCGAGCTTTCCAGCAAAGGTCTGAAACAGTGAAGGGGCTACAAGATAACATGCTGGGTTGTTGTTTTTTTAAAGGATCTGAATGTTCTTTGTTTGTAGGAAGCGGTTTGTTTGAAATTGTGATTTGTGCCGTTTTATGTGATAAGTGTTTACTCACTGACTGTTTTTAGCTATGCTCATAACCCACATGAATTTTTCATGTTTTTGACAGAATAAAGTGTTCATATTCGTACTTTTAATATTATACAGGATGGTGGAAGTTGCCAACATTTCCAATGATTACCATAAACTATGTTGTTTTGTAATGTTCTTTTGTAGCAATTTTACAATCTGAAGTAGTGCACACTTACTCACGGAACCTCTGTATCTCCTCCATATGCACTATCTTTATCATCTTCTCATACACCCACAGTGTCAAACAAAGAAACATACAATAACACATACACATGCATAGATACATACACACCATATCTTCCTACCCCTCAAAATGCTCTTCAGTAGTTTTCCATCCTAAAAATGCCGATTTTCAGTAGTTTGGGAACTTGCATCAGTAGCAGACAACTTGCATTGTTTAAAAAAATTCTTGTAACCCCCTTAAAGAAATATATATCCCTCCCTCCCTATTTTTGTAGAGTGTGTGAACAAGCAAACAGACAAAAACACACACGGACTAAAATGAAAAAATGTATCCATGATAGAGATCTGGAACTTTTTAGGGGGTTTTACCTCTACTGTTACACATGTTAGCAACTTATATTTATGAATACCAGGCACACCCACACACATGCAATAAATCACCACAATTTAAAACACACACACAAACTACAAAAGCTGTATCCATAATGGTGAAACTTTTCTGTTTTACCTCTGCTATTATATATGTTGAGGACTTTTCTTTAAAGATTACTAGCCTATATATTTTATAGCACAAATATAACCCTGTTAGATATTACCTTTGAAAAGAAAAGATAATCAGAGTTAAGTCCCGAAAAAGACAGTCCCCTTGACTTACAGGTCACACACACACACACACACACACACACACACACACACATGTATTCACACATGTGCGCACAGGAGAGAGAACTATTACAACTAGAACTAGTCAGCACAGAGGTAGACATTAGCACAAAACACCAGAATCACCCCACCCCCCTCCAAAAAATAAAGAAGCAAAACAAAAAAATAATCAAGAAGAAGAAGAAAACAAAATCCAGCGTTCCTATCACAGCTCACCTTGCGCGCTCCATGCACCATTTGATAAGGGACAGCTGGTAGGCCAGCTTGTTGCAGCCAGCGGACAAAGCAGGGTGGATGTCTGCTCCGCCAGAGGTCCACAGAGTGTCCAGCAGTTTCCGGGCACTGTCCGAGGAATGGCAGTAGGTCCAGCAGGCCAGCAGAACCACTGGCTTCAGACGTCGCAACTCTGGAGCCGAGAGAAACTGGCCCAGGGTCTCAAACTGCTCCCCTGTCACCAGGCTGATACACGTTTCCTGAAAGTGCCGAAAATAAGTTACTTGATTTTTAAGTATTATCACAAGATTATTGACAAGAATAGGAGCAATAGCTAACTTGGGTAAGAGTCTGGTATTCATTTTTTTTCTTTCTCGTGTGCTTACTATGGCTAATTTAAACACAGATAAAATATTGAACATAACATCATATAGGTTTTTGGACAATTAGGTTTAAAAGAGAAAACAGCACAAGATTAAAATTCATGAATTATAAACATGCTGATTGCATCTTGTCAAAGCTTGAACCAGTAACTTTTGAGACTCTTAACTCTACTGGTTTACTTGTTACCTATCAGAACTGTTAACATGAAACGAGACTACTTCTGAAAGCACCGGTTACCAGGAGAAACACCTGAATATACTGTCAGGAATAATCCCTTTTTACAGGAAAAAATCAATACTTTTGTTCAGCATTTAAAATGAGTATTAAGACTCTAGGAAATCAATTAGATAGCAACTCTCAAAATGTTTAATAGATATTCAAACCAACAAAATATTTACATTCATTTTTGTGTAGAATAATATTTAAAACGACAGCATTTCCATAATTTTGTCAACCCATCAGTGAAAGAGAAACAGTGAACACCTACCATAATCAGCCCAAGGCAGTGTTTATTCCACTTGAGACAGGCCACGAAGAAGCACTGCCAGCAGTCATCACGATCTTCCCCAGTCAGCAGCCTCAAGGTCAATCGATGCTCTTCTGTCAACTCACTGGGCATCTCTGAACTTATAGTCACACTCTGCTCATGCATCAGCTTCCCGAACTCATCCATCAAATAACCTTGGGTCCGTCCCACTAGCGCCTCCATTATCCTCTCCCTGCTGAAGTGCGTACCTTCCTTCTTCCTGAGAGAAAGGAGGCGTGTGAAGAGCTGACGAATCTGCAAGTAGTTCCAGTATGGCTCTGGATCATAAAAGGAAAGCAACTGGAAGATTTTGTCACAAACCTCATCTTTTCTGTCTCCACTGGATGGCAGGCTGTCAATAAGAGTATTCATGCTTTGAATGTATAAGCCCTGAAGGGCTTCACTCTCCCTGTTGTCAGTCAAACGTTTCTTGGGCATCAGCAGAGATATCAGGTGATGCCCTGTGGCTGGGCGGTCTCGGAGCTTCTGCTTGAGGAAGTGGCACACTGTGTTGGGTAGGGACTCTCTGCTGTCAAAGGCAGCCAGGTGAGAATAAGCCTGCCCCGCTCCATGATGTTTCTGGAAATATTGGTACACTTCCTGCAATCAAAGACAAAAATGGTTTTAGATCTACCTGGTGACAATTTCAGTCTGAAGTAGATCTCTTTATTACGAAGATACAAATATTTCTGTTTAATTCCAATTTCCTTTGTAAAACTACATTATGTTTATATACCAAAGAAAAGAGGTTGTTTCCTAACCAGTCTCTTACAGGTCTTTTTTCTTACATTCCTATGTTCAATATGCTGCACTGCTATCTCAATATGTTATATACCACTGCTGACTCGTTTTAGGATTTCAGTTAGCTCTGCTGTCTTCCATTACCCCAGCAGAGTTACCTCTATACTGCCCATTTTAAATTTATGATACTAAGCTACATCAAGGCTCATTACATCTCTCATGACTTTGCAAACCCTGAACACTCTGACACAAACTCAACAAAGGCATAAAAGAATAGGAGAAACTGAAACCGCCATGAAAACAGGACATAAAGGAATGGACAATCTGCAACATATATTCTTCTTTATATTGTTTATTGACTAATAACAGTAAGAATAAAAATGACAATGTTTCTTCATAGCCGTGTCATGTCAGATTATGTACTAGGTCGGTGCTAAGTGCACCATAACAATTCCTTCAGTCAACTGAGCTTGAGATTTATACATAAACACAAGCAGAACTGGTCAGGTAATTTAGGCAACATCCTCAACTTACATACTAGTAGGTGATACTCAACTGCATGATCCAAGAATTTCCAAAATCACCCAAAAAACACAAAAGCCTCAGACATTGGTTCAGTCCTGACCTTTCCACTAACAATTCTCATGCTACCTACTGAGTACAGGACAACCTTTATTTTTGTCACTTGAAATAAATCCCCATTTTCTGCTTCTTTTTTTTTTGGTTTTTGTCGTTTTCTGGATACAGCTCCAAGGTTCACCAATGGTGAGATTTTCACGTATCCAATTGTTCTTTTCCACACCATTGAAAGACTCATTCCGACATTGGGGATATTTTTTGCTATAACTCTGATGATTAAACAGAATAAGAGCAACAACATTTTAAGCATTTTAATTAGAGATACTAGTTGACAGTATACCAGACATTTTAACTTGAACTCATCAGACTCACATGTAAAGTGTTTTCTTCAACCGCTTCACATTCCTGGACCAGAAGAAGCCTAAATTCCACATCTTGCCTTAAAGCACTGGTGTCAGTAGTCTGAAACATAATCACATGGCATGTATATATGATTTCCACATTCACTAACACAAAAAGTATGCCCATAATGTAGGAAGTCATTGCTAATACCTATTTTTGTAAATTATACAAATACTAAAGTAGGTTACATAAAATAAGAAACAGTTTTAAAGTAACTGATACAAGTTTACAATTCCTGGAATGTACAAAACTGTGAAAATTGTGGAGCGCATTGGATTGCTCTCAGGTTTACAGCTAGCTGCTAAAGTTCTCATGATTCCATTCCTAACTGCTGAAAATGTTAACACAATATCATTTCAATCATTTGCATCTCTTTTTTTTTGCAAAGAGAACTAGAGAGCAAAAGATGCCCACAAAATCAGTGCTCTTCTCTCTGTCTATGACTTACTCACTCACTCTCTTCAGTCTCTCTCTGTCTTAAACACACAGAGATACAGATAGACACTGAGAGTGAGACAGACAGACAGACAGACAGAGAGACAGACACTCAGAGTAAGACACACAGTCAGACATACGCACAAACACACACAAAAAATAAACTGTTTTCCCACCCCCAAAAATGTCTACTTCTCACACACACACACACAGAGACACACACACTCTCTCTCTTTCAAGAAAAAAAAAAGAAGGAAAAACAAACAAATTGAAACAATGTATAAGATTAGGTCTACAGGTACAACAAAACAAACCTGATCTTCTGATTCTGCACAGCTTTCATACTCTTGAAGTGCCAACCACGACAAGAGCTCAGGTGATGTTACTGACCCAGATCCTTTGCTGATGACCAAAAAAAAGATAGAGATAAAACATGCTTTTTTTTTAAATATAAGGTCAAATATTTTAAGTTCCTATTTGTATCATTTATCAGCTATGTAAAACTAATGTTGGTGGCTAGGCAGTGACATTTTTACCCCATAAAACAAAGAGATAAAAATAAGAATGACCCCAATCCCAGTGCTCAAAGTTAAAACATATAATTTAGAAAAAGCAGAAAACCGTAAAGTGACATTTTTACTACAGACTGTATAGAAATTTACTATAAAACTCAGCTTGAGTACACTTTGTACAGTACTTAACTTTGTATTCAAAACTATACATCTTGATCATACAGCATAAAAAGACCTAGATAAACTGGTAATAATCTCCATCATTTACATCATTATGACTACCAGTTTTATGGTGCTTTGATTTCTTTCTTTCATTTCCCATGTTACCAGTAAGTAACATCAGTCATCAATCAGAAATAACAATGAACATGAACTCATAGAACTTGTTCTGCCAAGGAAGAACAGGTACAGGTTTATCATTATTTATTATATATATGTATATATATGTATATGTATATATATATATATATATATATATATATATATATAGATATATATATATATATATATATATATATATATATGTATTATATACAGACACACACACACCAAACATGTACGTGTATACATGTAAATGCAGTAATGTACATGTACATAATACAACAGTCACACACAATGGTACATGTAATATGCAAACATCATACAACACATGAACATACACTGTGACTCTCACACACATGCACGCAAACACGCACACACACACACAGGATAAAGCCTGGTGGTTAGAGTGATAGTCTGATAGTGATACACTCATGATCTGCTGACCCAGGTTTGAATCTCGTTCTTGAAAGAGAATTTTTCCTCTGGAGTTAGCATCAATGTCAACTCCACCTCCCCTAAAACAGTAAAAGTCCTTTGGATGAGACTATAAACTGAGGTCCCAAGTGCGAACACACCCAAAACATCTTGCGTACACTTTAAAACCTGTTTCGCTTTTCAGAAGAGTAGGCCATTGTGTGCCGGTGGGAATGGATGACAAAATTTACAAAACTGCATACACACAGGAACTGAATGTAATTGTAAAAAAAAAAAAAAGCACATCAGTGCTTATTCCATTATCCTTGAAATAAAAGAATAAGAACACACACACATACAATCACATTCATACACAGACACACACAAAAAAAACCATCAAGTTTAACAGTTCACTGTCTGCAGAACTTTATGGACAAGAGGCAGAGAGCAAGAGGGAGACAATGAAACATGGGGAGAGAGAGAGAGAGAAGAGAGAGAGAGAGAGAGAGAGAGAGAGAGAGAGAGAGAGAGAGAGAGAGAGGTATACATCTCGTGCACGCATGTGTGTGTGTCACTGTGTGTGTGTGTAAATCTTTGTCATTATGTTATGTCATGTGTGTTTGTAAATTTGTCCGAATGTATAGTATGAATTTTTTTTTTAAACCAAGAAAGCTGGACCTGATAAACTGTACTGTGTTCATCACCTCAACCACAGCAGATCGGATGACAAACAGAAGAGTGAACATTCCTTCTTAGTTTGAACATTCTTATTCAATCAATGTAACATTGTATGTTGATCAACTTGATGCTGGGAGTGTTATGAGGAAGTAACACATTTAATTTTTCAAACATTACACATTACAGAATTTTCTGGTGTCATGACTTTAATTTGCACAAAGTACCAGTGATGCATAATTGATAGTTCAGATCAATTCATGAATCACTGGGGCTTACTTATCATGTGACACTGCCAAACTGGGCAGATCTTCAATTTTAAAAGTATTTCATTATTTACAGTAATTGGTGTTTTCAAAATCAAAGGCTTCAACAGTACCTTTGCTCATAAGGATTGGTGGCCAGATCAAAGAGAGCTTGCAGCACTTGTTTGCTATCTTCTTTGAATGGATTTTGACAGATCAGTCGAGCTGTCGCTCTAGCAAGCTCCCACTGCCCCAAGAACAAATAGTTGAAGAAGCACTGCAGCTGCTGTTTTTGAGAGGATTCCTCTTCCAATTCCAGCCAGTGTGAAAGTGACGCCGCAGTTGACTTGCTCTCCTCCATGTTCTCTATGTAATACATGCACAAAGCACCTCAATTTGTCGTAATTTGACTCTGTGTGTTCACACCAATGGCTTGTTCAACCCTTCTGTTCATGGGGGTCGACATCTTGGATCACAGAAAGTCATGTGCCGTATAAACACCCTCAAACTTTGACCCTTTGACTCTCCAATGAAAAAAGAGTTTTCATTCGGTGTCTTGGTGAATCAGAATGATCGTTTCAAACCGCGGCAAGTTCGAAGCTTCCTAAACAACATGACGAGTTAGTCAAGATATTATCAACTATCTCATCAATTGCAAGGTTTGTTTCACATTTACAGGTACGATATGCATATAAGTTATTAGTTTGATTTGAATTTGTATGCTGACTTGCTTTCCAAATCGCCAAAACACTTAGTGATGTATGTTAGCGACAGGTCTGAACATGTTATATTTTTCTTCCAATAAATAATTCGCCGAGCAGCTGATCAGAGTAGCCAGTCACTGTGACTAATCGAACTGCACTCGCAAGCGAGGCACCAGACAGAGACGGTCGTGTGCAGACACGATTTAGTGTCTCCAGCAATGTTGATTCCACCGTTGGAAAGTGCTTAGGGGTCATTTAGGCCTAGTATTTGAAATGATTTGTTCTTTTTGAGAGATTGTGCAGGCCATATAGCAGACAATGGATTTTGATCAGAAAATCCCTCCTGGAACTCCAGGGTCTGAGTTGTTGAAGCAGTCAAATAGACTAGGTGATCTTGTTTCTGAAAACTTTCCTTCAGTTTTGTCAGCCTTTACAAAGGAGGTACGTGATTTGCAGCAGCATTCAAAACCAGTAGATGCTGAAGATGCAGGTGTTGATTTTGAAAACAAGCATGAGAAAGAGTTAGAGCCAACCACGACTTCTGATGAACCTGACAAAGGTTCTGCTGAGGTTGGTGATGTTGATTCCCACTACAACTACAATCAGTACACAACAGAGTTTGTTCATTCTCTCCAGACGTAAGTTTTACTTTGTCGTTTAACCTTGCTAAACTGATGAATTGTTTTATTGATTTTCATGGGTTTATCACCTGTAAACACCAAACACACACACACACTGTATCTATGTCAGTATGTGCACATACACACATGCATACATGTACACTTATGTATACATTTGCACACATGTGCATGCACACACACACACTCATTCATACACATTCACATGTACACACACACACACACACACACACACACACACACACACACACACACAACAATGTTGGCATAATTTCTTGTTCATGAACAAGACATTGTTGATATTGAGCACTATTATCTATTATTCATCTTATCACCTATCTCATACAGTCCTAGTCTAGTAGACCATTGGGGCACCTTTACAATAAAAATACATTATATTAATTTATATGTATTCCTAGGTCTAGGTTTATTGTAATTTATGTTTTATGGTAATTGAACATTTGTTTCAGTAGTTGTTTTTGTTGTTGCTGTGTGGGTTTTTGTGCATGTTTTTCTTTGTTTGTTTTTTTCCTCCTTGCATTGTTTTATGATATTTAATGAGTATATAAAATAGTCTATTATTATTAGTTATAATATCACTGTGTATGAACAGACTTTAAAAGTTCTAAACAACGCCTACACCCACCCTCACCCCCATCCCATACACACATTACACAGTGTATCGTTGTATTTCAAGTACACATGTATGCACATAATATTATATCTATGGGCACACACACACACATACGCACGCACGCACGCATGCACACACACACACACACACACACGTAACATGTTTAAAACTATGAATGTTGTGAAAAAAATAATGGCACACAAGAAAAGAAGAAAAAGACTTCGTTTACTTTCACTTCTCAGGAAAATAACACAATCATTTGAGTTATTATAAATCATATTAGTTATTCTTTTATTTCTAGAAATCTTGCTTACTTTACTATTATTTATTTTTAAAAACAACTGACTCACGAGGCAAATGTTTAGCCTTTTCATCATGAATGGTATAGATCTATGAACATTGAAATATAGAAACAAACAAAAATACAAGTTTGTTTCATGGTTGGTAACTTATGTTGCAGAGTAGTGTAGTTTTTAATACATACATAGCATGACTATGTATACATATGAAGAAAAATTCTTTTAAGTACATATTTCTGGTCATGTATAATATAAACACTAATTGAAAGTCTTCCTGCATTATAATGATCACCATGAGTACTGTTAGGGTTAGCATAAAGTATTCAATAGATAGGGTTTTTGTTGTTGTTTTGTTTGTGGGTTTTTTTTTATGATGTTTTTGTTTTTTTACCAGAGTTATTGCTCAAAACTACTTCAATTCATTTCACCTTCTGATCAGAAATGGCAACTCAAGACTTAATATTGAGGTGGTTTTCTTCTACTTAATATTGAGTTAATTTTTGATAATTATGACAACAATCTATGCACACTTCCTTGTGCCCACATAACAAGTGCGCATATGGCAACACACACATGAACACATGTATAGTATGCATACACACACGCACACACACATACACACACACACACATGCACACACACACATTCAATGTACCATCTGGAAATAAACATTTGATTTGACTTGACTTGACATTATCCTTGTAAGAAATTTTAAAAATGTTAATTCATTATTTAAAAACATGCACATGCGCGCCCCCCCCTCCCCACACACACACGCGCGTGCGCATGCATGCTTTTGTGTGCGCATACATGCACAGGCACATTGTGACACATGCACACATACATGCCTTTGCACGCACACACACACATGCGTGCTTGTGTGTGTGCATACATGCACAGGCACATTGTGACACATGTACACATACATGCCTTTGCACACCCACACACGCACACATATGCATACATACATGCACGCATAAGTGTGCATGCATGTGCTTACACACACTGTTGTTTCCCGTCTGATATCACTGTTTAGTGGAAGGACGTTAAACTGAAGAACTACTACTACTACTACACACTGTTGTGCCATACACACACTAGGCACTAAGGTATGCACACAGACACACACAATCACACACACACACACAATCACACACAACAATCCATTGTATCAATGCACAATAGTAGTACACATATGCTCACATTGAGAACAAACGTCTGAGAGTGCTGCAAGCCCCTGAAAGGACTGGGCCCCGTTTGTGTACACACACAGCTTTATTGATATTCTGATAAGGCTTTGAAAAGTGATTCTGCTTGGCAAACCATTTCTTGAGAGTGGTAATAGATAGCATTCACAGCACTCACATTCACTGCTCCCTTTCTGACTTGCTTAGAAGATTTATATATATATATATATATATATTCATATATATATATATATATATACACATACACACATTAAAAGAAAAAAGAGATTTTTAGTGGTTTTCTCTGTGGTTCACTGGAGCTGAAAATGACAAAGTGAGTACCCAGTCTTCTGATATCAGTAATAAACAAGTGTTTATGTTTTTGGATGAAGTTGATTGTGTTTCAGCCTTGTGTCTTAGATTGTGATTGTGAAGATCAGTTGCCTGGTTGTAATGTGAGAAGGTTTTGTGAGGGTAGTTTATATGACCTACGAGTAGGTATCACGACTTTTGGCCATTGTGTTCATCTGTGTACTGTTTGTTGAATGCCTTTTTAAGTTATTGCAGAGAAGAGAATATTTGGTGTTTATGGATATAGCCTGCATACACACTCTGGTGTGCACTAAATAGTAACTCACTCACACAGACAAACAACACACACAGTGAACACGAACACAGACAGTGTGTTTGATTATGTATGAATATGAAATAAATCAGGAAATTGAAACTTGTACATGTATACTTAGGCACAGTTTGGTCATTATTCTGGAAAATCCTGTTTCCTTACAGGAAATCCTATATCCTATTATGTATCTGTCATATAATGTGAAACTGGTATACTGGAATACAAACATAAGGAAAATGTCCCCCAAAAAGCTACCACCAGTGCCTGTAGATTACTTGTTATTGGTTGCATTGTAAGAATAGCCTAATAGGTCAAATGCAAATGCTTTGATTTGTTTTTGTAAGATATAGCACTATAAATTCTATTTATTACAATTATTATCATGTAGCTTCAATATGAATTCTAGACCCCTGTTTAGTGATCTCTTTTATCAAGCATTGTCTTAGAACTGCTGACATTTGACTAATTATAACTGTAATATATCAATATTAATATATAAGCCATCTCTGCCATATAGATGAGAATGGTGCTCGGTGTATGTTTGGTGGTTTGAGTAGTCTATGATAGAACAAGGTTTCATTTTTCAGTTGTCTTTTTTTTTAGCCTTACATTGAGTAGATTTATTCTCTAATAATGGCAATACAGCCAAACCCCGCAGGGTGAACTCTATGTGTGTGCGCGTGTGTGTGTCTGTGCATGTGTGTGTGTGTTTGTGTGTGTGCATGCGTGTGTGTACATACATTTGAATTTGTAAAAACTATTAATTGTAACTTGTTGCATGTGTAAAAGTCTAAAACTAACAGAAGGATGAATGCAAGCGCTTTGATTTGTTTTTGCAAGATATAGCGCTATATAAATTCCATCTATTATTTATCATTATTATTATTACATTTGTTGGTCAGTCTCTATATCCACTTGGTAGTTGCTTCACTGTGTGTGCTGGTGACCCGGTACGATTCCCGTTCAAGGGGATATTTTCCCCTGGAGTTAACATCAGTGCAGACTCCACTCTCCCCAAAAGTCCTTCCGATGAGACTTAAAACCGAGGCCTCGTGTGCCAACTCACACAGAACGTCTTAAGCACAGTTAAATCCTGTTCTGCTTTTCATAAGAGTAGGCCATTGTGTGCTGGTGGGAACAGATGACAAAATTAACAAAACCGCTCACACATGGGGACTGGGTGTAAAAAAGCACACAAGTGCTTATTCCGTTATCCTCGAGATAAAAGAATAAAATAAAATAAAAATAAACAAATATATGCTAGATATTTCTGTGTCAGTGATACTACTTTTCCATGAAAGATGGGCAAGATGCTATGCATGCATTTGCAGATGGGACGATGGTTTATTTGTATTGAAATGAATAGCAAGGGAATAGAGTCAGAATCAGTGTTAAATGAAGAAACAGAAATCATAGTTGGGGTGCCCCAGGTGTTCAAATCCTCACCCTTTAGATCACGAGTCCTTTGTCCATTGGACTGTTCTGCCTCCAGAATGAAATCTACCCGGATATTGAGAAAATGAAAGGAAAATGTTCTTCACACTAAGATTATGAGAGTATCGGGATCAATGTCATTTGATTCAGGTGTTAACAACAAAATGTAAACTGGTTCCTGTTTGCTTGTCAGTTTAGTTGAATAAAATCAGGTTTGTGACTAGAGTCGGTGCCAGGAAAGATTAGAGATATGTTTTCCTTAAGGAAGTAGTAGTGCTCACTTCTTGTTTGTTCCATACTAGCTTTATGTTCTTAGAAGTAGGACATTTTTTTTATTATTAGCTTGAACCAAACTTGAAGCTTTTTTTTTTTCTCTCTCCTTAGTGGACTATTGGTAATAATCTGTGTGCTAATCTGTCAAGTGAGAAAATAGATTAAGATTCTATTTGCAATATAATGATTATAAATACATTTTAAGCAACAGAAAAATCCATACCAGCAAGAGTATTGTTTCTTATATTATTCCTCAAAGTAATCTATTCTGATTGGGTAACTCACTCACTCACTCATCCCTTGGTCGGGACGACCGTTGGGGTACCCGCACGGACGCTGCAAGTGGACCGCCAAATGGTTCTGTCCTGGGCTGCTTTCAGGAGGTTTGATACAGTGAGGCCGGTCCACTCCTTGATGTTGGATATCCAGCTTTTGCGGTCCACTCCTTGATGTTGGATATCCAGCTTTTGCGTGGTCGTCCCTGCCTCCTTGCTCCTTCCACCATTCTCTGCAGGACTGTCTTTGACAGGCTGTTATGCCTTGTTGTGTGGCCAAACCATTTCAGTTTCCTCCTTTGACTGTATCTAGCAATGGTTCTTGTTTGCCAGCCAGTGCCTCGATCTGCTGCCAGACGTGGTCATTGGTTTTACGGTCTCTGTAGGTGATGTTCAGGATCCGCCTGAGGCACTTCATCTCAAAGGCTTGAATGGGACGTTCTAAATCGGCAGTAAGTGTCCATGCTTCACAGCTGTACAAGGCAATGGATGTGACGAGTGCCTTGTAGAGTCTGACCTTAGTGTGGGTTCTGATGTTGTGGTTTCTCCACACTTTCGCCAGCTTAGTCATGGAGGAGAGTGCCACAGCAAGTCTGATCTTCACCTCTTGTGTGCTCGTACCTTCTTTGGTGATGACTGCTCCAAGGTACTTGAAAGTTTCCACCTCCTCTAGTGTCTCGCCTCTCATCTTGATGCTGGTGGGAGTGGTCGGTGTGATACTGTTCACTAGGATCTTGCTCTTTTCCGTGCTGATCTCCATACCGTGGGCATTGGCTGATGTTTCCAGTCTGGTGGTGAGATCCTGGAGTTCTTCTTCACTGCGGCCCATGAGATCAATATCGTCTGCGAATCGAAGATTGCAGACTGGCCTTCCTCCTATTGTGATTGTGGTCTTGAAGTCAAGGAGGGCCTCCTGCATGATCTTCTCCAGGAACACGTTGAAAAGAACAGGGGATAGCGGGCAGCCTTGTCGAACTCCAACTGAAGTCCGGAAGAACTCCCCGATTTCTCCACCCATGAGGACTGCACTGTGGGAGCTGTCATACAGCGCCTGGATGACTTGAATCAGGTCCTCGTCGAAGTTATAGTCTCTCATGACTTGCTACAGAGCTTCTTGCCACACTCGGTCGAAGGCCTTCTTGAAGTCAATGAAGTTGTTGTAGAGCTGTAGTTGATGTTGGAGATGCTTCATCTATGAGCATTCTGATGTTGAAGATTGCTCGACAGTGCTTCGACTGGTCTGAATCCTGCCTGTTCTTCTGATAGGATTTCTTCTGCTTGTGGTTTCAGTTCTGTTCAAGGCAATGCGTAGCATAACTTTGCTTGGATGGCTTATCAGACTGATTGTTCTGTAATTTTGGCACTTCTTCAGGTCTCCTTCTTTGGAAGTGGAACTATGATGGATTGGGTCAACTGTTCAGGCCACTCTTTGCTGGTCCAGATGCGTTGGCAGATGATTGTTAATGCCTTGATCATCTCTGGGCCTCCGTTCTTGATGAGCTCAGCCAGGATGTTGTCAATCCCTGGTGACTTGCCTCCTTTCAAGGATCTTACTGCTTCTTCTACCTCTTCCTCCAGTACCTGTGTGCTTTCAGGATCTGATGGTCTGGGATCTTGCTCGTGAAGTTTGTTCGGATCAGCCTTCAGCTTGTTGTTGTACAGGTCGCTGCAATATTCTGTCCATCTCTTCATGATAGTGGCGCTCTCTGTAAGGACTGACCCCTCTTTGTCTTCAATAACGGAGGTCTTTGGCTGCTGGGACTTGGTTAGTACCTTGATGGTCTGGTACGCCTCCTTGCTGTCTCCTTTCGCCATTGCCTTCTCAACCTTGGAGCATTGTTCTGACATCCAGTTCCCCATGGCCTCAGTCATCTTCTTCTTGATTGACCTGTTGACTGTTCTATACTCTTCGGCCGCCTGTTGACTGTTCTATACTCTTCGGCCGTTTCTGGGTTTTTGTTCTTCTCTGGCTTTAGCTCCCTACGTTGATCGCATAGGTCCAGGATATCGTTGGTAACCCACGGTTGGCTCTTTTTCCTTTCTTTCCCAAGGATCTCCAGCGCTGTCTCCTGAATGGTCTTGCTGAAGGTCTCAGTGAGGTTGTTGATGTCGTCTTGGAGGAAATTCATTGCTGCAAATCTGCCCCCTATCTCAGCTTTAAAGATTTCAGCGACTTCGGGGTCCTTCAGCTTTTCCATGTTGAACCACAAACGGGGATTTCTCTTCTGGTTCTTGGTCTTCAGCTTGATCTGTAGGGTCATGAGTACCATGTCGTGGTCACAGCCAATATCAGCGCCAGGGAAAGTTCTTGTCTGGGCTTTGTTGATGCTCGACTTAAATCGTACGAATGGGACATACTTGGACTGGCCGAAGTCCGTTGGGTCGGATTCGGCGAAACAACCACAGAAGAAGATCACAAACTATGGTATAGTGGCGACGACTCCAAACACCAACACGGAGTAGGATTTCTTGTCAACAAGAAGAGGACTAACAGTGTCATCAGCTGTACCCCAATCTCAAGTAGACTTATCTCCATGGGTGTCGCAGCAAAACCACACAACATGACCATCATACAAGTCTATGCACCAACCATCAGACTACGATGATGAAGCAATCGACTGTTTCTACGAGGATTTGGAGAGCGCCATCAAATCAACTCCAAAGAAGGACTTTCTCGTGATCCAGGGCGACTGGAATGCCAAGATCGGACCTGACGCTTATGACCAATGGCCAGGGACAATAGGCCGTTTTGGCGTGGACGAAACCAATGATAGAGGTCTCAGACTTTTGGAATTCGCAAGCAGCCACAATCTTACTGTCGCCAACACCCTATACCCCCACAAGACATCAAGAAGAACGACGTGGCACTCACCAAATGGAAAGACACATAACCAGATTGACTACATCTTGGCCCCAAAACGATTTAAGTCGAGCATCAACAAAGCCCAGACAAGAACTTTCCCTGGCGCTGATATTGGCTGTGACCACGACATGGTACTCATGGCCCTACAGATCAAGCTGAAGACCAAGAACCAGAAGATTGGGTAAACAGATTATAAAAACAAATAAAAAGAAAATAAAGAAGCAGTTGGCATTGTGCAGTTTATGTATATATACGCACTCCTTGGGTATCAATCTGTCTTTTTCATTAGAATGGTATCAGGTCATGTTTAATACAACTCAATACAGACACAGTGCAATGAAATGCATTGTAAATTAATGCAAATATACCACAAATAATTTTGTTTCAATTTCAGATCCTAGCAAACCATGGTTATTACATAAATGTCAAAAACCAGCATCTGGTTTTGTGCTGCAATTGCTTTTTGTTTTCCTTTTTGCTTATTATAAATATTATGTATCCTGTTTTACTGAACAGACCCAAGATGGCATCAACGCTGGATGACTTTGAGGTTGTGTCTACCATAGGAACTGGCTCTTATGGAACTTGCAAGAAGATCCGACGGAAAAAAGATGGAAAGGTATAAGTGGATAATGATATTTGAGGGTTCCAGTTAATTTGTGTGTGTGTGCATGCATGCATGTGTGTGTGTGTATGTATGTGTGTGTTTGTATGTGTGTTTGTGCCTGTGTGCGTGTGTGTGTAAAATTTTTATTTTGAGGATGTGTGTGTGTGGTGTGTGTACACATGTGTGTGTATACGTGTGTGTGTATGTACATGTGTGTATGTACATGTGTGTGTATTTCTGTTATACACTTTTTTTGTTTTATAATACACCTAATTTATGGTAAAATTTTATTCTTCTTTCTTGTTCTCTCGTTTACTTTTGTACACCGTCAGATGTGTTTTGGAAAAATAATGGCATGTCCTTTTCAGCTCCTCTCATGGGCCGTACAGCTTGGTTTGTAGGGTTATCTCTGTTGGTCACACAATCTTCCTCAGGTCGCCGAATAGCATATACCTCTGAAGGATGTGTTCACCAGTCTGGTTTGTAAAAATGTTATTGAAACTGTATAGAATTAGATAAGTTTCCATTCATGGAACTCCTTTTTTTATTTGAAATATGGTTATCCATGTGTGTCAAACCATGAAAGTGGGTCTATGACTGTCAATACTAAGCTTCAATTAAAAGACAAAAAAAGGTTAAAACAGTAACAACAAAACAAATCTCAGACAAAAAGCAGTGTAAATAAACACGCACTAACCATGCACTGTGTGTTGACAGATCATGGTGTGGAAGGAGATGGACTATGGCTCCATGTCTGAAGCAGAGAAACAGCTGCTGGTGTCAGAGGTCAATCTGCTGCGGGAGCTGAAGCATCGCCACATCGTGCGCTACTACGACCGCATCATCGACCGCACGCATGCTGTGATTTACATCTTGATGGAGTTCTGCCAAGGAGGGGACCTGGCTACTCTGATCTCTCGCTGCCGCAAAGATGGGTAAGACTGCTTTTGTGAGAAAATTAATTAATTTTAAAAAAACAACTGGTTTTGTGAAATTGTTGTGTAGGTTGTTGTTTTTTTTTGTTTGGTTAGGGTTTTTTTGTTTGTTCCTTGGCTAGAGCTTTATGGTTCACCACTGGTGAGATTTTGGGTAAAGTAAGTATGTTCTTTCGAGCCAGAAGGCCCATAGAGCCGGAGCTTATCCCGGTTTCTGTAGCGTTAAGCGAACTGATGGTTTTTCACCACCCCTGTGACAGGACGCTAGTCTGTCGCCAGATACTTCCCCAGCAGAGCTGGTACCCACTTGTACACCTGGGTGGAGTGAGGAAAATAGGAGTAAAGTGTCTTTCCCAAGGACACAACACCGAGCCGAGCGGGGATCGAACCCGCGACCTCTGGCTCACGAGTTGACCGCCTAAACCACTTGACCACGGTGCCTCCTGAGATTTTGGGTGTGTGACCGTTTTTTGGCCCACCATTAAGTTGGCCGCATTCTGACTCTGGGAATGCATGTTTTCATGTGAAAGTGTAACTAATGTGATTTTGTTTCTTTTGTAGTGGGTTATGTGCGGTGGTCTGTCTTGTTGATGTATTACTATTTGATCTATTAGGGGTACCCCCCCAAAAAACAAAAAAAAACAAAAAAAATCAGTTTTGTCATTCTTGTGTATTTGGCTTGTTGAAGGGCGATTTAAAAAAAAAAAAAAGAAGATATTATTTGATCTCTGCTTAATTGTTACGAATCCAAAGGATTTTATACTGTAATGGTTATTTCTTGCATACTACATGACAGTGTAAATTGTAAATTATCTTGGACAATGTCTTTAGGTTTATTATTTTTTAATAATGTACTTGATAGAATCAGGAACAGACTACGTTTTTGGCCATTAATAGTCTGCTGCTGGACAGTGACAGAGCATCTCATTAATAATAGTCATTTTATAACAGTTCTACGTTTACTGTGAATGAATGTTTAGCTGATGACTGTGTACGATACTCTTTCAGAACCCATGTTGACGAGGACTTTGCTTGGAAGATTCTAATCCAGACAACTCTGGCCTTGAAAGAGTGTCACCGACGAAAGAATGGCAAAGCCATCCTCCATCGTGACCTGAAGCCAGCAAACATCTTCCTTGACAGGCACCAGAATGTCAAGTTAGGGGACTTTGGCCTGGCCAGGGTTTTGCAGCATGAAACCAGCTTTGCCCAGACCTTTGTTGGAACGCCGTACTACATGTCACCAGTAAGCTGCGTTTTCATTTTCTGCTCAACGTTAAGTGACTCTTTGATGTGTGATTTATCAGCAGTGAAAAGGGTTTTACAAAATCATTAGTGGTAGATTACTTTGAGGAGGGGGTGTTGTGTTTAAAAGTGTGTGTGTGTGTGCGCGTGTACACAAGCAATGCATGTGTGTTTTGCAGGTACGTACCTATATGAAATACCCACACACACTGCCCAGTGTTCTGTGACACCCTAATGCCACTACTCCCAAAATTACTCATCCCGGCCTCACCACACCCCAGCCTATTCTGCCACACTTCCAAACCAGCTGCCCACGGAGAACCACAAGTGACTGGGTTCTTTGAGGCCACTAACTACAAGAGGCCCTGCACTGCTGGATCACCTCTGAAGTTTCAGAGGTGCCTGTTCTGAACAAAGATTACAGACATAGTCTATTAATTAACCAACATACAGAGCATATAGAGGACACTCCTGCATAGTTATAAGCCCTTCCCCTCCCCTTCCTTTCCTTCCTTGCCCCAACTTATTAGGGACATTAATAGCTTTGCTATGGGGAAAAAACCACACTGGATGAGATGGCCACTGAGGAGTGTTAGCAGTGACATCCCTCTAGTAACAGTGCCCCATGTCTTGATCTTCCATGAAGAACTGACACAAACTGTCCATAGTCATGAAAACAGATGACAACCTAAAAGTGAGGTCACAAAGAGTCTTGGCACAGAGGATCACTGAATTAAAGACTTTAAAAAATATATTTCTGAAAATCAAATTATCACTGAGATTCAGGATGATACAGTATATGCAGTTGCCCAGTTTTGTTTTTGTTTTCTTTTTGTTTGTTTAGGGGGTGGAGTTGTTTGTTTCTTTATTAAAGCACACTAACTTGGATATAGGTTTGATAGAAATCTGAATGTTGCTACACTGTACAGTGAACTGTTTTTTCATGCTACAGGAACTGGTCAACAACATGTCATACAATGATAAATCAGATGTGTGGGCTCTTGGATGTCTGCTGTACGAGATGTGCGCCCTTCTTCCTCCCTTCGTGGCCAGCAACCAGACAGAACTCAACCGCAAAATACGCATCGGGGATTTCCCTCGCATCCCTGCCAAATACTCCAGTGAGCTGGACAGGATTGTCAGGAAAATGATTAAAGTTGAGGTAAGGGAATGGAAAGTCGGACTTGGGATATTTTTGCAAAGAACATTTTGTGTACACACACACACACACACACACACACACACACATACACACACACATACACACACACACACACCACACACACACACACACACACCACCACACACACACACCACCACACACACACACACACACTGTATACATGTATAAGGATCCAGTAGCATTCTTACAAACCTTTTCACATGCATGCATCAGTATGTATAGTCTATAAATATCTGCCCAACATATAAACCTGCGCCCTTGTACACAACACATCGCATTGTCATGCATTTCAAATACTTCTCTGTGTGCATATTCCAAATAAACATGTGTTAACAACCAAATGGCAGGTATCACAACGGCCAAGTATCGACGACATCCTGAAAGACCCAGTAGTGGCCCGGCGTTACCAGCAAATCGAAAGCAGTGCAGGGCAGCGCTCCCTGGAGTCCTGTGATGGGAATAACAGCAGCAGCGGGGAGAATATGACCAGTGACAACAACAACAAAAACAACAACAAATCCAGTGAGGAGGAGACACCCCGAAGGTTGAGACAGATGGAGGAAGAGTACAGGATCAAACTTCGGCAGTTGGCCTTACGAGAGAAGGAGTTGGAAAGTAAGGCGTTGGATGGGGAGAGGGTGGGGGGATTTGGTTTTTTATTTTGATTTTTGCTTTAGTTATGTTTTACTGTTCACTTCTCCACGTATGTCTGTATTGTCTACAAACTTGTGTTGTTTTTATTAACAAAATTTACTTTAGTATAAATTGATATGATTTATTGGTTAGTAATGTCCACTTATGTACTCACTTATGGTACTTAGGTATTTGTGTGTGTTCTTGTGTGTGTTTGTTTTTTATTATTTTTAATTAATTTATTTATTCTTTTATATCGAGGATAATAGAATAAGCACTCATTTGCTTTAGTACATCCAGTCCCCGTGTGTATGCAGTTTTGTAAATTTTATCATCTGTTTCCACCACCACACAATGGCTTACTCTTCCAAAAAGCGGAACAGGATTTAATGTGTGCGCAAGATGTTCTGCATGTGTTCGAACACAGGGCCTCATGCGAAGGACTTTGACATTCAGTTTGATTTTTTTGTCTAACTGGGAAGAAAGGGCGAGGCTGGGAATCGAACCCAGAACCTCATGGTTAACTTGTTGGCAGGAGAACGTCTTAACCATCCTGCCGCCTTCCTTGCTTGTGTGTTTGTGTATGCATGCATGTGTGTATGGGTGTAAACAGTTCTTACACATACCCAAATGCAACATCTGACAATAATGGAAAATTTTCATTGTATTTGAGCTGTACCTCTTTTTCCAGTAGTTTTGACCATTGATATTGTAATTCATTTTCATTAATATGTGCAGTTAACTTTGACTTTACACTTACACCTGATTGTTACCTGAATAAACTTTATTCCTTTATTGACTTTCATGTGTTTGATAGAACAGAGGTCATGTAAGAATTGCCACTTTTACATGAAATAATAAAAAGTGTATGCATGATTTTTTTTCATATTTTCAGTGTTAATTATTGTTCGTTTTTCATTATTTTTGTGTGACAGGTCGTGAAAGAAGTGTAACAATGAAAGAAAAGCTTGCAGAGGAAAAGCTGAAGAGGTAATTTTTTTTTTAAAGTGTACTCAGTGTTTTTTTTTAAAAAAATGTGATGTTACAGTAAGATTTTAAAAAAAACCAGTGCAAACATTTATATGTTGTACTTTCCTAGAAACTGATCTTTGATACAATTCTCTTGTTATAATCTTGAAAGACAAAGTAGTTATAAACAAAGAAGAAAACAGATTTGTACATAGTTTTGACTGATGACCATTGATTACTTTTTTTAAAAGAGAGCAATTGCAATAATAAAAAATGAATGAATTGTGTATGTCTGAACTTTTAAATGTAGAGCCTTTCTCCATAATTAAAAAAAATCTTTATATTAAACCAAAACATTTTTTTTTTATAAGTTTTTCAATATAAGGGATAACTGTAAACTACCTTGAGAGATACCTTTTAAACTGATAATAAAAGAAAATTATACAGCTGTCTTATTCTTATAGCCTGAACAAAATTATGCCATAAGAAATGCACCCCACATTGTTTTGGCCCCCAAACATCAACGTGATATTTCTTGGCAATGAAGGGCCATGGAGATGCTGCAGCACTATCGCAGGCGGAGTGAGACAGGCGACCAGCGACGATACTCTGACCTCATCTCTCCACGAGAACTGCTGCCGTCTCCTCGAGAAGCGGCCGTCCCCACAGCAGGTAAAAGAGCTGTGGGCTTGCTGGGTGTGCACCGTATGTTTTCTGCCCAGTCCTTCAGGCCATACCAGGGTGCTTTTGGTCTTTTGACAAACCGCTGAAATCACCCAACATTCTTCTTCGTTGAACGCTCAGACAGCAACTATTGTTGTCTGTTATATGAGCGAAAATGCGTCACGCTGCCGTTAAGCGCCTGACAAGTCAGGCCCAGCGCATCCGACTTTGGCACAAGAGAGAATAGTTACCTTTTAAGTTCTTTCTGGAAAAAAGGCAGGAGAATGGACCAAGAAGGCAGAAAATAGACAAGAAGGAGGTGACAGGAAGAAAAGGAACGAGGCAGAAACAAAGAGAGTGAAAGAAAAGAGGAAATTTCTAGCACAGAATTTCCAGATGTGGGGATGCTATTTATACTGATAGGCCCCTGGCATCCCCTCGGGGAGACCCAACATTCACTTTCCTAGCTTTCACTTTTTACTGTGCTCATGCTTGCTGCTGGTACTAGCCTCTGATGGTATTAACTTTGTATGATGTGTTTGCTTGTTCTATGTTTCTTGCTTCTTCTGTATAGTGTAAGTGTGTGTTTGCTTGTTTTGTGTCTTGCTTCTTTTGTATATATATGTTTACTTTGTGAGCTGTTGTTTAAAAAAATTGTCAAGTGAATCTTTAAAACTGGATTGCACTGTTGGCTAGATAGTCAGTTTTTCCTCACTGCTTTCTTTTTTTTGTTATGAGTTATCTTAGATAGTTTTTCCTCAGTCAGTTTTTCCTCACGTCTTTCTTTTTTTTTTTTTTTTTTTTTTTTTTTTTTTTAGTTGTCTTTGCTTTGAACATTTATTTTACATGCTTCTGGTCTGTCACACTGTGCTTTAAATTCCTGTTTTGATTCTTTGTGGGATGAACCCTGATAAATTGTTGATAAACTTGCTGGTGCTTCTATTAAAGGTATCTTTACTATTTATTTATACTCAGCAACAGTTATTTTATCCTACTATATTTCTGTATTTTTCACATGGTGCTTTCTGAATTGTGCTGTTTGCTTTGTTTTGTGTGGGATTTTTTGTTTGTTTGTTGGGGGGGGGGGGGGGGGGGGAGAGGGGGGCATTATTTACAATTTGATTTAGCATCATTATTTCTTCTCAGAATAATATCAGTTGTGCCGTCACATATTTCTTGTCCATATTGAATTGACAGAAGTACTTTCTTTTCATTGACCTACATTGATAAGCTTGGTGTGTAAAGCTGATTAAAAATGAGTCTTCCACCTCCCCACCCTCCCCCACCCCCACAAAAATAAACCCATGAGACCGAACAGTTTTTCACTAAGGTCTGTACATGCTGATAATATTGTTTGTCTCGGAGATCCCCAAAGGTGGTGTAAAGTCAGGTATGAAAACTGGCAATTATCTTTAGAAGGTCAGTATAGTTATGAAAGAATGTTTCATGCATTGAATGGGGATACTTTTTTTGGTTGTTGTTGTCATTTGGTTGTTCTGTCGTGTGTGTTTGCTGGTAGTTTTAGTGACCAGTTTGCGTGCACTTTGAGAATTGTTTCATTTCCTGTATGCTATTACCTTTGAAGGTTGGCATTAAACATTTTGCATATGTTGAGCATTTTATATGTGCTGCTGTATAATCGTTGCATTGTTGGTTTTCCAGCATGAAATTTTCTAGTCATACGTTTTGCCAGCATTTGATTATAACATTTTGTGCTGAGGACCTGTGGGAAATGTTTGAAGATATTTGATTATTGTTTTTGCCTTCAATTGCTTTTGAGGAATGTTCAAAGATTTTTGTTGTTGTTGTGTCTTGAGTTGCTTTGAGGAATGTTCAAAGATACTTAATAATTAGTGTGTGTTTTTTTCTTTTGAAAGTTGCTTTGAGGAATGTGCAAAAGATACTTAATCTTTTGTCGTGAGTTGCTTCGGGGAATGTGCAAAGATACTTTTTTTCTGCAAAGATAACTATCAGTGTGTGTTTTTTTTCTTTTTAAAGTTGCTTTGAGGAATATGCAAAGATACTTTTTTTCTGCAAAGATAATTATCGGTGTGTGTTTCTTCTTTTGAAAGTTGCTTTGAGGAATGTGGAAAGATGCTTAATTTAAAAAAACAACAACTTTAGTTGCTTTGAGGACGTGCAAAGATTTTGTAATTTTATTTTGGCTTCTTTGAGGAATGTGTAATGGTCTCTCTTTTGCACTCAAGGTGTGTTCAGCCTACACTGCTTGTATAGAATGGCTTTCAGATGCTATTATAAGTTGGTGTAGCATTTTGACATATTACATAACAAGTGTAACAGCTGAATGGCAGAGAAAGACATGTTAGCAGTGTATACACTGTTTGCTTGAGATGTTGTGATTGTGCTCCTTGTTTATGTACACTTTTGGTACCTTCGGCGTGATTGTTCATTGCCATTGCAGTTATCTGCATTATTGGTATAACAGTAATGATCTTTCTTTGTATTATGTAATATGATTTGCAATGGCAGATGTAGGTTTTGTTTACATGCCTTAGATAGCCAACAGTGGCACATTCATTATTTACTAGTAAGCTCTGTAACTCAGCTGAGTTATGATCCCTAGATGTACGCGTGTGTCATCTCTGAGCGATGATGTGTTGTGACAACAGTTGCGGCTGAACATTCATGTCTCTTCTCCAGATGTTGATGTCATGGACTCTCCCCATTCCTGCTTGTCCAAAGGACCCAAGGACCCAGAGTCTCCTAAGAAGAGGGTCACCTTTGATTTCTATGGCAAAGAAAACCTGCGTCAGAAGAGTAAAGTGACAGATTTCCGCATGGACGGCCTCACCACAAAGTACGACATTTACACCCAGCACCTGGCCAGGAGAGGCGACTTCAAGGACCGCCTGCTGTCTGGCAAAGACAAGCCTCTGGACCTCCATCGTATCGGCCTGGACACTAAGCTGGACACCAGGCAGAACGCGCGGAACCTGTTGTTCTTTAGGTAATGGTGACGTTGGCTGTGGACTGGAAGCATGCTTTGTACAATCTGATGTGTACATAACAGATCTAATTTATGTTTACCTTAGTGCAGCCTGTGTGCCTGTTCATGGTTGTTGGGTTTTTTTCCCTACGTCTGCCAGTCTTGAATTTCATTTTGTTTGCAATTTGAGTGAAATGTGTTTCTGGAAGGGAAAAAAAAAAAACCAGAAGAAAAAATAGAGTGGTGTGTGTTACATATAAAACAATAGTAATGGAAAATGTGACGATGCCTAATAATTTTTGTTCTGAGTATTGTTGTCTGAAAAAGAAGGAAACAAATTAACAGAAAAGTGATCAATGTTAGGCTTCTTCGCTGATGTTTAAACAATGGTAATAAAAAAGGTGATGATGCCTAATGATCTGAGTCAACAAAAAAGATTTTTAGAATGAATAAGTATATATCTGCATGCAAAAAAAGATAAAGTTCAAATATCTTTTCTTTTTCATGAAAAGAGAGAGGAACATGTAGGGACAAGAGGAGGGAGTATCATAGTTCCTAAAACATAAAAATGCTCCATGAATCTCATTGCTTCATTCACATCTTCACTGATTTTTTTTTTTAAGGGCATTTATGAACAACAAGAAAAGTTGAATGTATCAGTACAATTTGCATATGTAAATTTTTTAAAAGTTGAATAGTATCAGTATAACTAGTAGATGTAAATAAAATCTTTGATGATGAAAACCTTTTGTTTATAGTATCTGTACAGACAGTTTCTCCTCCTCCTTCTAACTATGAACCTTCATTCTTGTGAAGATTTCTGTGGTAACTTGAAGGAGGATTCTGCAACACTTGACATTGTTTTCAGACTCAGCATATATTTCAATGTTAAATGGAACATGATTAGTCAACACAGCAAAATCACATACAAAATGGAAATTGACTGTAGATGTTACTACTTTTTGTTTTTTTGGCCATTGTTTCATGTTTAAACGATATGAGTTCCAGAAATTCTCACTGATGTTTTATCTGCTAGGTATGTGCATTTCTTATCCCTATGATGTAGTTCTAGTAGTTAGGCAGTCAAGAGTGTGTGAAGTTAAGTAAGTTGGTGCTTTCTGTGCAGGACAGCTTAATCTTGTGGATAAAGCTGGGCGTTGTTAATATAACTGCCATGAATACTTTTTTTTTCTGTTGAATTACACTGTTTGTTCGGTTTTGTTTGTTTTTCAATTTTTCTCACTTTAAGTAGAGGTAGCATTCTTTTCTCTTTGTTTCTTCTCAGAGTCTTTGAACCCTTTGATTGTGTTGAGTTTGTTTTGTTGGCTTTCTGAAGCTATGTAGTGTTGGCACTTTTATTTCGATGCTGTGATCATCATCAATTTGTTGCCAAATAATATGCAGTTTATCATTTTTTCCCTGAAGTCATTTTCATTCAGTCCTTTCACCCTGCTAAAAGAAAGTCCCATCTCACAAGATGACCTGTCTGTCATACAGCTAGTGGTCATACAGTTAGATTTACACCTAATAGCAAACTGAAACAGTTTTATATTTCATAACAGAGTAAGTCAGATTCTGACTTCATGATGAAACTGTTTCATTCTACTGTTTTACATTTCATAACAGATGAAGTCAAGACTCATTTTCCTGTTTCATATTCCATAACAGAGTAAGACACAGCAAAATCTTGTTGGTGCCAAATTGTCTTGTACGGGACAAGCCCGTCATTGTCTTGTACGGGACAAGCCCGTCGTATATAGCATGAAAATTAATGTGAGGATGAACTTGGAGAAGATGGGCTCCGCCAGGCTCAGCTTGTGCATCACTCACTGCCTGATAAAAAATCCCAACAAAACCACGAACAGGACACAGTGCCACAACAGGCCCTCAAGAAGCTAAGGTTCAGGGTCAGGCCAGTGTGGGGGTGAATCCACCATGAAAACTGAGATAAAAGGCTTCAAGTGAAAGCTTATTCAAAAATTGCCCATGAGCTTGGGCAGGAAAGAAACATGCAGCAAAGAAACATTAACATGAATGATTCAAAGCCAGAAGTGAAAGACTTTTCATTTAATCCAACTGGCAAGATTAAGAAATGGCAGCATAACCATTTATTCTCTGCATTACACAGTTTCTTTTTTTTCTACTATGAATGTTATAATGATATCAATTTGGATGTTTTATAGTAATAACGTCTCTTTCAAGTGCCTTGCATTTGAGTGTGTCGATTGTTGACAGATAGTATTGATCTCACATGTGATATTTACATAATGCCATATTGTTGTGTATTACATTGACATTCCACATGATTGATTATTTACCCATGAGGGCATTTATATAAGATGTTATTTACAGCTGCAGTTTGTAACAGTTTACTGTCAACAATATTGTGCGGTGTGAATGCATTCAAGGCATCTCAGAAGTGGCTTTTTCCATGGATTTGTTTTGTTTTTCAAAGTTATGCTACTTTTGTGTTTTGCTATGGGTTCTTCACTGTTAATAAGCACACATGCATGCACGCACATACAATTACATATGCACACATATATAATTATATGCACTCACACACACATAACTAAAATGTCATATATGAATCTTTTGAGACTATAATCAGGTTGGTTTTTTTGTTTAAAGCAAAATAGTTTTCCAACAACAAAGTCAAATGCAGCTGAGGGGTGATTTGTGAGGCTTTGTGAAGACAGACTCTAAGAGAGTGATATTTCAGGGCATAGTTTTCACAAACAGGACATGACATACAGAAATCCACTTTTCCAGACTAAATATATGATTTTTATCTTTATGCACCTGACAAGATGATATCTGGCCCCCCCCCCCCCCCCCCCCCGAAAAAAAAAATCAACAATCTTTTCATTAAACCATCAGAACAAATCTTTTTTGCTTACAAATCCTGAAATACTTGTCAACAAGCTGTCTGTAACGATTAATATTTTTACACCAAGAAGATTCAACTTGGTTTTACATCAGACTCGCTTAACTTGCTGTGGGAACACATATTTTGCTCACTTATTTGAATGGCAAAATTTCACTCTACCTGTGGAACAAGATATTTTAAAAAAGCGGGGACCTGTTCCATTAGGGGGGACGGGATAGCCTAGTGGTCAGAACGTTGTGCTCGCAATCTGACGACCCGAGTTCAATTCCCGTTCAAGGGGATATTTTCCCCTGGAGTTAACATCAGTGCCGACTCCACTCTCCCCCGGATGAGACTATAAACCGAGGCCCTGTGTGCGAACACACGCAGAACATCTTGCGCATATGTTAAATCCTGTTCCGCTTTTTTGTAAGAGTAGGCTATTGTGTGCCGGTGGGAACAGATGACAGAATTTACAAAACCTCATACACATGGGGACTGGATGTAAAAAAGCACATGAGTGCTTATTCCATTATCCTCAATATGAAAGAAAAAAATTTTTTTAAATGAGGTAGACAGGTAAATGTATGCTGGTATTTAGTCATGTTCTTGTTGGTGTGTATGTTTATTCCTTTGGGGATTGATTTTCTTTTTGTTACTTTAACATTGTTAACAAGATCTGCAGTTTATATTGAAAATGGTATTCTGCATGGTGACATGAATAATTTTCTTTCTTTGAAGTTGTGTGGAATTAAATTTATTCATTAAACTCATTTTTGAAGTTTCAAGAAAATATATGCATTTTTTATACATGTGTATATGGTGAAAGTGCATATTACATATTTTGTTTGTGTATTTATGTACATTTGTTTGTGTGTGCTAGTTTGTCTGCTGTTTTATAGCAAATTTGGCCTAAAAAAACAAACACCCCCCCCCCCCCCCATGTAAAATCAATTTTGGTTGGGGGCTTTCTCTGGCAAACAAATAATAGTATCAGTATGATCATAATTTAGGCTACCATTAATTTACTTTGATAAAAAGACATCAGAACTGCAAAGTTCCTGAGTATTTTCATCTGTTATGAATTGCAGTCTTCTTTGTCAAGAGTAGGTTTTGAGTGAGCCAGACCTACCTACCTGTACAATTTTTTTTTTTTTATAAAATTGTTGCCACAAACATGAAAATAAGCATTTACTGATTAAAAATACAATTTTGACAACCATGGAAAAAAAGAGGGGGGGGGGGGGGGGGGGGGTGAGCGAAATGCACCTGTTAAGACTCTTCCTGCTATTATTCCTTCTTGCATCACACGCAGCCCAAGTAGAAGCGAGAGGGGTGGGGGTATGGGTCTGCACAATAAAAAGGGTACAAATTTATGAAAGGGAAAGGGAGGTGGAGGGGGGATGGGAGGAGGGGGTGGGAGGTTTATGTGGCCAGACAATGTCTTTTTGAACCTCGTCTCCTTCCACCACCACCCCACCCGCCCACCTGAACCATTCCTTAGCCTAACTGTCAGCCACATTCATTTAGTCTTCAATACAGTATTAAAGTATGTTCTTTCGAGCCAGAAGGCCATAGAGCGGAGCTTATCCGGTTTCTGTAGCGTTAAGCGAACTGATGGTTTTTCACCACCCCTGTGACAGGACGCTAGTCTGTCGCAGATACTTCCCCAGCAGAGCTGGTACCACGTGTACACCTGGTGGATGTGAGGAAAATAGAAGTAAAGTGTCTTTCCCAAGGACACAACACCGAGCCGAGCGGGGATCGAACCCGCAACCTCTGGATCACGAGTTGACCGCCTTAACCACTCGACCACGGTGCTTTCAGTCTTCAATACAGGTGTCTGCCAATTGTCTCTGTTCCAGTGTTGAACATTCTCCTACCATCTTCCTCCCTCTCACACTTTCTCCCCCACCCCGGCACCTCTCACAGATAGTCATGCGTGCACACACACACACTCTCTCTCTCTCTCACACACACACATACAGAATTGACACACTTGCACAGAGTACACACACACACACACAGAGTTCTCTCTCTCTCCATCTCTCTCTCTCACACACACACACACACACACACAGCAATTTATATCAACCAGCCCAATGAATTTAGTCTCTTGCTTCTAGGATGTAGTAATCCTAATATCATTAGCAATTAAGCTTTGTTTTTATGTAAACCCTTTAGAATAAGAGATGATACCATACAGCTTTTCTCCCCTACTGTGGATTTGTTTGTCACAGCTGTACTTAAATGCATATTCTTAGAAGAAAACATCATTGCACTGAAATAACAAAACGTATGTCTCTTCTCACTAGCTTTGTCTCTTTTGTTATGTTTGGTAAACAATTTCTCACAAACACACAATATTACACTGTTTGCCAAAAGACATTTTATTCTTGTATATACTGTGAATAACTATCACCAGAAACACTATACATAGAGCTTGCTCTTTAACCCTTTACCATTCGCATTTCTTACAGAGAAACTCTCTGTAGTATTCGGAAATTTACGCTGTTTTTTCAGAGAATAAGGTACCTCAAGTACACATAGTCCTGTAGAGTTACTATTGTTCGCAGAGCAGTCATATTTGGCCAAAGTATTCATATGATGTCATACTTTGTTCTGCACCCCAAGATGTGTGTCCTACCTACATGTGTCGTGCTGCTGTCCCCTCTTTGTCACCAAATACAGGTAACACTGCAGTGACATCATGCTGTTAGTCTACAACTACCCTCTAACATGCGCAATATAGGTATGTGATTAAAAAAAATAATATGTGTGGTCCTGCCTGAATGTGTCCTCCATCGCATCCACCGTCATGGCAATCCAATCGAACATTCACACGTCACAAAATTACTGTCACCAAGTCTACACTTCCTCAGTGGAAAGTATTCAAACATATTGAAAACGACGTTGACTAATGCGCGTATATACATTATTTACAAATATATGCTGACGCCTACTATTTACAGACACTAGTGTGTCCTTCACCAATAGCCAGTTACATGGCTGTCACAATGCAGGTGTCACAGCCAGTGTCGTGTCCAGGTGTGTTGGCGTGTTTCTCAGGTGAAAATACTGATTAATTTTGAGAAATCTGGTTTTCGTCATAATATTACTGATCTGTGACTCAGAAAATGTCAAATCAGTAGACCAGTAGAGATGAAGCCTCGGCAAACGCTTGATCCCCATCATGATCAAAACTGAAGGTAATCCCAAATTTCATCAGGTGTTGTTCTGTCCGTTAATGGATCTATGACTAAGCCTTTCACAGCGATCTTTTGCCTGGCATAATTGTTAGTTTCATTTGCTACAATTTGAAAAAAATGTTGGGCACAAACAAAACAAAGTAATCTAAGGGCTTGGCATTCAGTGGAAGAGTTTGTGCCGGCCCAGTCAGCATTGTGAAGTCTTGCACTTGTGCGCTGCGCCATGTCGTCTGCTATGAAGCCAACGGAATGTTATCCTCAGCACACTTTCCGACTCACTACCTTCTCCTATTTCATCTCTTTCTTTTACATCTACTTCAACATCGGATTCAACATTTTATTCTCTTTTGAACTGTTCACTTGAGCCAAAATGCTTCAATTTCCACATCAGTATATTCCTCCCAAATTGTATGCTCAATCTTTGCTGCCATTTTAGCTACAAGAAGCGTGGGAAGACAAAGCCAGTCACTGGCCAATTTCTTGTGAAAGGGAGGCTGTGTAGCACTGAATTTGGTGTCCATTCCTTCCTTAGTTTATGCTGACCTCAGTGGAATGTTCATTCATTGTGTGCGTGTACTAGGTAGAGCTTAGTGCGTGATGGAAAATCCCCACTAGGCTGAAATGACGTCCGGCGGGCTGCGGCGGGTATAAATAGATGTGGGCAAGCGGGCAGCGGCGGGCTATGGCGGGTAAAAATGGGAAAGGGTTAACATAAAAATTATGTTTCAAAACATGTTAGTTCTAAGACATGTTTGTCTTCTTCATCAAGAATTAAGGAGACTGTCCTCTTTACCTGTAAAAACAGCATCTGAATCATTTCCACAATCAAAATGACTTGGTGCACAACAAGAATCTCAAAGATTTTGTAATGGCACATCTTGCTATTGATTTGTCTTCGTGTTAGTCCAAACACTAAAGATACAGAGTAAGTTTTTAAAAAGCACCCAAACTGACAAACCCTCAAGGTGTAAGACATACACACACAGGCCTGAATGCTCAACAAAGCAAAAACAAAATTTAAGCTAAAAATAAAAATTACCCCCCCCCCCCTTACTTAAATTTTTTTTTAAATCAGAGTACATATTCCACTTCAGTCTGTGAAACTGGAGATGATTCTCCTCTGACCTTTCTGCAACGTGGAGAGCTTTTTAAAATAGTTTCAACAATATTTCTAACTTCACCACAACAAAAAACCATTTGATCAATGATTGCATAATGGTGATAACAACCCCATTTTTATTAATGAATATGTCAACAATATCATACTCGTTTTTGCTTTTTTTTAAACATTCCGGGACATTTGACAGAAGGTAAAAAAATCTGCTCAAGTTTCAAAATTTCTTTTGCCTAGATGGAGAAATATCTTGACAACAGACATTTACCAAGGAATATATCACTACAGTCACAGACAATTTTGAACACTTCTTGATAAATCGAAATCCCAAATGATGAATGAGTCTATGATTTACAAGACACAATGATGAATGAGTCTATGATTTACAAGACACAATGATGAATGAGTCTATGATTTACAAAACTTTCACACCCCTAAGTGTATTTACAGCACATGGGTAAAACCAAAATAAACTAAAAGAGGTGGTGCAATGTGGTGGGGTCAGGGAAAAAGACTATGTCATATGCGCACACAAACAGATTAAACATGGCACATTGGGAAACACACACATGCACGCACACCCACACACTCCTATATTTAATACAATTAGATGGGCTTGCTGAGCATCCATGAATCCCTAGCCATGGGTCAGAACCAAGAAGCTTTTGAGTGATTTCTGAAATATGTCTGTGGAATCCATTTCTCTCACATCCCTGGGTAGTGCATTGACATTCCTCATAGTGATGGCAATGTAACAGAATGCTTGCTGGTCATAAAATCTTTTTGACATCTTGTTGACTGGGAACAACAAACACAGACTCATAAGTCAACCAGAGAAGGGCAATACTCTGAAACAAGGTCATCACCTACAATGTTTGTATTACATTATATAAAGATGGTTTTCACATGCCATCTAAAAAAAAGCACAAATAAACAATGCCACTGTTGTTTACCAATCTTTTGACATGACACTGTTCTGGAGGCGCTTGTTCTGTCTCAGTGACTTACACTTGATTTTCACTACCTTGCAAAAGACAAAGTTTTCTATATTTAAACACAAAATGTAATGACTATATATCATTTGAAGTTTCTTTAAGTTATGGAATAATAATTTGGAAACTATCATACACTATAATTTTTTTTTTGGGGGGGGGAGGGGGCAAAAAGAGTCCCCCCAAAAATCAGAGGGTATCATCAAGGCTGCAACCAGTGTTCTTATGGTCTGGTTATAAATTGTTCTTGAAGTAAAAGTTACAACACAAAGGGTTAACCAGATACAGTTTTCTGAAGTTACTAGTCTGTTTCTGTCATTGTTTTCAAAATATAAGGTGAGATTTCCCTTTGTACAAGAAATATGGTTCTCATATTTTGGAGCGATGCTTCTTGCATACTTTTTCTCAGAGAACAAAACTGATTAATTTGGTTAAATGACGGTATGCTCTGCAAAGATATACCACTCTATTGGGTGACGAATGAACTCTGTAGTCACACCACACCACTACCCAATGTTACTGTGGATGTTCTCTTGATGGGGACATAGGGCAGGGTGGGTACAGCCTCAAGCTGTGCCAAATGCAGCACAGACGCAGATAACCAGCATAATAACCAAACTAGTTCTCAGCATCCTCCACCAAGAAGTGTCTCAAGCTAGCAGGCAGACCCCCTTTGGAGTCAAAGCACAGGAGAAGACCTGCCACTATGTATGTCGGCCAAAAAGGCAAGCAAAAGAAGAAGAAATAATGATACACATCTAATTTGGAAATGCAAGAGACGGTTAAAAACTTTTCAAAATGACTGTTTTTCAACTCGTTCATGAACTGTCATTGTTGATTAAAAACAGATGACTAAATAAAACTGCTCTAAATATCTCTTCTTTTTCAACTTTGATTTCTGCCACAAGTTATAACTGCCACCAACATCATCATTGCTACTAACGGATAAAACTGAAACCCAAGGAATGCTGAAGATTTCAGCTGAATCGAGAAGACACAACAGATTTCATTTACTGCTGTTAAGTGACAGAACTATTTATGTAAGCTATATCCTTATTTTTTTTATATGAAGATACTGCTGCTTCAAAGCCATTGCAGTAAGATATAAACAATAAAATAAGAAGCAAGAAAAACACATAACATTTTGTGCTAAATGTACTGCTCAAATATGTTATGATGAACATAAACAAGGTACAAAACTGGTTTTTACAGACAGGAATTTTTCAACCACCGGTGCGCATTTCATTAAAAATATCATAAGTCCTATCGCATGGTAAAAATACTAACAAAATCACAACACAAAATTTTACACCAGAGAGAAGGGTACAGTGTTAATGTGCACCCTCTCCCTTATAAGATGGGAAGTATGAATGCAAAACTATTTTTAATCATGTGAACCCTCTCCCTAAAAAGACAAAAAGTATGATGAATACAAAAATATTTGTTACCATGTAAATCCTTTCCCTAGTATAACAGTAAGCATGAATGCAAAAATATTTGTGATCAACCATATATAAATATAAATGTAAGAGGTTTTTTGCATTGTCTTGTTTTCTTCTTTACATTATACCTGTTACAATCGATATCGCTACCAACCAAGAACTGGCTCTGAAAGTTCAGGTTCTCAAAGACACTGCACTACATCTCTCAAAACTGCCACATTCTACTCATTAAGTGGTCCAAGTAACAGAAATAGATGCATCTGTTATTAGTAACATGCCCTGAAAAGGGTTTTCAGCAAGGTAATTGGTAACATTGAAAGATTACTAAAGGAACACAACATCAATCTGTTTAAACAAATGTTTGATACACAACAGAAGGATGGTACAAAACATATACATAAGTAAAAGAACAAAACAAAACAGACATAAAGGTAAACGAATGAAGCAAAAAAGACACAGAAGTAAAAGAATGATACAAAACAGATTAATCAGTAAACGCAGAATACAATTTTGTTAATGGATAACACATGTCAACCAGATGAAAGAGAAACCCACTAAAACATTATAGAAGTTGCGATAATCTAGAAGTGAGTGTATAGGAAGAAGCAATTGATAAAATACTCCAATATACTTAAATATTTTCACATAGTGAGTGTATAGGAAGAAACAATTGATAAAATACTCCAAAATATTAAATATTTTCAGATCTTCAAGGACACTCTTGATAAAAAAAAATTTTAAACATCAAAAACCACGGGAGGGAAGACAGGAGAAAATATCTGAACCACTACCAATGAACAACTGGAGAACAAGAAGAGAAGATGTCTCACCAGGAAAATATATCAAAAACAAAATAATAAATCTTTACAACAGAGTTTTTAAGTCACTAAGAACCAGCATTACTGACAGCTGTACACTAAATGTGTGATGCTTTGGTACACAACTAACAAGGCAAGTGCGTGACAATTGTGCTCTCTTAAGACTTTGGGTTTAAAAAAAAATTTAAATGCAACCCTTTAAAAATTATCTTGCATTCTCTGTGCATATAAAACAGACACAGAGAGAGTGTGTGTGTGTGTGTGAGTGAGTGTGCATGCATTTGTGTGTGTGTGTGATCAAAAGAGAGAAAACAGTCCCAAAAATGAATACTTGATAACTGGTCAAACAACTGATAAAATCAGATCAGGAAATACAGTATAACAGTTATTATGAAACACATTTTAAAGTAAACAATAACAACATTTAACATGTTTCACAGAAATCAAAGACTATTGTAAAGCAAAAAGAAAACTATGAAATAACCAGAAAAGAAAGAGTAAAAAAGGAAAGATCAGTGTTTTAAAATTTCTTTGGATCCAGATTAAAAGGAGGTACTAGAATATATTACAATCTACATCACCAAATCCAATCCTGTTCTTTATAGCCCCGCCGACCACTGAAGCTATATCAGGGCTGTCACCTTGTAAAACTTTAAATTTTAGATTAAAACTGTTCAACTATATACAGATTAAAACAGGGTATAAAACCAACTCTACTGTCACTCTTTGTATCAATGCCCTGGCCAACCATAAAGGTTAACCCAGGACAGTCACCATGTTGTGGGAGAAACCACATCCACATATAAAATGAGATAAAACCAAAACCAGATTTCATAAAATAACCATGATATCAGTGATAACCATGATGTTAGTGACTAGCTATGACATCTTCACTCATATCAGACAGAAAAGGCCTGATTCTCCCAGTGAGTTAAAATATGTTGTCCAGTGGAACATCACGAAAAAGAACTAAAATGCTTGTGCCTAATATCCTGACATAATGAAAGCCAAGTTAATGTTAAAGACCGATAATTCTGTGAACTTTCAAAAAGACAGCTTAAACAGTAACATCTTCATCCAGATTAGAAAATAAGAATACATCATAAAAACAACAAAACCACCATTTGACACCAACACTAACCAAAAAATACACACTCACAAAGAACTTCAGGCCACAAGAATACAACAAACTTTCATGAATGTGTCTGTAAATGTGGAAAAAAGGATAAACATCTCTACATTATGTACTCTGGAAAAATCTACATTCAAAATCAAAGTCCATCACTCTTCATCTTCGAGACAGAACAGCTCAATGCACCCCTGCTGACCATGTGCTTTACTGGAAGCGAAGACTGGTGACTCGGACGCCACCAGAGATTGTCAGGGTGTCCGACATTTTCAGTGGCTGGCGATGGAAGTATGCAATGTAGTGGGCATTGTTGATGGCAACCTACAAGAACAACAAATGACACTTTAAGAAAATTTCACACTTTTAGAAGAACATAGGTTCTCTCTTTTTGTTGTTGTTCTTGGCTCCAAGATTCACTAATGGTGAGGTTTTTGTGTATGTCACCATCCCCCCCCCCCCCACCACCATTCTGACTTCTGGGATATAATTGGGAATTGAACCTACCAATTTTACCAGGACAGTCAGGAGGTACCTCCCTGCTTTTTCCAATTTTCAACTGTCATGGGTTCTTTTGATATGCACAAGTCCATAAGCGCATGGGTTTGACTAGTTTGGAGTCTTCTCACTTCAATGCAAAACCAGTCTCACATTTCAACACAAAACCGGTCTCACTCACACTTCAATGCAAAACCATTCTCACAGCTCAATGCTTCGGATGAGACTATAAAGCGAGGTCCCGTGTGCGAACGCACGCAGAACATCTTGTGCACACGTTAAATCCTGTTCCGCTTTTCGAAAGAGTAGGCCATTGTAGGCCGGTGGGAACAGATGACAAAATTTACAAAACCGCATACACACGGGGACTGGATGTAAAAAAAGCACATGAGTGCTTATTCCATTATCCTCGATATAAAAGAATAAATAAATAAATAAATGCAAAACCAGCCTCACACTTCAATGCAAAACTGGCCGCTCTCACACTTCAATGCAAAACCAGTCTCACTCACACTTCAACGCAAAACCAGTCTCACACTTCACCGCAAAATCAGTCTCACTCACACTTCAATGCAAAACCAGAGTCACTCACACTTCACTGCAAAACCAGTCCCACTCACACTTCAATGCAAAACCGGTATCACTCACATTCGCTCTCACACTTCAATGCAAAAGCAGTCTCACTCACACTTCAATGCAAAACCGGTCTCACTCACACTTCAACACAAAACCAGTCTCATTCACACTTCAACGCAAAACCGGTCTCACTCACACTTCAACGCAAAACCATTCTCACTCACACTTCAACGCAAAACCTGTCTCACTCACACTTCAACGCAAAACCAGTTTCACACTTCAACGCATAACTAGTCTCACACTTCAATGTAAAACTAGTCTCACATTTAAAAGCAAAACCAGTCTCACACTTCACTGCAAAACCTGTCACGCCTTGCTTGGATTTCATTTTGCACTGCGCAGTAAAGACACATCATAGATTATACAGACTTTACCACACATACCCCCACCCCAAACTGGTCCATCTTCAACTCCTGAAAGCCCCCTCTATTTCAATATTTTAATTCACAACAAACCTACTTACTGATCTTGAAGGCAAAAGTTTTGCATATATGACCACTTTTCTCCTATCACAAATAATCCTCTTGAATTCAAGTGCGTCTCCCTATACGGCCAGGTACTTGAAAAGAATCATACACGCAAACTTCTCATCCAGTGAGCACTTTTGGTCTCAAAGTGATTCCCAGGTGGGATGAGTGAGCCAGAGTGCATATTCTGGGTGACCCCCAAGATATTAAGCTGGGGAACACAAAACAACATGAAAACATCCATCCAATAGGCAGTTATAGTTCATTTTTGAGGAGAGAGACCTGCTTTTCTTTTTCAAACCAATGAGACTTCATTATTTTCTGGGGGGGGTTTCTCTCTAATAATGATCCTACAGTTACAAATAAAAAAAAAACCCTGCTGTCAACAGTATCAGTAAATGACATCTTTCTCCATGACCTTTCCTGTCAGGCACTGACCTTGAACTGATTGCCTTCAGCCAGGATCAGCATGTCGAAGGTGGCATTGGGAGAGAAGGGGAAGTAAGTGGCGTCACGCTCCTCTGCTCCCCAGTTTCCGTTGATACAGGTGTTGCGCACAACCACATTGCGGTCGCTCCCGTAATGAATGCGAACATCAAAATGGAAGTTGATGTTTCCCGATGCTTTGTTCTCAAGATTGATGGCGAACCTGGACAGCAGGAGAGGTGATTGTATGAAAACAGTCTGGAGCATCAGGTGTAAAAACATGCTCCAAAATTTCGACATTTACAAACAGCAGAAGCATATTTTGAAGTAGTAAAGCTGTAACACACAATACAAACAAACACATACACACAGAGGAACACATACACACACAGGCAGGCACACACACACACACACCACTGCTGTCCGTTTCAGCAGTCAAGTGGCATTTTTAGTGGACAGTAGAGCTATCACAGACCCCTGACTGAATTCTGACCAGACGCCTCCTCAAGTCACAGTGTGTTCTGCAGCCCCTTCTTTGTTCCCTGTATTTGGGTTGCTTGATGTACAAAAACTTGTGGTATCTTTAACACCTCTGCATGCTTGCCAAAACTCTTTGATTGCTATGAGATTTGACTATGTGATTTGTGTGTGTATCTACCTTCAGCGTGTTTTCTGAAATCATGGTCAGCTGTGCCTTCTATGAGCATTATCCAATTTTCTGTTCACCGAGTCAACAAGTGTTGGTCATTCTTACCAGCTTGGTTCCAGATTCCTTATCTTTCATCAGCAGCACTGTTTCATGCAGAATGATATCAGTACCAAAGTTTGATTTTTTTCAAGTATCATCAAGATCAAGAACAGAAAGATTTCTTGTGATAAAATATGTGTGTACAGCAATGTAAGTTCTGTCATGACTACTAGATGGGTGTTGTGGCAATCTAATATACACGTGGATCACCTGGAGTGGAAAGTTCATACTCATAATCAAATACTCATTATTTTATCACTCTCCCATGCATGTCCAGCATGCTAGCCTATGACTGTTGACTAAAAGATAGATCTAGATAGATATATAGATAGATAGATAGATAGATAGATAGATAGATAGATAGATAGATAGATAGATAGATAGATAGATAGATAGATGTGAGTGTGTGTGTTTTTTCATTCTATAGATAGATAGATAGATAGATAGATAGATAGATAGATAGATAGATATAGATAGACAGACAGATGTGAGTGTGTGTGTTTTTTCATTCCTCAGCTAGTGCTCCTAGGAGGTTCACCATTGGTGATAGTTTTGTGTATGTTACTGTGTTTTTTCCCACCACCAATAAGGTAGCCGCAGTTTGACTTCAGGGATATATTTCAGAATTGAGCATATCAGTTTTGACAGGACAGTTGGGAGGTACCTCCCTACTCTTTCCAATTTTCAAATGTTGTGGGCACAAGTCTATAAGCGCACAGGTCTAACTGGCTTCTCCCCTGAAACACTTGACATTCAGTTCTATTTTCCCATCAAGCTGGGAAGAAAGGGCAAGGATGGAAATCAAACCCAGAACCTCAAGGGTTACTTGTTAGGCAAGTGAATGTCCAAACTGTCCTGCCACTTTCCCTCTTCTACTAAAGTGACACACAATACAATACAGTACACTGTACAAACAGACAAACTGATTGATAACAATGATCTTGAGAAAGAGACCTCTCTGCATCAGGTCTGGGCACAGCACTGATGTAAATCATTCTGCCGGGGACCATTTTGCCAGGAATGCGCTGATTCAGAGGAATTGGCTGCAATGAGAATTAATGTCAAGTGAGAAGCTGTAAACTTAAGTCATATATGTAGGGACATAATAAACACATAAACACAAAGACTTACACACACATGCGCACGCATACACACACGCACGCACACTCTCATGCCTGAGTATATTTACGCATATAAACAGACTTTAAATAACACACACACACATATAAACATACACACACACACAGAATTAAATATCAAATCTTTATTATGACAGGAATTATGAAAACACATTGTGAACTTGTAAAAACAGTAACTCTTTTCTTATCTCAGATTGGCTACATAAAATAAACTTGCACCCCTGACTCCTTCAGACGAGACTATAAACTGAGGCCTCGTGTGCGAATGCAAGCAGAACATCTTGCGCGCATGTTAAATCCTGTTCCACTTTTCATAAGAGTAGGCCATTGTGTGCCAGTGGAAACAGATGACAATTTACAAAACCGCATGCACATGGGGACTGGATGTAAAAAAGCACATAAGTGCTTATTCCATTATCCTCAATATAAAAGAATAAAATAAATAAAAGATTTAAAAAATCATGCCCAAGCAAAAAAATCATATCGAAACAAAGTTACCAACACACTTGAGTGCGTGCATGCTGCTCTTAAAAATATTCAAATGTGGTGTATGTGTG
>CM054137.1:44147018-44152018 GCA_028751875.1 Rapana venosa
GTTCTTGATAAAGTTCTTGATAAAAGTTCCTTGGTAAGTTCTTGGTAAGTGTCTTGTTTTATTTGTATTAATAAGTTCTTGGCAATTCTTGCTAAGTTGTTGACAAGTTTTAATAAGATCTCTCTCACCTCCCCTCTCGGCAGCCACAGCAGGGAACTGCCGCCACGGTCAGCACGACCCGCGTGAAATGAAATATTATAACAGGCACACGTCACAGCCAATAGCAGAAAGCCACCTTCAAAACGAGAAGAGAGAAAGACCTGTGTTAGCGAGCTTCATTTACCAGGTCGTCCCCCCAAAAAAATAAAATGCTTGAGTGATTCCTTTTGTTCTGGTCCTCTGGACAGGACCGTTTCTACATTTTTTAGAACCACTGCAATTTCAGTTAGCGGCACAGCACCTGAGCAGTTATGCATAATCCTTCATTGAGAAGCTCGCAGATCCCGTGTTTTTAGGTAGGTGCGAGGTTGTTCTGAACCTAACAACCTAAGCAAGGTACAGGTAAGATAAATACAAACAACTTTTTTAATGAAAAGCACGCACGATTCACTGCGACTACTTCACACTGCGAAATGATCAAGGGACAGCTAGGGCTCGGTTGCTAACAACATAGAGTCTGAGTCTCTGAGCCGGAAATGTCGTCACTGTTCTAATCGCTGATTCTCTATAGTCTTGTGATTGGGAAAGGTAAAATAACATGTCTAGATATGTCTTACCGGGGCCGGGAGACACCCTACAGCGCTACCTATTGAAATCTCAGTTAACTGTTGACAAAGCCTATGGCGGGCTGTGTGGTCTTCAAGCCGCGGCAGAAGTTGTGTCTCCTACCAACCATTTCTTTCTCCCTCTTCAACTCTTTTTCTGGACCAGTAAGCATAAATTCCCATAATTTTTATAGTTTTACAAAAAACACCCATCAAAAACTAAATTAGTATTACGTTCAGTTTAGTAGAGAGATAGGGAAAAGGCAATTCAAGATTGTTGCCTAGTTTTAAACTAAAACGCCGGCAAGTTTTAGTCGATAAGGCGCAGCCGCATCGGCTCAAAAGTTGCAGAGGTTTGTAAAATTATCGGCAAAGGAGTCTTGAATGCCCCTTTCCCTATCTCATCATATATGAAAATTTGGAATTGGAAGCAAAGAAAAGGAAAACAAAACTTGAAAACACAAAACCACTCAACCGGATTGAAAATAGTACCATTATCCTTCTTGTTGACATCATCTCTTCTTCTCCAGCCCCCATCCAGGCATCAAACCCTCACCTGTACAAACAAACACATTTAAATAGAATATTAAATGAATAATAAACACACGCACAAACCAATCAGTTCCAAACAAATAGTTTCAACAAATTAATAATACCAAACACATCAATCAGTTAAGTCTTGTTCACATTTCAGAAAAATAATACCAAACCAAGCAAGAAATAAAAATTTGTCAAGAAAAATTAATATCAGATTTTTTTTTTTTGGTTCACTCCAGCTCCAAGGTTCACTAATGGTGGGTGACATTTTGTGTATGTGACCCGGTTTTTGTGTGTGCTCACCATTAATGTAGCCACATTCTGACTTCAGGGATGGTGTCCAAACACAAGAGTACATTTGTTTTTTTAATTTTGTCATCTGTTCCCTCCAGCACACAATGGCCTAGTTTTCCGAAAGGCAGAACGGGTTTTAATATAAGCACAAGATGGTCTGCATGCATTTACACACCAGGCCTCAGCTGACAGTCTCATCCGAAGGACTTCTGGGAGAGTGGAGTTGGCACTGATGTTAACTCCAGGAGAAAAATTCACTTGAATGGGCATCTTGGTGGCAGTTCAAACCTGGGATGGATCCTGGGCCATCAGAACAAGAGCGCAGCGCTCTAACCACCAGACTATCCTGTCCTTTAATACCAGATAAACAAATGATATTAGTTTCACTCATAGCTCAGAAATGAGAATAAGAACACTGAAAAAGAAGGGACAGGTTTTTTGGGGGGATTTGGCCCCCCAGTGAGTGTTAGTGAGGTTCTCCCCCTTGAACTGAGGAAATCTTGTATCTCAACATCTAAGACTAACACAGCCAAACCACAATTCACTTCAAAAGGATGATTTTCAAGACATATGACAAGGAAAGAATGTTTTTTGACACCTGATGAACAAAAATGAGTAGACAGCTAAAAATAGTGCAAGCTTTGGTCTCAGATAAAACAGGAATAATTCAATTGAGAATGACCACTAACTGTCTTTCAAAACAGGAAATGGCTGAGAACCAATCAACGCATGGGCGTGCGTGCGCACATGCACACACACACACGCTCTCTTCTTTTTCTTCGAGCGCTCAGACAGCAACTGTTGTTGTCTGTCATATGAGGGGAAATATGTTGCGCTGCTGTGAAGTCCCTGACAAGTCAGCCCCAGCACATCTGACTTCGGCATAAAAGAGTATAGTTATCTTTTAAGTCTTTCTGGAACAAGGCAGGAGAATGGACCAAGAAGGCAGAAGGAGGTGACAAGGCAGAAACAAAGAGAGTGATAGAAAAGATGACATTTTTTGCACAGAATTTCCGTAAGGTGGGGATGCTATTTATACTGATAGGCCCTGTGGGGATGTAAGGGGCCTGTCTCGCTCTAACTCATTCTCTCTAGCACACTTTTTTTTTTTTTAATAAAATTTTCCGTAGTCTTAAAAAGAAAAACAGAAACCAGAATTCTGCTGAAGGATGGGTAATTCTTGCATGTGTTTGCAACATCCTTTTTGTGTGTGTGGTCAGTGTGCAGATCTGCTAAACTGTGAGTGATGATTGTTTCTCAGAATATAAGAGGAAAAAGAAAGACAACTGAAAGTTAATGACTATAACCAGCACCCAATGATTTTCTTTTTCTCTAGGTGAGAGCATTGCCTTTATACAGTAATACACCCAGGAAGCAGTTGCATCATGCCTATGGGAAAATAGTCTCAGGGTAAAGTAAATGCAGGTCAAAACTGCATAGCAGCATTAATGGTTAGAATACTGGAATTTCATGAGTGCTGGTAGTACCTGGTGATGTAATGGTGGCAGTCTCTGCCATCTTCCATGTGATATTATGTGCAGACTCAGCTTAGATCCTACAGAATCTATCCTTGACATAACTACATATGCGTAAGGTTGAAAATGAATATTTTACATTCCATAATCCATGTAAGTATTTCACTGAGAAAGAAATCCTACAAATTGAAAGGTTTTCGTTTCTGGGAAAGAACAACTGGCTTCCCAAGCAAAAGATTTTACAAAAGTATCATTTATATAAAAATCCCAGCGCATCAAGTTGCAGCCAAAAAATTATACCAATTCAGCACTTTCTAATTTCTACAAATGTATCCCAATATTCAGATTGGACTAGTTATGAATAAGCAATACACATCTGCAAGTTTTGCAGCATTGTAACCAAAGTAGATATATACAATGAATGAACATCTGCAAGTTTTGCAACACTGTCATCAAAGTAGATATATACAATGAATGAACATCTGCAAGTTTTGCAACACTGTCACCAAAGTAGATATATAGAATGAGCAATGCACATCTGAAAGTTTTGAAAAGTTGTCACCAAAGTAGATATATAGAATGAGCAATGCACATCTGAAAGTTTTGCAACATTGTCACCAAAGTAGATATATACAATGAATGAACATTTGCAAGTTTTGCAACACTGTCACCAAAGTAGATATATACAATGAATGAACATTTGCAAGTTTTGCAACACTGTCACCAAAATAGATATATACAATGAATGAACATCTGCAAGTTTTGCAACATTGTCACCAAAGTAGATATATACAATGAACATCTGCAAGTTTTGCAACACTGTCACCAAAGTAGATATATACAATGAATGAACATCTGAAAGTTTTGCAACACTGTCACCAAAGTAGATATATACAATAAGCAATGCACATCTGCAAGTTTTGAAAAGTTAATAATAATAATAATAATGTAAGGAATTTATATAGCGCTGAATCTTGTAAAGCAACAAATCAAAGCGCTCAGATTTTTTTTTCTAGGACAATGGAATAAGTACTCATGTGCTGTCACCAAAGTAAATATATACAATGCACATCTGCAACATTGTCACCAATGTAGATATATACAAGGAGCAATGCACATCTGCAAGTTTTGCAAAGTTGTTACTAAATAAAACATACACACTTGGAGCATCTGCCCAATGGTACTAACCGCACTGTAAGGAGGTGGTGCCACAGAAGGGGCAAATCCAGGTACTGGGGGTTGGACAAATCCTCCAGCTGAAGCAGCAGGCATCTGAAAGACAAAATTAATTAATGCTCTGACTGTGGTAAAGGCCCTCTGTTAAGTCCCACATAGCACTTGTTTTATTTACATATGGATGTTCAATTTGATTTATTTATAATTGCTAAAGGTTTACTGTTAAGTCTCGTAGGAACACACACACACACAAAACAATCTTAAATACGCTAAAAGGATACACCATTACATGTATACTTTGTATATGTCACCATATTCTGATGCATTGTGACTGTCTACGCTGTACACTGCAGACTTTTTGTTTATTTGCTTTTTTCAGTCTATTTTTATTTGTGGTTCATTTTGTTATTTCATAGAAAATTTCCTTTAATCCAATCCAATCATGCTGTTTATAACCCAACTCCCCCCCCCCCCCCCCCCCCTGCCACCACAGAAGCCATATTGGGGCTGTTCTTCAACTTTCCTTCATTTCCGAACTATCAAATCAAATCAGAAAAATTTTCAAATAACACTTACACCGCCTCCTTCATATTTGATGAAATTGATCTTCAAGTACGATCCATCGATGAACAGATATTTAGCCATGGTCATGGGCATGCGATGCTTGAATTCTGTGAAATGACGTCCATTCACTGCAACCTGAACACAAATAAACTGAAAATTTAGTACAATTATACAGTTTTTTCTTTCTCTTTGTTACCCCCAGTCCTCAGCTACAGCTCTGAGGTTAAGCAATGGTAAAGTTTTGTGTATG
>CM054137.1:44157018-44247018 GCA_028751875.1 Rapana venosa
ACACCTTTTTTTTTTATCACTGAGGTACACTGTTCACAGACAATTAGCTGTCTGTGTATATCACAAGAACAGCTCTTCCCAACATCAATATTCAAACTCAAAGCCAAGCATTACATTAATGACTCATAAAACACCAAAGGACAAAGTTTTCTTTTTATGTTTGTGCATGTTTTATGAGAATGTGGCAGAATTTCAAGCAGTCATAAAAAGTTAAACCAGCCAGCAAACAAGTAAAATGATAGGGGCAGTTCTGGGAAACGTGGCACACTTTCAGTCTCAAGTTGTTTGTAAACTTCCTGTTTTGCATCAAGTCCAAATGACAGATGTGTTCGCTCACAAATGAAAAACAGTCTTTTGTTTAAAACTATTCTACTATTTTTATCTTAAACATACTATACAAAGAACAAACTGATACTAGTGATATCAAGAATTATAATGATTTTGCATTGTGTAAACTTTGTTCCGTTTCAGTTTCGCATGGGGTCCTGCCTTGAAACTAACAGTTGTGCCAGGAATCAACCAGAAAAAAAGGTACACAAGGGAATATACATTGCTATAGAGTTGATACTATCAAAAACGTACGACATAAAAACATATTTACCTGTGTGATGACAGATCCATAAGGATTACTGTAGGCCATGGCAGCAAATTATTGAGTTTTTATGTTTTGGTAGAACTAGCCTACTGAATCACCGAAAGTACGATTTCCCGAACAGTGGTCACGTGATCTCGGAAAGCCCACGTGACAGCCACACCAAGGCCCTGAATAATAATAATAATAATAATAAATGGAACTTATATAGCACTATATCTTGCAAAGACAAATCAAAACGCATGCATTCAACCTAATCTTACACAGTCATGCAATCAATGATAAATAATCAATAGTTTAAACAAACAGATATTACAAACATGATGCACTGCAGACAAATTCTATGAAATAAAATTTCAATAGTCAAATGTTTTTCAAAAGCACACACACACACACTCACACAGGACGTATACTTTAGCAGGGTGATAGGACATGGGTTAGTGAAGGTGGGATAGTTCTGATATGAAACAGGAGGGGGGGGGGGGCGTATCTTAGGTTTGAAATAAATAAATATGTCTTGAGGCTGGATTTAAAAGTGTCATAACTACGTTTCTGGAGAGAGAGCTCTCAGAGAGAGAGGGAGCTCATTCCAGGTCGATGGACCCGAAATAGAGAAAGAGCAGCGGCCAACGGTGGATTGGTTGAATCTAGGTATTCGTAGGCACAAGGTAGGCCCCTATCTGCCGCAGAGCAGAGGGAACATGAAGGAGTGTACAGGTAATGACATTCACAGAGGTAGGAGAGTGCAGTTTTGTGGAGACATTTGTAACAGAGGGTACTGATCTTATAATTTACTCTCTGTGGAAGGTCCAAAGGAAACACACACAGAACCCCCCCCAAAAAGTTTTGATTTGCAATTGTTATGTTCAAAGCCTTGTGGAAGGGCTTGGAAGTATGCTGCAGCTCAGTGGATATACCTTTTGACTTCCAGCCCTACTGGTCCATGTAGTCATAGGTTCGAATCTGAGCAGTGGCATCTGATGATGGCCTTCGTCAACATAAAAGTGCAGACCTGCCAGTGCTTTTATTCCCTTGGCGTATTATATGCTTGCAGAAGATAAAATATACACATTAAAGATAGTCCATGCAATTCTATGCTAAGAATTCCCTCTTTTCTAGCCCTTTCTTTATGCCTTGTTCCTTTTTTCCTGTCACCTCCTTCTTGTGTATTTTGTGACTTCTTGGTCGGTCTCCTGCCTCCCCCCCCCAGAAAGACTTAAAAGAGAACAATTCTTCCCCATGCCGAAGTCCGACGTGCTGGACCTAACTTGTCAGGTGCTTAGCACAGCGCATTTTCTCTTATAATTTATGGCAGACAACAGTTGTTATTGTCTGAAAGTTCGACAACGAAGAAGGACCACAACAACAGGGTGCACACATTCACAGAACGTGGATAAAAACAATAAGTGGCAATGTGTTCGTAACTAAAATTAATATTAATGTGTCAAGTCAGGTCAATTAAAACACGTCAATCATCCCATGAAGAGCAATTACAATACTGACAGGCACATTAATACGTTTCATAATCTCGAAAGACACATAAAAGCTACATTTCATATACATTCCAAGATTTCTTCAAATAAAAATGTCAGGAACACACACGCGCACGCGCGCACACACACACACAACCGCAAGCACGCACGCGCACGCACACACACATTGACTAGAAAAGACATTATAAACTTATTATTTATGCACTTACGCACGCACGCACACACGCACCTGCGGTCGTGCGCGCGCGCGCGCACACACACACACACACAAATCTGATTTGGAAATTTAGGTGAATATCACATTTTATTGAATATTGCATGTTTTATAAGGGTTCATATAGATAGCTTTGAAGCTAAAAACTTTTCTCTGTGTGTGTGTGTGTGTGTGTGTGTGTGAAACAATATTAACTGGGAAAAGCCCATGTATCTGACACTCAGACTCAAACCCCAATAGGCCTTACCCTTGCATCCAGAGTTAGCCTAGTACTAGCCTAATGCGTAGCGCTCAACCACTAAGTTCGTTTAACCTAGGCCTAATTATAAATTCAAGTCAATGGGTGTGGACCTGTGATATGCTGCGGGCCTAATTTGAAAAATGTATATGAATACCACATTTTATTGAACAGTGAATGTTTTAAAAGGGTTTATAGATAGATTTGAGACTAAAAATCTGTCTTATTGATTTACTATTGTATTTTGAATGATGTATAAACAAACGTTTGCACGTGCTTTGCCGCGTGGCGTTGTGAGTCGCCATATTGAGGAAGGTTCACGTTGTGAAGGAAAAGAGACAGCAACCTATCTGTGAATAATCATGAGTGACGAAGATCGAGATGTTGATATTGAAAGTGATGTAAGTGATTGTTCATCATAAATAATAGCATCTATCAATTACAAATTTGTTTGATAGTCTGTAATTGTAGAAAAAGGTTTCGTCAACAAATCTGACCTAATTTTGTTCTGTTCGGTTTCTGTTCAGGAAGAAGAAGACCAGGAGCAGGAGGATCAAGAGGCGTCCGCACAGCCAAATACACCTGTAAGAGTTATTTAAATATTAAAACGATATTAAACTTTATTGAATTTTATTTGTTTTGTAGCTTCCCAATCCCTTTACCCTCCTCAAGCCAGCTCAGATTCTGACGGACTAAACGTAACCACGTGACCTTTGTTTTGGTTATGATCTTCATGTCATTAGCTCAGGATAGAAGTTAAGAGACACGCTTTTGCCGGAGAATTTGTTGCTCATCAATCGATTTAAAGTATTTCCTACCCTTTGAAAAAATCATTTGTCTTTTCTCGTTCGCTTTACATGGTCAGATGTTTATGGGAAAACTAATGGCCTGGCCTTTCCCTCCTGGGCCATCAGAATTGGGATCAGGATCAGGATTTGGGCGTTGTTCCACACAACATAGTGGATTTGGCTTTTAAAAAGGTTTTATGCTCCCTCAGTTTTTATTCTTTTACTGTCTTCGTTGAGATTTTCTTTACTGTTTTCTTGAGATTTTCTTTTTCTTTTTCTTATTTTGACTAAAGCCAATCTCTACTTACAATCTTAGTCTTAAACAATTTCCTTCAGTATTGGAAATTACATTTTTGTCTACAAGGTTCTTGAAGGTATTTGTACTAGGTGATCGTTTGATATTACTTGTTAATCTGTTCCAATGATTCATTAGGCTATTGCTAAATTTAGGTAGCAGCAGCAAAAAATGTGTATGCAGTTATGGCTTATATTTCTGCTTTAGAAATAAAGATCTTATTAAAAGAAACATAGTACCCCCCCAAAAATATGGTGATATCTTAAATATTTTTCCAGATAAGGCAGTTTGACACTACTGTGAAGTGCTCGCAAAACATATTATTGGCCAACTTTGACATATCATATTTCTTTCAAATAGCAAGGTACATCGTTAAATCATCACAGTCTCTCTTTTACTTACTACACAGAATATGGAAACAACAAATTAAAAATCTTATCAGTAGAAAAAAATGTATGAAGTGTCAAAAATGGAGAGAAAAAAACATTTCTAAATTTGCAAAATTTTACAATATACCATGTTTGGGACTCGACATCAGTGTCAAGATTTATCAATCATTTATCTTGAAATTGTTTGAATGTGTTTCTATATATATAATAATATATACAGATTAATCCTAATATTTTTAGGAGTGGAAGGGTCATTCTTTGAGCAACTATTTTGCCTCAAAGTTGGAGAAAAGACCAAAATGACCAGTGCAAAAGGTACATTTCAGAAAAATTACAAAAATAGTCATAACTTATGAACGAATGAAATGAACCAAATCACTTCAAATTTGGAGAGAATATTGTTTATATTGTATTCTATAAGTTGACATTATTTGATTTAAAATATTCTAAAGGAGAAGAAAAAAAAGGGTTTTCATGTGTTATCTGCTCCGTACTGGCCCTGGTGCTGGAAGACCTGGCTCTGGAAAGCCTCGTCTGCTTCATGTCTTTGCTTGGGTTGGGCCCAGGGTTGCTCTCAATGTTGCCACAACGTTAAAGTAGACTGCTCCAAAATACATAGGAGAGGAGCAAACCCAACATGACACTGTCTACTTCCCCTCTTGTTTTTAAAATGGCTATGCTTGAAGCTTTCATCATCTTCGCTCTCTTCAACATGAAGTTGGTGTAGACTGCACAAAAGCAGCCACATGCCAACCTAAAAGTCAGTGGAGCCGAAGGCATGGTGACTTACTGGTCTGTCTGCGCAATATGGAGACAGAAGTCCCTCTGTAGTTGCTGTGGTTGGTATTAAAATGCAGAGACCAAAATACACAACCTGGTGTGAGCATTCACATTTCATGCCCCCCAAGAGAGAGAGACAGGGAGAGAGAGACATTCTGGCTAGATTAATAAATCAGTAATCCTTTCTCTCCCAATACCCATTTAGTGATTTGCTAGGAGGTTTTGGGTTCAGGAATGGGAAATAAACCCATCCTCAAAGAATGTCATGGACCCACTGCTTGTCAGTTTGAACCAGCGTCTCAAAAGAAGTTCAAGATTTCTTCATCTATTTCACTGTCCAGATGCTGTGTGTTAGATCCCATTCTTCTCTTCTTTTTTTTCCATTCCTCTGCAACAGCTCCAAAGTACTTCAGTGGTGAAATTTTTGCGCATACCACAGTCCCCCCTTTTTATTTATTTATTTATTCTTTTATATCAAGGATAATGGAATAAGCACTCATGTGCTTTTTTACATCCAGTCCCTGTGTGTATGCGGTTTTGTAAATTTTGTCATCTGTTTCCACCGGCACACAATGGCCTACTCTTCCGAAAAGCGGAACAGGATTTAACGTGTGCGCAAGATGTTCTGCATGGGTTCGAACACGGGGCCTCGGTTTATAGTCTCATCTGAAGGACTTTGACATCAGTTCAATTTTTTTGGCAAACTGGGAAGAAAGGGCGAGGCCGGCAATCGAACCCACAACCTCACGGTTTACTTGTTGGCAGGCGAACATCTTAACCATCCTACCACTTTCCTTCCTTTGGGTATACATTTGGGAATTGAATCTACCAATTTTGCCGTGACATTTGGGAGGTAGCTCTCTGCTCTTCCCAGTTTTCAACTGTCATGGGTTATTTGATTTATACAATTACAAGTCTGTAACAGTGTAAGTGTAAGCACATGGGTCTTGACTGGTTTAGAGTATCTTCTGAAAGACCTAATATTCAGTTCAATTTTCCTGTCAAACTGGGAAGAAAGGCCCAAGGCTGGGAATTGAACCCAGAAACTCATAGTTTACTTGTTAGGCAGGTGAATGTCTTAACAGTTCTGCCACCTTCCTTACCATTGCACACACAACTATTCTGCCACCTTTCTTTTTGGATCCCTTTCTAATTTCTGTTAACAAACAATTAATGTCAGGCCTGGTCCTATTTACAACTTCAGTTAAAGGCTGAAATGTTGGTATTAATTATGTTTCCGGCCTCAAGACACATTATTTCAAAGCTAAGATTCTCCCCTCTTGTTCCATTTCATTTTTGTCCCTGCACTCAACAGCCAAAACCACATCACCCCGCCAGAGTGTAAACCTTTCTGTGTGTGCGTGTGTGTGTGTGTGTGTGCAAGCGAGCGAGCGTGTGTGTATACATTTGAACTTGTAAAAAAACCACCTATTAATTGTAACTGGCTGCATGTGAATGAGTATGATGAATGAAAGTGCTGTGATTTGTTTTGTTGCAGGATATAGCGCTATATAAATTCCATGTATTATTATCATTATTATGTATTCCTCTCTTTTCCAACAGTACAAATATCATTTTTCAACATTTCTAGCAGGCACTGTTACCTCCAACAGCTAAAAATAAACCAGGGCAGGATCCAATAGTTCTTGCTCTCTAGTCTCTACAGACCAGCTTCTGTTCTTTTTATTCAAAGTATTTTTGTAAATTATTTCGAAACAATTTCAGGTCCATTTTATGACAATACATTATTATATGCAAAAACCATAGAAATGTCATGACTAGTATTGATGTATTGAATAGTTTTTTGTGTGTTTTTATATTATTTTATTGTTGTTTTTGTCTTGGTATAGGTAGATAAAAGAGCCCACCATAATGCTTTGGAGCGCAAGCGCAGAGACCACATCAAAGACAGTTTCCACAGTCTCAGAGATTCCGTCCCAACTGTTCATGGAGAGAAGGTAAGAAAACCACAATGCATTCAGAAAAGATGAAGCAATATTGAAATACCAGGAAATCATAAACATGAAATTGCAGGTAGGGATAGCTATAAGGGAAGGGTCACCTTACACTGCCAGTGTAAAGATTTTTTTACAAATTCATAGAATGAACTTATATTTATTGTCACGGGATGTCAACTCCATCACAAAGTCTGTAAGTCTAGAACCAGCCAGAATTAGAGAATGAACAAAATCTGTTGTTATGATGAGGAACTTTTGTTATTGTGGTGTTTTTCTCTTTTTTTTCCTAACGGGAGGGTGGGGGGGCATTTTTTACCCATCCCTTCACCGCACCCCCTATGTTTGTTTTAAATTGCATGGATTTTTCCTTTTCTTCTTTTTTTTAATTTTAAAAGTCAGAGCTTTGTCCGTAGAAAGAAACTGCTTTGTGTGTAAAAGGCATTTTCTACAGTGGCATAGTAAAAGCAAATATTCACAAGCCCAACTAGAATGGAACAGAAGTGTTGTTTGCTATGGTCTTGTGTGAAGACTTGTTTGATTATAAACTGTGCTGAGAAACATACCTCTTTTTGCCCAAGTGGAAAGCTTTGACAGTGATTGATGCCAGCAAACTCTTAAGTGCCAAAGCTGGCATTAACATTTTGTAATCTTTTGAAATGTTATTTGAGGTAGTCTTCATTCATAACAAGCCCTTAGAATAGCAACATGTATTCTCCAGAAGAAGAATTTATGTGAAGTCAATAGTATGACTGCCTACATCATTACATGGCAAGGCACTTGAAAACAGCCATATACACAGACTTCTCATCCAGTTTACGCTCTGACAGTAAAAAGTGGCCTAGAGGTAAGGCATACATCAATTACTTACAAAAGCTTTTGGCCGGGGCTGGATAATTTGATGTGATAAATGGACATTAGTAGTATGGTACCTTCCAACCTAAGGCTAGCTTGTAAATGTCAGACTTTTGACAAGTGTGAGCAGGGGATGTGTATTATTCCATTTTTGCATATCTTCTTTGTCAAACGCTCAGACAGCAACTATTGTTCTTCGTTATATCAGCGAAAATGCATCACACTGGCGTTAAGCGCCTGACAAGTCAGGCCCAGCGCATCCGACTTTGGCATAAGATATAATTGTTATCTTTTATGTCTTTCCTGAATAATGGCAGGAGAATGGACCAAGAAGGCAGAAAATAGACGAGAAGGAGGTGACGGGAAGAAAAGGAACAAGGCAGAAACAGAGAGAGTGATAGAAAAGACATTTCTAGCACAGAATTTCTAGAAGGTGGGGATGCTGTTTATACTGACAGGCCCCTGGCATCCCCACGGGGGAATTTTTGCAGATGATTGATTAGGGCTTTCATCCCCTTTTCCCCTCTTTTGATGAAGCAGATTAGGAGAATTTTTTACAAAGTATGGATCTGGAAAAAGTCTTTTAGAGAGTCTGGAAAAGGTCTAGAAAAAAGACTGAAGTTTTGTTTGATTGAACTTGGAAGAATCTTGTATTGGGCTTTGTGTGTGTGTGTGTGTGTGTGTGTGATCTTATTTTCTTGGTTAACTGATTCAATCACCAGTATTTTGTATTTAAAATAAAAATTGTTCATAGAACTAATAAAAGGGTGCTTTTGCTGTGGCTTGCTTGTGTGTGTGACTGTGTGCTTACACATATGTATGTACATGCGTGGTTGTATGTGCGACTATAGATATACACAACTCTCTGTGTGTGTTTATATTTTATCTGACATGTTTTCTTTGTGTTATTACCAAACATAGTATTTGTTGTCAGGTGTTTATGTCTGTCGTTAATTTATGTCAAGCAGGTTTCCAGGGCACAGATCCTCAAAAAGGCAGCAGATTACATACAAGATTTGAGGAATAAAAACACCTCTAACCAGAGGGACATTGAAAACATGCGGAAAGCCAACCAACTGATCCAAAATCAGAGTAAGATTTTAGCAGTATACCAAATGTTTCTCTTTTCAGTGTTTTGTTTGTGTTTTGATGTGTAGCAAAGAAACTGGGGTTTGTAGAACTTTGTCATTGCTGTTGCTGTTATGAAACAATGTTCGGCTTTCCATATTCTGTGTAAAATCATTTGTTCATTAACATTCATTGAAATATAATACACTGTGAAGAGAAGCACTCAGTACAAAAAGTATTACAATGGTATCAGCTAGACCAGCCAATACAAGGCATCTGATATCTTGGTCATGTGATGTGAACAACAATCTCTAAACAGGATCTGTAAGTGGATGATGCTTGGCTGTGTGGTTCTAGTCTACTTATTCAGCCTATAGCAGACTCAAGTTGTGTAGGAGCCGGCCAGAAAAAAACCAAAAAACCTCTAGACAGGGCCAGAGATACCCATTCTGGGCCAGGCAGAGTGAGATGCTGTCCTGGGCTGGGGGCAACCACAACATCCTTCTGACAGTCCTTCGGATGAGACTATAAAACTGAAGCCCCTTGTTCGAACGCCTGCAGAACATCTTGCGCACACATTCAATCCTGTTCCGCTTTTCGTAAGAGTAGGCCATTGTGTGCCGGTGGGAACGGATGACAAAATTTTCAAAACTGCTTACACACAGGGACTGGATGTAAAAAAGCACATAAATGCTTATTCCGTTATCCTCAATATAAAAGAATAAATAAATAAATGACAGCCGTCTCCAATGAATCTTAAGACTTCAAAGGCTTTGACATGAACTCACCGCAGGTATGCATGGGGCTATCGAAAACTGAGGACATCAAAAGACAAGAGAATCAATCAGAGTTTATTCATTTGGAGACAACTTACTTTTATTCCATGATGCATGGTTAAATCAGAAATGGATGAGAACTGGCTGAAGACCAAACACCGCTGAAGTGACCTGACAGCAGTGCAAGGCTTCTGCTGGTTGGTGGTTTCTTGATAGATTATTAACAGGTTTTAAACATTTGTTTAATTAATTAAAATGTGGTTTTAAGGAAAACTGTTTTAATCGTGATATATTCAAAGTGCAAGAAAAGTTTAGCGTATACATTGATTGTCTCGGATCAGATTTCAGTTTTTCCTGTCCGCAACTATGAAGTGATACAATCTCTTGCATAGTCTCGGGAATACTGAAAAGGGAATTTTTGTTTTCCTACCGCTATTGTGATGGACATGAATAATTGTGCATGCTTTGTTCGCTCTCTCTGTCTGTTGTTTGTAGTTTCCTTTCCTTGCCTTGTTCTTCCTTTCTGATTTTCCTTTGCTGTGGTGCTTTCATACTTCAGCATCTCGGTTTTTCTTTGGTCATCTGCTGCGATCCAGTGGGGGTCTTCTGTTGGTCTGCTTCACTCAGGGATGTTCTTGTTTGGTCTTTTCTGTAACTTCACCAGTTCAGTTATACAGTGATCATCTCTTCACCATTTCATTTGTAATATCTAGCTTACAAACCTTATCTTTGTATTTCCTGCTGGTGACAAAAATTGGAAATAAAAATAGGAATTCATCAGAGTGGCAGTGATGCTTTGCATCTGTTTTTGTTCTTCATATTGATAAACTTATCAAGTGTCTATGCTTTAAAATGACGCAGACGTCAGAGCAAGAATTGGCAAGGCGAGGGCAGCATACTTGCAGCTGAAGAACATCTGAAGCTCCAAGGTGGTGTCGACTCGCACAAAGATCAGGCTGTTCAACTCCAACGTCAAGTCACTCCTACTATATGGAGCGGAGACATGGAGGACAACAAAGACCACCATCTAGAAAGTCAGACCTTCATCAACAGCTGCCTGAGACGAATCCTCCAGATCCACTGGCCCGACACCATCAGCAACGCAGACCTGTGGCAACGTACCAACCAGCTGCCAGCCGAAAATGAAATCCGGCGCAGGAGATGGGGATGGATTGGGCACACCCTGAGAAAGCCAGCCACCATCACAAGGCAGGCACTATCATGGATCCCCCAGGGAAAATGAAAAAGAGGAAGGCCAAGAAACACCTGGCGACGTGACCTTGAGGCAGAAACCAGAAAGATGGGATATACCTGGAGACAGCTGGAGAGAATAGCCCAGGACAGAGGACTCTGGCGGACTGTTGTCGGCGGCCTATGCTCCAGGGGGAATGATAGGCCTAGGTAGGTAGGTAGGTAGGTAGGTATGCTTTAAAATAATTAAGAAAATTGATAACATTTCTTTTTGTTGCTGTCCCTCTATATTTCGTCTCTATATCTGATTAAGATTTCGACTGTATGATCACTGTATAAAGAGGACTCCGACAGCTTTGATACCATGTTTATCAGACAATAGCTAATAATGTAGAAAGCAAATATGACTGTTCCATCATTCATGTGCGTGTCTGTGTGTGTGTGGATGTGTTGCAGTTAAACTGCTGGAGAAGTATTCTGAAACCTCCCAGTTTGCCGCAAGAACAAGGCAGCAGGCCAGCAGACAAGGGGCTGGGGAGCCACTGTCCGAGAGTTCTGAAGAAGATCCAGTTACTGGTCAACCCAGCAGGAAAAAGCAGAAAATATCAGCAGACAGCTAGTACTTCAGCTACACATTTTGTATGATAGTTGTTTTCTTTCTTTCATCTCTGGTTTTAACCAAGAACGCGCTGGGCGCACAATATTGAAGTATGTAGCCATTTACTAAGAACTTAAGGGTATAGGTACACAAACATGAAATCCTTTGCTTTGTATATTTCAAAAATGGAACAAAGTGTAGAATAGAAATGCCTTTACTATCCTGTAATAGTACCTGGAAACAGAATTATGACCAAGACATTATATGATTACAACAGAAAACAAGCTTTTTTTGAGAATAAGAAAGCCGAGGTGAGAGGAATGGACTTGAAAAAAACAAGATCCAAAATTTAATATTGCCCCAGTTTTTAACACTGATATAAGGGAATCCTGGGACAAGATTGTTGCAGCTTATTTCTTTTCTTGTCCCCGAGTTCTTTGTTCCCAGTTTTCCATGAGTGTACATGGATCACAGGAATGTCTCAATTTTACAGAAAAAGAAATAAAGCTTCAAAAGACACAGGTTGTTTGAAAAAGAAAGTCCCTGATAATTTTGCCTAAACAAGACTATTAAATGTCACTTCTAATGACAGTGGTCTCTTCTAAGTTGATCAAGGTATTTTCCCAGAACAAGTGGAGAAACCAAAATAGAAATCATGATGATAGAAATAAAAATTTTGTGAAGAAAAAAAGCTTATGTAGATGTTTGTTACAGTGTTATGGCTGTTTGTTTTGATGTGCAACTCTAATAACTGATGATTTTTTTCTTTCATTAGATGTTCTGGCATCAGCCAGTTTGTGTTGTTGATCAATAAATATGAAACAAATTAGACATTTTCTGTGAAATGGGTGGTATTGATATGAATGCTTCAGTTGATAATGATTGACCCCCACACCATACTCAAATTGGGTTTTGTATCTTAAAGACATTGTTCTAAATGAAAAGATTTCTTGTTCTTTTTTGGTCTCATTGCCTGATACAAGTTAGCACTGTTCCCATGCTGCTCATTCCAGTCTTGCCATACAGTCACACCCAGGTATGTTCTTTTATACCCTTGGCTTCACAGGAAGCAAGCAGCATATGAAAGGATGTCACTTTCTTCAGCAAATCATATGTGATGGAAAGGAAGTGTAAGTACTTTCCTTTTTGTGATGATTATCTGTGCAGAATTATAGATTTCATTGAAAAACATTTCTCCTTGATTATCCTCAGAATATTTTAATGTGGTAGTATGTGAGACTTTGCTTGCTTTTGGGTGTATTCAGTGTGTGACTTCTTCCATAGCTCCTTCAGGAGTCATAGGAGCAATGCACTGAATAAGTTAAACCTGGCAACAGCACATTCCTCTCCATGTAATAGGGTGCACGCAAGGTAAACTTGTGTCATCAGTCTCACCAACCATGGCTGGTCTACTCTTTAAGTGAAAAGCAGATGGGATATAATTGTGTGTGCAAGATGTTCAGCATACATTCATGTATGGAACCTTGGTGTAGTTTTATCTAAAGAACTTTTGGAGGAACTGAGTGGGTATCGGAATAAACTCAGGGGATTCCCTTAGAATGGACACCTCTATGGGGACTTATCCTGCACCCTCATATACCATCAGATCATGAGGACATGACTGTAACTGCTAGGTTATTGCACCCCTGGCAGCTTTAGAACAAAGTTACAGGCTGTATCTTACAACTGCAATAAAATGGCCAAAAAATATGGGATGATTGGGCACAAAAGAATATCATCTTGACTAATGCACAACTTATCTACATAAAAATCTGTCCAAAATCCTTGAAAAGTTATCAGACTATACTGTCTTATCTGTCCAAAATCTTTGAAAAGTTATCAGACTATATTGTCTTTAAGCTTACAGGAAGATTATATTCATTCTGCATCTTACAGTTACAGTAAACAAAAGTGGCTTGGTCAGTAGTTGCATGCTTATTTATTCAACATTGTACAAGAAAAACCAAAATTATATAAATGGATGGATATAATGTTTATAAAGCACATAACCTGCAAACACATTGTGTAATATTGCATTATTTGGGAGGGTAGGAAACTGAATGAAAAGAAGGTAATGGGAATTGAAAGGAGGCAGGGATTAAACAGTATGAATTACAAGCCTATAGGCAGAAACACACACACACAGGAACAGATCACACTCACATTTGACACCACACCGTGTCTAGATGAACATTTATAGTATCCACAGCTATAGGTAAGAAATGAGATATATAAAAATTTTTGTGGTACCAGTTTCTCATATTCATAGCAAGTGTATTCTACATGATGGTGGCAGTGTAATAAAATTCTCATTGCCATTAGTATTGAGTTTTGATGTATTTAGGGCAAGAACACAACGGACAGATCAACTGACCAGGTACTATAAGATGGGTGATACACAAAACAGAGAGGTAAGCTGGAAGGTTCTTTTAAAGCAGCAATGGGAATCTGCTATTGAACAAATGTTTGGTGTTCATCATACTTGCTTCATGGAAAAAGTGTGAAGACACAAGAAAGTAATCCCTTTTCTAGTATCTGCTGTTGAACAAAAGGGTCTGAAATTTTTTTCCCCAAATATTGTCTTTGATCAACATGATCTTGCATGGATTGAAAAGATAGGCTGTAGACAGTGATTCATGCTCTCCTGTACAAGGCAAAATTTATATCTGCTCGTCTTTTATCTGTTGGCATGTCAGATATTGGCAGAGAACTTGGTCAGCTGCTTTATGCAGCAGTAGCTGTTTTGGCTGGGGCATACTGTTTTGGCTGGGACATACCGTTTTGGCTGGGACATACTGTTTTGGCTGGGACATGAACTGTCAAGTTTGAATTATGCAGTTTGAGAGAATTTTTGAGTTTGGAGGACTGATAAGTTGGTTGGTTGGTCATTTGTATGTGTTCTTTTTGCTTGTTTATTTGATTTGGTTTGGTTTGTTGTGTTTGAAGCAGTATTCTGGGACTGGCTGGAAGACAACATTTCACAGACTATTGTTGATCACTTGCCCATGGCCTTAACTTCAGTGAGTGACTAATTTTTTTGACAGATTTTTACTTTTGGGATTGTAATCATTGTGTGAATGGTTTCATTTCTTGCTTTCTGACATGAAATGACTCTTTATAACTATTTAAGGAAAACAATGGAAAGATACTCAAAGAAAATTGGCATACAAGTCTTTGAAATTCATGTGACAGGTCATTGAAAAGAGCTTAGATAGCTTGCTGGAGCTTTGTCCTCTGAGCTGTAGTTGTGTAGTAAGGAAAATCAAATGTCAAAACCATGAAATTGTTTCATTTACAGCCCTTTTTTTTTTTTTTAAACCACAGATCATGAAAAAAGCAGCTGGTTTATTTTCTCCCTTTACATGTCTGTTATTTTCCATTGTAGGACATCATGCCATTTGCAAATGCTAGTAATTGTCAAATACGTCATGCATATATACTTGTGTAACTGTGCAAATGTTATCTTTATCAAAAAATCTCAGTGTTGTTAATAGAAAATTTTGTTTACATCTCTGATTTGTTGGAAATATTTCCTATGCGTAGGGCTTCCAACAGCACCAACTCTGAAGTCAACTTACCTTTTAATCTATGATTCAGACTATGAAATCTGCGAAACTTCCAAAACTGCTGACATCAAGTGTATTGTAAACGTGTTGGAAAGTGCTCATACTCACCACGCCCTAGAAGAGCAGTTTAGAAAGAAGAAGAAAAGTGATTTTCTTGGCACCTATTTTGAGTAGACTGTACATTCATAACAGGATGGTTAAGACCTCTGATTTAATTTTCTGCTACATATTATTATTTAACCTGTCAAGTAACAAATTCCTTTCAGTCTTAGAGTTGTACTTGACTTTAGTTATGGTTTGTTGCTGGATGTGAAGACATCTGATATCGGGGCGTGTCATGTTCACAGCTAATTAATTTGGTTGTAGAATGTACTCGGTTTATAACTCTTATGTACAGTGGTGTTGCTCATAACCATCTATGTGTGTTGCAAAGAAAAAAGAAAAGAAAAAAAAAGCAAGTAGTACAAAAGTAAGTAGTACTGATAATTGTTCAATTAAATGGTATACTTCTGAATTGAAGAGTTTGTGTACACACACACACATATGTGTGTGTGCGTGTGTGTGTGTACGTGCGTGTGTGTATGTGAATTGTTTACTTCATCCCCCTTTAGCATTGCAAAGTGGACATACAACAGCATAATTGTGTTCCTTGCATTCAAATGACAATGTAATCAGGACAAACATGTACATTGAAAAACCAACTCGTTCTCATTTTTCATCTACCTTGCATTGCATGAAACTAATATCCAGTGGATTGCAACAGTTCCTTCTATTTATCTTTCTTTCAAAGCAGCAGTTTCAGTTGACAAAAACAGCACTTACAAAGCAGATATTGGCAATGTACACTTTGCAAGGGCTGAAATAGAGAATCAGATCAGTCACCTTTCTTCACTTTGTAAAACAAATGGAGTAATCTCTCTCAGTCACCTTTCTTCACTTTGTAAAACAAATGGGAGTACTCTCTCTTCTCCACTGCATTCCCTTACTTGGTGGGATGCATTGAACCTGGTCATCTCCTGTGCTTGTAACTCTGCAGGTCTACCCTCTGGCCTCAGCTGACGCATTTTGATCAGAGCAGCTTTTTTTTTGTACAGGATGCATGCTGGGTATGTTCATGTTTCTGTCACCGAACACTGACATGAATTACAGGATCTTTAATGTGCATATTTGGTCTTCTGAATGTGTATATATACACAAAGGAAATGAAGGCACTGGCAGTTCTGCACTTAATATGGGAGATTAAAAAAAATCCCCCATCCTTAATTCACCAGCTACCATTGCCGAGACTCGAACATGTGACTATGAAGGGATCGAAATCAGTCTAAACCACTCAAGCTATAGAATCGGTTAAATGAAGTATATTAAATAGTATTATATCATAAAGATATACATATATATCCCCCCATCCCGTTCCTTCGCTAGCTCCAGGTCCACAAATGGTGAGACATTTTTGGTGTGCGACTGTTTTTGCCCACCATTAAGGCAGCCGCACAAATGGCCTACTCTTCCAAAAGGAAGAAGGGGTTTTAATGTGTGTGCAAGATGTTCTGCACTTGTTTGCACACATGCCCTCGGTTTAGTCTTGTACGATGGACTTTTGGGGAGTCTGAGTGGAGTCAGTACTCCAGTTAACTCCAGGGGAAAATCCCTTTGAACAGGTTCGATGGACTTTTGGGGAGTGGAGTCAGTACTCCAGTTAACTCCAGGGGAAAAATACCTTTGAACAGGTGTCGCAGTGGTGGCTTGAATCCAGGCCGTCAAATCATGAGGACAACACTAACCACTAGGCTATGCTGGCACCCATATATCTATCTATATATACACACGCACACATATATGATATGGGAGCCAGGATAGCCTAGTATACATATATGTTGATATAATGCATTTAATATACTAAATGCACTATACATTCTATCATATTTTGAATTGATCTATTTCTTCATCCTTTCACCTTTAACATCAAGAGGTTAATTCATAGACATCACATCTTTGGTCTCTTTCAAAATTTGCTAAGCCTGTAGGAAGTTCAGCGTTCACAGAAGGCTAAAGTTCAATTAAAATACAAGGCAAGGGAGGAGTATTGGAATAAAAGGTGCCCAAGATTTGTAACCATAACCAAAACAAAAAAAATGTGTAGCCATAAGTTTGTTTTGTTCTTGTTCCTCAGCTTAGAGCTCAAGGATCACCAATAACGAAATTTTTGTGTGTGCACTTACCACACCATCACATCAGTAAGCTACATATTTAAGGTCATTATAAATACATTTAAAAAAAATAGATTGCTTTATAAAGCAGAACAAATAAATTGGTATTCTCTACACAACTTTTTTTTCGTAAGCAAAGCAAGCTATCTTTAAAACCCAGTGTGCCATTGTTTTTAAGTGTCTAATACTGCCTTCCTTTATATGGGGACAAACTGTTCTCAACACCACTTGATAGAAACTGACTGATCGTTGTCATCGTCAAACGCTCCAACAGCAACTACTGTAACTGACCGATTAGTTTTTATTTTAATTATTGCTGATTGTGCTGTTTACTTCTGTCAGTTCTTTCCCATGGTTTTTTGAAATCATGTTTCACAAACATCTTTAAAAGTATCACATTTTGAAATTTTAGTTTGTTTCTGAATATACTGACATACAGCATATGAGCTTTGGCCCATAAATGCACGTTGTTATAGCCTTTTTGATATATTCCTGTATTATTATTATTGCTAAAAAAAATTTTAAAGTAAAAAAAACTCTTGCGAGTTAATCAAACTTAGTTTTTCCAAAGCCCAATTTCTTTGTATGAAAACTCATGAAAACTGTCTTAGGAATGTAGACCATAATCCATGACGTGATACAAATGACTATAAAATGATCTACTACGACTTCATAGGCTGACAACAGTAACAAAAATGGGTTTTATGGGACTATCAAAGAGTAAGAAAGAACATTGTGCATGCAGGGAGAAAACAAATTTCACCTTCCTTTTTTTTCTTCTTATCTTTGCTTTTGTCATTGGAGAACAATAAAAAAAAATATATAAATAGGTTATGACTCATGTAAAAACATTCAAATACCATATCTTTTTTAGAAAAAATTATTTTTACTATTTTTTTTCATAAATTCATTTCTGATAACTTTTTACCTTTCATTTGAATGTAATGGGTATGAACATAATTCGAGATCTCAACCACACACAACCAAGTTCAGATCCAATGCTGTGGAAAACAAGGTTTTCATTTTTTTCTCTCTAGATTTGACTTGACCACAACTTAAAGGGTGAAGAATTACATCTCTGGCAGCTTAAAAAATATGTATGTCTTTCAAGCAGTGAAAAGTTTACCCACACTAATTATGATGAAGGCATGCCTAGTCTTACAAAGGAACACCTGCAGTTGACTGAATGCAGTTATATAACAAGTTACAGCAGCCTTCTGAACACTGTTTATGCAGTCATCCAGTCTCAGACCTGTCTTAAGCTTGTCCAGCAATAGTTAAATGTCCATTCTAGCAACAGTTAAATGGTTAATCTGAAGTAGATATCTGTATTTTTTGTACCGCACACCTGTATGTCCATCCTTGTCTTTGCACTTGTCTTACAGGTGGTAAAGGAAAATTGCATGAGTGTACACCTTTGGAGATAACATTTTTATTTGCAATGTAAACAAAACAAAAATCTCACAAAAACATTGATAAAAAAAAGAGTAAGCAATTCATAGCTGAAAAAAACAAACAATTACAATCATCATCATTATCAAATATCAGCTGGATGTATGATTGTATGAATAGCATGTGTGTGTGTGCATGCATGAATGTGCTTCTGAGGCACCTTTAAATTCCTTATTTGCAACAGTAATTAGGACAGTCTTGCACTAATACAGTGAGATTTATCGCAAAATAAAACGGGACCAAAACAAACAAAAAGGCTCAAGCAACATCCATTTCATCTTCACCACGAAAAGCAAAACCACAAGTTATTGTTTAAAAATTAAGCCAATTCATTCTTTACAATCTCACTACAGATCCTGCAAAGATATCGGTCATCAAAAGACAGTGACTTAACCCTATTGTTGTTGGATTCTAAAGAGCTAAACTGCCTGTAGATTTTGAATTCTTTGAAGGTTTTCTACCCCCCAACTGACTTACTTTACTCCTAAGGACAATTGTGTGTGTGCATGACAAGCTATCAAGTTGAAATTTTGTGACAAGCTAGGCATGTCTCTGTACTTGCATTTAGACACAAGTTTATGTGTCTGGTCGCCAGATGTCTTGTCATTGTCACCTTATTTGTCACCAATCACAGGTAAAAGTATGGTATATACAATAAAACAGCAAATCCTGCATGGATTTGACAATAGTTCATGCATGTTAGTGTCGAATAAGGAACTAATACCCAGCTGATGTGTTTACCAATGATTATGTACAATAGTACTTTTTAAGGATGTGTCACACAATGTCCCCATAACACCTGTTGTTTTATGTATGTCTCGAGGAGACAGAAGTTTTGTTTAACTCTTTTTTTCTTTTGAGAACAAGTCATATTCAATCAACATATGACCCTTATACTGCAGCTCTTATCTGCATGTGCTACCACATGTTTGTTAAGTGTACAGAAGTGTATTATTGTACATGACTGTCACACTGTCACCGCACAGGTGTGATAAATTCGAAACACCACAGAACTTCTGTAATCCTACAAAATGTTAATCTTGGTAGTCTCTAAAGTAGTTGTAGTGATGGCACAGGGTCACATCACAGAAAGCACAAATTATGGATGTGTGGGGGGTGTACCCATTGCTGTCACCTGTTGAACCTTGGCAGACTGCAGACCATTTTATTTTCTTCTTGCAATTTTCGTTATTGGCATCTGTTCATTTCTGCCATTGCAGTTTCAAAGGAAAAGTGTGGTAATAATGAGAAAAGTCAAAAGGTATCAGTTTTGAGGCATCTATGCCGCGGACCAGTCAGGTCAAATTTCTCCACAGTCGTGTGTGTAGCACAGGTCAGGAATGTGCTGAGTAACACGTTATTTTCTGGCTCACTCTTCTCCCTAACTGCAGCATTTCCTTCCTCCTCTTCCTCATAAGCGTTTAATACCGGGCTCACTTAACATTTATTGTTCAAATGTTTCTACTTCCAAGACAATAACATTCAATTCATCGTCTCGCTAATCAGATGAATCGTCTGCTACCAAAGAAGACGCCTTTTTTTCTCGCCACGCTGCTATGACTGAAAAGCGTTCCGGTCGCTGGCTGTTATTTCTTCCTTCCCTCCCCACTACACGCATGTTAGTGGTCTAAATTTATCACTGGCACCCTCTGAAACCCTCCCTGCTCGCCCCACCAATTTTCAGACACATTGTGTGAAAACCATGAGGACTGTGTGGGATGGAAAAGTACTGCCCACGTGGGCAGCACCAACCGTCAGCTGCGGTCATATTGGAATCTAGCTGCGGCCGCTGTTACTGTCGGCTGCAGCCGTAATGGGGTCAAGACGGTTAACTGAAAATACATGGAAAATGAACAAACATTAATTATTTTTAACTCTTGTAAGTACAAGGACAGAAAATCTAGTTATTTCATAGCACGAATAGAACACAACTCTTTGTGACAATAATGCTTGTTAGTAGTTCTGTTTAAGAACTCAACCAATATGCATTTGAATGGATATATTTTCAAATGAAGCATAACGTAAGCATTATTTTCCCTCTCCCAAAGCAGTAGAGCCATATTTGTTCTACATTTGTGCCCATGTACAGGCTTCCTTGTTCTTTACCTAAAAAACTTCATGCATATTCAAACCTGATAAATTTCAAGGTGCAAAAACAAAGTCCCACCTATGCACAAAAACATTGCTATTGCTCTGTAGAGCTTTAACAAATATTTAACTCTGCAATAAGTTTGCTCTTTGGCTTTTAAAAAAGAAAAAAAGAAAAAAGAAGCCTGCATGAAAAAAGAGCAGACCTATTTATTCTTACAATGAACAACCTGGAATTTTTCACAAAAAAGGATTTTAGACAAGAAAACTGGAATTTACAAAAGAAAAAAATACAAATTAAAAGGTAAAGACTTTGTAAGCACGTATTTGAAATCAACATTACAGCGCTTGCATTTGTCCCTGGATTGTAGACTGGTACTTCCTAACTCTTTCAGATACTTTTGAGAAAACTCCTGCATCAGTCTTGGTTATTTCACTCAACAGTTACAATCATGAAGTCCAACTTCTTTAAACACTTTTCCACTGTGACAGCCTTGGATGTTGTCATCTTGGTACAAAATGACACTCTCTGTCAACAGAATGGTGTCAGTTGGGGGGAATGACTCACACTTATCAACATATCCAAGAAGTCAGTATCCAGTTAGATTTTATGTCTCTTTATACCACAGATAGTAATAATGCACAACTTCCTGAATTCCCAGCACTCTAACATGAGCATTATTTTCCATCTCCCAAACCCATTGGTGCTATGTTTGTTTCATCTTTGTGCATATATATAGGCTTGCATGCTCTTTACCTCAAAAACTTTTTACATGTATTCAAACCTGATAACATTTCCACGCACAAAAAACAAAGATACACCTATTCATGAAAACAGTACTATTGCTCTGCAGGGATTTCTTTTTCTCACTTTACTTGAAATTTACTATACTGTCAAGGTAATTTTGGAACCAAAAAAAACCCAGGGAGATAAACATGTCTATAAATGGCAGTTAGCAGGCACATTGGAAAAAAAACAACAGCCAAACAACAGTAGCAATTACTGAGTAAAAAAAAACTCGCACAGATTTCAGAAGTTGTACATTCTATACACAAATTGTGGGATTGGTTATGTATATCAAGCTTGTACATACTTCTTTGACAATCTACTGATTAAATGAGCATCAACAAGAGACTTGGTCACCCAGTATCAATGCATTTTCATGTGGCATTTCTGATTTTTTTTTCTTTCAGATATTCTCAAATAAATAGGAAAAGTAGGGTGAGATCTAAAACTTTTCCAATAACTCGATCTTTCCATTCATAGCCAGTAGTACAGCTGAGCTGAGGAACAAACAAAATCCCACTATGCGGTCAGCAGTGAACAGTTGAGACGCCCAGTCTCTGAGCTTGGAGCCTTTTTTGATGTTCTCTGCTCTGCTACAAAAACTAATTCACCAACACTCAGGAAATTAACATCTCTTTCACGTCACATTCAGACACCTTGGAGCAGCAGGTCAAAGTATACATGGGAATGGTGCTAAATGCTGCTGACAGACGGCTGTGGTCTTTACCATTAGGAAGAAGAGGGCAAAGGGGAGTGCTGGAAGTGGCTGGATGCAATGGCAACAGCATCCACGGTGACGTTGAACACAGGATGCACTGCTCGCTGCACAGACACAACACTATCTACGTTTAATGAATGTTACATGACCTGATTAAAGTATCATATTCTTCAATACGGGGGGCGTGGAGGAGGTGATGGTGTGTTGACTTCCACTCTTTTTTCCCTACTAATTCCATGCTGCTCTTCAGGGGGTGGGATCGCTTCATGGTTAAAACAAGGCGCTCATGATCTGAGGGCTCGAGTTCAAGCCATCTCCAAGGCACCAGTTCAAGGGGATTTTTCCCCTGGAGTTAACATCAGTACTGACTCCGATCCCCCAAAAGTCCTTTGTATGAGACTATAAACCAAGGTCCTGTGTGCAAATGCACATAGACATTTTGAGCACACATTAAAATCCCTAGAGATGGCCAATGTACACCAGGAGGAATAGAGGACAAGATTTTTTTTTTTTTAATGCATGCACGCTACACAGAATGCAGCTACCTTAATGGTGGGAAGAAACAGTTGATAGTTTCTTGCACACACAAAAACCTATGGCATCAAGAAAATTTTTGCAACAAAATTTACTCTTGAAGGCAAAACAATGCTAAACAAGCAAAAGAAGAGAAAAAAGGTGGCACCAAACAATGTGACCCATTCTCAAGAACAGACTGCACCAATGCTAAACAAGCAAAAGAAGAGAAAAAAGGTGGCACCAAACAATGTGACCCATTCTCAAGAACAGACTGCATACCACTTGAAATAAATTTCCTGAGACAATGGTTCCAGTACAATCTAGACCTATGCATACCGAAGTTCACCACTCAGGCACAGCAGTCCACAGAGTAGGCCTACCACCTTTCGAAAGTGCCCAGCAGAAGCTTGCTAACGTTACCTCTGGATCACTTTACAGATGATCAGTAGTGCATATTCTGATCTGATATGATTATGTAAGGGCACCACTTTCAAACCTCACTACTGAGGACAGAAATAGCTTAATATGAATGCAAACTAAGTGAAACACCCTTGTTGGTTGAAAACAACCCCTTCCAACAGTGGTCTCCATGAGACCCATATGCTGTTAAGCTATGCTTTTTATGATCAGTGATTATCAGAATGATCCTACGGAAATCAGCTAGATCTTAAGACTGTGATTAGGTGTCCTCCTATGAGGCTCACTAATGGTGAGATTTTTGCATATGTGACTCCCCCCCCCCCCCCATTTAGGTAGCTCATAATGACTTTGGGGATAGGTGTCATCTAAACTTTACATTCATTCACATTCCAAATGTTTATATGAGAGAACTGCTATAATCACCTGACCACCACTTGCAGGTATTTTCTCTCTCAGAGTAGGCCGATGCTGGTAAACACCATGATTTACAAAAAAAGAAAGCAACCATCTGATCTCAAAATTATCATCATCATAACCCCCATCAGATCATCACACAACAAAGTCTTGTATTATATGGCATTTCTGTTCTTGTCTCAAAGTAATCTATGTTTCAGTTTTTCTTCTAATGCCCAACCACTGTGAATATTGGAGGAATTCCCAAGCCACTGTGAATATTGGAGGAATGGGGTGAGGTAGTACTTAACCTGATGAAAAGCAGGAGGGAATGGGTCGGGGTGTCAAAGGTTTGAAAGCAGAAAAGACAGAAAATGAACAGTGAAGGCAGAAAACAAGCAAAAGAAGAGACGACAGGAAGTAAAAAAACTAACTAGACAGAAACAAAGAACATGATATCAAAGAGGCTATCTCTAGCCCATAATTTCCAGAAAGAGGGGATGCTATCTATACTGAAAGGGCCCCCAGCACTCCAATGAAAAAGCAATTTTGTTTGCATGATGGTAAACAGATCTTACCAAAAGATTGTTAGGATTGCCAACAACACACGTGTGAGCCAGTTTGGAGCCGGAGTAGTGCTGAGCCACCGACAGGCCAGACAGACAGTAACACGAATGGTAGTGGTCCCGGGGCCTTCAAATACATACATATATAAATATATACAACATCCATCAATGAAAGATATAGTTTCGTCTATATAACTGTAAATGATAAAAGAAAATGTGCTGTTTCAACTCTATATGCCACCTCCCTTTTCGTCCCCATTCTTTATAAAAATAAACAGATTTTTAAAAAACAACCTAAAAAACCCCTGTAAATCATGTTCACACTTTCTATAATTCTGTGGAACTAAGGAAAACACTGCCTTAGCTGACACCACTCTAACACAGCCTACTTTACCCTACGACTCTTTCTTTTCCACAACTAAAAAAAGCAATCTTAACTGCAATAATCCTCCTTACATTGTCAGCGCACTTTCAGGGCAGCTCTGATAAGTCTTTTACAATCACCACTCCTGTGTGTTTGAACAATCACAGTGTAATGAGCTGAAACCAAAAAGTGCTTTTAAAAATTTTTAAATTGAAACTGCTGACTTTTAAAAAACCCAAACACTTGCATTGAGCATCAGCTTCTCACTGATCTGATTCATGTTGGCTTTGTAGCTTCTGTTCTGAAATGATTCAGCTTAAAACTGTATTCTTTGAAACAAACCCTAACCCATGACAATGGCTGTTGACAATCTAGTACCAGAGAGAGACTGGCTTTCAAAAGGCTGTAACTCCTTTGTATAGTTGTTAAAAAGAAGTCTACAAAATTTCTAGGTGAACAATTTATAAAGTATTTAAACTTAGTTCATATGCAAAGCATACAGTCAGAAATCTGTCAAAGTATGGACAAAAAGCTTATGGTAGACAGGTCTGGGTTCACTGTGAAAATGGCCAATTTTTGTCAGATGAAAAAATACTGAAAAAGAAAAGTTGCATATGTGTTATATTCATTTTTCTGGCTCCCAAATTACACTACAGTTCAGTTTTCCAAAAGAAAAATATACATATTTTGTGAAAAGTCAAGAACCCACAAAGAAAAAGACTTGAAAGGGTAGCAACTCACTTTCCTGGCTTGTCAATTAATCCCCCCATAGGGTTCTGACAGCATATGAGGACATACTCCTGCAACGCCTGCTGGTCAAACATCCAGTTGGAAGCACTCAGTCCTTTGTCATCTGTAACAAATGAACCAGCTTATGAAGTACTTGTGCAGTAACTGCTATTTGATTCATGTCAAGTGACTGGTCAGTTTTTGACTATCAACTCTATACATGCTACATTTAACTGTTAATTAGGGAACTAAAATCAACAGTCCCTGTTCAACACTACCAGCGACTTGAAACACCCGGTTCAAGACCACAAACAGTAATTGCAATTTTTGTCAATCATATCATCTTTTAAAAATAACACAATTGTGACAAAGATTGATATGATTAATACTGTTCAGTTTGACAGGTAGACACCATTTAGGAAAAATGCACACTTGCACAAACCACTGGGTAGTTTGATAGATAGGTAGACTCTATTTCAGGAAAACTGCATACTTACACAAACCACTGGGTAGTTTGATAGATAGGTAGACTCTACTTCAGGAAAAATGCACACTTACACAAACCCCTGAGTAGTTTGATAGATAGGTAGACTCTATTTCAGGAAAACTGCATACTTACACAAACCACTGGGTAGTTTGATAGATAGGTAGACTCTATTTCAGGAAAACTGCATACTTACACAAACCTCTGGGTAGTTTGACAGGTTAACATTTAGGAAATCTGCATACTTGCACAAACCCACTGGGTTCTGACATGGATTATGAAGTTTTTAACATTCATAAACGATTGATGGATGTGTATGCATACAGAAAGCAGGCAAATTCACCTTGCTCACAGAGCACCATGTGCAGAATGGGGAAAGCCCCTCCCTGCCAGAAAGAGTAACAGCCATCCACCAACTTGTTGGTACGACCCTGGAACCCTCCTTCATACTTCATCTGACGCATGCATGTCCACCTCTGTCAACAGAGGAAGAGCAAACAAGTACATGCATTTTAGAATGATATTGACAGTAGTCATACTAATATCATGAAGTTTATTGTGCTAAAGACAAGACTCCTCTCGTCACTTTCCAACATGAAAAAAAAAAATGCACGTAACCCTCCTCTTTCTCTCTCTCTCTCAAAAAAACCCAACAAAACAAACATTGTCTTCCACATTCACAAACATACAATCTTGGTTAGTGATTAAAGTTTTGTTCACATCCCAGGGACTTATTCCTTGTGGACTTTGAGAGCACTAAACCTCATTTCTCCTATTATTTACACTAGCAGAGACAGAAAGCCCTTTATTTGATTTTGTTAACAAGTGCAAGATCATCATAGAATGTCCCTTTGTATGTTATTTACATTCATTTTCTAGCTTCTATATTTTTAGACATTTGATGCATACATGTTTAATTTTTAAAAACTATAGAGTAGATGAGCAAAGCTAAATTACCCCATATATGAGATACTGCAAAAATCAAAATCCCGAGCATCAATATTCAAGAAAACAAATACACCAAGAAAATTTGTTGTTGCTCCTCAGCTAGAGCTCCAACGATCACCAAAGGTGAGATTTTTGCATATGTAACTATTTTTGCCTACAATTAAGATAGATCCATTCTGACTTTGGGGAAGATGTCTAAACACAACACCAGTGTGCCTGCAATTTCAAAATTTTGTCATCCACTCCTCCCGATATGTAATGGCCTACTCTTCCAATAAGCAGTGTGGGTTTTAACATGTGTGCAAGATGTTCTGTGTGCGTTTGCACAAGGCACCTCGATTAATAGTCTCATCTGAAGGACTTTCAGGGAAATGGAGTCAGTAATGATGTAAACCCCAGAGATAACAATCCCCTTGACCGGTGCTTCAGTGGTAGCTTGATCCCAGGCTGTCAGATTACGAGTGCAATGCTCTAACTACTAGGCTATCCCGCCGCCAATAAATAATTTTACTTAAAAAGAAGGGGGAAAAAAAAGGAATGAGCAAAGTGCAATACGAAAATCTCACCAACAATCGCTGCAAATCACACATGTGGGGTTTGTTGAGGATGACCAGGGCTGCCAGCCCACAGAAGGAATACCCCCCATGAGCTTCCTGGCCTGGAAAGCCTGCAAAGCCCCCCTCATAGGTCTGACACCTGCAACATATTTTGCTCCTTTCAAGCATGTAGCGACACTCCTTCTCCTTTGATTTATAATAATAATAATAATGTATGGAATTTATATAGCGCTGAATCTTGTAAAGCAACAAATCAAAGCGCTCAGGTGTTTTTTATTGAGGATAATGGAATAAGCACTCATGTGCTTTTTTACATCCAGTCCCCGTGTGTATGCGGTTTTGTAAATTTTGTCATCTGTTCACACCGGCACACAATGGCCTACTCTTTCGAAAAGCGGAACAGGATTTAATGTGTGCGCAAGATGTTCTGCATGCGTTCGCACACAGGGCCTCGGTTTATAGTCTCATCCGAGGACTTTGACATTCAGTTAGATTTTTTTGTCAAACAGGGAAGAAAGGGTGAGGCTGGGAATCAAACCCAGAACCTCACGGTTTACTAGTTGGCAGGCAAACGTCTTAACCATCCTGCCACCTTCCTTCTCTGATTTAACACTGACAGGTCACATTACAGACATTTCTGTCCTCTGAATGTGTGTGTGTATGTATGTTAAAAATCTTTTAAATCTAACATCCAGTATACAAGTCTGCCAAAGAATATGAATAAAAAAATATATTTACTTTACAACTGAAAATATACAAAAGTTTACAAGAATTTTGCTTCCATAATGGAAAAGAAAGATGTGCAGATGCAAAGAAACAGGTGAATGACCAAAAAAAACAAAAACCAGAGAGAGAGAGGAGGATGAGGACAACGACGACAAGGAAATGCCTGTGGAGAAACATCAACCAAAATGGTTTTCCACAGTAGCACAGCTGGTTTTAGGCTGTAGTGTTAGGCAGTACAGAGAGTTTTTCTGTGCGCTTAGCTCTGCCCTGACAGTATTGCAAAGATCAAAAACGGCACCTCAGTTTATCCAACTTTCCACCAAACTATCTGTTTAAACATGAAAAACAAGAGAAAGAGATGAAACCCTGAAAAAATAAGAAAATTGTGTGTGGGGAGAGGAGCAATTCCACATTACCTGCATATCCATTCTGCAGTGCCTTCAAACAGCTCCTTACTGCACATGTTGGTCAGTCGAGCCGCCGAAGCAGCACAATAGGCTCCTCTGTGACACACAAACATCAGCCAAAAATACTCTAACTGAACGTGATATGAGAACTAAAGGAGACTCCAAAAACAGTACAGAATAAAAGCCATTTATAGAAGGTTAAAGGTAAAAATTATTTATAAACTGCTTTTATTTGGAACAAAATAAAGTGTAAGCTACTTAAACTGGGCAAAATTGTCTTAGACTTCCATCAATCAGAATGGAGTGCATAGATGTTCTTATTCATGTGTGTGTGTGAGACACAAAGAGATTTTTTTTTTTTTTTTTGGGGGGGGGGAGGGGAAGAGACAGAAAGAGACAGAAAGAGAGAGATATTACATTATATGGATGTTATAATATTACTTTATGTACACATTCTTGTTGTCTAAACAAAAAACATTCATACAATATAAACTCACCTAATGTCTACTTCGCCCCCTTCATGCATTTTGAATGCACCTTCCTCATCTCGCATGGCCATCAGGAATTTATACAGCCCTGGCCTGTGTGTGAACAATAAATTGCAATCCTATGACAAACATGGAATTTCATATGCCTGTGTCATCAAAAACAAATAATTTTGTTCTGAAAACACTCCTAAAATAATAATGAAAACATGTTAGGGTGATAACAGCAGCTCTTGGGCTAGGTACCTGTTGAACTGATGCAGTTATACTAATGTTGCAACAACAACACCACCACAATGGGTACCGAGTACAAGAGCTACCCAGTCTCGGCTGCGCAGTGCTCAGGTAAAGGGTTGAATGAGTTTAATATACTGATACTGGACATATAAAACCAGTATCAAGATAAACTCTTTCTGTTGTTGTTGTTGTTGTGCGTTCCCCAGCTTTACACCCTGGGGGTCACCCAGAACATGCACTCTGACTCACTCATCCCACCTGGGAATCACTGTGAGATAGGAAGTACACCAGGTGAGAAGTTTGCGTGTATGACTCTTTTCAAGTACCTCGCCACATAGGCAGCCATACTCCGACTTCAGAGGATTTTTTCTCCTATAAAGGAGAGTGCAGGTTGTTATGTTAAGAGCTTGTCATGGCTGAAGGCAATCTCAACACAACATTTTAAACATAACAACATTTTAATGTAGGCCTTGGCAATTAGCTGACATCAAGAAACTGACACAGCTTTTGGCCTGGGCCATATAAACTCTTTCTCAAGTCAGCACTACATCAGAACCCTCTTTCTCTTTGTACATGGTATGAACAGGCAAGGTACACTAATGGTCCAAGTTAGAATTAGGTGAGTTGCACAATGGCCATACCTACTAGCCTTACAAAATGAATTTAACTCCCGAAGAAGTCTGTTAGACACTGCAATGAAACTTTCAGGCAGTCCTTCTTGGACAGACATGATCAGCCTGGTAGCCCCCATCTCTTTCCAGATAGCAGAATGCTTGTAGGTTTGTTCAGGTTTCCAGATAGCGTAATGCATACAAATACGTTTATTCACATTATCCATGCCATCAGCCATAGCTGACATTCTACCAAATGTGGATGGATGTTTAATGTGTTGACAAGAGGTTATGTGTAGGTTCAATTATAGACAAAAAATGCAAGAGTATTCATTCACAATCACAAAACACAAAAAAGTCTATTTCCTTACTTTTCTGCTAAAATAATCAATTATAAAAAGAAGGAAAGCAATAACAAAAATGCAATATAAAGCAAAGTAACACACACCCCCCCCCAAAAAAAAAACAACCAAAAAAACAAAAAATCAAAACCAAAAAACACACACTGTCCACTTTCTGCTAAAAAAAAAAGTAAACATCAAATGCTTGTTTCTAAACTACAGTGGGATATTTGCGTCTTTAATTCTGTGACCTGACCTGATATGAATATTTAAAACAAAAACTATGAAAAGTAATCATGATTAAGTAGTTAATTAAGTTTTTCTTTTAACCAAATATATAAAACATCAAAATACAATGGAACAGTCAGCCAACTCCAGTTTCTCAAGTTTTGCAATGTGACTATACTAAAATAGGTACTCAATCCAGAAAAGAACTAAAAAGTTGTCTCACAAGGTAAAAAAACACACACGATTCTCTCTGACATATTCCAAATACCTGTCCAAAAAGTCAAAGACCTTTTCCGTGACCGCCGCTAGAATACACAGAGCGTTGACAGCAGCGTAAGTTGGAGCGAGATGAGCAAACTGGCCTGGGCCTCCTGCAAATCGGATAATCCATAATGAAATCTACTTCTACCCCATTCAAAGCTTTTTCTCTGTGCTGTGCAGGTGAAAGATGAGACTGATGTCTTTAGGTTTTGCCTTGAATATTCTAACCAAGTTGTCATTCCTAATCCAAAGTGCTACAATACAGGCATATATAAACACACTAATCTATACATGTAAAAACTTACTTATTCTGGTGTTTTTTTGTCTTTACTGATATTCTTTTTGATATGAAGTAATTCAAAACATTCATATCACTCTTTAATTTCAAATTTCACTTTAAAAAAAAAACGGTTTGTAATTTTTTTCAATTTCATAAGAACCACTCTGTAACTGAATCTTCCTTAAATTACTTACTTCTTTACTTACACACACACAAACACACACACACAAACAAACACATACCCCATCCACTCAGAAACACATCAGCAATGAGATTAAAGCTGGCAAAATTATTCCCTCAGTACCTGCAAAACCACCTGAAGGCGGTTGGCACTTTCCAAGGAACTCTGCAATTCTGAAAACAAAATAAAACAAATAATGAACAGGGGGTACGAAAGCCTTGTTGTTAGAGCATTGTGGGGATAAAAAGAAAACAATGAAAAAATGTTCCACCTTTCAAAAGCGTAGGTCACTGCCAGCCAGTAGGAATGGATGATAAGAAAAACCAAGAACAAAAAAACACATTTTATTATTTTTAAATTTTTTTAATTCTTTTATATCGAGGATAATGGAATAAGCATTTATGTGCTTTTTTACATCCAGTCCCTGTGTGTATGCGGATTTGTGAATTCTGTCATGCACGTTGGTGTCATGTTTAAACATCATCCCCACGGTCAGAATATGGTTGGCTACTTTATCAGTGGGTTAATGGTCAAATATGCAAAACCTCACCATTCTTTGAACCTCAAAGCTCTAGCTAAGGAACCAAACCCCCCACAAAAAAGAAAAAATTATAGCAAAACATCATCAAGAAACACTGTTCTGATGAGCTGACATTTTCTTCTGTGCAGACACTAAATGTGATAGTCTGACTTCATATCACTGTAAAACTGTAACCCTGTCCTGCATGTACACAAGAACAGACACATACTGGATTGTAAACAAATACTTTTTTGCCAAATGTAATGTAACATGTATGAAATATAGAACATTCTTCACCCTACAACATCTTTTTGGGAAAAATGAAAAAGAGCAACTAAAACTGTCAACATCACACAGTTGATTAACTCACCAATGAAAATGTGGAATGAACACAAGAAGTTGAAGATCCACAAAGAAAGGGATCTGTATTATGCTGTAATGTACCCTCACTCTACACATACAAACTTACCAGACAAAAACAGAAATTACACTTAAAAGTTTCATCACCATCTGATTCATCAAGTCATATTTGTTTAACTAACATTCAACAAAACCTATACATGTATTTAACAAATCTTTCAATGACGGAGCTGAACCCCATTTAAAAGAAAAAACTGGCTAATTTTCTGACCTGAGTGCATGTTCTTCTGACACCTGGTGATCCAGGAGATCCAAGCCATGAAGGATCCAGTAACACAGCCAAGGACGACTGGCATCTAAACACTGAAAAACATATCTTGTAGTTTACAACATTGGTGCACTAAACAACAATAAATCATTCCAATCCTTCTCATGTCAAATCATGAAAGAAAAACAAACAAAAAGCAAACTACCCCCAGAGTCAGCTGTTTTGATAACAGACTTGACTTACAAAGATGGCCGAGTGCTATGGCTGTGTCAAAAGCACACTGCCTCACTGGCACAAAGACAAACTGCGCTAAGCAAGCAATATGCTAGAGAGATGTAGAGGTTCTTGGTAAAGTATGGTAGAAATTGATAGTGTCAGTTCTCTATGACATTTAACGTATCATTTGAAAGGGATTGGAGTCTGCACACAAAAAAGTCAATATGAGATCAAGTGTGTCTTTGAATCTGGGTGCCATCAGGATTTAAACATATGTGTCATCTGTCAATTATACTGGTTCTCTTCAAAGAGTGAACTGGGTCCTGAATGAGTTTTGGGTGTCACATTATAACATTTTATTTCATGTATGTAAGCGCACGCACAAACGCACATGCACACACATGCACACATACACAGAGTCACACACACACACACACCAAAAAAACTTCCAAAACAATCAAAACAAAATAAAAATCATTATCATACAAACCGCATATGATCCGGACAGACTTTTCAGACCCTTCAGGAGGAAATCCTTGTGGTTATTTCTTTCTAACAGAGGGATACTGGAAAGAGAAAAACCCCAGAACAATTACTGACTGGAGGGTGTGAGGGCATGTGTGTGTGTGCGCATGCACGTGAGTGTGTGTGTATGTGCGTGTGCATATGTTGTGTGTGAGTATGTGAATGCAAAATTATTAATACATTACACTGAAACAAGAGTATTCCAACAATGCACTCTGGTCTAAGCCACTTCACAGATCAATATATACATTTCTCAGTGGCAGGCTGATACTGCTATGAATCTGTGCAACTTCTTTTTTCTTTTAATAATTTCATTTCACACACATCACCCTTAATGTGCAATAATCAGGATGAGTCTTGTGTGCATGAGTATGGTTTTGTTTAGGGGGATTTGTTTTGCTTTGTTTGATTTGGTTTGGGGTTGGTTTATTTGTTTGGTTGGGGTTGGTTTTTTGCTTTCTGTTGCTGTTGTTTTTGGGGGGTATTTCGTCTTTTAGTTTTACTCTTTCTTTTACAACCCTACCCCACATTCCCCTTGTCAACACTGTCCTGACAGAATTTGCAACAGGAAGCAAGCCTCTGCTCACTGATGATAGATACATGCATGCATATTTCAGCATTTAGTTTTATCATAAACTAAGAAGAGAACAAAAAAATTAACCAGATTCATCTTGACCTGATTCCATATTCAATCACTAATAATAATAATAATAAATGGAATTTATATAGCGCTTTATCTTGTTAAAAAAAAAAATCAAAGCGCTTGCATCCATTCTACTCCCACACATGCAACCAACAATGATTAACAGTTTGACAAATTCAAATAGACACAAACACACGTGTGCGCACATACACTCATAGGTTATATATACTTCAGCAGGGTGATGGGAACTTTGGACACTGAAGGAAAGGACAGACAATTATGAGACCGAAAAAATAGGGGAAAGTCTTAGGTTTGAAATAGGTATGTCTTGAGGCTGGATTTAAAAGTGTCGTAAGTAGGCTTTTCGCAAAGAGAGAGACTCAGAGAGGGAGGTCATTTCAGATTGATGGACCAGAAACAGAGAAAGTGTGACGCCAACGGTGGAGTGGTTGAATCTAGGTATTCGTAAGCATAGGGTATCTGCAGCAGAGCGGAGGGAACGAGAAAGAGTGTACAGGTGAAGACATTCACAGAGGTAGGAAGGTGCTGTTATGTGGAGACATTTGTAACTGAGGGTACTGATCTTGTACTTTACTCTCTGTGGCACAGGCAGCCAGTGGAGAGATCGCAAGAGAGGAGTAATGTGCTCAGATTTGTTTCTTTTTGAGAACTAGTCGAGCAGCAGTTTTGAATGCGTTGAAGGGAGTGGATAGATGATGCTGGCAGATCAGCCAAAAGAGAATTGCAATAGTCCAGACGTGAAAGAATGAGAGATGTGACAAGTTTGGATATTGCATCAGTGGACAGGTACTTTCGAGTTGCACTTATACGCCGTAATTGATAGTAGCATGACTGACAGGTCTGGGTAATTAATTTTTTTCACAGTGAGCGTGTTGTCGATAACAACACCAAGATACTTGACTGTGATGGATAGAGGTACTGTCATATTGCCAAATTCTATTGAAGCTGTTGCGATGGAAGAGAGTTTGTGTTTGGATCCTACAATCATGGCTTCCATTTTATCTGCGTTTAGCTGTAATTTGTTTTGTATCATTCAGTTTTGAATATCTAGGAGGCAGTGTGATAGTCATATTTGTTCAGAGAGAAGGCAGATTTTCAGGAGTATCACTGCTTTGAATCTGAAAGTCATTAGCGTAGAAATGATGGTTGATCTGGTGACGGTTTATTATATGTGACAGTGGAGCAGTGTAGAGAGTGAAAAGAACAGGGCCCAGAACAGATCCCTGCGGGACTTCGCATTCCAGTTTGGCAAGTATTGATTGCACCTTGTTTATTGCAACTGTATGGAATCGGTCTGTGAGGTATGAACTAAACCAGGTGAGGGCTGCCCCTTTAACACCAAACGTTTTTTGTAGACAGGAGAGAAGAATAAAGTGATCTATAGTGTTGAATGCTGCAGATAAGTCGAGAAGAGTGAGAAGGGTGATTTTCCCAGAGTCAAAAGCGTGTAGAAGCATGTTTAACGTGTGGACTAGGGTGGTTTCAGTGCTGTGGTTGATGTGATAGGCAGACTAAAATAGGAAGAAGACTATTTGAAAGAAGATGGCTGTTGAGTTGTTTCAGAACGACTTTTTCAAGGACTTTGGAAAAGAAAGAGATAGGCCTGTAATTCTTCAGAATGTTAGGGTCGAGGTCGTGCTTTTTGAGTAGAGGTGTAACTATTGCAGTTTTGAGAGCTGATGGAAAAAATTCCTGAAAGAAGAGATGAGTTTACTATTTTTGTGATAGATGGTATCAGCTGCGGAAGGCACTGTGTGAAAAGAGAAGCAGGCATAGGATCAAGATCGCATGATTTTATGGTAATTTCATTAAAAATTTTCCTGATTTCTTCCTCACTTGTTGGCTGAAAGGAAAGGAGAGGAGTGCTAGTGAATTGGGGATCAGGGGGTATAGGTTGGAAATGAGCCTGATCTAGTCTGGAGCGGATGTTGCGGACTTTGTCAAAAAAGAACAAGGAAAATATATCCGAAGTTCAGAGTGACTGTGAACAGTAGGCAGAGGGCTTGTCTTTGCAGATCCAAGAAGAGTTGAGGTGAGGGGAAAAAGAGATTTCATGGACGTGGCATCAAGAACTTGAGCAGAGTAGTAGTTTGTCTTCGCTGAGTGGATTAAGGTTTTGACTTTGTTGGTTTGTTTTCGAAAGAGCTTTTTGTTTATTTCAGTTTTAGTTTTTCGCCATAGCCGTTCTAGTTGTCGGCATTTGCCCTTTGCCACCAAGATATCATGGGTGTACCATGGGGCAAAGGGCCTATCAAGCAGAAAATGGTCAGTGGGAGGTGCATGCTCATCAAGCAGTTGGCCGAGAACAGAAAATTAATTACTCATGCCAGGAATTCCTTGCAGAAATTTTCACATTGCTTCTAACTACAAATTACAATGGATAATCTGCTTCACACTGAAAAACAGTTTATAACATATAGGTTCCCAATAATCATTTAGGCAATAAAATCTTTTAAAAAACTTCTTATTAACATATTTTACAGTTCTGATTTGTTTTCATAAGAAAGGGGGAAGATCTCTCTCTCTCTCTCTCTCTCTCTCTCCTCTCTCTCTCTCCTTCTCTCTCTCTTCTCTCTCTCTCTCTGTGTCACACACCCATACACCACACACACACACACACACACATACACACAAAACACTGACACACAACTTACTCAGGAAAGATTTCCAACTTGCTACGAAATGATGTGTACATTTCAGCACAGGATGTTTCAACCTCCTCCTGAAAACAGGTATAAAATTAATTATGAATAAAGATACACCCATGATATCTTTGTGGCAAAGGGCAAATGCCAACAGCTGTACAGCGAGGCCACCAGTGCAGTGTACTACAACAACAACATTGGAGAATGGTTTCGAACAACAGTTGGAGTAAGGCAGGGCTGTCTACTCTCACCCACTCTTTTCAACATCTTCCTTGAGAGAATCATGGCTGATGCACTGGAACATCATAAAGGATCAGTCAGCATTGGTGGCAGAATGATCACAAACCTCCGCTTTGCAGATGACATTGATGGAATAGCAGGATCAGAAAAAAAGCTTGCCAGCCTAACAGAACACCTGAATAAGGCCTCCAAAACATACGGCATGGAAATCAGTGCAGAGAAGACCAAACTGATGACTAATAACACCAATGGCATTAGCACTGATATCAGGGATAATAACCAGAAGCTGGAAACAGTTCAAAGCTTCAAGTACCTGGGAGCCATTGTATCAGACCAGGGATCCAAGCCAGAAGTAGTATGCAGGACTGCACAGACAATAACAGCACTGTCAAAACTAAACACCATCTGGAGAGATAAAAATATCTCACTTATCTCCAAGATCAGACTAATGCGCTCCCTTGTCATATCCATATTTCTGTATGCCTGTGAATCATGGACCCTGACTGCAGATTTGGAGAGAAGAGTACAGGCGGTGGAGATGAGATGCTTTCGGAGACTCCTTGGCATCTCCTACAAAGACCACATAAGCAACGAAAGCATGCATAACAGAATCCAGCAAACCATTGGACCCTATGAGAACCTTCTAACGATCGTGAAAAAGCGTAAACTTAAATGGTATGGGCATGTCACAAGATCCAAAGGACTTGCAAAGACAATTTTACAAGGCACTGTCCAAGGAGGAAGAAGAAGAGGCAGACCAAGGAAGAGCTGGGAGGATAACATCAGCGAATGGACAGGCCTAGAACTCAACAAAACCCTGAGAAAGGCAGAACAGAGAGAGGAATGGAGGGAACTGGTTGTTGAGTCTTTGAGGGTGCCCCCACGGTCGTCAGACTACGGGACAGATAGATAGATGAAGAAAGAGAAATACAATTTAATGTATATGAAGGTACTCATTTTTGTTTTTACTCAATTTCTTTCAGCAGTAATAGGAAACAATCTCTTCCCTCCAAAAAAGCCTTTTTGTTCCTCGTCTAGAGCTCCAAGGTTCATTGATGGTGAGATTTTTAAAAATACATATTGTAGAATAAGTGTGTTCATTAGATATCATAAGCATACAAATGATACATCAATCTATTACATAACAAGAAAATACTCTCAGGTGACTTCTGTTTGCCATGGTATCGATGAAGCTACCAGATAAAACTACAGGCTCATGTTCATTCTCAAGTCTCAGACTTTAATCTTGAGTGAACACATACAATGGAGTTGATATCCCTCTTACTCAGAAATTACTACATGAATAATCCTGATAGTCTACCCAATGACAGTATATATATTGTAGATTACTTCCAGGCAAGCTCAAATTAGTTAGCATGATATTTCAATGTGAAAATATATTTAATTTAAAATGTAAAAAATCGACAAAAATACACTTTCCTCATCACCACTTTCATTCTAAGTACCCCCCATCTCAATAATGTCAAACATAAGTCCAGTTCAAATCTCATTCTTTTTTAATTTTTTTATGCACGATCTCCTGAATCATGCACGATCATTTTCATCAATGTCAGGTAAATCTAAAGTTTTATTTGCCACTTTTTCCGCTGTGTAAAGTTATTGATACCTTCAACAATAAGTGTCAGTCATTTTGAACAAGAAATGCCTAAGCAGTCATGCATAAAAACACAAAATACAAGCTAAATAGCGATCGTTTTGCCACGATTTTTGCAGCTAGATGTTGCCAAGCAACAGGAGAGTGATCTCCACTAATTTTGGAGTTCTTTCCCTTTAAATGTAGGCAAGGAAGCTGGCTTGTTTACTTGGGTTCAACACCCTGGAAATTTTCGGGGTTATAGGCATACAGGGTGCACGTTTAGCCCCGGAAAATTTCTGGGGTAAGGCAGTCTAGTGGTTAAGTAGGTAACAGACTCGTTTTCCGCAACACACAACATGGCAGTTGCTCAATTCAATTTCTGCGTACTCCGACGCCTACCTCACTTGGAAGCTTTGCGCAAACAATGCAAAGCACACCACACACTGTCATTCCATTAATCCATGGTCAATTTTGTTCATTGCAACAACAGGAAACAATCTCCAATCAGTTTCACACCAATGACGAGAGACTAGTTGAGTATTTTAAGTAAACTAGCCCCATTTTGCTGGGGTGAAACACTCACCACCAGTTTTAAACTGAGCACACAAGATAGTACCACCTATGTCTGAGTGCGACCTTCCATCAAAACGTTCCCTACATCATGAATTTAAATCCTGGAGTGGTGGTCTGAATGCCAGTCTTTTGGTTGAGACAATAAACTGAAGTCCTGAGCGCAATCATTTAGTGTATGTAAAAAAAACCATGGCAACAAGAGAATTGTCCCTGGCAAACTTCTGAAGACATATATATCCACTCTGATATTAAAACCAAATATACACAATGCTGACGGGAAAAGACAAAATATAATGGGTGGTGCTGCTCTTGTGGTGACAGGCTCTCCCCAGGAAGAGCAGCCTGAATTTCATGCACAGAGAAATTTGCTTTGATTTGTAGCATACAATACAATTTTTAGAACTTTGACCAAAGTTATGAAACGAACCTTAAACAGTTACTTTCAATTCCAGGTGTGAGGTGATGATGGTGTTAGTTTTACTGCCAGTAGCTGATTAAAAGATGAAATATAAATGTTATGTAATAAAATATGATAAGAAAAAAGGCTTCAGTAAACTAATACTGACTAATGGCAGTAATGCTGATACAGTGATACTGATACTAGTGATAGTGTGATAATGTAATCTTTTTGTAGGGATAGTGTGCTCTATTAATTATTATTAAGCTAAGGCTGACTTCTAAGAGTAGGCTAGGCCATTTGTGGGAATGGACAAAACTGCATGCACACGGGGACTAGATGTAAACCAGTACACTAGTGTTTATTCCATTATCGTAGTCGAAATAAAGACAAGGCCTACATCAGGCTAATAAATGATAATATCAATAGGCTTAATAAAGTCAATTACAATGGCATATGCCTATCAGGTTGTGACTAGAACCGGCGCATGGCTTTCTCTAAAAGTGGCCAGTCACAATGCTACAATTGTCAGCCTGTCAGACTCATTGTCTTGCGAGTAGCATTTTTGGAAGAGTTCAGATTGCAATTAATACTTATGTTTGTAACTTAGTTGGACTGACCTGCTCGGTTGATGATGATGTTTTAATGCCTTCATCGTCGAAGAGTAATTTATCAAACCCTTCCTGAAGACATCTTAGCACTGGTTTGGAAAGGGTCTCTTCTCCAGCTCCTGACATTTTGCTTTCAATATTAACAGAGAGTAGGCCTGCCTATTTTATTTCTGAGGAATCAATTTCTGAAGCAGGAGCGGTTTTCCGCTAGTGCTGTTCAAGGCCAACTACTCCGACGAACACCGGAAATGAAGTAAAATATCGTCTGCTTCGTTAGATCAGTTGACAATATTCCAAGTGCATCGACTTGACTTAGTTAACTTGACCTCTCCCTTAACTGTTTGAAAAATCGTTGGAGTAGAGCAACCATTGTTGTCTGTCATATGAGCGAAAATGCGCTGTGTTGCCGTAAAGCACCTGACAGATCAGGCCCAGTGCATCGGACTTCGGCGTGGGAGAGAAGTGTAGTATTATTAATAAAAACAAATATAATAATTAGATTGTCAATCTGAATCTGAAATCAACAAAATAAGTATGTAAGGAAAGATATCAATAACAAAAAGGGTACGTAGCAAAGAATAACATACAAAACATGATGTAAGATAAAGAAGTGAACTTGCAGATCTTGGCATGTCAAAATTGATAACACACGCAATTGCAGAGATCGATCGATCAATCAACCAGTCGATCAATCAATGAAATTCTTTTATTTCGAGGATAATCAATAAGCACCCATGTGCTTTTCTACTTCCAGTCCAGGAATAATTCATGAAAATAAACCATAACAAAAGAACAACAAATAAACAATCCAAAACAACAACAACCATTAAGAGAAGATAAACAACAGCCTCAGCCAACAACAACAGAAACTAACAAAACTCCGACCAAACAAACAAAACAAAAAACAAAACCTTTTCGTTTGTAGTGTGAGTGCGTGTGTGTGCCGGTGCGTATGTGCGTGCGTGCGTGGGTATGTGTGTGAGTTTGATTCGTGGAACAAACAAGCAACATTTGAAACCTGGGAGTTCAAACAATCAAACCAGCCAGCCAGCAAGCAAGATTTGAAACTGGAGAGTGACAACAAAGAAAATAAAACAGATTTTATCAACTTATGCTGATCATATTAACTCCTGATAAAAAATTTCTATTTTATCATTTGTTCACTTCTTTGGATTTTTTTTTCAGCTTGAAAGAGAAAGACCATTATAGAACATATGGTTTGTTTTGAAGAGGAAGTAGTAGAAGAAATTACGACTGTTTTGTGTCAGGAGAGTGTGTCAGAGCGTGGGACAACAACAGTTGGCAGCTTCATTTTAAGCCCACGTTGGTAATCTAGCTTTTCGGGCAGCTCTCTGTCAACAACTCCCCAATGTTGAGGTGAAATAGAAGGGGGAACAATCAAAAACAAAAACAAAAATGTTACACACGCACGCACGCACGCATGCACGCACGCACGCACACAAGCGCGCAAGCACACACACACACACACACACACACACACATTGTGTATTGATTGTACTTTTCGTTATAACAAAATGAATTCCATTTTACCTCTTGACATAACATCACCTAACCTTACATCTTACAGCCAATGGAAGTGTGTCAGAACTTCTTAACCACTTCAACATATTATACACACCCACACCCACGCTCTCTCTCTCTCTCTCTCTCTCTCATTCTCTCTCTTCTCTCTCTCTCCTTGTTGGGGGGGGGGGGGGGGAGCTGTTTTGAAAAGGGCTATTTCCCCTTGTTTTTATTGTGAGACTGTATAAGTATTGGGTTATTATTATTAGATATATCCCTAACGGCGGGGACTGGATGTAAAAAAGCACATGTGTGCTTATTCATTATCCTCGAAATAAAAGAATTTGTCATTGTCTCTCTCTCTCTCTCTCTCTCTCTCTCTCTCTCTCTCTCTTCTCTCTCTCTCTCTCTCTCTGTTGCCTCCCATAAAAGCACAAAGAACTTGCCGTTTCTCTCTGTTAGCCAAAATGAAACTATTTACGTGGTTTGTTCTCCTTTATTTTATAGTGGCTTTGCTTGTTTGGTTCTGTTTTGGTTTGGGTTTGGGGTTGTTGTTGCTTTTTTGAGGGGGGACTATTTGGTTGTTACCTCTCCCCTTGTTGTTGCCGTTTTTGTTTTGCTCTTGGTTCTTGCTATTTTTTCGGTTGTTTCTGTGTTTTCTGTTCTGCTTTCTTTCTTACTTGTTGCTACTTTTTTTTCTCTTTTTTTTTCTTTCTCTCTCTCTTTGGTAATGTTTGTGGGGATTTTTGTGCAGATATTTTTTCCGTAAGCTGTGTAAGTGTATTACTATGGGCTTTATTTTATTTTATTACCATATATATCCTTAAGGGCGGGGACTGGATGTAAAAAAGCACATGGGTGCTTATTCATTATCCTCGAAATAAAAGAATTTCTCTCTCTCTCTCGCTCGCTCGCTCGCTCGCTCGCGCGCGCGCGCGCGTGTGTGTGTGTGTATGTGTGTGTATGTGCGTGTGTGTGTGTGTATATATAATATATATATATATATATATATATATATATGTATGTGTGTATAATATATATATATATATATATATAATTATAGATATACACGCACACATGATATTAGAGAGGGAGAGAAATGAGAGAGAGAGAGAGAGAGAGAGAGAGAGAGAGAGAGAGAGAGAGAGAGAGAGAGAGAGAAGAGAGAGAGAGAAACAAAGACAGGTATTTAGATCACCAAAACCTCTTTTTAAAAAAACAAAAAAAATTAGCTGTCTCTGATAAGCTTATCAAGCGGTCAAAACGAATAGCCTGTGAACCATATATGAATATATATAGGCCAAGAGGTCACGTAGTCACTCAAGCCGCATATAAAAAAGCCTTTAAATCTCGACAAACCGGTTCCTCCCACCATCAGTTCCAAACGCCAAGCAAACATGATGACGCCTCCAGGAACGATGCTAGGATGTTTCTTGCTGGTTTGCTGCAGTTTCTACACAGCCTCAGCAAGGAAGAAGCCTAACATCGTCTTCATCCTTGCAGACGATTTAGGATGGTACGATGTTGGGTGGAGGAACCCTCACATGCACACCCCTACCCTGGATCGTCTGGCCAGGGAGGGGATGATCCTGAACCAGTCCTACGTGCAGTCCTCCTGCTCCCCCTCCCGCATGGCGCTGATGTCAGGCAGGTACCCTTACCACCTGGGCTTCCAGCATGAAAAGATCAGCGCCTGGGTTCCGCATTATCTCCCTGACGATCAGCCCATTTTGCCTCAGGTAGGCACCCTTACATGTGGGTCTGGCTGTCTGTTTCTGTCTATCTCTCTCTCTCTCTCTCTCTCTCTCTCTCTCTCTCTCTCTCTCTCTCTCTCTCTCTCTCTCTGTGCCAGGAAAGCGGGTAGGGAAGGCTGGATTTGGAGGGAATAAGAAGAGAATCGTCCGTATATTGGTGGTTCTGAACTGTGTAATATGCTGTAAAATGTTGAATAGACGAGAACTTGTTCTGGAAGATGATGAAAAAAGTGACCACTATTTTCCGCTTCTCTCCAAAGACATGTCGTAGAACTCTGTTAACTTGGTGTTAGACTATCTTGTTGACAACTGTGCAGTCCTTGCTGATGATCACAATAGCTTTGTTCAACAGGTACCATCGTCAGAGGACAGTCGACCAGCGACTGCTGAGAACAAACTCGGCACACATGATGAAACCAAGAACCCTGACTGTTCAGTACTCCCTGCAGGCCTCCAGGAATCTGTTTGTAGAGAATATAGCAGGACTTGAAGTCAAATACCTATTAGCTATGGTTTGGGACTTAAAGTCAGATACGCGGTAGCTATGGTGGGACTTAAAAGTCAGACATACATGGTGGGACTCCAAAACAGAGTTAAGGCAGAAGAAGACGATGATAATGGTGGTGATGTTGAAAAAGAAAAAGGTGTAGAAGAAAAAGAAGATGACGATGATGATGATGATAATGAAGATGATGAAGAAGAAGAAAAAGAGGAGGAGGAAGAACAGTAAGAAGAAGAAGATTCATTCCTTTCATTCCACATTGTTTATAGCTCTACCGCCCCCAAAGTCATATCAGGGCTGTCACCTCAATTAGTTTCAATCCCTTCAGTAACTTTCACTTAAAATTCAAAACCAACACCTTCCAAAACCTTCAAATATCTAACACTGTCTTTCTGAAAAAACCCAACCCAACATTTAATGACACAATACCTAAATCATTTAATTATTTAAGGCTAATAAACCAGGCTGTGCTGAAGACGCCAGCTATTACGCTTAATTTATCATCCCAAGATTACAAAAAGGCATAAAAAATATAACAAACATTTTAAAGTACAAAAAATATACATAAAAAGTGCCACATGGGCAAATAACACTGCAGAATGGACATCGTGTGCCCATTCCAGTGTTTATTTTTATTTTATTTTATTCTTTTATATCGAGGATAATGGAATAAGCACTCATGTGCTTTTTTACATCTAGTCCCCGTGTGTATGCGGTTTTGCAAATTCTGTCATCTGTTCCCACCGGTACACAATGGCCTACTCTTACGAAAAGCGGAACAGGATTTAACGTGTGCGTAAGATGTTCTGCGTGCGTTCGCACACGGGACCTCGATTTATAGTCTCATCGGAAGGAGTTTTAGGGAGAGTGGAGTCTGCACTGATGTTAACTCCAGGGGAAATATCCTACCTGGCTGCCAGAACAAAAGAACACAGGCAAAATGTCATATAATGAAAACATAATTTTTTTTTTTTGGGGGGGGGGGGGTGGAATATTTGCTTGAAAAAAGGCAAGCGAATGGACCGGGAAGGCAGAAAATAAGCAAGAGAGATGATAGAAAGGTAAAGAGAAAGACAGAAACCAAGAGAGAAAGACAGAAAAGTGGAAATTTCTTGCACATAGTTTCCAGAAGATGGGGATGCTATTTATACTGAAAGAGCCCATGGGGAAGAAGAAGAAGAAGAAGAAGGGGAAGAATGGGCAAAACAAATCTCTGTACCTTATAGCTACTGTTGTTGTTGCCCTGCTGTTTTCGTTTCAAATATTGGTAACAACGCATACTTTGTCTATCAGACCCTCAAGTCACTGGGGTACGCGACTCACATGATCGGCAAGTGGCATTTGGGGTTCTGTAACTGGCGCTACACACCCACCTACAGAGGTTTTGATACCTTTTACGGCTACTACAACGCCCTGGAGGACTATTACGATCACACTGTCAAGTAAGACTGCATCACACACACACACACACACCGCGCGCGCGCGCGCGCACATGCACGCACGCACACACACACACCTTTCCACCCCCTCTCCACATCTTCTCTCTCTGTTTACGATAATCACACATTCAAGGGATTCTCTTTGCCCCATAACATAAAGTTTTGTATGTTTCACTATAACTCTGCCTTTCATAGTTTAAGATTATACCTACACAGGTAGGCCTAATACATATGCATGCATTCGCATATTACCGCCAAGAATACCATCTAGGGTACATTTTCCCCTTTTGAATGATGGAGTTAGCATTGAATCCAACTGTATTCCTCTGAAAGCCATTCAGACGAGATTTTAATGAGGTACTGTGAGTGAACAGCCGCATAACATCTTGCACACCAGTTTAAAACTTGTCTCCTTTCTGTAGGAGAGTACGCCAGCCATGCCTTGAGGTATGGACGACACGAATGTACCCAGCATGCAATCTGTCATATGAAGGTGGATGGACTCCACCAGCATGTTTCATGACTGACAGCAATCTCAACATAACATTTTGAAGCACAGCAGTTTTATATGACGTATGCCTTGGCAGTTACCTGGCATCAATAACTGACAAAGCTTTTGGTCTGGGCCAATGGTTAGAAAACAACATTGGCTGATGCCCATAGGCATGACTCTGACCATGTGTTTTTTAAAAGTGGTATGACTGCAATATATGTGTGTTTGGGTGTGTGTGTGTGAGCGCGTGTGTGTGTGAGCGTGTGTATGTGTGTGAGCGTGTGTGTGAGTGTGTGTATGTGTGTGAGCGTGTGTGTGTGCGTGTGTGTGTGTGTGTGTGTAGGGGAGGGTACGACTTCAGGAATAACGACCAGGTGGACCACTCTGTGGTTGGCAAATATTCCACTCAGCTGTTCAGTGACCGCGCTGTCCACATCATCCAACAGCAAAACCAGACCCAGCCCTTCTTCCTGTACCTCTCCTTCCAGGCTGTTCACGGACCACTGCAGGTATGTAGGCATGGGCATGCACGCACACATGCACGCGCACACACACAAACACTAAAAGAAAACCCTGCCCGTACACACAGACATACACACTATATTCGTGTGTGACTAGTGTGTGTGTGTGTGTGTGTGTGTGTGAATCTGACCGCACACATGCGTGCATATATATTATATATATATCGAGAGAGAGAGAGAGAGAGAGAGAGAGAGAGAGAGAGAGAGAGAGAGAGAGAGAGACAGACAGACAGACAGACAGACAGACAGAGTGACAGGGAAATAGTTACTATTTATTTCCTTTAAGTCCTAACTGTTCTAAAGTTTGAAAGCTGGATTCCAGGCCATTCTGGATTGATGAAAGCCCTCACTTCACAAAAAAGCAATCAATGTTACATTTTGTTGACTCCACAGGCACCTCAGCACTACATAAACGCTTACTGCTCACACATCAACGATAACGATCGCAGGACCAAATGTGGAATGATCGCCGCCATGGACGAAGCTGTCAACAACGTTGTGCAGGCGCTGACAGCACAAGGCCTGCTCAACAACACCTTCATTGTCTTCACCTCCGATAATGGTGGCCCTGTTCATGTGGCCTCCTCCAACTGGCCTCTCAGGGGAGCCAAGATCACTCTGTGGGAAGGAGGCACCCGAGCAGCGGGCTTTGTCTACGCCCCTGCCTTCCTACAGCAGACCAACAAATCCTATGAAGAACTCATCCACATGGTGGACTGGTATCCAACCCTGGTGGAAGCGGCCGGAGGAGGTTCTTCCGTTTCACATATCGACGGTGTTAGCCAATGGAAGAATCTTCAGTCTGGCAGACAAGGTCCACGCACTGAGTTCCTCTACAACATGGACGAGGTCAGAAACCGCTCTGCGCTACGCCAAGGTCGATTCAAGCTGGTGGAGGGGTTTCCTGGATCCCCCAATGGATGGTTTGCCCAGCCTGAGCAGAACGTGCAGACAGAGATGATCCATGGGGGTCAGGCCAAAAGTCCTCCCTACCAGCTCTTCAACCTGCAGCAGGACCCTGAGGAACGGCACAACATTCTTGACAGTCATCCCGACGTCTTTCGCCAGATGAAGGCTCGCCTACAGGAGTACCGGAAGACCCTGAAGCCCACCCACATATTGAACAGGAATCGTGCCGCCAATCCTCGACACTTCAATGGCAACTGGTCTCCAGGGTGGTGTTAAACGAATTCACCATACTATGTTTAGGTTATAATTTTATTGTAACAGTCAACTGGAATTTTTTTTAAATCAAAAAGATGAATACAGAATTAAAATAATGAGACTGCTATCCATGTGTGAGTGTTTCTGTAATCATTTGTCATGAAAGCAACGTATAATTATGCTCTACACATACAAACATGCAAGCATTCGTTCGCATTGTTGCTGTATGTATATGTGTCCATGCACATACACATTTGAACAAAATATGCTGGGGAACATGCATGCATACATTTCATTGTGAATGATGCAAAACCTCATTTTGCATTATCTGACCCCTTTTTTGGTTAAAAAAATGAAATGGCCTAGTAGCAAATACATGCTATACCCTATCTCTGCCCTGAATGCAGAGGCACGCACACATACATGACTTAACTGGCTTCTCTCATAACTCTTTGATGAGCTATTTGGCACTAAACCGACTTTTTCAGGTAGTTGTCGCAGGCAAGCTGAACCTGGCAGAGCCCGTCCCTCTCCATGTGACAGGGTGCATGCTGGGTATATTCATATCATCTATGTTACCGGCCATAGCTGGCCTACTCTTCTACAGAGGTGCACAGGGTTTCAAGTACTGCACATATTTCTACGGAGGATTATGGTTTATAGTCTCATACAAAGGATTTTCAGAGCAGTGGGGTCAGCACCAATGTTAACTCCAGGGGAAAAAATCTTCCTGCACAGACATTTCAGTGGGGACTCGTAACTGTACTCTCAGTTGCTGTCAGATCAGGTGTTGGATCTTCTTCTTCTTCATCGAAACTCAGACAGCAAGTAATGTTGTCTGTCATATGAGCAAAAATGCCTTGCACTACCGGTAAGAGTCTGACAAGTCAGGCCCAGTGCATTCCACTTTGGTGCGGGAGAGAATTGTTATCTTTTAAGTCTCTGGAAAAAAATGGTGAAAGAATGAACCAAGACAGCAGAAAATAGACAAGAAGGTGACAGGAAGAAAAGGAACAAAGCAGAAACTGAGTGATAGAAAAGAGGGAATGCCTAGCACAGAGTTTTCAGAAGGTGGGGATGCTATTTATTCTGACAGGTCCCTGGCATTCCCACAAGGGGAGTTTGACGTCCTCACTACAAGACTGCACTACCCTCTAACCACATACATACTCTTTTTATCTATTCACACACACCCTATTACTCCATTCATTTCATTTCCAATTCTACACTACCACTTGATATTCTGTACCCCTTTGTGTCTTATGTTTTCTTGAGCATATGCTTGTGCGAAGACACACCACAAATCATGACTGCATGCACTCATGTAGAGAATGAAAAAGAATTACATGCATATGTATACTCACATACACGTGTGTAAGTGTGTGTGCATTTGTGTGTGTGTGTGCCTGTGTGTGTTTTGTGTGTGTGTGTGTGTGTGAGTGTGCGAGTGATGTGTGTGTGCACTTGCATGCATGCATGTTTGTGAATGACAGCAGAATTGTGTGCACAGAACAACTGACCTTGCAATGGGTGGAAACACAAATGCTCTATGGGAATGGGTTCAGGGTATATGCTTCAAGTTTTCTTTCTTTCAGTACAAGGACTGAAGATGACAAGCAGGTTTTTGAGTTACAATGTTGGATGTATACTCTGTAGACATCTCTGCGATAAACTAACACATTTTTCCCCCCTGGATTTTCTCTCTCTAATGTTTCTGAGTTCAAGAGAATTTTATCTTTCATATTATGGAAATCAAAGAGACAAAGACTGAGCTCTCCATCTAATAAACAAACAAACAAAGAAACAAGTAAACAAACCAAAACTAAACAAAAACACATAAATAGCTCCAAACAAACACAGACACAAACACCCCCTCCCTTGAAACCAAACGCTAAAGAAGCACACAATATGTTCCAAGCAACATCATATGCTATCTGCATATTCAAAATTGCACACCTCCACCGCCTACCTGAATTTTACACAGCAGAAGAATAAGAAGGAGGGTGGCAGGATGGTTATGACATTTGCCTGCCAACAAGTAAACTGTGAGGTTCTGGATTCGGTTCCTAGCCTTGCCCTTTCTTCCCAGTTTGATGAAAATATCAAACTGAATGTCAAAGTCTAAACTGAGGCCCTGTGTGCGAATACACAGAGAACACCTTGCACACATGTTAAAACCTATTCTTCTTTTTGGAAGAGTAGGTAGGAATAGATGACACACAAAAAACCCCATGCACATAGGTGTCATGTTTAGACGCCATCTCTGAAGTTGGAATGTGGCTATCTAAATGATGGGGGAAAAAATGGTCGCATACGCAAAATTCTCACCATCAGTTAACCTTGAAGCTCTAGCCAAGGAACAGCAACCCCCTTCCAACCCCCCCCCCCCCAAAAAAAAAAAAAAACAACAACAACCCAACAAACAACAACAACAAACCTAAAACACAGCAGAATCTATCAACTGACATTCACAGATATCAGATTTAGTTTGATTTATTCCAAAACAAATCACAAGCATGATTACTTTCATTGAAATCTGTAATACAAGAAATGGAGAGATCAGATCATACATCTATATATCTAAACTTGCACGTTCACTTCACTTCACATTCCTTGTTAAAAACACAATCACACCGATACAGACACCTGCATGTGTGCACACTAACTCACACAAACACAGAGATAGATGCAGACACTGGGAATTCAAGGCCAAAAGAGAAATGGAAGAAAAAGTTCATGGTTCATGAGTACGTCATTATGTGTATGACACTTTCAGAATAGATAACTTTCGTTTTGGGCACCTTGTCAGGTACTTTATCAATCAACATGTACACACGTTCAAAAATGAATACCAAATACAGCTAAGACTTACATATATGTGCACCTAACCAAAGAAATGCCCACATGCATACATTGCAACTCACATTCACGCACACCTAATACACACCATATTTTTGGCCCAGGCCAAAAGCTGTGTCAGTTATTATTGATGTCAGCTAATTGCCAAGGCCTACATTAAAACGTTGTTATGTTGTAAAATGTTGTGTTGAGATTGCCTTCAGCCATGACAAGCTCTTAACATAACAACCCGCACTCTCCTTTGTTAAAGGAGAAAAAAAATCCTCTGAAGTCAGAGTATGGCTGCCTATGTGGTGAGGTACTTGAAAAAGAGTCATACACGCAAACTTCTCATCCAGTGTGTACTTCCTATCTCACAGAGATTCCCAGGTGGGATGAGTGAAGCAGAGTGCATGTTCTGGGTGACCCCCAGGGTGTAAAGCTGGGGAACGTACAACAACACCACCATATTTTCTGGGTGATAAATCACTACTTTTTCAGCCACATCAATCCCTTCAGTTTACAGACCAAATAAGGCTGTACATAGATTTTTTTTTGTTGGGGGGGGGGGGGGGGGGGGGGGGGTATTTTCTTGGTCAAAGTCTATTTTTAGCAATTATCAGTCAATTTCTGGTCATGACTGTGGCCTCAGTTGCACATCTTGTGATTGGTTCTGCATTGGGTGGGGGGGTGGGTGGGCAGGATAGCTTAGTGGTTAGAGCATTGAGTTTGTCATATGACTCTCAACTGAGGCATCTCTGCTCAAAGGGATCCCTGAGTTACCATCAGCACTGACTCCACTTTCCTGAAAGTCCTTCAGATAAGATTACAAAATTGAGGTTCCGTGTGACAAAACACACAGAGGATGCCTTAAACACACATTAAAACCCATTCTTCCTATTGCCTTAGTCCGGCAAGAATGAATGACAAAATTTTCTTAAAAACACATGCACACTGGTCACCCCCAAATTCAAAATGCAGCTACCTTAATGGTGAGCAAAACCAGTTGCATGTGCAAAAAACCTTACCATTAGTGAACCTCAGAGCTCTGAGGAACAACAGCAAAAAAAGATTCTGCTTGATTTGCATTCAACTAAATGCAGTAAAAGAATAATACCTCACAATTTTCTCCTACAAAAATTATTCTACAGCAGTATCTGACTCATTATCATTGGTTTATGTATCTACTTATGCATGTCTGCTGATGTTTTTAAGAAACTGTTGACAACATCTGTCAACTTGATTTAAAAACTTTCTAAAATGCTCATCTTGCTCAAATGGCATTTAAGTTAAAAACAAAACACACACACAATTAAAGACCCCAACCCCTCCTTTCCCAAAACAAAACCCCCTGACAAAATGACCAAACTTCCAGCAAATAATTAGTTGTAAAACCCTGCCGTAGAAGACTTTTATTTCATTAGAAACTGACCTGAAAGCATTTGGTTATCAGAACAATGAGATATGTGATGGAAAGATAACCTACAACTAAATTGATACTTCAATGCCAATTCAGGCTATATTATAATGCAGCTCAGTCTAAATGTAGTTTGTACAAAAATTGTTGGAAATATTTTCTACAATTAAGGCAGTGCAGTTGTGCAGTAGTATGGTTTATAATCCACAAAATGCAGTACACATCCCAATGTGCAATGCCTTAAAGAAAAAGCCATTGTCTTGCATTTCTTCACTTGTTCTTAAAACTGTAACACATTTTGTCATGTTCAATACACTTACAATTTTTTTACATCAAAACAGACATGGTTTATACGGAAGACAGCATCCATACTCAATCTGAACACATGATGGATGTTCTCAAATTGCAATAATAAGCATCAAGTCTCTTTTACCTGATGGGCGCACAATTTTCTCTCCCCAAAATGTACCTTCACATGTACGCATAAAAATTCACAGCCACTTATACCATACAAGAAACCTCTTGCTTCTGTGAATGTAGAGAAAGTTCACACACGCATGCACGCACACACACGCGCGCGCGCACACACACAACTCATTCTGTCACTCTTATTTGTATAATGTACCATCTCTCAAACTCTCTCTCTCTCTATAGATATATGTACATATAATACACTCTTATTCCACATATGCTGCATATGCTGACATGCATGCAATTACAGACATAAAAAACACACATGGACTCATTCAAGAATACTCACATACATGTACTCGCACATAATATAGCCATTTAAAATCATACCAGCACCTACACACACACACATACACACACACTCAAATTCACACTTAATCCCCCCCTCCCCACACACACACTTCTCATTTCACTTTCCCTGGAACTGTGACTGGCAAGAGATCCTTTGCAGGGAATCCATGACTGACTAACAGAATGATCACCATGGCCACGAATGGGGCCAGCACCAGCCACTGAATGTCACGCAGTATCAGCTGATTAAACCTGCAGGCAGACAACAAAGTCATTTCTAGGCAATTGCTCTGCAAAATAAATCTTTCCAAAATAGTAAACAACCAGAACAACACTTTAAAAAAAGAAAAGAACAAAGATATAATAAAAAAAACCCCAAAACAGAAAAAACAAGACCAGAAAAAAACAAAGGAAAAACAGTGGGGGTGCAATAAAACTGTCAAGAAAATCAAACTGAATCTACTGTTGTTATGATAATGCAGAACACCAAATAGCATATACATCTAATGTAAAAATACAAAACAAAACAAAAAAGAAAAACCCTAACCAAAAAACCATTGGTCAGGAATAACATACACTCAGACCAAAAGAAACATATTTTGTACAGCAAGTAAATATGAAATAAACAGTGAATGAGAAAGAAATATACAATAACCAAATTCCATAAAATAAAAGAGAAAACATAAAATTACAAACACAATGCAATGCTATAAAGGAAAGCTATTCATAATTTTCCAAAAGATATAATTAAAGAGATAAAAAAAATACTCCGGTCAAAAACAGTTTAAACAGGTATTACTACAATTCATCAATCACCAAATACATGCATAACCTTGGAGAGAAAAAAAATCAATTACACACCATTAGAATAGGTAGTAAAGGTAAAGGAGTCCCATAACCTATAAGGTCGTAGGGGAGCGGGGCGTCAGAGACCTCACTTCTCTAGGGCCAGCATATTGAGGGCGGTGCCCATCTCCTCTCCCTCGCTGCTTTACCTTCCCTGACCCTAAAGAGGGCAGGTACCCATTTACAGCTGGGTGAACTGTGGGAACTGTACTGAAGCCAAGGCGCGCAAACGGTCACCCATCCAACTGGTAACCACGCTCGACGCTGCTTAACTTGGCTGGGGGAAAGCGAGTGCTCCGACCACTGAGCTATCCCGTCCCCACGAGAATAATCTTTGTAAATAGGGTATGCTATTTTAGTAGGGTATGCTATTTTAGCTTTGGTTTATGTATTTACTTTTAACTCTGCCACAAACATATAGAAACCATACACTGACACAATAGTTTTCATTTATTCTTTCTCTTTATCATACATCGACAGTGAAATTAAATGTCACAACATAATGATGCACTGATTTGTGTTTTAATAGGCTTCTTTGTTACAAAGTGCATGTGATGAACACATATCTTACTTTTTAACTTTGAAGGAAAAAAAGTCCCCGTCTGAAACTTGTTACTCTCAAGTAACATTACTTAGCTATAAGAGAAATTCATCAGAAGGATGCAAATGTAAAAAACTCAAACCTTTCATGGACTTTAATGTGTTGTTTTGTCTGTGTTGAGGCAAACTATACTTCCACATCTGCTGGTGGACTACCACAGTTTCCCAACTTTTCTGCAGTTCATGAATTTTCTCTTGCAGAAATGGCAATCAGTTTTGAGGCAACTGACAACCAGAAATACAGACCCATTCCCTGTTTCCAAATGTAACTTTGGGGATTTAATTTTCTAAAACTGCTGCTTTGCCTGATATAGAATGAGAGCTTGAAAAACAAAAACACATAATAGAGCAAGGTACTCACTTAAATGACAAAGTGTCTGTAGCCATTATCCCATGCTGATTGGTCAGTACTACGGTCACATGACCTTTCCCTGGCTCCGGCCATGTTGGAACAGTCAACTGGTACTGGCCTGGTCTGTTGTATTGTTGTCGGAGCAAAACGTGCCGACCATAATACACCTGAAATCAGCAGCCAGTTACAAGCCAATTAAGAATGAACGGATGAATGAATGAATATGGTTTATAAAGTACATGAAAATATTCATATCCATAACCATAACTGCACTGCTAAGAGCAGCTTGACAGTAGAGGTCTTCTGCTGTAACCAAATGGGTGGGAAGGCTAGTGCCTGGCCTACTCCTGTGCCTTTAACTCTGCAGGGAGTCAGCCTGCTGGCCATATTTGTGACACATTCCAACTTTAGAGCAGCTAATTTTTTTGGACAGGAAGCAAGCTGGGTATGTTTGTGTTTCCTAAACCCACGGAACACTGACATGAATTACTGGGTCTAATGTGTATGTTTGATCCTCTGCATGTGTATATACATGAAGGGAATTAAGGAACTGGCAGGTCTGCACTTGAAGTTGACCTGGGAGATCGTAAAAATCCACAACCATAATTAGTTCACCAGATGCTGCTGCCAAGTTTCAAATGCCCGGCTTCATGGACCCATGGGATTGAAGTCAAATCGTCTTAACCATTCTGCTATAGCATATGTCACGATCAAAAATATTAATCTGTCTCAGAAAATCTGTTCATACAAGTGTTTGCCCTTCCACAGGCATGTATGCATGCGTGTGTGTGTGCGTGCGTGCGTGTGTGCATGCATGAAAAATGCAAAAAAAAGAAAAACACTATAACTGATGTACCATAAGAAATTTAAGATCCAATATGAAATAAACAGGACCAAATAGACATTACATCTTAACTCATATCTTCTGACATTGAACATTTAAAGAAAGTTCACAGAGTCTAGAACACAAAATACTGCATAAACAAAAAGAATATTCACACTTCTTTCTCTCTTTCATTAACAAGACAGGAACAGAACCAACACCGAAGAAACTCACATCAATCCAACATACATACCACAACATCATATTTTTGCTGCTGATGGGATTTTGATCGATCTGCTATCTCAAACTCCAGAAGAAAAGAACTGCCTGTGATTTCTTTCTGGTCCCTTGTACTTGAGTGGACATACAACTGAGGCTGAAACAAAATCAATAGGACACATTACACAAGCAACTTCCTATAAAATGAGAAACAAATAATTCAAGACCTTCGGATGAAAGAAGGCTTTACTTTTCTTAAATGTGCTTGAAGGGACTATGTCACATACTAAATCAAACACATCCCTGAAGTCAGAATACAGCCAACTTAATGGTGGGTAAAAACAGTCTCATATGCAAAATCTCATCATTGGTGAACCTCAAGAGCTTTAGCCAAGGAATGGACCAAAAAAATTAAACAAGTCTCCTAACTTCTACCTTTTTAATTACATACTTCCTGCAAATCAGTGACAACGCAGTGCTTGGTAGCCTACATACTGTCCATTCTGGCTTCCATTGTTTATATGTACCAAGTATTTACAGCCTGCCAGTATGTGCCCCATGCCCTGACCACCCCGCCCCCCTAAAAAAAAAAAAAAAAAGCCAAAAAACCCCAACCCCAAACTAACCCAAGACAAAACAATAAGAATAAAAATAACTTGTTTTGTAAAACAAAATAAATCTCTATATTAAGTATTGGATGTATAAAAAAAAAAACGCACTCAAAAAACAAAAAAAACCCCATCCAGTTATCAAACCTGGCTGGAGTTCACAAAGAAGTAAAAATAAAAAGCCAAAAAAAAAAATATCCCCAAACCTGAAACAGGCAAGCAGATGTGCAAACCTGCAGAGCACAATCATGTGCCTAGGGAAAGGCCAGATTTGCTGGCATACACTGGGAAAGAACTCACAATGGCTATTCATCATCTTATTTTTACATGAGATCAGTGTTACAGTGACACTGTGTCTATTTACCTTTAAATCAGTGAAGGTGAAATCATTAGCACTTTTCGTAGAGCCCGGCCAGGAGGTGAACCACAAACTCTTCATCTTGAAATCTTCAATCAGATCCTCCACAGGGGTTTCCAGCACTGAGCCCAGGCAGATGATGCTGCCATCCCTGGTGGACACCAGGAGCTCCAGGCCACTCCTCCACGGCAGCAGATCATGGGAAAGCACTTCCACCAAGGACGCTTCTTCCACCACGATGTGGGTTTCACAGGAATGGTCCCCGGCAATGATGTACAGGCTACCATCATCTGCTACAAACACCTGCAACACACACACACACATGCATGCATACACACAAGCACCCACCCACACACAAAACACACACACACCCATGCATGCACGCAAGCGCGCGCACACACACGAAAATTCTTGAGGACTTAATCCCTTCTTTCCATATCAACTGCTCATAGCTCTTGTAATTTTCATTGAAAAATTAACGTCAAGACTTTTAAATGGATTACAAACCCTGTTTAACTTAAACCAAACAATTGAAAGACATTTTTTCCTAAAAATCCACCCAGGTTTGTTGCTGTCTTTTGCAGATTACTCATTTTTAAAAGAATGCAGTTTACCAATAATTCTGAATTAAAATTAGTAAAGAAGAGAAACAGACTGAAGTAATTCTGAATTAAAATTAGTAAAGAAGAGAAACAGACTGAAGAAAATAATAAACAGGTTAAAATGACAAACTCTTTTCAGCCTGTATGAGGAATATCCCAGCACATCAGACTTTTGGTTGTAGAACACAAGCTTGACACCAAATCAAAGAGAAATTCTACACATTTCTGATACATCTTGTAACAAAGAATCTCCTGTAAGGATTTTAAAAGCCACTCAAATACACAGGTTTTGATGTTCTGAGCTGGTATTTGGGAGGATAGGTTTTATTTAAATGTCTCTGGGTTTGGGCATACTAAAATATGTTGTTAGCATGCTGTTGCTCTTCACATCTACTTGTATGTATTTTCCCAAAGCATGGTGTGAAAGCAGAAGGGTTAACACTTTGATATGACTTAGATGACCATGATCAGTTGTGCTCAAATAAAATACAAAATAACAAAAAACAATATTATGAATGAGCACTACATAAGTATGAAATAGTTATTATGTGAACATAGCAATCATAACATTTTCTTGTGGGTGTGATTAATCATGTTATAAACTTTTTCACCCATAGTTTTTCTCAACAACATTATTCCAATAATGTGTGTACATAATAAGTATTCATGGATATTCTACAAATAACACATCCAAAGCACATACTTTACCAAAACAGACTAAAAACAAAGACAATGAATATACAGAAACTCACAATATCAGGAGGACCTTTGCCAGATCGGAAGCGAGTAACTAGGACATTGGCTGCCACACGCTTTCCTGTTTTCACAGGCCATTTGGGCAATAACACTCCGTTTGTACCATTCAGGACATAGATGTCACTGCAAAAGAATAATTCTCATCAATTGAAAGTAAACTGTGGAGTATTGTGACCTAGCATTTTCTGATATCTCTGAAAGATCCTAAAAACATAATTTTCAAGTGTAAAAATACTTTTAGATGCATCAGATCATTCTTGCAGCACATATATTGTTAACTCGTGCAGACATCTTCATCATATATTCAGAACCATATCTTGCACCAAATACAATAACACCACAGGCATGCAAGCGCACATGCAAAAACACATCTACATGATAATACATGCTACAAATCTACACAACCATGTTATCCACCCTATACAATAATGCCCAATTTACATACTTAATCATATGACAATATACACATCAAATTTACTAAGATATGAATCCCCTCCAGCTCACATACACACTCACAAGATAACACATGCATCAAATGTTCAGAAGAATGGTACCCACCCTTCATTAGTGGGCACAATGACATCCAGGATACCATCATTGTTGGTGTCTGCTATCCGAGAACCTGGACTTCTGGAGCCAGAGATCTCTGACGACCACACAGTAGCCCCCGTCACCAGAACACAGGCCATTGCCGCTCACATCTATGGCAATAAGCTCTAGTCTGCCATCGTTGTCAACATCTGTCACAGTTACCTGAAAGTAGAACAAACTTGTTTTTATTGTTTTGTGTTGTATTTTTGTCAAGGCGAATGTACTGTCCAGATCACACTAGCCCCCTTCATTAATGCCACTGAGTTCTGTGGAAATAAATGTTATGTTGATCACTATTCCAGCCTCTCAGTAAATTTTGAAAACACACATCCCATAAAGCTTTAATTTTATGAAGACACAATTTTCTTGTATCACATCCAAAGGCTCAAATAAATTTTATATAATTTTTGTGAACATCTTTTAGATGAAAGTACTAACATTTCATACAATCAAAATTTAAAAAGCTACTTAAAAAAGGTTTCTGATAAGATAACAAAAGCTATTCATGCTTGATAATTAATGCACACACACACACACACACACACACAAACATGCACACACAACTTGGTTGACAAGAAACTGTACCTGTCCATGCACAGTGTTGAAGGAGAGAGGAAATGATGGCCGCTGTGTGCCTGTCTGCTTGAAGGAGGAGGGGGTGAAGGCGTGGATGTTGCCTGTAGATAATCCCACCACCACCTCCATCTCCCCACTGTCACTATCCAAATCCACCACTGTGGGGGGAAACAGGTTGAATGCTGGAAACTCTGACAGCACCTGATAAAACAAGTTGACATTGTGAAATTATGTCCCTCACACAGTCTCTATTTGGGATAATGACATAACATCATAATGTAACTAAGTCTCCTAGAGGAACGTCTATCATGACTTTGCTGCACGTCTAAATAACAAAAAAAGATTATATCTATCTCTCTCTCTATATCTATATATTTGATACTCTCTATGTAGTTCACAAGCTCTTCAACCAACCAAAGAGACTTCAAAAGCTGGTGTGAAACACTAAATTGAAATAAAATCTTTTTGGATATGTAACAGTAAAGCCTTCTCACGTGTTTAAGGTAGATCAAATCAGGTATGTATGGACTGACAGCAACAAGATCAACCGAAATCACCATTAAAAAAAAAAAAGATTGAATACAACGAATCGCAATTAAAATATTATTTACCCTTTCTAAGCATAAACCAAAACAATACAGAAAATAAAAGTACCCCAACCCTCCCAAAAAGAGTAAAACTATCATAACAGATATTGGATAACTTTCGTTTTGACCTCTAGAGTAATAAACTGATAAGGACCAGTCCCATTTAACTTGTAATTTTGTTTGTTGTTGAGGTACACATGACCAGCCTTATCAGATGCAAGCAAGACGAGTGTAAATATTTAAGTCTGCACAGACATAGACTTTTAATCAGAAAAGTATAGTTACCTGTGTCAGCTCCAGATAGAAATTGGTGGAAATGGTTAAATTTCTTTTGTGGATCCTGGATTCATACAATGCTGTCGGGTTTGGGACGATGCTTATTCCTCCCACTAGGTTTTTTTCTCTGCATTTTGTGGAGGTAAACTGCAATGACACCATTCATGAACATTCTGAATCATCTCAGTTCCCAGAAGCTTTGAAAAAAACATCAAATAATTATATCTTTTCTTTAAAAAAATATTTTAAGCAAGTACCTCATACAATAAATAACAACCACAAAATTACTTAGTATTCTGTCCCTTTCAAGTCTTTATCTAAACCAAACAAATTGAACAAACAAAAATCATTCAGTCATCATCACAAAAACAGAACTAATCTAAAAGCTGATTAAAAAAATCACCATAAAACAAGAAAGGCATCTGCACAAAGTATAATATGTAAAAAAAACCCAACCCGAAACTTGAAATGTTTTGTCAAATATTTTCTAAAATTTGCATGTGAAATAATTTTACTGAACATACAATGAAAGAAGAAATATTTTCCAACCAAAGCAAACCATTCAAAGCAAACCCCATTTTCAGATCAAATACTTACTCATAATCTTCCTCCACAAACATGTAGGTGGTGGGTATCACCAGCTCTTCCATCACACCATCCCTATTCACGTCTATCAGCACAGGAGAGGCATACACGTGTACATCCACACCAAGGTGATCATGGCCCTGTCACACAAAACACATGACATGTCTGCCTTAGAGAAAAATACAGAAATGAGACACCATTATCTACCGCTTTGATACTCTTAAGAAGTAAAAAAAAGAAAAAAAGATACCCTTAAGAAGTAGCTAGTGACAGACAAACATGATCAAGGTGTCAATCCTCCCCATCATAAACTTAAAGAGAACTCTGACATTTTAGGTCCACATAAACCTAAGTTTATACAAACTTTTTGTTCAGAAAGAACACATAAAATACATACACATTCAGAGCAGAAAAATAAAAATCTAAACAGGCTGTCCTCACCCCTGAACACACACACACAAACATGCACACACGAATGTATGCACGTATACATATATGCATGCACAAATGCCCATCCACCAGCTAATAATATACATTCTATACTTACCCCCTTTTCAGAAACATATTTTTTTATCTCTTCAAATGGAACTGTGACAGCACGTTGATGCCAGTATCTTAGCACGTACACTTTGGGTAGCTGCAACACATAAACTCAGGTATAATAGTAATAAAAAACCTGCTAAAACAATATCTACGATTATGTCTACAATACAAGCCTGTATTGCTACATACATATAAATACCCATCATCAAAATCAGTATTGAATTTCATACTCGTGGTTTTTTGTTGTTGCACAGATTAGTCAATCTGTTATTTTTTTTAATACTAAGCAAACATCCACACATAACAAATGAGCAAAACATCTTGTGATGTTTCTATAAATAGTTTAATTTAGCAATTAAAGATAGCAGGGTCTCCTGAAAACTGAAACTGTGAAAGCTATTCTTCTATTACAGTATCAGTATTACAGGATGATTAAATGAACTATCTGTTGTGTTTATAATAAGAATTAAGCTAAAAAATATTCAAGCCACCACAAAGATGCCTGTTCAAGAGAATTTTTAAGTCCTTTGGATGTGACTATAAACCAATGTCTCCTGTATGAACACATACAGAAATCTTGTGCACATGTTAAAACCCATTTTATTTTATTTTACTTTATTTATTTTATTTTATTCTTTTATATCGAGGATAATGGAATAAGCACTTATGTGCTTTTTTACATCCAGTCCCCATGTGTATGCAGTTTTGTAAATTCTGTCATCTGTTCCCACCGGCACACAATGGCCTACTCTTAAGAAAAGCGGAACAGGATTTAACATGTGCGCAAGATGTTCTGCGTGCATTCGCACACGGGGCCTCGGTATGTAGTCTCATCTCATCCGAAAGACTTTTGGGGAGAGAGCCTTTCAGAAGAGTAGGCTATTGAAAATGGGTAGGAATAGATGACAAGCTTGCATGCACATTCATTGGTGTCATGTTTAGACATCTCTACTACCTTAATGGTCAGCAAACAGTTACATATGGCAAATCTTACCATTGGTGATCAGAACTCTAGCTGAGGAATAAAAAAACCCCAAACAAATAAACCCCCCAAGTAAAAAGTACAATAACAACAGTTATTTTGCTAAGTTCTGTTCTGATATGAGATGTGTGTCTTACCCTCCATAACCACAATTAGGCACTCAACAGACAGTCATTTAAAAAATAGAAGAAGCAAAAACATGATGCTAAACACCAAAACAGTTTACTTCCATAAGAAGGTAAAAAATAACACCAGTTTAACTGCTACTATATTATTGTTACCATAAGATAATTCTGTCAGTTTTTTTCATATCTTCTTTTCATGTTTTGCACAATAAATATGTATGCAGAACTTTGTATGGTTTGTACTGGTCAACATGTAGACCTGTAATCCTCACACATACCATGCAAAAACTAATTCCCTTTAAAAAAAAAAAAAGCCCACCAACAGCATTCCTTCCCCCCAACCCCTAAAAACAGAAAAAAAACCCAGCTTTCTTGTTTTTACCTGATAGGAGAACTGGTTAAGCATCAAGCCATCATAGCGGTAAAAGAAAATCTCCCCTGATGAACTGATGAGGAGAATGTCCAGAACCCCCTTGCCATCAATGTCATACTGAAAAGGCACAAATTTAGTTTTTAAAAAAATATATAAAAAAACCCAACAACCCTACCTTTTCAAACATACATGTTCATAATATTAATACTAAAATATAACAAATGGTAAAGATAAAACTTTCACCCACGCACATGTGCACACAACATACACATGCATGCCCCCCCCCCCCCCCCCACACATGTACACAACACACACAGAGAGTACATACACACACAGAGTACACACAGAGTACACACAAAACAAAAAAGCCTTAATCTTTCTCAAAACCTAGAAAAAACAGTTTGTCTGAAGTTTGAAAGAAAAAGGCTTTTTCCCCACCTGCAGAGGACTGGCATGGAATGTAGTGTCCAGGTTATGAAGGGGCCAGTGGGAGTTGGGCAGAGTTTTCCCATTGTAGCCATCCAGCACTGTGATGGTTTCACTGAACGGCACTGACACCACCTCTAGCATCCCGTCACCATCAACATCAGCGATCAACGGTGCCGCAGCAAATGGTGAGCTTCCTATGTCTGTGTGCCACTGCATCTTCAGGTTGTAATGGCACCTGTAAAAATCATGACTTTACTCAAACTTTTAACACACATTGTGTTTTTAAAAGGGGGAAAAATTTCATAGAATGATTGCCAGTAAAACACAAAATTTTACACCACAAACACATTCTCAATACCAGTTTTACTCAAGTTGTAACCTTTAATAATAAATTATATAATATTTTCCTAAAGATAAAAACTTCAATAAAAAAAATACTTTGTTGTACCTAGTTGTGGTCATTTTTTTAATAGTAAATTTTCTGCCACTAATCTAGTAGCTCTTGTAAGCCAAAAGATACAACTCTGTATTGACAGTGTTATTAAATATTTTTGCCATTTTAGAATGGCTTTATTTTCATTTTACTGGTATAGGTTTTAAAAAGCTATAAAACCAAAAAAAATGTGGTGGTCAAAAAAAATATACGTCAACCCCTGTGGTGTGGTGTATGTTTTGTTGTGTGTTGTGTTGTGTGTTAATAGAAAGAGACAAAGTAGGAGAGGGAGAAGAGGGAAATGAGAGAGAAAGAAGAGATGAAGAGGGAGAGAAAAATTAGATACATTACAATGGTCAAGCCCCTTTTGAAGGGGAAAATCTAAAATACAACATTGCTGGGCAAGTTATCACTGAAACAATCATTCAATGAATTAAAATGTTGGTATTACTAAAAAAATTACATTAGGCTACCTTTCCCTTTCCTTCAAGATTTATACAGAATATGCTAGCTTTTTGACAGTCTGCTCATTTTCGATGACTAAGTGAGATAGTGACCATGGGCAATATGGGTAGTTCCAATATAATATGTTTGGGAGAATCAATCTTTTCAGGTTCCAAGACTAGACTTCAAAACAATGAATTTCATCTGTGTTCATTTCACAATTACAAACCAATTCTCATTTCAACTTTTGCATATCATTCAAATTCAGCAATATCTGATAGTGATTACACCACATCTAAATTTTGCAATGCATGTTTTAAAAAAATTATTCATTTCTATCAACGTTACTGTTCAATACACAGTTTTACTTTTAAATGGTTCTGTATGAAAGAATCGATCACTGTTTTGAATGTGGGCCACCACTCCTGCCATCTACAATCGACAACTCTGTTTAAAGGATTTTATAAAAGCTTTTACATTTTGTACTCTTTGACTGTCCCAAACAAAGCCAAATCCAAATTGACACAAACATGTAAACATATTTTAGATGCCCAAGTATGCTTGCCTTTACAATCCAGTATGCCAGCTTTGGATGGCAGTTGCTTATCCTCCATACGAATTATCTTAAGCCAATAGCTTAGGCATTTTACCAGAGAATTTACAATGGATACCTTCCCAGTTCTCCATAGATCATGTCATTTGGAGTGCACCATTTACACCAAGGAATCTCTTTAATGCAAATAAATGTAATTTTTCTATTGTACAATTTTTCCAGTCCCCAGCTCTCTGCTCGTAAATGTACAAAGAGAGAGAGAGAAAAGAAAAAGAGAAGAGAGAGAGAGAGGAGAGAGAGAGAAAAGAGAGAGAGAAGAGAGAGAAGAGAGAGGAGCGAGAGAGAATGACAAAAATTTTTTAATTCGAGGAAAATGAATAAGCACCCATGGCTTTTTTACATTGTCTCCGCCCTTTGGGACACACACACACCACACACACACACACACAAAACACCACACACACACAAGAGAGAGAGAGAGAGAGAGAGAGAGAGAGAGAGGGGAGAGAGAGAGAGAGAGAAGAGAAACTTATTTTATTCTTTTATTTTTTTATTTTTGTGACAGTGAATCAGAATGAGAGATGATCGATGGTATTGGTGACAATAATCAGCGACTCTAGTTTATCGGGATATTTACTGTCAATCCTGTAGAACGAACAAAATGAAATACATACCTTTTTCTCTGAGTTTTTTCAGCTTTCCCGCTTGGAACCAAATTTCATGCTCATTGCAATTACAACGAGGGAAAATCGGATGAAAACAAAAACAACAATTACGCCGGTTTTTTTTGATGTACAAACAGACATCTTGTGTGGCAAGGGAGGAAAGGCAACTTACTGTCAAAGAGGCCCAGGATCTTTTATCTGATTGGTCTGGTGGGAAAAATTTTTTCCAATCAAAGAGAGGAAATAAAAAAATACGCAAAAAGGGAAGCCCCTGTTATCTACGAAAGTAAAATAGTTTTGGCAACCGAGAAAATGGGTCCTCTCTTTCTAGCCTTCAGTTACTTCAGACCAGAAGTTCAAAGAGAGCGCGGACATTTGCACCAAACTTCTGGAAAAGACCCTTTATGATCAGTGAATGTTGTAACATGAACATGCAGAATTGTTTGATCTTGATCAGTGGGGGTTTATTTTCGGTCTTTGGCGTCTGCTTGGGAGACTCGAAGTGTGCAGGCGATCGTTCAGATCAGAGACAGCATTATTCACATATTTGGTTGATCGGTGGTCTAGCGCTAAAGCACCTATCTGGAAAATGAGGGGTTGGATGTTCGGTCCCCGACTGAACCAGAACTTTCCCCCATCTACTCGATCATGAAGTGTGGTCTGGGTGCTAGTCTTTCACTCAGATAAGACGATCCGAAATTCCGTGTGCAACATTTAGCACGTGTGAAAAATCCCACAAAATAAAGAGAATTGTCCCTGAAAATAGACAGCTGAAAGGCCACTCTTGTAGGAAAACAAACAAACAAACATTTTGTTCCAACAGCCACAAAAGCCAGTCTTGAAATTAAAATCTTCAAAGCTATGAGTATACAGAGCATATAAATCTCAACTACTTATGCATCATATTAGTACCGTGAGTGATAGTTCTAAAATAATGTAACTGTTGCAGTCATTTCTTCTTCTTTGTTGTATGTGAGAATATCAGCACTTCAATTTTGTATGCCACAAATTGGGGTGGTGGGGAAAGGGCAAGTAGTAGGAGTGGTCCTTTATTTTTGGTAGAAAAAAAGACACGACTTCAGGAAACTGACAATAAAGGAAGTGCCATTTCCAATGTTTCTGTAAAAAAATTTTAAAATTTCAGTATTGTGGGAAAGCAGTATTTTGCTTTGTTTTTACTCATGTTTGAGTCATGTTGAAATTTTGAGGTTCCTGATAGTATAATGAATACTGTTGTGTGCAACCTGTGTGGTGTAGTATGTTGGGGGGATATGTGTTTTGTGTGTGTGTGTGTGTGTTGTTGTTTTCGATTTTACGTCTGTTCACTCTCGTGATATTAGATGAAAAAAAATATAAGGGATGTGTGAGAATTGAGGTGGTGGTGGAGGTCCTACTGAAAAATGTTGGTGTGTGTGTGTGTGTGTGTTTGTGTTGTGTGTGGGTGAGAGAGTGAAGAGTGTGTGTGTGTGTGCATGCACATGCTTACATAAAATGAATATATATTATGTGTATGCATGGTGTGAGATTGAGTGGTGAGAAAGAGAGACAACGACAATAACAAAAAGTTTATTGTAATAAGCTTTTCAGCCGTTCACAAAGGGGACAGTGGGAGGGAGACAAGGCACAATATATATAATACACATGTTGAACCAAGAAAAAAAAAAGTACCCAAATGATTTCCGTGGCTGGATTCCAGTCATGATAAAAAGATATAGATCCAAGTCAGATATTGAAAAGTGTTCAGTCAGGTTGGGCCACTGCTCAGCTATTTTGTTACATAAAAGTTTAAAACACATGTGGGAAAAAAAAAAAAAAAAACCATACTGTCGTGTACATTTATGTAGTAAGTTCTTCGAGCCCGAAGGCCCATAGACCGGAGCTTATCCCGGTTTCTGTAGCGTTTAAACGAACTGATGGTTTTCACCACCCCTGTGACAGACCAAAGGGTCAAAAAATTGGAAATTTTGTGGTTGATTAATCATTTAAAAAAATTTTTCCCCCATAGTTTTTTCTCAAAACTTTCCCAATAATGGTGTACAAAATTAATATTCATGGATATTACAAATAACACATCCAAAGCACATACTTTCCCAAAAACAGACTAAAAACAAAGACAAGGGAATATACAGAAACTCACAATATCAGGAGGACTTTGCCAGATCGGAAGCGAGTAACTAGGACATTGGCTGCACACGCTTTCCTGTTTTCACAGGCCATTTGGGCAATAACACTCCGTTTGTACCATTCAGGACATAGATGTCACTGCAAAGAATAATTCTCATCAATTGAAAGTAAACTGTGGAGTATTGGGACCTAGCATTTTTGATATCTTGAAAGATCCTAAAAACATAATTTTCAAGTGTAAAAAATATTTTTTAGATGCATCAGATCATTCTTGCAGCACATATATTGTTAACTCTTTGCGACATCTTCATCATATATTCAGAACCATATCTGCACCAAATACAATAACACCACAGGCATGCAAGGCACATGCAAAAACACATCTACATGATAATCATGCTACAAATCTACCCAACCATGTTATCCACCCTATTACAATAATGCCCAATTTACATACTTAATCATATGACAATATACACATCAAATTTACTAAGATATGCTTCCCATCCAGCTCACATACACACTCACAAGATAACACATGCATCAAATGTTCAGAAGAATGGTACCCACCCTTCATTAGTGGGCACAATGACATCCAGGATACCATCATTGTTGGTGTCTGCTATCCGAGAACCTGGACTGCTGGAGCCAGAGATCTCTGACGACCACACAGTAGCGCCGTCACCACGGAAACACAGGACATTGCCGCTCACATCTATGGCAACAAGCTCTAGTCTGCCATCGTTGTCAACATCTGTCACAGTTACCTGAAAGTAGAACAAACTTGTTTTTATTGTTTTGTGTTGTATTTTTGTCAAGGCGAATGTACTGTCCAGATCACACTAGCCCCCTTCATTATTGCCACTGAGTTCTGTGGAAATAAATGTTATGTTGATCACTATTCCAGCCTCTCAGTAAATTTTGAAAACACACATCCCATAAAGCTTTAATTTTATGAAGACACAATTTTCTTGTATCACATCCAAAGGCTCAAATAAATTTTATATAATTTTTGTGAAACCATCCTGTTAGGAATGAAAGTACTAACATTTCATACATATCAAAATTTAAGAAGCTACTTAAAAAAGGTTTCTGATAAGATAACAAAAGCTATTCCTGCTTGATAATTAATGCACACACACACACACACACAAACATGCACACACAACTTGGTTGACAAGAAACTGTACCTGTCCATGCACAGTGTTGAAGGAGAGAGGAAATGATGGCCGCTGTGTGCCTGTCTGCTTGAAGGAGGAGGGGGTGAAGGCGTGGATGTTGCCTGTAGATAATCCCACCACCACCTCCATCTCCCCACTGTCACTATCCAAATCCACCACTGTGGGGGGAAACAGGTTGAATGCTGGAAACTCTGACAGCACCTGATAAAACAAGTTGACATTGTGAAATTATGTCCCTCACACAGTCTCTATTTGGGATAATGACATAACATCATAATGTAACTAAGTCTCCTAGAGGAACGTCTATCATGACTTTGCTGCACGTCTAAATAACAAAAAAAGATTATATCTATCTCTCTCTCTATATATATATATTTGATACTCTCTATGTAGTTCACAAGCTCTTCAACCAACCAAAGAGACTTCAAAAGCTGGTGTGAAACACTAAATTGAAATAAAATCTTGTGGATATGTAACAGTAAAGCCTTCTCACGTGTTTAAGGTAGATCAAATCAGGTATGTATGGACTGACAGCAACAAGATCAACCGAAATCACCATTAAAAAAAAAAAAGATTGAATACAATGAATCGCAATTAAAATATTATTTACCCTTTCTAAGCATAAACCAAAACAATACAGAAAATAAAAGTACCCCAACCCTCCCAAAAAGAGTAAAACTATCATAACAGATATTGGATAACTTTCGTTTTGACCTTAAGTATAATAAGACTGATAAGGACCAGTCCACAGTACTTGTATTTTTGTTGTTGTTGAGGTACACATGACCAGCCTTATCAGATGCAAGCAAGACGAGTGTAAATATTTAAGTCTGCACAGACATAGACTTTTAATCAGAAAAGTATAGTTACCTGTGTCAGCTCCAGATAGAAATTGGTGGAAATGGTTAAATTTCTTTTGTGGATCCTGGATTCATACAATGCTGTCAGGTTGACGATGCTTATTCCTCCCACTAGGTATTTCTCTGCATTTTGTGGAGGTAAACTGCAATGACACCATTCATGAACATTCTGAATCATCTCAGTTCCCAGAAGCTTTGAAAAAAACATCAAATAATTATATCTTTTCTTTAAAAAAATATTTTAAGCAAGTACCTCATACAATAAATAACAACCACAAAATTACTTAGTATTCTGTCCCTTTCAAGTCTTTATCTAAACCAAACAAATTGAACAAACAAAAATCATTCAGTCATCATCACAAAAACAGAACTAATCTAAAAGCTGATTAAAAAAATCACCATAAAACAAGAAAGGCATCTGCACAAAGTATAATATGTAAAAAAAACCCAACCCGAAACTTGAAATGTTTTGTCAAATATTTTCTAAAATTTGCATGTGAAATAATTTTACTGAACATACAATGAAAGAAGAAATATTTTCCCCAACCAAAGCAAACCTTTTCAAAGCAAACCCCATTTTCAGATCAAATACTTATCATAATCTTCCTCCACAAACATGTAGGTGGTGGGTATCACCAGCTTTTCCCATCCACCATCCCTATTCACGTCTATCAGCACAGGAGAGGCATACACGTTTTACATCCACCCCAAAGGGTTTGATCATGGCCCTGTCACACAAAACACATGACATGTCTGCCTTAGAGAAAAATACAGAAATGAGACACCATTATCTACCGCTTTGATACTCTTAAGAAGTAAAAAAAGAAAAAAGATACCCTTAAGAAGTAGCTGGACAGACAAACATGATCAAGGTGTCAATCCTCCCCATCATAAACTTAAGAAAAACTCTGACATTTTAGGTCCATAAAGCCTAAGTTTATACAAACTTTTTGTTCAGAAAGAACACATAAAATACATACACATTCAGAGCAGAAAAATAAAAATCTAAACAGGCTGTCCTCACCCCTGAACACACACACACAAACATGCACACACGAATGTATGCACGTATACATATATGCATGCACAAATGCCCATCCACCAGCTAATAATATACATTCTATACTTACCCCCTTTTCAGAAACATATTTTTTTATCTCTTCAAATGGAACTGTGACAGCACGTTGATGCCAGTATCTTAGCACGTAAACTTTGGGTAGCTGCAACACATAAACTCAGGTATAATAATAATAAAAAACCTGCTAAAACAATATCTACGATTATGTCTACAATACAAGCCTGTATTGCTACATACATATAAATACCCATCATCAAAATCAGTATTGAATTTCATACTCGTGGTTTTTGTTGTTGCACAGATTAGTCAATCTGTTATATTTTTTAATACTAAGCAAACATCCACACATAAGCAAATGAGCAAAAACATCTTGTGATGTTTTCTATAAATAGTTTAATTTAGCAATTAAAGATAGCAGGGTCTCCTGAAAACTGAAACTGTGAAAGCTATTCTTCTATTACAGTATCAGTATTACAGGATGATTAAATGAACTATCTGTTGTGTTTATAATAAGAATTAAGCTAAAAAAAATTCAAGCCACCACAAAGATGCCTGTTCAAGAGAATTTTTAAGTCCTTTGGATGTGACTATAAACCAATTCTCCTGTATGAACACATACAGAAAATCTTGTGCACATGTTAAAAACCCATTTATTTTATTTTAAACTTTATTTATTTTATTTTATTCTTTTATATCGAGGATAAAATGGGAAATAATGCACTTATGTGCTTTTTTACATCCATTCCCCATTGTAGCATTTTGTAAAATTCTGTCATCTGTTCCCACCCCGGCACACAATGGGCCTAAACTCTTAAGAAAAAGCGAACGGTTTTTTACAAAACATTAAACGTGCGCAAATTGGCGTGCATTGCACACGGGGCCCGGTCGGTTGTAGTCCATCTCATTCCGAAACTATTTGGGGAAGAAGCCTTTCAAAGAGTAGGCTATTGGACAAATGTTAGGAAAAGATGACAAGCTTGCATGCACACATTGGTGTCATGTTTAGCATCTCTATACCTTAATGTCAAGCAAACGTTACAATGTACAAATCTTACCATGGTGATCAGAATCTAGCGAGACATAAAAACCTGCCAAACAAATAAACCCCCAAGTAAAAATACAATAACAACAGTATTTGCTAAGTCTGCTGAAGAGATGTTGTCATACCCCTACCACAATTAGCACTCACGAGACAGTCTTTAAAAAATAGAAGAAGCAAAACATGATTGCTAAACTAAAACTCGTCCCACACTATAACCTGTCGTGTGGAATGCTGCGTGCTTCAATGACCCCAGAGCTATGTGGGACGGGGCTTCGGCCCTTGGCAGGTTCAACCAGCAACAGGTGGTGGGAGAGGAGCCAACTAAACGATGCACCACTGGTCCTCCAGTGGGTTTGCCGGGCTAATCGACCATTACTTAACCACTCGTTTCAACACTGCAACATTACCTTACAGAGCGAATGGTTGGGAAGAGTCTCTTGGAGAGCCTATGACGCATTCATGGTGAAAGCCTTCGGGAAGCATGTGGGAAAACTTTTTTACCAACCAAGTCAACAACCAGATAGGGACTGGAACATCAGAACCTGTATGAAACCGGTAAAACACACAGTGGTAGAGAAATGCACAGGTACAATCTAAAGACCTTCTTGCGAGACAGATGAAATGTAAACCTGGCAACAAAGTTCGGAGGAGACACTATCATCTCTCTGAAAAGAAGGCACACCCACACACATGAGTAGCGCTCGATAACTGAGCAAGAAACTGCTGCCTGGAACCAGTGTCACCACGGACTCCAGCACGTTCAACTCAAAAGGAGAAAGGGTACTGTGATCTGTGATTCTCCACAAACAGCAGCAGTTAGCATAAAACCTTCTGTGAAACAAGTCCGACACATGGAAAAGCCAAAAGGACCCTAAAAAATATATGAGAATAATGCCAAAGTGGGACAACAACACAAACAGTGAACTGATCATGAGGCAAGACATGGCACTGGAGAAAATGAAATGGAACTTAACAGAATTTGCATCTCTTAACGACTTTCATTGGAGCCCATTTTCCCACAAGAAAGTCCAAAGACCAATGGATTGATGCAAGAATGAAAAAACCAGATTGAAAAACATACCCTTGGGGAAAGGGAGAGACTCAGATGTCAGGGTGAAGCCGAGAAAGATCAGCATCAGACCATCATCTTGTTGTTCCAACTCAATAAAAATCAGCCTCATGCAGGGCAGGAAGACCATCAACAAGTTCAATGCAAAGAAGGAAAAGAAAAAATAGAAGATTTCATGCCTCGAACTGGAAACAACTTAGTGCTTCCAGCTGCAGAGGAAACAGTGAAGAGCAAATGCAAGTCTATAGATGAAGAAAAACATGCAAAATCGGGAAGGAAAACAAGAAACTACAAGGAAGTGCTGAACTGAACAGGGCATGATCAGAAGAAACACTGAGATCAGATCAACCAAACACAGGAATCAAGAAAAGAAACAGAACTAGCATGCTCGGGCAAATCGGGAGTAAGATGAATGCACGAAGAGACAAGAGCAATAATTCATTGAGAAAAACTGATCAGGAAGCAGAACTTTGCAGCAGTCCCAAGAAATATGAGAACTGTACGAGATCACGAGATCTCTCCAAGGAAAATCAACAAACCTAGCTGCCCTGTCAAAGATTAGAATGGCAATACATTCCAGTGATGAGGACCACGAGACAAGATGGCAGCACTTCAAGAAACGTCAACAACTGCAACCCATCCCCGACTAAACATCCCCACATACTGAAATCCTGGACATAAACCTGCCCTACCAAGAAAGATCACAAAAGCCATCAAGTCATCAAATCAGCAAAGCACAGGCCCAATGTTATACCCCTGAAAGCATGAAGGCGGACATATTCACTGAGTGTTATACCCATCCCTATACAGTCTGAGCAAGAGAGTGTACAGTGACTGGAAAAAGGCATCCTGTAAGCTCCAAAGAAGTGACCTGTCTCCTGCACAACAATGGAGAGGAATCATGCTCTGTCATCCCAGGGAAAGTACTGACAAGGATCATGCTAAAGTGACGGGAAGACAACTGACAGGACACTTCGGGATGAAATCAGGCTTAGCAGACAATATGCACAGATCAAATCGCTACAATGCATCATCATTGAGCAGTCCCTGAGTGGAAAGACCCCCTATATTCATCTTTGTCGACTTCCGAAAGGCATTGACACGCACAGAGATGTCATTTGGAAACTGATGCATCACTATGGCTTTCCACCAAAGTTCATCACCATCACCAGCAGCTATATAAAGATGCCACCTGTCAAGTCATCCATGAAGGGAAACTGACGGAGCTTCTCCTACAGACCGTGTTCGTCAGGGCTGTCTGCTGTCGCAAACATCTTCCTGTTGGTGGTTGATGGATAATGCGGCAAAGCCACAGCAGCAGGAGAAAAACCGGCTACAGTGGACCCTCATGAAGCAGCTGGAAGACCTGGACTTCGCAGATGACATCAGCCTTCTTTTCCCAAGGCAACAAGACGCACAAGAGAAGCTTTGTCGTGTGCTGACGAAGCTGAAAAAGACTGGCCCAAATCAACATCGGGAGACGAGATTTTCAATTGAGGTCGTGAACAACTAAACACATGACCAGTGCGATGCAGCAAGAAACCATCAAAGAGTCAGCAAGTTTATTTACTGGCATTTGTCGTCATAAAGATGGGGGAAGGAACAGATGAAGACTTTTCAAGTGCGAATCAACAAAGCCTCATGCCTTCAAACAAAAAAAACGCCTTCCCAAAACTCAATTTGGATGGTCAAATCCTCTCATTTAAAATAAATAGTTTTCGGATCTACAACCCCCAATGTCAATCGGTCTACTTTATGGCTCAGAAACCGGGCCCGGGTAACAAAACCAACACCACAAACTCCAGTTTTTACCAACAATGCCTCAGGTAATCTCAACATCAGGTGGCCGGAAGTCATATCCAACAAACAACTGTGGGACAGGCCAGACAAACCCCAATTGAGTCCAATCATTAAACAAAGGAAGTGGGGAGGGAAATCGGCATACACTCCGAAAGCCTGCGTCAAATGTCCCCAGACAGGCCCTTGACTGGAATCCACAAGGGAAGCGGAAAGTTGGTCGACCAAAGCAGACCTGGCGCAGAAGTGTTGACGAAGAAACGAAGGCAGCCGGAATGACATGGGCCGAGCTGAAGAGGATCTCCCAAAACCGAGTTCGTTGGAGGGGTGTTGTTGCAGCCCTATGTTCCCCAAGGAACCAAGAGGCATAAGTCAAGTCAAACACTAAAACAGTTTACTTCCATAAGAAGGTAAAAAATAACACCAGTTTAACTGCTACTATATTATTGTTACCATAAGATAATTCTGTCAGTTTTTTTCATATCTTCTTTTCATGTTTTGCACAATAAATATGTATGCAGAACTTTGTATGGTTTGTACTGGTCAACATGTAGACCTGTAATCCTCACACATACCATGCAAAAACTAATTCCCTTTAAAAAAAAAAAAAAGCCCACCAACAGCATTCCTTCCCCCCACCCCCTAAAAACAGAAAAAAAACCCAGCTTTCTTGTTTTTACCTGATAAGAGAACTGGTTAAGCATCAAGCCATCATAGCGGTAGAAGACAATCTCCCCTGATGAACTGATGAGGAGAATGTCCAGAACCCCATTGCCATCAATGTCATACTGAAAAGGCACAAAATTCAGTTATTAAAAAAATCTATAAAAAAACAACAACCCTACCTTTTCAAACATACATGTTCATAATATTAATACTAAAATATAACAAATGGTAAAGATAAAACTTTCACCCACGCACATGTGCACACAACATACACATGCTGCCCCCCCCCCCACTCACACACACACACACACACATGTACACAACACACACACAAGTACTACACACACAAGTACACACACAGTAACACACAAACAAAAAAGCCTTAATCTTTCTCAAAAACCTAGAAAAAACAGTTTGTCTGAGTTTGAAAGGGAAAAGGCTTTTTCCCCACCTGCAGTGGACTGGCATGGAATTTTAGTGTCCAGGTTATGAAGGGGCAGGGGAGTTGGACAGATTTTCCATTGTACCATCCAGCACTGTGATGGTTTCACTGAACGGGCACTGACACCACCTCTAGCATCCCGTCACCATCAACATCAGCGATCAACGGTGCCGCAGCAAATGGTGAGCTTCCTATGTCTGTGTGCCACTGCATCTTCAGGTTGTAATGGCACCTGTAAAAATCATGACTTTACTCAGACTTTTAACACACATTGTGTTTTAAAAGGGGGAAAAAATTCATAGAACTGATTTGCCAGTAAAACACAAAATTTATACACACACACACACACACACACACCCACACATTCCTCAATACCAGGTCTTACTCAAGTTACTGTAACCTTTATATATATATATATATCTATCAGAGTCAGAGTCAGAGGTGTTCCTTGCTATGGTACCCTGTAACCCAGTAATACCTGTCTCAGTGGGGAGATAACCCGACCCAAAAAATCCCCAGCTATGGGAAAATAGCAGCTTGGTAGAGGAGTTGGCGCCGCAAGCAACCCCCACAGAATACTACATGGACAACACTGCAAGGAAGACATGCCGGATCGGTTGAGGCCGGAATACCAACAACGCGCCTTCCATGGACGTTTCAGATGGAGGTGGAAAATGCGACTGGGACGCAAACTACAGCTATCAAACTCCAGCTGAAAGGACATCATGGTACATTGGAACATCTGTACCTTACACGCATGTGGGAAGCTCCAAGAGCTAACCACGAACTTCGAAGATACGAATGGACATACTGGGACTGGCCGAAGTCGTTGGGTCGGATACGGCGAAGCAACTAGAGAGGAGGATCACAAACTATGGTATAGTGCGACGACTCCAAACACCAACACGGAGTAGGATTTTTTGTCAACAGAAGAGGACTAACAGTGTCACAGCTGTACCCCAATTTCAAGCAGACTGATCTCCATGCGTGTCGCAGCAAAACACACAACATGACCATCATACAAGTCTATGCACCAACATCAGACTACGATATGAAGCAATCGAGTATTTTACGAATTGGAGAGCGCCATCAAATCAACTCCAAGAAGGACTTTCTCTGATCCAGGGCGACTGGAATGCCAAGATCGGACCTGACACTTATTGACCAATGGCGGACAGTAGGCCGTTTTGGCGTGGACGAAACTAATGATAGGGTCCAGACTTTTGGAATTCGCAAGCACCAAATCTTACTGTCGCCAACACCTTATACCCACAAGACATCAAAAGAACGAGTGGCACTCCCAAATGGAAGACAATAACCAGATTGACTAATCTTGCCCCCAAAGATTTAAAATCGAGCATCAACAAAGCCCAGACAAGAAGTTTCCCTGGCGCTGATATGGTAGTGACCACGACATGTACTCATGACCCTAAGATCAAGCTGAAGACCAGAACCAGAAGAGAATCCCGTTTGCGGTTCAACATGGAAAAGCTGAAGGACCCGAAAATCGCTGAAATCTTTTTAAGCTGAGATAGGGGGCAGATTTGCAGCATTGAATTTCCTCAAGATGACATCAACAACCTCACTGAGACCTTCGCAAGACCATTCAGAGACAGCGTGGAGATCCTTGGGAAAGAGAGGAAAAAGAACCAACGTGGGTTACCAACGAGTATCCTGGGGCTGTGCGACCAACGTATGAGATCTAAAGCCAGTTGAAGAACAAAAACCCAGAAACGGCCCGATAGAGTATTAGAACAGTCACAGGTCAATCAAGAAGAAGATGATGAGGCCAATGGAAACTGGATGTCAGAACAATGCTCCAAGGTTGAGAAGGCAATGGCGAAAGGAGACAGCAAGAGGGGAGTACCAGACCATCAAAGGTACTAACCAAAGTCCCAGAGCCAAAAGACTCCGTTATGAAGGGCAAGAGGGAGGAGGTTTAGTCCTTACAGAGAGCGCCACTTCATGAAGGATGGACGAATATTGCAGGAGACCTGTACAAACTACAAGCTGAAGGCTGATCCGAACAACTTCACGAGCAGATCCCAGACCACAGATCCCAAAGCACACAGGGCTGGAGGAAGAGGTAGAAGAAGCAGTAAAATCCGAGAAGGGAGGGCAAGTCACAGGGATTGACACATCCCGGCTGAGCTCATCAAGAACGGAGGCCAGAGATGATCAAGGCATTAACAAATCATCTGCCAAGCATCTGGACCAGCAAAGAGTGGCACTGAACAGTGGACCCAAAACCATCATAGTCCACTTCCAAGAATGAGACCTGAAGAAGTGCACAAATTACAGAACAATCAGTCTGATAAGCCATCCAAGCAAAGTTATGCTACGCAAATTTCTTGAACAGACTGAAACCACAAGCAGAAGAATCCTATCAGGAAGAACAGGCAGGATTCAGACCAGGTCGAAGCACTGTCGAAAAGATCTTCAACACAAATGCTCTAGAGAAGCATCTCCAACATAGCTACAGCTCACAACAACTTCATTGACTTCAGAAGCCTTCGATCGAGTTTTGGCAAGAACTCTGTGCAAGTCATGAGGACTATAGCTTCGACGAGGAACCTGATTCAAAATCATCCGGCGCTGTATGACAGCTCCCACATGCAGTCCTCATGGGTGGAGAAATCGGGAGTTCTTCCGGACTCAGTTGGAGTTCGACAAGGCTGCCCGCTATCCCCGTTCTTTTCACGTGTTCTGGAGAACATCATGCAGGAGGGCCCTCCTTGGCCCTTCAGTCCACAATCACAAAGAGCCCGAAGGCCAGTCAGCAATCTTCGATCGCAGAATTTGCTCATGGGCCGCAGTGAAGAAGAACTCCCGGTCTCACCACCAGACTGAAAACATCAGCCAATGCCACGGTATGGAGATCAGCACGGAAAAAGGCAAGAATTAGTGAACGTACCACACCGACCACTCACCACCAGCATCAAGATGAAATGGCAAGACACTAGAGGAGGTGGAAACTTTCAATACCTTGGAGCAGTCATCACAAAGAAGGCACGAGCACAAGAGGTGAAGATCAGACTTGCTGTGGCACTCTCCTCCATGACTAAAATGGCGAAAGTTTGTGGAGAAACACAACATTAGAACCCACAAATAAGGTCAGACTCTACAAGATCGTCACATCCATTGCCTTGTACAGTGTGAAGCATGGGACATTATTGCAATTTAGAACGTCGCATACAAGCCTTGAGATGAAGTGCCTCAGCGGATCCTGAACATCACTACAGAACCGCAAAACCAATGACACATCTGGCAGCAGATCGGCACTGGCTGGCAACCAAGAACCATTGCTAGATACAGTCAAAGGAAGGAAACTGAAGTGGTTTGGCACACAACAGGCATAACAGCCTGTCAAAGACAGTCTGCGAGGAATGGTGGAAGGTGAAGGAGGCAGGGACGTCCACGCAAAGCTGGATATCCAACATCAAGGAGTGGACCGGCCTCACTGTACCAAGCCTCCTGAAAACAGCCCAGGACAGAACCATTTGGCGGTCCACTTGCAGCGTCCGTGCGGGTACCCCAACGGTCGTCCCGACCAAGGGATGAGTGAGTGAGTGAGTGAGTGATATATCTATATATGATAAAACTTCAATAAAAAAAATACTTTGTGTGTACCTAGTTGTGGTCATTTTTTTAATAGTAAATTTACTGCCACTAAGTCTATGGTAGGCTCTTGTAAGCCAAATGATACATCTCCTGTATTGACTGAGGTGTTATTAAATATGTTTTAGCATTTTAGAATGTGCTTTATATTTTGCAGTTTTGACTGGTAGTAGGTTGTTAAAACTGCTATAAAACCAAAAAGTGTGGTGGTCAGAAAATGAGATATACTGGTCAACCTCTGTGTGTGTGTGTGTGTGTGTGTGTGTGTGTGTGTGTGGTGTGTGTGTGAGAGATGAGGAGAGAGAGAGAGAGAGAGAGGAGAGAGGAGAGATGAGAAGAGAGATGAGGAGTAGGTGAGAGAGAGGAGAGAAGAGAGAGAGAGAGAGAGAGAGAGAGAGACTCAGAGAGATAGACTTCAGACGATTTATTCAGATAGGTCAAAGCCCCTTCTGAAGGGGTGAAAACATACAAAATACAGCCATTTGCTGTCAAGTTATCATTGAAAACAAATCATTCAATGAATATTAAAATGTTGTTATGTACTAAAAAATTTACATTAGGCTACCATTCCTTATTCTCTTCAAAGATTTATACAGAAATATTGCTAGCTTTTTGACAGTCTGCTCATTTTCAGATGACATAAGCTGAGATAGCCTGACCATTGACCAATGCTGGGTAGTTTGCATATCATTTCAAATGTGCAGCAATATCTGATAGTGATACACCACATCTAAATTTTGACAATGCATGTTTAACATACTTATTCATTTCTATCAACGTATACTGTTCAATACACAGTGACATTTTAAATGTTCTGTATAGAAAGAATCGATCACTGTTTTGAATGTGGGCTACCACTCCTGCCATCTACAATCGACAACTCTGTTTAAAGGATTTTATAAAAGCTTTTACATTTTGTACTCTTTGACTGTCCCAAACAAAGCCAAATTGACACAAACATGTAAACATATTTTAGATGCCCAAGTATGCTTGCCTTTACAATCCAGTATGCCAGCTTTGGATGGCAGTTGCTTATCCTCCATACGAATTATCTTAAGCCAATAGCTTAGGCATTTTACCAGAGAATTTACAAACAATGGATACCTTCCCAGTTCTCCATAGATCATGTCATTTGGAGTGCACCATTTACACCAAGGAATCTCTTTAATGCAAATAAATGTAATTTTTCTATTGGTACAATTTTTCCAGTCCCCAGCTCTCTGCTCGTATTGTACAAGAGAGAGAGAGAAGGGGAGAAGAGAGAGAGGAGGAGAGAGAGAGAGAGAGAGAGAGAGAGAGAGAGAATGACAAATTCTTTATTCGAGGAAAATGAATAAGCACCCATGTGCTTTTTTAACTTGTCTCCGCCCTTGGGACACACACACACAAACAGAGGAGAGAGAGAGAGAGAGAGAGAGAGAGAGGAGAGAGGGAGAGAGAGAGAAGAGAGAGAGAGAGAGAGAGAGAAAAGAGAGCGAGAGAAACTTATTTTATTCTTTTATTTTTATTTTTTGTGACAGTGAATCAGAATGAGAGATGATCGATGGTATTGGTGACAATGATCAGCGACTCTAGTTTATCGGGATATTTACTGTCAATCCTGTAGAACGAACAAAATGAAATACATACCTTTTTCTCTGAGTTTTTTCAGCTTCCAGCTTGGAACCAATTGCATGCTCATTGCAATTAGCAACGAGGAAAATCTGGATGAAAACAAAAACAACAATTACGCCGGTTTTTGTTGATGTACAAACAGACATCTTGTGTGGCAAGGGAGAGAAAGGCAACTTACTGTCAAAGAGGCCTAGGTATCTTTTATCTGATTGGGTCTGGTGGAAAATTTTCTCCAATCAAAAGAGAGGAAATAAAAAAAAGTACGCAAAAGGGAAGCCACTGTTATCTACGAAAGTAAAATAGTTTTGGCAACCGAGAAAATGGATCCTCTCTTTCTAGCCTTCAGTTACTTCAGACGCAGAAAGTTCAAAGAGAGCGCGGACATTTGCACCAAACTTCTGGAAAAGAACCCTTATGATCAGGTGAATGTTGTAACATGAACATGCAGAATTGTTTGATCTTGATCAGTGGGGGTTTATTTTCGGTCTTTGGCGTCTGCTTGGGAGACTGGAAGTGTGCAGGCGATCGTTCAGATCAGAGACAGCATTATTCACATCATATTTGGTTGATCGGTGGTCTAGCGCTAAAGCACCTATCTGGAAAATGAGGGGTTGGATGTTCGGTCCCCGACTGAACCAGAACTTTCCCCCATCTACTCGATCATGAAGTGTGGTCTGGGTGCTAGTCTTTACTCAGATAAGACGATCCGAAATTTCCGTGTTTCAACATTTAGCACGTGTGAAAAATCCCACAAAAAAAAGAGAATTGTCCCCGAAAATAGACAGCTGAAAAGGGCCCCTCTTGTAGGAAAACAAACAAACAAACACTTTTGTTCCAACAGCCACAAAAGCCAGTCTTGAAATTAAAATCTTCAAAGCTATGAGTATACAGAGCATATAAATCTCAACTACTTATGCATCATATTAGTACCGTGAGTGATAGTTCTAAAATAATGTAACTGTTGCAGTCATTTCTTCTTCTTTGTTGTATGTGAGAATATCAGCACTTCAATTTTGTATGCCACAAAATTGGTGCGGTGGGAAGGACAAGTAGTAGGGAGTGGTCTTTATTTTTGGTAGAAAAAAAAGACACAGACTGCAGGATCTGACAATAAGGGAAGTGCCATTACCAATGTTTCTGTAAAAATGTTAAAATTGCAGTATTGTGGAATGCAGTATTTTGCTTTTGTTTTTACTCATGTTTGAGTCATGTGAAATTTTGAGGTTCCTGATAGTATAATGAATACTGTGTGTGCACACCTGTGTGTGTAGGTGTGTGTGTATGTATGTTGGGGGGGATATGTGTGTGTGTGTGTGTGTGTGTGTGTGTGTTGTTGTTTTCGATTTTACGTCTGTTCACTCTCAGTGATATTAGATGAGAAAAAAAATATAAGGGATGTGTGAGAATTGAGGTGGTGGTGGAGGTCCTACTGAAAAATGTGTGTGTGTGTGTGTGTGTGTGTGTGTGTGTGTGTGTGTGTGTGTGTGTGAGAGAGTGAAGAGTGTGTGTGTGTGTGTGCATGCACATGCTTACATAAAATGAATATATATTATGTGTATGCATGTGTGAGATTGAGTGAGTGAGAAAGAGAGACAACGACAATAACAACAGTTTATTGTGATAAGCTTTTCAGCCCATTCACAAGGGGACAGTGGGAGGGAGACAAGGCACAATATATATAATACACATGTTGAACCAAGAAAAAAAAATGTAGCCCAAATGATTTCCGTGGCATGGATTCCACGTCATGATAAAAAGATATAGATCCAGAGTCAGATATTGAAAAGTGTTCAGTCAGGTTGGGCCACTGGCTCATGCTATTTTGTTACATAAAAGTTTAAAACACATGTGGGAAAACCATACTGTCGTGTACATTTATGTAGTATGTTCTTTCGAGCCAGAAGGCCCATAGAGCTGGAGCTTATCCCGGTTTCTGTAGCGTTAAGCGAACTGATGGTTTTTCACCACCCCTGTGACAGGACGCTAGTCTGTCGCCAGATACTTCCCCAGCAGAGCTGGTACCCACTTGTACACCTGGGTGGAGTGAGGAAAATAGGAGTAAAGTGTCTTTCCCAAGGACACAACACTGAGCCGAGCGGGGATCGAACCCGCGACCTCTGGATCACGAGTTGACCGCCTAAACCACTCGACCACGGTGCCTCCTACATTTATGTGGCTGTTCCATTATGCTCTCTTTCTCTTTCTCTCTTTCTCTGTCTGTCTGTCTGTATGTCTGTCTCTCTCTCCACACACACACACACACACACACACACACACACACACACACACACACATACACACACACACACACACACACACACACACACACACACACACACACACACACACACACTTACCTGAAAGAGGCAGTCATGAAAGAGAGAGAAACAATTGACAAATTTATATATACTTTATATTGCTTTCCCCCTCAGGCGGCATGGACTCTGAAGACACGTGCCCTGACAGCCCAGGTGTATGTGGATGAAGTGGATGTGGATGAGGAGGGGATTGCAGAAATGTTGATGGATGATAATGCCATCGCCAATGTTGCCAGACCTGGCACTTCACTGCGTAAACCTGGAACAAGCAGCCAGAGTGGGCCCACTCAAGGCGTAAGGTAATCACTGAGTCAGTTTTGGTGCGTCTGGAATCTGATATATACATACACAGAATTGAGATGCTAGATAACTCTACATCCTGTTTTATTCTCACTTCAAATGGACGCTATAGTCAAGTGGTTAAGACCGTTCAACTTCAATCCCATGGGTCCATGAAGTTGTGGGTTGGAATCTCAGCAGTGTCAGGTGAATTAAGGGTGGGGATTTTTGCAACCTCCCATGTCAACTTCAAGTGCAGACTCGCCAGTGCCTTAATTCCTTTTATGTATATACACATGCAGAAGGTCAAATATGCACATTAAAGATCCAGTTATTCATGTCAGCATTCAGTGGGTTTCAGAAACATGATCATACCTAGCATACCTCCCCGAAGTCAGGATGGGACTATCTTCATGGTAGGCAACAATGGCTGCAGATGCAAAAATCTCACCATTGATGAACATTGGAACTCTAGCTGAGGAACAAAAACCCTTCAAAACAATCACTTCCACATTTCTTTCTTATTTTTTGACTTGTTAGATTATTGGATTTTGGTTTGACTGATCTAACATGTTTTTTGTTTGTTGGATTTGTGATATGCCATTGACATTGACAGTATTCTGCTTTAAAATGGTGTTAGTCGTGATATAGCGCTATGATCAGCTGGTATGTAAATGAGAACAAAAACAAATATAGTAATAACAATAAAAGAATATTGCTACAGAAGAAATAGAAGAGAAACGCATTGATCATCCAAGGATAATTTTTCTCTCTGTCTTTGAATGGAGAAACAGGATATGAGCTGCCACACATCTATCCAACAGTAGTTGTGTCACATGGGGGGAAGGATGAGGAGTTGATAAAAGCATCTGACAGAGATACTTCTACCTCACTTCTATAAGAAAAAGTACTCATTATAAATCAGCTACCCTGCAGAGACAAGCAACAAGTAGACAACTGTAGATGACACTCTGCCTGTACCTACATAGCAGTATAAGAAATAACACATTTTCACCTATATTTCCACATTTTCATGTGGCATTTCCACATTTTCATAGTTGAAGTACCTTCTCCAGTCTTACGCGTTTGGCATTGTGCAGACCTATATATCTCTAGCAGGAGCATTTGATGTGAGGTGTCCAAAAGAAAATTACATTTTTTATATGAAAGAATATTAAGTCTATAATCATTGTGTACAGGCCAACAAGTCAGTCTGGCCGACCGTTGAGTGGATTTGTGAGGCCAGGGTCGCAGGGTGGACGACCAGGCACAATGGAACAAGCCATCCGCACACCACGGACTGCCCACACTGCCAGACCAGTTACCAGCTCTTCTGGTCGATATGTGCGACTTGGAACTGTAAGTGTTGAATTTTTTTTTTTACATTACCTTTGCTTTGGTTGAAAGGTGTTTCTCTTAGTTATTAAAGAAACTCATTTCAATCAAAGCATAAGTATTGGAAATAAAAACATTAACATTAAATGTATACTTTGCTGCTTGTGAATGCTAAAAGTAAGTCACATCTAATCGTTCTGAAATATTTATCTCTCATATATATATATATATATATATATATATATATATAATTTATTTATTTTTATATTTTTTTTATATCATGCTTGCTCAGTGCTTTAGAATGAATATGAGGAGGAATGTACATCTATTTAGGACAAAAAATATTTCGTAACTCTATACTCATTGTTGGGTTTTTGTTTGTTTTGAAATTGATATTAATGAGGGTAAATGATTATTAGTGGAATTTTCAAGATCCATACCTGAATAAAAATAAGAAAAATGAAACAAAAGAAAGAGCAGAACAATATAGGGCAGTCAACAAAAGAATCAGGAAGTCCATGACGGAGGCAAAAGAGAATTGGATCGGTGAACAGTGCCAAGACATTGAAGAGAACATCAAGAAAAACAATAGCAAGAAAGCATATCAGCTGGTGAAAGACCTGACTAGCACGAAACAGAGAAAAGGTTTAACAATCCAAGACAAAAATGGGAAGTGTCTCACTGACGACCAGGATATTCTGAACAGATGGACAGAATACTGCTCCGACCTGTATAACTATAGAACCGCAGGAGATCCAGAAGTCCTTAATGTACCCGAAAGCAAAGACACAGACAGTCACCCTATCCTCCGAGAAGAAGTGGAAACAGCAGTCAGATCGCTGAAAAAGGGGAAGTCAGCAGGGGCTGACAACATTCCAGCTGAGTTGGTCCAAGCTGGAGGGGAAGCCATGATCAGCGCCCTACTAAGAATCTGCAACAAGATCTGGCAGACAGGAAAATGGCCAACACCATGGACGCAGTCACTCATCATCACCCTCCCCAAGAAAGGAAATCTACAACAATGCCATAATTACCGCACAATCAGCCTCATATGTCACCCAAGCAAGGTCATGCTGCAGATAATATTGAATAGACTGAAGCCACAAGCAGAGACCATCATTGCTGAGGAACAAGCAGGTTTCAGAGCAGGGCGCAGCACAACAGAACAGATATTCAACCTCAGAATACTATGTGAGCGGTACCTTCAACATCAACAAGACCTTTACCACGTATTTATCGATTTTAAGAAGGCATTTGACAGGGTGTGGCATGCAGCTTTGTGGGCAACCATGAATTTGTACAGCATCAATGCAAACCTGATCAGAGTCATCAAACAGCTGTACAGCGAGGCCACCAGTGCAGTGTACTACAACAACAACATTGGAGAATGGTTTCGAACAACAGTTGGAGTAAGGCAGGGCTGTCTACTCTCACCCACTCTTTTCAACATCTTCCTTGAGAGAATCATGGCTGATGCACTGGAACATCATGAAGGATCAGTCAGCATTGGTGGCAGAACGATCACAAACCTCCGCTTCGCAGATGACATTGATGGAATAGCAGGATCAGAAAAAGAGCTTGCCAGCCTAACAGAACACTTGGATAAGGCCTCCAAAACATACGGCATGGAAATCAGTGCAGAGAAGACCAAACTGATGACTAATAACACCAACGGCATTAGCACTGATATCAGGGTTAATGACCAGAAGCTGGAAACAGTTCAAAGCTTCAAGTACCTGGGAGCCATTGTATCAGACCAGGGATCCAAGCCAGAAGTAGTATGCAGGACTGCACAGACAATAACAGCTTTGTCAAAACTAAACACCATCTGGAGAGACAAGAATATCTCACTTATCTCCAAGATCAGACTAATGCGCTCCCTTGTCATATCCATATTTCTGTATGCTTGTGAATCATGGACCCTGACTGCAGATTTGGAGAGAAGAGGACAGGCAGTGGAGATGAGATGCTTTCGGAGACTCCTTGGCATCTCCTACAAAGACCACATAAGCAACGAAAGCGTGCATAACAGAATCCAGCAAACCATTGGACCCTATGAGAACCTTCTAACGATCGTGAAAAAGCGTAAACTTAAATGGTATGGGCATGTCACAAGATCCCAAGGAATTACAAAGACAGTTTTGCAAGGCACTGTCCAAGGAGGAAGAAGAAGAGGCAGACCAAGGAAGAGCTGGGAGGATAACATCAGTGAATGGACAGGCCTAGAACTCAACAAAACCCTGAGAAAGGCAGAACAGAGAGAGGAATGGAGGGAACTGGTTGCTGAGTCTTTGAGGGTGCCCCCACGGTCGTCAGACTACGGGACAGATAGATAGATATAGATAGATAGATACCTGAATAATGGTGCAAGCAGTTTTGTTCCTAGGATTTTCTATGGCTTGGGAATAAGATAATGTACACTGTCAGTATATTATGATGGTAATGTGTGTGTGTGAAAGACTGTTTCGCAACCAGTATGTATGGTTTTGTATTCATTTATCTGTTGTTGTTGTTGTTTTTTACAGGCTTCCATGTTGTCAACACCAGATGGTCCCTTCATCAACTTGGCTCGCCTCAACTTCTCAAAGTATGCTGCTCGACCCAACTTGGCAAAAGCACTCTTTGAGTATATATTCCACCATGAAAATGACATCAGGAATGTAAGTACTTTTTCCTAATTTCTGAATGAACTAAGGACATTTCTTGTTGTCATGAGAAAATTTCAGTTTAACCTCTCAAAGAGGGGACACATTTTCTCATTCAGATTGTGTGAAAAGATTACTAAGCAATACTCTCTTCAAATGTACTTAGCAAATAAGTTTCGAACAATTAGTACAGTGCATAACATAAAGCCTTGAGTTCTTATCTATGATGTTTCTGTCTGTTGTATGGCTGTGTGTACAGTTGTTTATGAATTTGCATATGTGAGCATATGAAAGCATTTGTGTATGGTTGTATGAGTTTGAGTGCATGATGTGTGTATGCACCTGTGTCTGTGAGGTACCTGCATGCCTGCATTTGTATATATTTATGTTGGCAAAGTCCAAGTCAAAGTCAGACTAGCCATGGCAACATCTTCCATGACAAAACTCACCACCATATGGAAAAGTAAAGAGATCAGTTTCCCAATCAAACTAAAGCTCTACAAAGCCCTAATTCAGACTATCCTGCTGTACGGAAGTGAAACCTGGACATTGACTGCTGAAACAGCAAAGCGAATCCAGTCATTTGAAACAAAATGCCATAGAAAACTGCTGGGCATATCCTGGAGAGAACGAAAGACCAATGAATTTGTCAAAAGCCAAATAACACGGCTGGCAGGTCCACAGGAACCCCTTCTCACCATCGTCAAGAAGAAAAAGCTGACATGGTTTGGCCACGTCACCCGCCACAACACTCTGCCAAAAACAGTACTGCAGGAAACGCTTGAAGGTGGCAGAAAGAGGGGAAGACAGAACAAGTCATGGATGGACAACATCAGAGAATGGACCAGGATGAATGACTCAGCACTACTGCGCAGAGCCGAGGACCGAGATGGATGGAGGAGGCTCACCACGGCATCGTCTTTCGTGTCTCCCCCATGACCGCCAAGGTCACGGGACTGATGATGATGATGATGATGTTGGCATATGTGAGCATGTGTACATTCAAGTCTAAGGCTTTACAATTGGTAGCAATCTTAATGATACCTCAATTAAAGTTTGTTGACCTGAAATTAAGAAAAATCCTTGCCAGGGAATGCAAAAGAAGAAGAAGAAGAAAGAGGAGGAAGAAGAAGAAGAAGAAGAAGAAATAATCCTTTTATAAATGAAGAAAACCTGACTGAAACCAATAACTTCGATTAGACCATTACTTTGCCTCCTACTTTTTAACAGAAAAAAGGTCTGTTGTTTCACAGGCCCTGGAGTTGGCAGCCCTGGCCACAGAGTCCAACCAGTTCAAGGACTGGTGGTGGAAAGTACAGCTGGCCAAGTGCTACTACAGGTGAGTCAGTACAGGATGCCTTTTACATGCCTGCCTGTGGTGAACTGTTGTTTGTCAGTGCAAACAGATTGGGAGTGTGTGTGTGTATGTGTGTGTAAATGTGTGCGCGTGGGGATATGTGCATGTGTGCGTGCATACATGTGTGCATGCGTGTGTGCGTGCATGCATGCGTGTGTGTTTAAGATTCATCTGCAGTGGCTTGTTAAAAAGCCCAAGTTAAATGAAAATCATGTCTGTTGCACATGAAAGCTTTTCTCTGAGCTTGGAAAGTTTTTGCTTTCCTGTGGTGATTACAAGCTTCTCATGTCCATTAGAAAAAAAATTAATGAGTAGCTCTATACTGTGGACATGGGCTCCGTTAGGACAGAGTGACCCAAATTTCATGCTGAGAAATCTTCCTATTACAGACAAATACATGGATAGATAGACAAAAATAAACAATCAAGTAAAAATAAGTATCAAAAGACCCAAAAAAAGAATAAATGATAAAAGAAAGAAGGAGAGGAGGAAAGGAAGAGGAGGAAGAAAGAAAGAAAGGACTGCCGTCATCGCCTAAACCCTCTGTGCACAGGCTGGGAATGTACCGTGATGCAGAGAAGCAGCTGAAGTCAGGCATCAAACAACAGGAGATGGTGGACACCTTTCTGTACCTGGGCAAAGTCTATGTCCGTCTGGACCAACCTCTTACTGCTGTGGAAACCTACAAGCAGGGGCTGGAGAAATTCCCTGGAGAAACCACTCTGCTCACTAGCATTGCTCGCATCTATGAGGTTGGTTATTTATATATGTATGAATAGGCGTGTTTGTGTCTTTACATACCATTTTCATATGCTTCTCACAGACTCATATCAAGATAATATGTAACTTTGAGGGGGGTGGGGGTAGGGGAGGGTTGTCATTGACTCCTTTTTTGGCATTTTTTGCTTCTGCTTTCACATTGAGTAAAGAATTTCAAAGATTAATTCAGAGTGCTTGAAGGCCAATTATTGGGAGTAAACTTTAGTTTTGTGATTGTTCATGGAATACTTTCAATGTATTATTATTATTGTGTCATCAGGATATATCATAGTATTGAACACAGACACGTGATATTGTTTTGATTAGATTACTTGAATCTGGTTTCAGAATGGTTTAGAATGTAAGTTTCATTTTGAAAGAACTGATAACTGAGCAGGATTGTGGCATATAACAGCAATTGTGTTTAGTGAACAGTTGTCTACCTTGCACTACTAGTGTCATGTGCTGAGGATTTTGGCTTTGATGGAGTGAAATGAGCTTGGTATTGCTATTTCAGTAAGCATAAGCAAATGAAGAATCTGAATTTTGGAAAAAAACCCATTTCATTTGTGAACGGTTGGTGTGAAAATTTATAATTTCTATTCAAGAACATCTTTTATCCCACTCACTTATTTACATAGACCCTTAGCTCCTTATGGAGCACTGACCATTATGAAATTTTGCACCTCATGATGACTTCATCTCTACCCTCCACCCAGTCCCATCCATATTTCCTCGTGCTGCTGCTTCATTGGCATATGAAAGAGTCTTCCTCTGACATTTTGGAAGATCTGTTTATTGTACAGATGAATATGAACTATGCAGATCAGTTTCTTTGTATCCCATAGAGCGGAGAAGATTTCCTTTATTTCTTTTAAAAAAAAAAGCTGGATATGTTTGATTTGCCATGATCTGCATATTACTTTTTTGGCTATGTTTGAATTACTAGCTATGTTTCATGTACTAGCACTTTGGTTTTTTTGCTTTTGTTTTTTTTCTTTTCTCTAACATTTGCTGACCTGTCAGTGTGTGTGTGGGTGGCTGCAGGGTCTGACAGAGATGGACAATGCAGTCAAATTCTACAAGGACGTTCTCCATTTTGACAACATGCACGTGGAAGCCATTGCCTGTATTGCTACCCACCATTTTTACACTGACCAACCTGAAGTGGCTTTAAAATTTTATCGGTATGGTTTTATTTTGTTTTTTATTTTATTCAGTTCTATTTTTCCATTTCTCCTGTCATACATCTCATAGAGAAGTTGAGGTCTCTGACACCTCACTTCCCAACGACCACATAGATTATAGGAACACCGTTACTTTTTGCCTTTTAAATCTGACTATTCTGTTGATATGTCTCTGTGCTTGTTTTTTTTGCTAGCATGTTTGATTTATGTGGGTTCTTATTTTCTATGTTGGATGGAGTTAAGATGTATATGACTTTCATATCAGTCTATGTGTCTGTGCTTCTTTGTATCGTTGCTTGTTTGTTGGTTTCTTTTGCACAATAGGAAAATAGAATTCATGTCTCAGTTTTGCAAACATTGAAATCATTCTCGTCATGTCTGTGTTCTTAAATATCTCAATGGAAATGAGAGAAATGAAAACGTCTTCCAGAGTCTGTGTAGCCTGCCTCTCTCACCAGTTGCGTCTTAGTATCTGTCTGGCCAGCTTTG
>CM054137.1:44252018-44302018 GCA_028751875.1 Rapana venosa
GTGTGTGCATGCGTGCTTGCATGTGTGTGTGTTTTAATCTATCACTGACTTGACAGTATCACAATGTTCATGATATCCTACACTGTTTTTTTCTGTGCAGCCGCTTACTGCAGATGGGGGTATACAACGCTGAGCTGTTCAACAACATGGCTGGCTGTTTCATCACATACATATCCTTGACCTGTTCGCGTGCTGCCTGCTGTACCAGATCTCACGCTGGTTTAACATGGCATGTGGCTGTGAGTACATTGCCTTGACCTGTTTCGAACGTGCCTTTCGGTGATGACCAACTCTGCTGACTTCTGGTTAACAATCGGCCATGTGCTTGGTGAGTTACAATTTTGTCCTTTGGTAATCAGGCTTCATTTTCTACTTTTTGTATTTTTAAACCTTTTTTTATTATTTTGGGGGGGTAGGGGAACGGGACAACTTTCTTGTGTGTGTTTATACATTTTCCTGTGATACCCCCCCCAGCCACCATCTTTTTTGAGTCTTTCATCTCCTGTAATGGTTTGATGTTGGTTTACTACATTGTTATTGGTATCTCTCTCTCTCTCCCTCCCCCCTCCCCTTTACACACACAACACACACACACACACACCACACACACACACACCACACACAGAGGCACGCACGCACACATGCACGATGCATGCACACACACAAAAGGAGGACAGGATAGCCTAGTGGTTAGAACATTGTGCTCGCAATCTGACGACCTGGCTTCAATTCCTGTTCAAGGGGATATTTTCCCCTGGATTTAACATCAGTGCAGACTCCACTCTCCCCAATAGTCCTTCGGATGAGACTATAAACCGAGGCCCCATGTGCGAAGGCACGCAGAACATCTTGCGCACACATTAAATCCTGTTCTACTTTTCGAAAGAGTAGGCCATTGTGTGCCAGTGGGAACAGATGACAAAATTTACAAAACTGCATACATGGGAACTGGATGTAAAAAAGCACATAAGTGCTTATTCCATTATGTTCGATATAAAAGAATAAAATAAATAAATAAATTAATTAATAGATCTCTCTCTCTCTCATCTCCCTTGTACAGTCTCCTATTTTAGGGTCGTCTGGAATCACTTAAAGTGGAAAGTCATTAAAATTGAAGAACAACAACACACACACACACACACACCACACACACACACTACTCACACACACCACAACACAAGCAATCCACAGGACTTTCAGTACAGATCACCGAGCCCCAAACAAAAGCCCACGGGCTACGTTACAATTGGGTCAAGGCTCACTGTCAAAGGCCATGCAGCAGCCTACTATCTCCAATGGCATTCTGTCAGTAACGGATGCCTGAATACCTGCAGCACTTACATTGAACATAATGCACGAACTAGGGAGTCAACACTATTTAATTTAATGACACACAGAAACCATCACTCACAGCACGTATACATTTAAATACACACACACATGTAAACAACATCTCACACTCGCAAGTACAACACACATCTCCATGCATGCATGCCACAAACGCATGCACCATACACACACACTCATGTATTATGCACACACATGCATCAACACAAGCAGTATGCCTGCAATTGCACTCATGCATGTTACGACACACACACATCCCACACATGGCACACGTCAGCACGCACACACACACCACAACACACACACACACACACACACACACACACACTTTCAGCACCCTTTCGACAGTTAACCAGGAGGTGAAACAACAGCCTTGACAGTATCAGCAGTGATTGAGTTCATCGTTCATGGTAATTCATGTATTGGTCCATGCTAGTCAGAAGCAGTTACATCCCACATAAAGAGAACACTATAATAATGAACAGGATTTAGATGTTTTGTTTGCAGTTTTCAGCACTGATAAGGCATTGAATGTTTGGGGGCAAGGGTTTCGGTCCTGAAATAAAATAAAAAACAGAATGTTTGCATGGCACAGGAACTGACTGGGAGAACAGTAATAAAACGATGAACAGAATTAAATGTATTGTTTGCAGTTTTCAGCACTGATAGAGCTTTGAGTGAGTGTTTGGGGGCAGAGCTTTCAGTCCTGGAATCAAATGAAAAATCTCCTGTTTGCATAGCCCAGGAACTGTTTAGGAGAACAATAATAATTAAGATGATGAACACAATGTAGATGTTTTGTTAGCAGTTTTCAGCACTGGAATAAAAACGAACCCCCTCCCCCCTTCCCTGTTTGCATGGCACAGGAACTGTCTGGGTCATTGTAACCCTGTTTTCTGTCCCAAAGGGATGTTCCAGACAGCAGTCTGCCTGAGAGTGGAACTAATATTGATTGGCAAATTGTTTGCCTCCAGCCCCCCTTTTTTTCACATTGTTTGCATGCCAGCCGTCCACATTTTGACCGGGTAAACCCTGATGCTTGCCAGTGACACAGAAGGTGTGGGTTATTGCTGTAGTCCTTCCATTAAAATTTTTTTTGTTAATGGAGTTGTTTATAGATGGGGAAGGAAGGAGTGGATTCACACACACACAGACTATAGACCGGAGACCCTGTGTGCATGCAGAACATCTTGTGCACACATTAAAACCCGTTCCCCTTTTCGGAAGAGTAGGCCATTGTGTGCCTGTGGGAACGGATGACAAAATTTACAAAACTGCATACACATGGGGACTGGATGAAAAACAAGCACATGAGTGCTTATTTCATTATCCTCGAAATAAAAAACGAAAACACACACACATGTATGCATGCACACAAGAAATGTACTGTGCACACATACAGACAGAGATGCATGCATACACACCTAGACACATACATACATACATACATACATATATACATACATACCGATGCATACACACACACACCACACCATACACCACAAACCACACACACGCACGCACACGCAACACGCACGCACGCACGCACGCACACACACACACACACACACACACACACACAGAGAGAGAGAGAGAGAGAGAGAGAGAGAGAGAGAGAGAGAGAGAGAGAGAGAGAGAGAGAGAGAGAAAAGAAAAATCAATAACCAAATAACTTAAAGGGATTAAACTCCTCACACCGTCATGATCATATCTATCGCTCTCCTCTCACCCCCTTTTATATAAAAGTTTTTTTTAAAAGCACTTCAGGAAACCTTTCCTTTCATTTTGGATCCAGTTATATACTTCGTTCTGCACCAGAGCCTGCCTGCAGAGAAAACCTCAGAATCACTGCTGGCACTGACAACAACGCCAACGTGGCTTCTGTTGTAAGACATGCGTGCAGACTAACAGGCAGGCACTTGACACTTTATTATCAAGATTGCTTGTCAACAAAATGAGAAGTCATGGACAGAGAGAGAGAGGGGGTGGGGAGGGAGAGAAGAGAGAGAGAGAGAGAGAGAGAGAGAGGGGCAGGCAGGCAAGCAGGCTGGCTCAGAGACAGACAGACAGACAGACAGACAGACGGACGGACGGACGGACGGACAGGCAGGCAGACAGGCGGACGAACGGACGGACGTACATCTTGTGCACACGTTAAATCCTGTTCCCCTCTTCGTAAGAGTAGGCCATTGTGTGCCGGTGGGAACAGATGACATAATGTATAAAAAATGCATACACATGGGGACTGGATGTAAAAAGGCACATAAGTGCTTATTCCATTATCCTCGATATAAAAGAATAAAAAAATAAAAAAAATAAACAGACAGACAGACAGAAAGAGAGAGAAGGTGGGGAGGCAGGCTGAAGAGGTTGGATTGACCTAAAAGCATGTATTGATGGCTGATAAGAACGCCTCTTGCAGCAATCTCTTCCATTTGTTTGTCTAGCACTGGACGTGTCACGTATGCATCGTTTAATGACCCCTCTGATAGCCACACAATAGAAGTCTTTGACACAGTTTCGGTGAGAGAAGGAGATTTAGAGGGGGAAAAGTTATGGTACACTACCAATAACAGAAGATGTACATCAAAAAAGAATAAGTATGTGCAGTTTATGTTTCATTTCAGGTTATTAACAGCACAAAACAAAACAAAGCAGAAGTGTTTGTTGGCCTGAAAGTGTTTTGAGATTTTTGATTGCCACTGAAGGAACTGGGGAAAAGGCTATGCTGTTTATGTTATTTATGTTATGTTTGTTCCTTTCTGGTCGAATAAATACAACCCTGTCTAAACCAAGAAAGGCTGGAATGAAAGTTGCAGTCAAGATGAAACTCACAATTAAGAGGCATGAAACTATAGTTGTCATCCCACTAAAAAAAGATATGTCTGGCTCTCAAGAAGGGGACTTAAAAATCAAGGAAAATAAGTACAATGTACAAAGATCAAAATAAAACTAAATACCACAAGCCCCCCTCCCTCCTCCCTCCAGTTAAACAAAAGCTCAAAATTGGAAGGGCAAAATAATACAGCAAGAGGAGCTACTAATGTTTTATTGAATATTATTCACATCATAGCAAATGAGGAGCGACTTGGAGGACCTGCAATGTCCTGCTACCTTCATCATGGAGACTGAGCTGACCATCTATTGAAAACCAAGCAAAGAAAGAAAACACACAAGACAAAAGAACCTCAACCAAAATGGGGAAAGTAAATGTATATATTGCAAATTATCTCTGGTGCATCACAAACCTTCAATGTCTGGGATGTTGTAAGAAGAGAGAGAGAGAGAGAGAGAGAGAGAGAGAGAGAGAGAGAGATTGGCCAGGAAGCTCTAGGAGCATCAGGGGAATCAGTTAATGGGTAGTTATGGTTTGATGTCGTGTTGTCACCTCCTTAGAAAGATGGCTGCTCATAGTGAGCAGACAGGAGGTGCGTCTCCCTCTTGGAGTTTAAATCCTCATGTCTGCCTACACTTCCCAAACTCCTGTGGAAAAATTTGTGAGCAGTCACTTCAGATTAGGAAGGGGCAGATAGGACCGCAGCACGTGAAACCAGTATTGAGTCTCTGATTGGCTGATGAATCTGTGTCAGTTCAGCTGACGGGAGTGTCGTTAGAATTATGTAATGATGGGATGTAGTGACTGGGGACTGTCTGGCCATCCGGCCAAATATTAAATCTCTTATTGTCTCTCACTTTCTGTCTTCTTTTCTTCCAATTTGTCCAAGATTTTCCCGTTCTGTCTGTGTACGTGTCTTTTACATCTTTCTTTTTTCCTGTTCCTGCTCATTTTTGTCTTCTTGTGGTCTGTTTGTTTTTGCTTCCATTAAGACAACAAAATCTGATGTCCTCAGAGTTGTAAGGCACGAATATGAACTACTGAGTTGTCATGTCTAGAACAGCAGTAACCATTTTGTTCTAAGAGTTTGTGGTTAACTGAAATTTGAGGCAGTCCAATCATCTGACATGATAAAGACATTAAATAAGAACGTTCAAATGAACAGATGTGGTCATGCAGTTGTCTCCTTAATGTGCCACATTCATTGGCATCAGACAGACAGACAGAGAGAGAGAGAGAGAGAGAGTTGGGGCGGGAAAGCCACGAAAGAACCATTGGTCTGGATCTAATGGCAATCACATTATCATATCAGCTCAGGGTAGACAGAACAACGCCCTTAACCACTCTGCCCAGCCAATGAGCCCACATGGGAAGAATCAGAGCACAACAAGGGCGTGGTCCGCTGATCCCACCCGGACATGGGGATATCCCCAGACAGGCATATTGGTACTGGGTTTCTAAAGGGATGCTTGCGTGATTTCTCCTCCTGTTACGGCAGCTTACACACACACACACACAGACAAACAGACAGAGACTGAGAGAGAGAGAGAGCTCAGCTCAAGCAGGACTGCTGAAGGACAAAGCTATTGTTGCCCAGAGTACAGTCAATGGCAGCAGACGGACAGATTGTGGCGTAAATCACAAATGACATTTGTGTTCTAAAACCACCCTTGTTGAACTAAATAAAGGTTGTAAGAAGCTGTCATTACCCACTGTACTGTCAATGGTAGCAGACCGACAGATTATGAGGTAAATCACAAATGACATCCGTTTTCTAAAATCACCATTGTTGAAGTAAATGAAGGTTGTAAGAAGCTGTCATTACCCACTGTACTGTCAACGGTAGCAGACCGACAGATTATGAGGTAAATCACAAATGACATTTGTGTTCTAAAACCACCGTTGTTGAAGTAAATAATGGTTGTAAGAAGTTGTCATTACCCACTGCACAGTCAAAGGTAGCAGACCCACAGATTATGACGTAAATTACAAACTTCATTATTGTTATAAAACCACCATTGTTGAAGTAAATAAAGGTTGTAAGGAGAAAACCTCCACTAAAGAAGCTAAAAAATACGTTGTCCATTAAGCTAATGACTATAGAGCCGTCTCACAGCTGCGAAGCTTATCCACAACACTGAGGTTTGCGTTTGCTGCAAGATTTGTAGTAGGCCTAGTGCAGAAACTGCCTTGCCCAGAACTTGCTGAAGTGGACGACCCCTGGCTGTAGCATAAACAGCCCGTGTTTACACAGAGTGCCAGAAATCAATGTTCTGTGCAGTCAAGGCTAGACAGGTATATGAGCAGTTAATCTGGCTGGACGAGGAGTATAAACAGACGCGTGGAACATTCCAGACAAGAATAAACCATTTAACAGAAGACCAGCGCTAGTTCCCTATCTTAACACAAAAACAAAATAATTATTGGTTAGGACCCTACAGCAGTCGTGCTGCAAAGCTACTTAACGTGATTAATTCGTGGTTTAAAAATAGGGGGAAAAGGCATGTTGATGCAAATGAATGAATATGAATGAATTATAGATTACATAAAAAGGGGTTGGGGTGGGTAGAAGAGAAGGAGGGAGGTAGTCGGTGGTTACAGTATATGAATTACCATGTGAAGTAATCTTCAGATAAAACTGTATACTGCCGTCTGGCATACAGACCCACTCAACATCATTTTGTGCACAACTCATTCATCTTTCGTAGAAAAGTTAGCCGGCTATGGCTGATGATATGGATAACAGGAACGTACTCAGGATGCAGCCTGCAAACTGGGTAAATGTGGGCTCTGCTAGATACTTCTTGATTACTTCAATCCATGAAAGTTTCTGTGTGGTGCCTCTGTAACTTTTTAAGTTGAATTCTCTTTTAGCCATGGTTGTGATCGCAACATAATTGTATATTTTGTTTTGCTGGTTTAGAGTTGCTTGTGTTGTTGATGACCAGTTTCCTGTGCAGTCACCATGGATTTTACTTTCTTCAGCCATTCAGCAGCTGAAATATTCACTTATACAAAAGAATGGAATGACCCTGGTAATAATTAATGCCTTGCCAGACGCCATCTCAAAATGTTTAGCACAGCGGACTTTCTGCCTTAATTCTAACTGTGGTAATAACATCAGAACACTGCAATCTTCCTTAATTGAAAAATCCTGTGATAGAGAATAATGTGCAGAAGGAGGGGGGGGGGGGGGGGGGGGGGGGGGGGGGGGGGGGGGGGGGGGAGTGAAGGGGCGGAGGGGGTTCAGGCTTTTTGTGCTGAAGGCAGCGCTGATATTATGAATGTGGAGTTTGGGGGCAGAGTGGGAAGAGGGGGGTGGGAAGGGAGGAGAGGCCACAGGGGGGGGGGGGGAGGGGGGGGGGATAGGGAGAGAGGAGTGCAGGTCAGTGATGATGGTAATGGGATTCTGGAGTGACTGAATGAATTATAAATATACCTGCAGGGAAAGGAATCTGTGCTTTGGTTTGTGTACGTTTCCTGATATGTCTTGCCGTACCGCAACTGTCAGGGACTTACTTCTCTAACACTAAATGGAAAGAGAGAGAGAGAGAGAATAAACTCAGTGGGGGGATAATAGCTGGAATAACAAGTTCTGGTGCAACTGCTGATGGGCGGGGTTGATGTGTAGCCTATAGCAAATGGCCTTCAGTTTGCCCATTGGGGTGTAAAAGTCGATGTGACGTGGAACGCTGTAACGGGGATGGGTTATCCTTGTAAACTTCACGTTTTCACTATAAACAAGTGAAAGATAGTAAAGCACATGAGAATAACACACAGTACTTAAACACGATGAGAAAGAAAGAAGAAAGAAATAACCTTTACTTTTTTTGTGTGTGTAAGATCTTTTGTGCTTGATTATCTACATCTCTGTTTTCATAATCCATTTTCATTTCCTATCTATCCGTTTTTGTGTCCTACATACTTTCATGCTCTCATCTCTTTTGGAATCTGAATGCACATGCTTCCCAGATGTATATCTTTTGATATAGCGCTTTCAATCAAGCGGTTCAATTTGTTTGCTTTAAAAGATTCAGCGCTATATAAATTCCATATATTATTATATGTTTTTGTGGAGAAATGTGAGCGTGTTTGGAAAAAAAAAGCAAACGAGGTTTTTTTATGCAATGTGCGTGCATTTATAATTTTAATGCCTACACATGTGCATTTAAAATCGGTTCTTTGTGATGAAAATACATCTGTCACTATATTATGGGCATTTAAAGTCGGTTCTTTGTTATGAAAATGCATCATTCTTTATCTCAATCTCTGTCAGTCCGTCTGTTTCTCTGTCTCTCTCTCTCCACGTCTCTGTCTGTCTGTCTGTCTCTGTCTCTGTCTCTCTCTCTCTCTCTCTCTCCCCCTCCCTCGCGTCTCTCCACGTCTCTCTCTCTTTCCGTCCCTACCCCATGACCCACATCGGCAATTTTCTCCCAAGCGGGACGGCCAGAATAAAATTACGGGCCTTGCTGTCATCGGCCAATGAGGTTTAATCTGTGGCCCCTCAGCTGGCTTTGGCTGTGATCAAGTCTCTGCTGCTGCTGCTGCTGCTGCCGTATAGTAGTGTAGCCACGGACCCCAACTCCATTTGCCGGGACTATTAAGGCCAGGGAGGGGTCACTTGTTACCACTCACATAATGGGCGTCCCTTGAGAGGGGGAAGGGTGGGAGGGAAGATTGGACTGGAAGGGGGGGGGGGGGGGGTGAGAATGGGGCGTATGTTCAGTCCCCTAAAGTTGAGTTAGTATGACGTCATCGCAGTATTCGTGCTCCCCCCCCTCCACACACACACACACACTCGCAGAAGAAGCTGATCTCTGCACAGGTAAAAATGTGGAGTTGTATGCGTGAGCTTTTCCATGGGAAGGGGAAAATTAAATGTTTGTTTGTTTTTTTTCATTCAAAAAAAGTAGGTATTGTAGGTGACCTCACCTTAATCTGACTTTCAGAGGATCGAATATACTCTTTTGAGTGGAAAAGGGAACAGGTGGGAAATGTCACCTGGGTAATGCCATACAGTTTGTATGTTCTGCAGTCAAACAGTGAGGGCACCTTTTTCTTTTGTTGTTGTAGTTCTCTGCTGCTCCCCCCCCCCCCACCCCCCACCCCATCGCTGTTACAACGTAACAACGTATAGAAATCATTCATTTGGTTTGGGCTCAAATCATGTTTGTTGAGAGTAACGATTTACTTGCTTGGGATAAAAGTATGTTTGTCACGAGTTTTAATGTCATCGTTTTGAAGGAGACAAAGGTCCCTTGAAGTCGGAGTATGGCTGTCTATAATCACATGGGGTGGTACTGGAAAACAGTTTTGCAAACTTCTCATCCAGTGTGTTTAAAGTTACAAGATCATAGTTACACTCTCATAGTCATTCCCAGGTGGGATAAGTCAGTCAGACTACATCATTATTGAGTGACCCTACAGGCTGTTATTAATCTGCGAAACGTGCAACAACAGCAACAACTGTTTGTCCAGAGAAGTTAGCTATGTGTTGCAGAGTGGTGGAGAAGGGAGAATGGCGGTAATGGAGATGCAAGGAGAAGGAAAGTGAATGGGGGGGGGGGGGGGGGGGGGGGGAGTAAGGGAGCAAGGAAAGGGGGGGGGGGGGAGGGGGGTAGGCGAGGAATGGTATTTGGGATGGGGGTGTGTGTGAGTGTATGAAGTAATCAAGCAGCAGAGAAACAATCAGTGGGCTGGTTTGCCGAGGGTTCAGGAATATTATGTCCTTGCCTATCAGAGGTATTTTGTGATAACTTCTCTAGGCTCTAATACAACAGGCACGGCAGTTATGGGAATGGGTTGAAGAAAGGGATAGAGAGTTGATCGGTGAATGGAAAAAAGAGTAGAGGGAGGAAATGATGTAGAGTGAGGGAAAAGATAACGAGAAGAAGAACAAGAAAGTTAAAACAAAGGGGAGGGGGGTGGGAACAAGGAATGGAAGGCAGGGCTGTAGGTGGGTCGGGAGGGGGTGGGGGAGGGTGGAGACTAAAACTGGCACTGTTTGTCTGTCTGCCTGTGTCTGTCTGTGTCAGTGTCTGGTCTGACTGGGTCTGTCTGTCTGTCACACACACACATACACACACACAGACACACGCACATGATGGTGTTATAAACAGGGGATGGAAGGGAAGGGAAGGAGAGTGGGGGGAGTGGGGGGGGGGGGGGGGGGCACTGAGGAACAAGGTAAAGAGAGAAAGGGATGGACGATGGTGGTAATTGCTGGAGTAACAGGCTTACCGTGGTTCTAACGTTGTTGAGGGATGCTGGTTTTGTTATTTGTGGGTTTACCTAGTGTCAGTGTTTTGTCCTTGATGGTATTATGGCAATGATGCAATGTGTTAATCGGCTTGCTGTTGTTGTTGTTGCTAGTATTGTTGTGAGGTTTTTCCCGGCTTATCATTCAGGGTATCACCCAGAATATGCACTCTGATTCATTCATGGCACCTGGAGTTCACTGTGAGACAGTAGTAAACACACCCTGGATGATAATTAATTTTGTATGGCTGTTGAGCTTGGTTACCTGGCAGATGGGTGATCGTTCGCAGGCCTAGCTCGGCTTCAGTACAATTGCCACGATCACCTAGCTGTAAATGGGCATCAGCCAACCCCCTTTGGGGACAGGGAAGGTAAAGCAGCGAGAGAAGCTGAGGTCTCTGACACCTTGCTCCCCAAACAACAGCACAGGCTATGGGACACCTTTACCTATACCTTTATAAACCTGTTTTATGGTGGTGACTTTTATGGCATCACGAAACCGATACTGTTTTTTTTTTCTTTCTTTCTTCCTTCCCTCCTTCCCTCCCCTCTCACCTTCACTGTCGGTCTCCTTTTCTGTGGTCACGCCATCTTTCAGTTATTTTCTTTTCCCCATCAGTTTTTCCTCTTGTGGACTGAAACATGTGGGTGAGGTCTGTGTCATTGGCTGAGGAAGAGTAGTCTGTGGTCTTCTGACTGTCATGGCTGGGATCACTCCTGTCTCTGTTGCTGCTGCTGAGCAGCCATGGTCCATAACAGGATCTGCTAGGACAGGGATAAAGGAAAGTAGGGGGAGGGGGGGGGGGGGGGGGGGGCACTTGTTCTACTCACATAATGATTGTCTCTAATGAGGGTTAGGGATGGGAGGGGGAGGAGGGGGGGGGGGGGGGGGGGGGGGGGGGGGCGAGATTGTGCTAAGAATGGGTGAGGTTGAGGTCGATGAGAAGATAGCAGAGATGACAAGTGAGATAAAGTAGTCTCCACTCAATCCATTCCCTTCCCTGCTCTGCCTTGTTTGATATATCTATCCTGAGAGGTATACATTTCAGTACTTTGATATAGCTTCCAAGATTATAAAGTTCTGATGTTCGTGATTTATCATCTGTAAGCAACACGCAGAACTGAAGATGGATTGTCAATTTTGACCAAAAGTCCAAACCTGCCTAAGAGCTGATTGTATTGTCACTGGTGACCGTACACTGTTTTTTTTGGGTGATACCTAGTGCTGCAGATGATTTTTCTGGTTATGTTTTGTGGAATTTTCTTCCATTTCCAAAAAGGGATGATACTCAAAATAATAAATTTGGACATTTCCAAGATTTCCCCCTCGAAAAGAGGAACGATAAAGTGAATAATAGAGGAAGAAGTTGCCACCACCACCACCACCACCTCCACCACCACCACACCTCTCTCTCTCTCCTCCTCATTTTGTTTACCCCCCCCCCCCCCCCCCCCCCCCCCCCCCCCCCCTTTCTGCTTCACTTCCTCATTTCTTCTCAAACTCTCATTCTCTGTGTTTGTCTACTTCTATATATGTATATCTCACTATTTCCCTACCTCCTTCGTTCTCACTCACTCTCTCTCTCTCTCTCTCTCGAACGACGTGACGGGACGAGAACTGAACGGGTGTGCTGTTAGTAAGCTGCTGCAAATTTTTGCATTTTAGCTTCAAAATGTCAGTTACTGGCCTTCCAGCAACTGTAATAACAACTTTAAACGCCCTGCTGATCGACAACGTCGTATCGAGTTGGAAAGTCGCGGGGGAGAGCGGCAGCGTTGTGTTCGTCTTGCGAATGAAGCCAGCTGACAAGTCAGTGTCAACAGAAATGGCCGACCCGGTGCTGAACCGTAACTCCCGTGTTCAGTACTATCGCAAAAAGCCCCCATGTCAAATCCGTCGCGATGTTCAAAGAAGCAGACAACACCAAGAAAGACAGGCAAATCGCCAATGTGACAATGACAGTGTCTTGGAAGAGCGGTTTGTGTAACATTGACTCCCTGCTCGATGTGGAAACAGAAGAAAAACAAACCAGTGTGTACACAGAACTGTGTGTCAGCAGTGAATTGAATGCCTCGGCCACACCAGGTTCACTTGATCTACTGTGTGATCCAGCAACAGACAGCAAGGTCGGTGTGTCTTCTGAGGCGTCTGATGTGCAGGAAGAGCTGACAGTTGGCTGCACAGTGGATGACTCTGATACTGATACTGGTATTGTGAAACAGTATGTGTCTACTCTAACTGACAAACGTGTGCAGCATCGATTAAGGGACAGCAAGAGAAACACACGGTTTCGAAAGGTGGTGGTACATAGTTCGGTTGATCAAAACATTGTGATGTGTGAATCAGATGACATCACCCTGGAATACTCTTGGAATGGAGATCCTGGCGAGGAATCTAAGTGTGTGTTCTGGTACATCAAGCAAGAAGAGAAAAACATGTTGCCAGAAGAACGTGTCAGGCTTGCCAGACTTCCTAAAGGGAAACAGTGTACTAACACACAACACACATCGACAGTGGTGGCGAGTGCTGAGCAGGAGTTACATCATCTTCGGGACCTGATCCGCATGGGCTGACGTCGGTCTTACATGGGCTGACGTCGCTGGCTGTAGACTGGAAAAGGAAAGGCTGGTTTGAAAATTGAGACACTTGAGACACAGACAATAATGTATGGAATCTTGATGTACATACCACTACTGCCATGGTTTCCATGTCATTGTAATCGCTGCACGGTAACAGCGCTATATGGCTTGATTGCTAAATAGCAATAAAATTGTGTCAATTGTCAATTGTCTCTCTCTCTCTCTCTCTCTCTCTCTCTCTCTCTCTCTCTCTCTCTCTCTCTCTCTTCTCATCCCTCCCTCCCTGTCTCTCCCTCCCTCCCCTCTATCCCTCCCATCCTCTCCTTGGTGACATTTGGTAAACAGAACAGGGAACAGGGAAGCTCACTCACTGACAGTAACGGCCAGTAGGAAATAATCGCTGTTATGCCAAGTGTCAGACGACAATTGTTGTCAAATCTTCCACGGCATCCGTCGTGCCAAGGCTTTGGGGACACCGACGGACAAACAAAAAAGCCAGGATGGAACCTGGCCAGTCATTTGCGGATCGTTATCTCAATTAACTCTGTGACCATGATGATTGTCCTGATTGTATATCGTGTGGGTGATGAGGAGTGTGTGGGAGGGGAGAGGAGGGTGGACGAGGAAGATGGACAGAAGAGAGGGAAACAAGTGGGAAGGTGTGAGTGTGTGTGTGCCCCACCCTTCTCTCTCTTTCTCTCATGTTGACAAAAAACCCAAGAGCGAAAATCATCAACACTATGAGAAAGCAGTTCACAGCCTGTTGTCTGCTTGTTTCTGTTTTGTTTGTTGTTCGTATGTCGCTGTTCAGACTCAGCTCCCTCGAAAGTTCGGATGAGATGAGAAACCGAGGTCAAATGTTCTAGCGCACGCAGAACATCTTGCACACACAGTAAAACTCATTCTGCGTTTTGAAAAAGTAGGCTGTTTCGTGCTGGTAAGAACAGATGGCAAAATTAAAACAAAACAAAACGAAAAAATAACCTCATGCACACTGATGTCGTGTTTAGACATCATTCCCGAAGTCGGAATGCGGCTACCTTAATGGTAGGCGAGCGGTCACATACGCTAATTCTCACCATTGGTGAACCTCAGAAAAAAAAAAAATACTGCCATCTCTCAGACAAGCAGTACACGGTATCACGCCAAGGTTTTTGGCACTATCTGACTGACAAGAGCGGTAATCCTGAAAAATCAGGCCACAGATAATGTTCCCAATTAACTCCATTATCTCTGGCCTGGCAAGATGAAACGGAGGGCGACAGGAATTTTGGCAGGCACGAAAATACTGTCTGCCCCATGATGGTCTGTGATGGTACGTTTCCGAATTGCGTAGTAGTGTGACATGGCGGTCACGGAGTATGTGGGTATATGTTAACGTGCTTGCACTCGCATGGGTATGTGCGTTCATGGCAGAACACTAACGTGAACATTTCCCATCTGCGTACTAGCACGCATACGTTTGTGCTGATGTGATTGCCTGTACATTTGCTTATATGCATCTGTCCTTTGGTTAAAACAGAGGGTATTGATCCTTTCTTTGGGAACAGGATGTCTGCAAAATGTATTCACTGGTGTCTATGTGATTGCATACAAATATAATGCATTTTTGGGGTTAAAGCTGAAGTTATCCGTCCTTTGTTGATAAGGTGTCTTCGAAATGCATGCATAGGTGTCCATGTGATTGCATACATACATAAATTATACATACATACATCTTTTGGTTCACACAGAAAATATTGATCCTTAGTTTACAGAGCAAAATGAGTGCATTGGTGTTTATGTGAATGTAAGCATACATATGTCATGTATCCTTTGGTTTCAACTGATTCAAGTGATTGCTTCTCTGTTGACAGGGTATCTGTGACCATAATCTGGCATACCAGTGCTTTCGTTTGGCGCTGGCCAGCAACAATGACCACGCTGAAGCCTACAATAACCTGGGGGTGCTGGAGCTCAAACGTGGCCACGTGGAAGCCGTGAGTAGATAGATCATATGCTTTCTGTCGTTCTTTTCTTGTTTACTGCCCCATTTTCTGTGACGTGCCTGTCCTGTTGTTCCCACACCGCTCATTTTAATATCTCTGCCTCAGCCATCATGCCCAGATTCGTTATGTCTCATCTTCAAGGTCGGAAGTCCACAGGGGATCCGTCAGTGTCAGGCCGCCATAGGGCCTTGCACTGCTGCTGGGTCACTTTGGTGGCGTTCAGTGGTGCCTGATCTGAGCTATCATACACAGGACACCACGTACTAAGCCCCCTGCTGATGACAGTAAGAGCTCAGTCGTGGAGCCAGACTGAATGAGATGCCCTCTTGTGGTGGCGACCACCACAACATCCTTCCAACGACCTTCTCCTGTGAATCTCCAATCCGAAAGGCTTTGACACGAACTCGCCACAGGCACAAAACTGTGTGGGGGAAACCAAAACTGAGGTCACCATGAGACCAGAGCAACCGGAACCTGAATTAGTCAGTTTTCTTTTTATTGCACGATGATCAGTGACGATGAGGATGATGCAAAATAGCTGCTGTGAAAGTGCATGTGCTTTGAGACTACAGGGCTGTGCTCTACGCTTCCTATCATGAGATGTCTGGCGTCAAATGGACCTGAGAGATACAGACACTTGCAGAATCTTATGGGATTCAAACCTGTGACCTTCCATTCCTTAACCCAGGGTGTTTACCACTGCAATCTGCTTCATGTCTTCGGTAATTATATCGGTCTCTGATGTTGAGCTCTGGAGGTCACCCAGAATATCATGCACTCTCTCTCACTCATCATACATGGCAATTACTGTGAGACTAAGTGCACAGGCTGGATGAGAGGTTTGCATGTATGACTGTTTCCAGGTACATACAGCAGGCATATTCCGATTTTAGAGGATCTTTTTCTTCTTGAATTGAGAAATCAGGTGGTTGTGCCAGGAGCATAGCAGCATTTTAAAGGACGTCTTGATGCTGTGCTTAAATCAGTGTCTGAGAAAGCTTTTGGCCTGAGCCATTATCTTGTAAATCTCTCTGTTTGTTTGATTGGAGTGTTGGTGAGTGAATGCTGTCTTCTTAGAGTTAGTGTTATTGTAGGAGTCCTGTGAGGTTTGGAAATAAACTTGATTTGCTTTGCTTATCCAAGTTGTCTCTTTGTTTTCTTCCCCCCTATTTTTGGGGGTTCTGTGTGTGGGTGTCATGCCTACACATTCTTGCTTGTTGTCTTCTTTTTTTGTTAATTAAGTGCACTTTGCTCTCGTGTGTTCTTTCCTGTGTTCCTCTTAATTTTCCTTATTTAGAAAAAAATGTATACTGTCTTACGTCAGGAAGCACAAGAATTCAAGCAGGAACATGGTTCTTTCATACTGATGAAATCATCTCGTGGAGGGAAAAATGTTGATGGGGTTCTTAACTGTGTGACGCTGATAACGGCTTTAACGTAAGGGTTGTTCTGAAGTTCCAGCTGCATCATGCTCTTCGCGCTGTGAGAACTTTCAAATGAACCTAAGGGAAGTAGTTCCCCATACCCCCCCCCCCCCCCCCCCTTCCTTTTTTTTTTAACCCCCAAGACGAAGCAAGGACACTGAATCTGCCATAGATATAATATTTCTTTTTAAAAAGATCTCAGGATAGGATAAAACTGATGTTTATATTTTTAAGTCTGGGGTGATGGAGGTTTGATGCCGATTTCATGTTGATGACCTGTGTGGGCAGAGGCCAGGCCAGTGGCCATATTGATTATCAGGATCAGGAAATCTTAGGTCATCAGCAAGGCATTCCAGCTCTGACATGTAAATGTTCAGACTGTGTTGGAATGCTTTGCTTAGATGTGTGACATTTTCTCTTCATGGCTATATATGTCTCTGTCTTTTTTTTCTCTTGGGTGGGGGTGGGGTAGGGAGGTTGTTTGTTTTGTTTCTGGCTGTCTGTCTGTTCGTCTTTTCCTCCATCTCATTTTTCCTCTGATCAGATATGAGTGCTCTTGAAGGGTCTGTGTTTGTCATAATTATGATTTTGTTCTTTACGTTCTTGTGTATCACAAAGACTCCTTTCATAAAATGTAGCAGTTTTCTGTTTCAGAAGCGTGCTGTTTTAAACATATGTTCTTACTTTAGAATGGTGTCTTTGAAAACATATTAAATTTTCTGGGAGGGATAACTCAGTATATCATCCAAGAAAATCCATCAGTATCACAAATGCAGTTTCGTTGCCTTGAAACTTTTAATGGAGAAATTGATGGGACAATTTCTCTTTTTTTCTTCCCTCTTTCTTTCGTTCTTTCTTTCTTCTTTTTTTTTGGGGGGGGGGGGGGGGGTCAAAATTGAGCTTACATAGAAATACATCGTACATTACAGACTCTTTTAAAACAAAAAAAGACTTTAAAAAGCCTTTTCTTCAAAGAAATAAAAAATATACTGTGCATTTTCTTTCATCCTATTACAAACCGATTTAACAAGGATAACAGTTTTTGTGGCGATTCAGAAATACCATCTTTCTGTCTTTGATGCTGAGCACACTTCAGAAGAAGAGAGGGGATTCTGATTTATTTTTCACATCCCAACAAGGATGCAGATTGCCACAGATACATAACCATTTTCATTTTTTTTGGGACATTCCAGAGAAGGACAGATTGACATATATAGAAGTGGTGTGGCGAAAGATTGATGGGAATTCCATGTGCTGGGGCGGAGTTTATGGAAACTGGTTTGGCTGGTATGGCAATGAAACCTCTTGCTGATATGAGTTATCGGGCTGTGGAGATCTTGGGCCATCTACGGACTTGTGCCGGTTTCGGCCCTTAGATGCCGGAGATTGTGTGTTGGGATGCATTCTTTGGATAACCGCCATTTTCTCTTTTCTCAAAGTCTGTGAACGTGAACGTGAGCGTGTGGAGTGAGTGAGTGAGTGATTGTGTGAGTGAGTGAGTGAGTGGTGAGGTGGTGAGTGGTGTGTGTGTGTGTGAGAGAGAGAGAGAGAGAGAGAGAGAGAGAGAGAGGAGGAGACGATGTGTGTGTGTGTGTGTGTGTATGTGAGGCTGGAATTCTAGAGAACATTTTTCAGATTAGCAACTGTACTTTTTGGACCCATGCGCGCTGCGTCCCCCCCCCCCCCCCTCACCTTCCAACACACACACACACACACACACACACACAACACACACACACACCAACACACACACACACACACACACACACACACCTCTCTCTCTCCCTCTCCTCTCTCTCTCTCTCCTCTCTCCTCTCCTCTCATCTCCTCTCTCTCCTCTCTCTGTAATATGTTGTCCAAATTGGACACACACACAAATCATTAACTGTACCATATCAGCAATATGAACTGCTTGTACTATAAAAACCATAACGATAATTAATGTTCGTAAATTCCACACCGCCCAACGGTCAAAAATATGTAGACATAGAAAGAAAAGAAAAGTTCTTCAAGCCCATGATAAAAACATCAAACCACCATGCCCATATCACACCATGCCTATAACTTTGCCCGCACCAACGTTACATATCTCTACCTCGGTTTCACATGTCTGGTAATGGGTTTCTGGTAACTAACTGGATAAAGGCCTTCAACTGTGCGAACCTGGCTCAAACTTTACTGGAAACTATTTTAAAATTGCTTAGAAATTTTTTTTCTATCAACACACAAGAAAACGGAACCCAAAATATTGGCAATAAAATATATTACATAATTAAGAACTTAGTGGAGACCGCGGACATAAAACGGATACTCCCTAACTTTCCCAGGAAAATCTGTTGTTTTATCTGATTCGCAAGCAAGCTCACAAGGATAATAGTTGTCATACTTGGAATCGTGTGATTTGCCTTCTGTGCATTGGCAGCAGCCCACCTACTGAAGGAACGGAGAAGGTATGTTCCCACAAGAAGTTTTCAGACCCTGGAAGGAATTCTTGCCTCCATTTAGCCTAAGCACTTTACGACAACAGCCACTTAAAGACACAACACACGGCCCATAGGCTGACTCCTGCCATGTAACAACATGACCTCAACAGAGGTATGCTAATTGCTCGTGGTTCATCTGGAATCTGCGACTAGCACTCTGTAGTGTCATCATATTTCTGTCCACGTGGCAGTGGTTAGCTTTTGATGATCCATGGTCAGGATAATTGCTTAGCAGCAGTTGGTGATGCAGTAAATTATTTTCACATCCGCATTCCCAACGCCCACCATCATCATTATGCAGCATGGCCTAACCAGTTCATCATGTCTTTAGTCATTTCTTTGGTCAGTGACAGACCTGGTTGAGAAATGCTTGTAAATATACATAAATACGTCGGTGGTTGTTGGATGCGGAGGCATAAAATGTAGAAGTGGAGCATGGGGTGCTTTGAACATTAGTTTTTGTGTGTGAAGGTCATAGGTTCGAATCTTGCCAGGATGAAAAATTGGGCTGTTTTCCTCCTAGTTTTCCAGGTCACAAAGTGTGCAGATTTAATAGTGCAATGGGTTATGGTATCACAAAAAAGAGTAACTGGTAACGCTCACTACTGAACCATCCTTCGGATGAGACTATAAACCGAGGCCCCGTGTTCGAACGCATGCAGAACATCTTGCGCATACGTTAAATCCTGTTCCGCTTTTCGGAAGAGTAGGCCATTGTGTGCCGGTGGAAACAGATGACAACATTGACAAAACTGCATACACACGGGGACTGGATGTAAAAAAGCACATGAGTGCTTATTCCATTATCCTCGATATAAAAGAAGAAATAAATAAATAATAAAAATCAGCAAGTTGATGTTAAATATCTAAAGGCAGACTATCGAGTTGAGGTTTTGGGTCGTTGCCCAATTGAAACCTCCCAAACCTTTCTCATCTTCTAACTTGTCTGCCCACAAACACACTTCTACGGGTCTCTAGCCTGTTTCCTTATTACATGGTGAAAGATTGGACATTGTATATGACCAAGGTGTCGTATTGAATGATATTGTAGGGTGAAAAATACATTGTTCTGTTCTGTTTTAAGTTCACCGCGTTCAGTGCAGTCGATAGATGAAAAACAGATGCTTATGCTCTCATCAGAAAAGGAGATGGAATATCATTCGTGACTGATGGATAGATGGGTCGGTGGATGGATGCTAATACCTTAGGTGTTGTTTAATTTTGTTGCTGTTTTGAAGTAGTTATTTGCTTAAAACCTAGTGCTAACTTCATTTTGATTACAATAAACACACAATCATCCATACATTCTTCTCTTTTTCTAGTTCCTGCTACTACAAACTTAAACATAGAAAATGGACATAAAAACATGATCCACATGTATACATACATGTTGTTTCGATTATGGTTTAGGAACTGGCAACTAAGAAAAGGATCTGTGCAATATCTAAAAGCGACACTGACGATAAACATGATTCCAGACATCTCTCTCTGGTTGTCCAAACAAGTCATCCATCTGTAGCAAAGCTCTGAGTCAAGGTTAGCTCTTATTCTTTATACCATCAGTCGTGCTCTCTCTCTCTCTCATCTCTCATCTCTCTCATCTCTCTCTCTCTTCCTCATCTCTCTCTCTCCTCTCTCTCTGTGTCTCTCTCTCTCTCTCTTTCTCTCTGTCTGTCTGTCCTCGTCTGTCTGTCTGTCTGTCTCTCTCTCTCTCTCTCTCTCTCTCTCTCTCTCTCATCTCTCTCTCTCATCTCTCTCTCTCTCTCTCTCTCTCTCTCTCTCTCTCTCTGTCTCTGTCTCTCTCGCTCTCTCGTATTCTTCGGTCATTCACTTTTCGTTGGTCATAAAAAAGTTATTTTGCGATCTTCTGCATAACTGAATGCTGACAGAAAATATCTGCAGAATGATTCTCAAGCTTGTACTTGGGCTGGCTGGCACTGGAAATAATGGGCTCAGTTCTTCTGGTTTTCTTATACCACTGAAGGTGAAGTTACATGATCTCAATCATCCTCCTCTCTCTCTACTCTCTCTTCTCTCTCTCTTCTCTCTCCTCTCTCTCTCTCTCTCTCCCTCTCTCTCTCTCTCTTCTCTCTCTCTCTCTCTCTCTGTATTGTTTATCCTAAGTCATATTTTTGTAGCGGACTTTTTGTTATACAGTAACATTTTGTCGTTACTATTGCTTTTACCCCCACCATAATACTAAGCAGTTCGGCAACCCCCTTCATGTATGGGCCAATGGCCTTTTTGTGGATAAATCTTTCAGTTCGAGTTTGAGTTCTCTCTCCTCTCTCTCTCTCTCTCTCTCTCCTCTCTCTCTCTCTCTCTCTCTCTCATCTCTCCATCTCTCTCTCTCTCTCTCCAAAAACATGCCTGAAGCGTAGGAGTTTTGTGGTTATTGTTTTATGTTTTATTTTGTAAGGTGTCAGTTAAGTTCGAGAGTTTTCTTTTGCAACGGGTTCCATAGTTAGTTTGCACTATGTCCATTCATTGGCGGAGTCTAAGGACCACCGTGGTAGCTGAGAGTGACATGTGTACTTGCCCTTTCAGTGTGTTGTGTTTGGAGTGGTGATTTTTATGATGTCGGCAACACTGCTCTCTCTCTCTCTCTCTCTCTCTCTCTACTCTCTCTCTCCTCTCTCCTCTCTTCTCTCTTTCTCTCTCTCTCTCTGTGTCTGTCTGTCTGTCTGTCTGTCTCTCTTCGTTTTAAACGTTTACCCATATTAGACTCTGTCTCTCTCTTTCTCTCTCTCTGTCTCTCTCTCTCTCTCTCTTCCAGTGTGTGTGGTGTGTGTGTGTGTGTGTGTGTGTGTGTGTGTGTGCGTGCGCGCGCGTGGATGCAGATAGAACTGGTTGTGTGATCAGCTAGAAGTAGTAAGCGTTCCGTAGATATAGAGAATTCAGATTTGTACAGAATTGGAATCTTGAGGCTAAGGCACAGCTGCTGTGGACCACAGGGGGTTTATTGACCTACAGTGCTGGAATGAATGCTTTGCATGCGCTTCGGCACTCTATACTAGAGGAGAGTGGTGACAAGTGACACATGTTTATTTGTTCTTTGGTTAACTGGTTAGTAGGTTACCTGGTTGGAGATCTTTTTCCATTGCGTTAGGGCGGCGGCATTCTGGGTCAGATGTCTTAAGTGCTCTTTCTCCCCACCCCTCTCTCTCTCTCTCTCTCTCTCTCTCCCCCTCCCTCCCCCTCCCTCCCCCTTCCCCTCTCAAATATTTATTTGTTCTTTGGTTAGTAGGTTACCTGGTTGGAGATCTTTTTCCATTGCGTTTTGGGCGGCGGCATTCTGGGTCAGATGTCTTAAAGTACTGTCTTTGCCTCTGTCAGTCTTTCTCTCTCACTCACACTGGGGGTTTTAAGGACGAAATTCGACACATATTCAATCACAAGGCGTGCAGGGGTATCAGACATTATATATACAATCATTTACGCTGATCTGAGTATAATAGCGCCAGTTTAGGTGTATGCACACACACGACTCATGCCTACGTCTGTGTTTACCTACACCTCGGTGACCTGGTTCCGAGCAAAACCTTAATATACTTATCAGTGTCCACAGTGTGTGATAGTAAGGCACACGATACACAGGTTTGTTTAAACAAATTTGATGCAACAAATGGTTACATGAGCACAAGTCAAATAATAGGGGAAGATCATCAAGCGCTAGCTTAATAATCTCGTTCCACCCCTACACGATTATTACAGCGCTCTGATAATTTGAAACAGTCACTGTAGACTGGTCTGGCTACAATTATACCCCCCTTCCTCCCCTGGTTTAGGATAAGAACATCGTAATAGCTCTATGATTATTTGAAACATTACAGGTCCGGTTGGTTTTAACACTTTTGAGAGGTTTGACTATGGTCCCAGGTTCAGTACCCGAACTGGCATGTTTTGTTTGTTCGTGTTTTTTTTATTGTTTTTTTAAAAAGTTTTGTTTCTATCCAAACGTTGACTGGTGGTGCGGGTACGAGGTTGTTTTTTTTAAGGCAAAACGATACAAGTGTGGCATGGTAAAAGAATTCAGAGTTTCAGAGGGGGCAGTCCAAATTGCCCCGCTCCCATGAAGGGATTTCAACCCGTATGCAACACATACATATGAATTCGCTAGCAGTGTGATGCGTAGATTTTGCGGACTTCTTTTTTTTTTTGTCTTTTGTTTTCGTACTTTTTTAATGCTGTTACGAAAACTCCATCTCTTTATCCTCTCCCCTAAAGAAACAAACCGAGTTTCCATTATTAACTCAAGTTAATGCCCTGAGCTCTCTCTCTCTCTCTCCTCATCTCTCTCTCCCTCTCTCACTCCTCTCTCTCTCTCTCTCTCTCTCTCTCTCTCTGTTCTCTCTCTCTCTCTCTGTCTCTCTGTCTCTGTGTCTGTCTGTTTTCTCCTCCCCCCCCCCCCCCCCCCCCCCCCCCGTGTGTGGTGTGTGTGTGTATGTGTGTGTGTGTATACGCGCGCGCGCACGCGCTTCCCTCTTACTAAGTCATGGGATATCTCGAACTTTTCTGATCCTCTTTCTCACATTTTCACGCCACACCACACCACACCACACCACTCCACTCCACACCACACCACACCACACCACACCCACAACCACACCCACACACACACACACACACACACATACACACACTCACTCACACACACGCACTCACACACACACACAAAATACACACGCACGCACGCACACATGCACACATGTACACACGCGCACACACTCGCATACGCGCACACACAGAGCTTATGCACGCACGATGGAATGCACTAGCGTGTGTCACTAACACGGTTAAAACTCGGTGATTCATCTCTATGTAGCCTGAGCCGCTGAAACTCAATCAGATCATCTGGAATCTGATTAGAGAGAGAGAGACAGAGACAGAGACTGACAGACTGACAGACAGACAGAGACTGACAGACTGACTTACTGACAGACAGACAGACAGAGACGCTGGCATATTCAGTGGTAGTGCAATGTGTTTTACTCTGAAGGGAAATGAGTTAATTTGAGACTTCTTGTGACGGGAGTAAAAGAAGTTCATTTTTTGGGTAATGAATAAGAGAGTAAGTAAACATCTCGGATAGAAAGAAAAATGCAAGAAGTATATAGCGAAGGAAGCAAGCACACAAGTAGACGAAACTTTAGGAAAACATGGGGGCGATCGCGTAAATTATTAAACACAGACAGACAGACACACACACACACCCTTGTTTTTGTTCCTAGATAGATGGCTTGATGAAAAAAGGCAAATCATTGCTTATTCAATGTACCATCTGGAAATAAAAATGTGACTTGACTTGACACACACAGATACACTTACACACACACACTTACAACAACAACACACACACACGCACACACGCAACACAACACAACACACACACACAACACAACACAACACAACACACACACTCACACACACACACACACACACACACTACAACACAACACAACACAACATAACACAACATAACACTCACACACACGCAGAGGTTTTTTTTTTTATAACTGTGCGTTGTGCACGTCATTCATTCTCAATGGCATTCATGCTTTATTAGCAGCATCCTCGTCGTGTATATTATATGCTACAGCACCGGTCTGTGTACGTCCCATCGCGCTTGTGTGTCGGTGCTTTCATATCTATGAAAATTCGATTAATTATAACAAGAAACCAAAATGTAGCAATTAAAAAAAAAGAGGTGTGTGTGTGTGTGTGTGTGTGTGTGTGTGTGTGTGTGGAGGGAAGATGGAGTGGAGGAGGGGGGGGGGGGGGGGGGGGGGGGAGAGGGCGAGGTGACATTTTAATCATCAGGGTTAGAGGGGAGGGGGTGGTGTAGAGAATTAGGAGGGTGGTGGTACGTATATTGCGATGATCGCATGCCTATGGCATGATGTCATCAAGAGAGTGATGAAAAGTGTTGCCTCCTTGCTTCTCCAGTCGTTTTTTTAAATAGTAGATCTATAATTATATGGGCGTTTTGTGTCAGTTTATTATAGAAAGTCGTGTGCACACTTTGAAGATGGTGTGTGTGTGTGTGTGTGTGTGTGTGTGTGTGTGTGTGTGTGTTGTGTTTGTGTTTGTATGTGTGCCTGTGTGTGACTGTCTCTATATGTGTGTACGCAAGAAAGCACACGTGTAGCTTGCACATGTGCACAGATGTACGTCTATGCATACATGCATACAGTGACGCACGCTCGTGTTTGTGTGTGTTTGTGTGTGTGTGTGTGTGCGTGCGCGTGCTTGTGTGTGTGTTTGTGTGTGTGTGTGTGCGTGCGCGCGCGAGCTTGCGTAAGTGCGTTTGTGCACGCATATTTATGCGCATGCGCAGGAACACATGTGTGTATGCGTGCACATTTATGAATCCGGCAACCAGTCGGAACACTTGAATAAAAGGAAGAAGAGGAAGAGAGTATAGCGCTGATAGGAAGCGATCAGGCGCACGTGGCATCAAATACATCCTGGAGCGACCACTTCAATGTCAGCGAGACCGGGATGATAGGAAACCATCATCATCCTTCTCTTCTTCCTGTTCAGTGTGTCAGCCACTTGATGTACTTGTCCGTACCTTGAATTAGGCCTGCTAATAGTGGCCTAGTAGCCAGAGCAAGGTTAGTGCCACTTTTGGGTAGGAACAATGTGGTGGTGGTTGTGGTAGTGGTGGTGGTTGTAGTAGTAGTAGTAGTAGTAGTAGTAGTAGTAGTAGTAGTAGTAGTGTGTGTGTGTGTGTGTGTGTGTGTGTGTGTGTGTGTGTGTGTGTGTGTGTGTGTGTGAGAGAGAGAGAGAGAGAGAGAGAGAGAGAGAGAGAGAGAGAGAGAGAGTACTTAGAACCATAGGAATACAAAGGTTTGCCCCAGAGCCCCTATTGAGCCTTAAAGTCGTGGGAATGGCACCGTTTGTCATGCAATCCCTAAAGCATGGGAAGAGTTCGGTATTGCTGTGAAACCCAGGAATATCATAAGGACTTGCCTAGAGTTTCTGAATCAGCAAATCTGGAGAACGATATTAGCGTGAGGGTCTCTAAATTCTTGGACGTAAATCACCTTGGGAATGGTTCCCTGTAATAAAACTTTGGGATGATAATTATGGCCTCCTACGAACACTGAGAGTCAATGAGGTTGCGAAGCTTGTGTGGAACCCTTAAATCATGGGTTTGGCGATGCCTTCCGTGGGACTCCTAAATCCTCGGAATGGTAGCTACTCCAGGAGACACTAAATCATGGGAATTTGGGGGCTATAATTATGACAACGATCCTCAAGGTCATGGAAAAATCAGGCAGCCAACTCTATTGTGCCTGGAGTTGTCATAGACAAATCATTATGCTGGTCTGAGCCTGAAATGTAAAAAATATATATATTTTAGAAATGACTAGATCTACGTGTATAAAAACCCTTTTTACAGGAAACAGGCATGAGTTTAATGAGAGAGAGAGAGAGAGAGAAGAGAGAGAGAGAGAGAGAGAAGAGAGAGAGAGAGAGAGAGAGATGCTCAACTTTTGTTGACCTCAGCGAATAATGCCTAGTTGAACCTTTGACTGAAGGTATCCTGGATGAGTTTTAAGAAAACTTTGTCATTCGAATAGTAAGGTCTCCCGAGGAGCCCCTAAAGTCCCAGGTCATGGACATGGTGAGCCTCCTGAAGAAAACTTCACAAATCATACAAGTAATGGCATTGCTTTGTGTTTGAACCTCCAGATCTTGAGACCAACCAGATAGGTGGGGGCGGGGTGACCAGTTGTGTTCATATTTTCAAAGAAAGGCAGGCCTCCCTCTCATGATCTGAAGTAGTCTTCGTCATAAACATGATCCAAGCATATAACAGGAAACATGTGCACTGACGCATATCATGCGCTCACTTCTCGTTCCTACAGATGGTCAGAGCCTGTCAACACTATCGAGTGATATGTGGTAGGGTGTGGGAGGGAGAGAGAGAGAGGGGGGAGAGGGGGGGGGGAGAGGAGGGGGGGGGGGGGGAGAGAGGGGAACCCGCAAAAGATAATTCCTCCAATTTGAAAAACATTATTCATGTCTTTATGGATTCAACGTATCGAGGGAGGCTGACAGACTGGACATTTTCCAAGCTTCCTTACACCCACAAGAGGACGCTAAATCATTGGAATGGAGGCAGACTCGCCGAGAAGTCTGGCAGTATCAGCAGATATGGATGGCTGCATTGTTAACTCTATATGTGTGTGTTTGTGTGTGTGTGTGTGTGGTGTGTTTGTGTGCTGTTTTTGTGCTGTTTGTTTGCACTGGGCTAGTGGATTGCTGAACCGGGTGTGTGTTAGGGCATGGCTGTGAATTGTGTGGCTGGAGATTGGAGTTTCTAGCCAGTTATTGTCTGGGATTTTTTTTTAATCAGCCTAAGAGCTTTCAGTTTCCTCTGTCTGTCTGTCTGTTTGTCTGTGTGTTACCTGCCTGTTTCTCTTTCTGTCTTTCTGTGTTGCCTGCTTGCCTGTCGGTCTGTCTCTTTTTCTGTCTGACCCTGTATGCCTGTCTTTCTGTCTCCGCCTTTTCTGTCTGTTCCTGTCTTGCCTGCCTGCCTGCCTGTCTGTCTGTGGTTTTTCTGTCATGTTTCTGTCTCTCTCCGTCTTTATCTGTCTGACTCTGTCAGTCTATCTTTTTATCTGTCTGTGTGTCTGTGCCCCTGTCTCCCCCCCCCCCCCACCCCCCTCTCTCTTTCTCTCTCTCTTTCTATCTTTCTCCATGTGAGGGTAAGTTTTGGGGGTTTTGTTGTTATTTGTTGGTTTTTATTTGTTTTTGTTTTTTTGGGGGGTGACATTGTTTGTTCCTTTCTCTCACAACCTTTTCCCATTTGACTTTCCCATCCACCCTCCTCTTCTCCGTGTTCTAGCCCCCACCCTAGAAGGAGGAGAGACAGGAGAACAGTGGAAGGGGTGGGGGTGGGGGGATTTAGCGGGAGTGGATGGGGGGGGGGGGGGGGGGGGGGGTGTGAAGGGGGTATCATACAATTTTAATCAGAAGTTGTATTCAATGCTGTATTCATAGTGAAGGGAAATTCACGGGGGAAAAAATATGATTTATGGATGGGTTTGTTTATTGGCTCTTGATTGCGTAGCCCGCTTCTGGGATTAAAAGCACACATACACACGCACCCTCGCATGTGCGGACACACGTACGCACACATGCACGCACGCACGCACACAAAAACGCACGCACACACACACACACACACGTGCACGCGCATGCATAGATAAACAGACGAGGTAGAGGGGCACAGACGAACAGACGCACGATTGCTGGTAAAGAGAGTTTAGTTTTGTTTGTTTCGTCATGCAAATAACATTGCTTCCCACTGCTGTGCATCACTGAAGTTTCTGTTTGATTTTTTTTTTGTCGCTGGAAAAGGGGTGGGGGGAGGGGGGGGGGGGGGGGGGGGCTCAAGAGAAGTTCACAAACTACAAAAAATCATCTGTTGTTGCTCTTGTGCATTTGACGGTGAAATAATGGGCTGCTTTATGCCCCCCCCCCCCTCCTCCTCCCCTGACTGAGGGCGGAATAGCCTAGTGGTTAGAACATTGAGCTTGCTGCAATCTTATGATGCAAGTTCGAGCGAACAATAAGACGCCTATTTGTGGGGATTTCTCCCTAGAATTCACATCTTTGCTGATTCCACTCTGCTGAAAGTCCTCCAGATGAGACTTTAAACTGAGGTCCCATAATTCTATGAACGCAAGCAGATCATCTCGCACACACTTTGATTAAAACCCATTCTGCTTTTCAGAAAAGTAGGTCAGTGTGTGCTGGTAGGAACAAACCTCAGATTAAAAAAAAATTGCATGCACATGTGTGTCATGTTTAGACATTCCTGAAATCAGAATGCGGCTACCTTAATGGTGGGCAAACGATCACATTTGCAAAATCTCACCATTGGTCAACCTTGGGACTCAAGCCAAGGAATGAAAAAACAAAACAAACCCCAACTCAACCCCTAACTAGTTAAAGCAGTCATGAGATACACTAGTGCAAACATTGTTTTTTTCTCAGCTGGAGAAAGAAAGAAACTTTGGAAGTTCATATATCCATCATTATGCACAGTCAGCATCGATTCAGTGTCTCAAGGGAGGCAGTGCAAATCTGTAAACTGGACGGTTTCCAAGCAGACGAAGGTCCAAGGGGACTCTCCTCACTCATGGGAATGGCCGGGGACCTCCAAGTCAGCACTGGGCTGCTGTGTTTGCTTTGCAGGTTTTCTTTCTTTCTGTGTTTCTTTCTTTCTTTCTTTCTTTCTGTGTTTTCTTTCTTTTTTTCTTGTTCTTCTTTCTTGTTCTTCTTGTTCTTTTGTTCTCTTGTTCTGTTTTCTTCTTCTTGTTCTTGTTCTTTCTTCTTCTTCTTCTTGTCTTTCTTCTTTCGAGCTTCTTCTTCTTTTCTTCTTCTTCTTCTTCTTCTTCTTCTTCTTCTTCTTCTTCTTCTTCTCTTCTTCTTCTTCTTCTTCTTCTTCTTCTTTCTTCTTCTTCTTCTTCTTCTTCTTCTTCTTCGTAGAACGATAGAGGATTGTTGAAACTCTTGTGTGGTTGGGTGGGGGTGATGGCTGCAAATTTTTGTGTCTGGGGAAAGAAATGTCCTATCGAGTTAGTTATAAGACCATTCCTCTCTTTCTTCCTCAGTCTCCTTGTCAGTCTTTCTGTTGCACCCCCTTCCTTGTTGCTCTCTTTCTCTCCCTCTTTTCTCCTGTTCTCTTATGTCAAGTGTGAGTGACTTTATAACTGGTGCATGCCTGTTTGCATGTGTGCCTTCCTCTTCCTTCCCCTTCTCTCTCTCTTTCTGTCCCTCTGTCTCTGTCTTTCTGTCTCTAGTTCATGATGTGTCATCTAATGTTTGATGTAAACCCCCTGATAAAGGTGGGCATTTGATGTAAAGAAGTACCTCAGTGCTTATCTGTATCAGCAATTTGTTGTTGTTGTTGTGCTATGTCCTGATCTAAGATTCACAAATAAAATTATAACTCTTGTGTGCTTCATGTTGAAATTATGGGCTACTTTGATCCCCCCCCCCCCCCCCCCCCCCCATTCTCTCAGACTAGCTAAAGCATGTTATGAGATACAAGCAAAAATATTACTTTTCCTCAGCAAGAGCACACACACACACACACAACACACACACACACACACAACACACACACACACACACAACACACACACACAACACACACACACACACACACATACACACACACACACACACCACACACACACACATACACACCACACACACACACCACACACACCACACACACACACACACACACACACAGAAACAAAACGTGGGAGTTCATATATCCATTATGCACAGCCTGTATTGATTCAGTGTATCAAGGGAGCCAGGGCAAATCTGTAAACTGGACGTTTCCAAGGTCCAAGGGGGACTCTCCTCACTCATGGGAATGAATGGCCGGGCTTTGGCCCTTGGGAGACCGCCGAGTCAGCACTACTGGGCTGCTGTGTTTGCGTTGCCATTTGATTTTTTCCGTCTTTTTCTCCCCCCCCCCCCCCCCTTTTTTTTTTCCGGGTCGATAGAAGATTGTTACACTTCTTGTTGTGGTTAGGTGGTGGGCTGATGGCTGCGATTCTTGCCTCTGAAGAAAGAAATGTCTTGTGGGGTTGGTAGTAAGCAGAGGCACTTGTCTTCCCGGTGTAAGTCCTTTCTTTGGTATAAGCTCGTCATTCTTTCTGGGTCACCTTGTAGGTCTTTTTGTGTGCTTCCTACACAACCTCTTCCTCCCCCCTCCTCTTTGTCTGTCTGATTCTCTCTCTCTTTCTCTCTCTCTTTTCTCTCTCTCTAAAAAATGCGGGTGACTTTGTGATTTGTGCATGCTTGCCTATATCTTCTTTCTCTCTCCTCCCTCCCTCCCCCTCCCTCTGTCTGTCTGTCTGTCTCTTTTTTTGCCATCCCATTATTATCTTCCAGAAAGTTTTCCTTTGTGTGGTGGTCCTTTCTCTCTCTCAGACTTTCTTTTTGGTCCTTCTTCCTGGCTTATTTTGTTACCCCGCCTCGCTCCATCCCAATATCTTAATAGCAAGGAGAAGAGTTCGAAGGGCACCAACCACATCTTCCATTAGCTTCCTCCCATTCGTTGCTGTGTGTGAGAGCTGGGCTTCAGGTGTATTGATTAGCGTGTTGTTTGAATTGGATAGTATTAGGGTCCGCTGGGAATGACACAACGTGCCCTAAGAGAGTAAGCCTGCAACTAGGGTTGCCGAAGAGGGGAGGGAGATTGCAAAAAGGAGGATTGTAATGGTGTCTGTACTTGTTTTCTGTATGCTTTCCCATTGTCTTGTTAGTTCAGTGTGTGGTGTGGTACAGGAAAGGCGGAAGATTGATGTTGTTTGTACATCTCGTGTTTTGGTTTCTCTGAAAGAGATCCGAGGTTGCCGATGGTAATATTTTGCGTATGCGACCGTTTTTAACCCGCTGTGAAAGTAGCTCAAATCCGACTTTGGGGATGGTGTCTTTAACACGACACCAGTGTGCATGCGGTTTTGTTGCTTTGTTGTTGTTGTTTTTTAAAAATGTGGCCCGTTCCCACTTTCACGAAATGGCCTACTCTTCCGAAAGGCAGAACGGATTTTTAACGTGTGCGCAAGATGGTCTGTGTGTGTTCGCACACAAGCCCTAGGGCCTTGGTTTATAGTCTCATCCGAAGGACTTTGGGGGAGTGAAGGCAGTGCTTGGGGGGGGAGGGGTGGTGGTGGTGGGGGGGGGAATCCCCTAAAACGACGCCCCCGTGGTGGCTCATCCCGGGCATCAGATCACGAACGCAACGCTCTAACCACTAGGCTATCCCCCTCCCCCCCCCCCCCCCCCCCCCCCCCCCCCTCCTCCCGTTTTAATGCATATGATACTGTAACTAATTTTTCCCCCCCATTTTTTCCTCTTTCCCAATTAAAGCAATAAATGACAACAACAACAAAAATATAATTAACAAACTTAATAGCTTAACTAGGCTGGATACTATAAAACATTCTCTTTCCCATTCTCATATATACCCCCGTTCCAGTTTTTGCATTTTTTCCCCAAATAATGGAAAAATGGAGGGAGGGGGGGGGGAGGGGGGTTGCTGATATGAAATAAAGTAGGTCACCTATTGTTCATTAGCTTATTGTCAGTGCTCTACATGCAAGGAGCGAAATTTCATGGGAAAAATATGATTTATTGATGAGAGTGTTGTTTGCTGTTGATTGCATTGTCGGCCTCCGGGAACGATAGAATGCAGAGAGAGAGAGAGGAGAGGGGGGGGGGGGGGACTTTGGAGGGGTGGTGATGGTGGTGGAGAACCATGAAAATGCAGGTGAATCAGGCAGAAGTAAAATGCTGAAGGAAAATTGAAATGGCCGGGGGAAAGGGATGATGGTGTGGGGTGGGGGAATCGGTGGTCTAGAGGTAATGCACCCTTGCAGAAAACGAGGAGTTGCTGGTTCAATCCCTGTTTGAAACCTAACTTGTCCACCATTCACTAGACCTTGAGCGTTGGTCTGAGTGCATGCCTTTTGGATGAGATGATAAACTTAGGTCCCCCGTACAACACACGTTCTGCGCACATAAAACAATGTGCGGCAACAAGAATTATCCCATGTAAAAATTCTGTAGAAAAAAGCTACTTTGACAGGGAAACAACTACACATAAAGACAGGAAAATTAAACAGAATTGGTGGCGCTGCTCTCGTGGCGACGCGTTCTATGGTATTTTGTCATAATGCGAGTGGCAGTGCTGTCCTGGGGGATATAGTGTGAACTTCACCCAGAGAAACGTGCCGTGACTGTAAGTGGTGTACAATGCATATGCAATGCAGTGCAATACAACGCAATATAACACAATACAATACAATACAATACAATACAATATGTTAAACAAATGAACTAGACATACGTGAACAGAAAATATTCGAGAAGTAAATAGAAAAGTAAAAAAATTGAGTTTTCTCGCTGTTGTTTTTGTTTGTTGTTGTTAAAACATGATCATATCTATATGTAAACTGAAAAAAATGGCGCATTGTTGTGGCGACGCTTTTTCTCTGGGGAGAACAGCTCGAATTTCAAACGTAAAAGAAGTATGATGCTGTGGAAAGAGCAAAGTAAATTAGGTGTTCACTCCAATGAAATTTCATGTATATTTTTGTTCTATGGCTTTCACTGGTGAACAGAAAGAAGCAGGGAGACTTGTGCCTTGCAGTCTGGCATTTTGTTTGTTTGTTATTGTGTGTTGTTTGATTGTTCGTTTTGCTTCATTTTGTTTTGTTGTTGTTTTGTCTTCTTAGAAAGGAAGCAGCCCAATTCATTGTGAATGTTGTGTTTGTTTAAACTGCATTGCCTCGCTTTGAAGCGCTTCCAAGTGTTTGGTGTATCAAATTAGGAGTTTTGCAGGCGCCAGTGTAAATACTGTATCCACACAAACACACACACACACACACACACACACACACACACACACACACACACACACACACACACACACACACACACGAGCACGCACGCACACACACAAACACAACACACACACAACACACACGCACGCACGCACGCACGTACGCACACAGCATACTACATCACACTACACACATACACCCTCACGCGCTCTCTGTCTGTCTGTGTGTCTGTCTGTCTCTGTCTCTCTCTGTCTGCCTGTCTGCTGTCTCTCTCTCTTTCTCTCTCTCTCTCTCTCTTCTCTCTCTCTCTCGCGCGCACACACACACACACACACACACACACACACACACACACACACACACACACACACACAACACACACACACACACACAGCACACTACATCACGCTATGCCACATACACAGACCCCCTCCCCCCCATCCCCACCCCATAAGCGCAGGTCAAAAGGATTACTTTCTTTGATATTTTGCCAGAATGCTAGTGGCGGTGCTGTCCTGCGGGATAAAAGATACCCCCCTCCCATATTTTTGGTCTCGCTGAAGCCCATTTCTGGTCATCATTAAGGAACGGCATATATTATTATCATTATAGACAGACAGACAGACTGACAGACAGACAAGTCCTTCGGATAAGACTATAAACCGAGGCCCCGTGTTCGAACGCATGCAGAACATCTTGCGCACACGTTAAATCCTGTTCCGCTTTTCGGAAGAGTAGGCCATTGTGTGCCGGTGGAAACAGATGACAAAATTTACAAAACCGCGTACACACTGGGACTGGATGTAAAAAAGCACAAGAGTGCTTATTCCATTATCCTCGATATAAAAATAAAAACAAGAGAGAGAGAGGTATACAATCTGTATGGTGGGAGAGAATAGGAAGTGTGTGTGTGTGCGTGCGCGCGCGTGTATGAATATTAGTAGTATTAGGCTGGTAAACATAGGGGATGAGGAGGGTGGGGTACGTTTCAGAAGAGAATTAAACTGCATTGTTTTTATTTAATTTCATAACATATTGCTTTTATATAAACATTACAGTGTATCGCATTACTCTACACCACATTACACAGCATTTCAGCATGTCTTATTCATAATCGTGTCGAGGAGAGAGAGAGAGAGAGAGAGAGAGAGAGAGAGAGAGAGAGAGCCACTTGAAGCCATAATATATATACTTTTTTTAATCGATGGCCTTGATACTGTGGTATAGGCTGTAAACACGCTCAAGTGTTGTTGGCATTCTCCCTGACTGCACGGCACTGCAGTCCTTGACCGACTGAACATTAACGTATTGTTTGTTCACAAGTGAAGTGGTCACCGAGCATGTTAGTTATGTAAGCTCTGCTATTCAGTTTGATGGCTGACTTTAATTGAAGGGGAAACGGCTTGACAGAGAGCACTTTGCTACTGAGTTTTTATTGCGTGATTGTGGTCTTTCGTTTTGTCTGTATCCGTCTGTCTGTCTCTCTGTCTCTAGCTTTATCTATGTCTCTGTGTCTATGTCTGTCTGTCTGACTCTCTCTCTCTCTCCCTCCCAACCCCCATTTCATGATCCCCCTCCTCCCTCCACCCACCCCTTTCATACGGGATGTGGCCTTTACTGAAAAAATACACTCTGTCTCTGTCTGTCTGTCTGTCTGTCTCTGTCTGTCTGTCTGTCTGTCTGTCTGTTTCTCTGTCTGTTTCTCTCTCTCTTTCTCTCTCATATAGCCTGATAGTGCTTGATGGCAGATGTTTGTCATTTGACGGAGTGAGTAGCGCTTTAGCGGAATGGTCTTTTTATTTACTACTGCGTGAAGAACCATCGCCATCAACGACAAGCAGGAGAAAGATGTGTGTGTGTGTGTGTGTGTGTGTGTGTGTGTGTGTGTGTGTGGTGTGTGTGTGTGAGTGAGTGATATCACGCCCCATTCTTCTTCGTGCAATCCCGTATTCCTCTTGAAGAAGAAGGAGAAGCAGAAGGAGAAGAGGAGGCTGAAGAGGAGAAGTAGACGAAGAAGAAATCTCTCTGCTTCCTCCATAAATTATTACCTGTGCGTTTGTAAGTCAGTTTTTGTCGTCAGGTTTATGAGCGGAGGATGATTCTTGGGAGATGGAAAGACAGATGTTGACAAAGGCACAAACATGTTATACTCGCGTCTGCAGACACACGCATGTTTACATGCTGGCTGATATTGAGTCTGGTATGCGTGTCTTGCAGTTTGGAAGTTGATGTTCAGAGTGTTACTATTGTCATTTTTTTCCTTCTCTATGCTTCTCTGTGATAGTGGGTGGGTTTGGTTTTTTTGCTTTGCTTGTTTTTGCTGTTGTATTCTTCTAAAAATAATTGTTCATTGTCATGAACTCAAAGTATGTGTAGGTTTTCATGCCGGACCGTGGCCGAAAGACTAGAGAGTTGATATTACTATTTTCTTTCTACATACAGTCGTTTGCTATGTGGGCACTCATTCACTCTGTAGTGTGTGTAGTAGTATGATTGTAGCCTTGGGCTGAAGTAAACCAGAGACCGCTGCTGCATCAGACCCCTGCGGCGCAAGGGGTCTCTGGACCCGGCCAGGCATGTGTAGGGCTCCCTGTGCCACGTGCGGTCAGAGTGGACGTTGTCCAGATGTGACCCTATACTAGTGTGTTGTTGTTGTCTCTGAGGAGTTGACCGGTCATGTGGCGGCTTCTGTGCTGGCATCCGTGGTTGTGTGTAGAGGGAGACCGCAGTTGCTGTATTGTGTTGTGTTGTTGTTGTTGTTGTTTTCCTCTCTCTCCTTCTCTCCTGCTTGTCTCCTCCTCTCTCCTTCCTCCTCCTCCTCTCCTCCTCCTTCCTCCTCCTCCTCCTCCTCCTCCTCCTTCTCTCCTCCTCCTCCTTCCTCCTCCTCCTCTCCTCCTCCTCCCTCCTCCTCTTCTTCTTCTTCTTCTTCTTCTTCTTCTTCTTCTTCTTCTTCTTCTCTTCTTCTTCTTCTTCTCTACTTCTGTTTCTTCTTGTTTTTTGTTCTTCTTCTGTTTGTCTCGCCTCTCCCACTCTGTTTCTTCCTGGTTTTTTCCTTCTTCCCTTGTAATCTGTCTATCTGTCTGTCTGTCTGTCTGTCTTTCTCGTCTGCTTCTGTCGCTGTCTGCCTCCGACTCTTTTTTCTCTCTTCTTTTTCTTTCCTTTCTGTTCCCCTTTTATTTCTTCACTTGCTCTCTTTCCGTTAAATCACAAGGGTGCATTTTTCAAACATTTCGTCATCATTGCGTGGTACTTCAAAACAAAACAAAACAACATAAAAATAACAACAGCAACAAACAAAAGAAAAAAGACAGTGTTTTCAATATTGAGTGAAAGAAAACACGGCAATGGTTGGAAGTGTCACGCTAGCGGAAATTGCTAAAGAATGATGATTGTGATCGTGCATTAACATGCCAGTGTGTGTGTGTGTGTGTGTGTGTGTGTGTGTGTAGAGCCATCGTTCATGATTGGCAGCGTTCTCAGGACAACCTATCGCTGTTTTGTTTGTGCCGTTTCTGTCATTTTTGTTTTCCTTTGTTCTCCTTTGTTTACTCTTCGTTTTCCTTTTCCCTTTGTTTTTCTCTCCCCCCCCCCCCCTCCCCCTTTCTTTCTTTCTTTTTCTTGATGGCTGTGTGTTTGTCGGTCGGTCGGTCCGTTTGCCCTTGTGTGTGTGTGCGTGTGTGTGCGCGCGCGCGTGGCTGGGTGGGTGGGTGGGTGGATGAGTGTGCTAGTGACGCTCGCCCGCTTGTCCATATCCATCAGAATGACAAGAGAGGTATACCATTCTCAACACACACCTACACACACGTGCGCGCGCGTGCACACACACACACACACACACTCATGCACGATGTACCACGCACGTATGCACGCACAACGCACGTAAACACACACACACACACACGCACGCGCGCGCGGGCACACACACACACACACACACCAGATTATCGTGCTATCAGAGGTGATATATATGCGTGGTCATAGTGGCTGTATATAGATAGGCAGGAAGTGGCATTGGATCAGATGACGTGATAGGAGCATGGATAACATGGGCCCCTCTGTCACTGCCCCTTCTCGCTCCCTGTCTGTCTGTCTGTCCCTCTCTCTCTCTCTCTCCCTCCCTCCATCTCGGTTTTTCCAGGCTGATTTGTGTAGATGATCTATACTATGCTGAAGAAGAAGAAGAAGAAGAAACGCATAGGAGTTTAAAATTTATGAATGTATAGTACCTTATTTGCTTGTGTTACCCTTTTTTTTCTTCATTTTGAGCGGGAGATAGATATAAGTTATGGCTTGATGCCCTTCCCCTCTGCATTATTATAACATGGTAGTAGTGTGTCTTGTTTAATGGGTATATGCAGTTGTTTTTCCGAATACAATCTGTTTAAATCATAGTGGAAACAAAGGTTTCAGGGATTTAAGGTCACGGATGGAAATCGGGAAGGGGAATTAGAAGCAGGAGGCGCGCTCTGATGAAGATCAAACATGTGAAGATTCTTGTGATTTAAAGAGAAAAAATGGACAAGTGTGATGCAAATGTAAGTGTAGCAAACAAACAAAGACTGTTACTAAGAGAAGAAAGAATGAAGGATGGGGAGGAAAGCAACCAAACAGCCAGAATAATATTCCTGTTCGTTTAGTCCTTCATTTTGTTTCTCAGAATTGACCGGAAGTTTTACATAATGATGGAGATTGATGATGATGGAATGATGATGATGATGGTGGTGGAAGTGGTGATGGTTGTGTGTGTGGGTGGTGGTGGTGGTGGTGGTGGGATTGTGTGTGGTGCTGCTGCTAATGCTGCTGCTGCTGATGATGATGATTAAAAATGGAATGGACAAAGTGATAAATGAATAAACGAATAGATAAATAAAATAACAGATAAATGAATGGTTGGCCACATGAGGTGGTGAATTTAAAGAAATGAAAAGCTCCTCAGCAAAGAAAGGTGACATTTCCGGCAAGAGAGAGAGAGAGAGAGAGAGAGAGAGAGAGAGAGAGAGAGAGAGAAGACAGACAGACAGACAGACAGACAGACAGACAGAAACACACACCACACACACACACACACACACACACACACACACACACAACACATCACACACACAATTGTCTAATATCACTAAGAGTGAACAGACGTTAAATTGAAGACAACAACAACACACACACACACACACGCGCAGACACACGGAGCTGCCTATCGAAGCCGGGAGGGAGGTAAAGGGAACTCCCAGGGTGTCTGGACAGACCCAGAAGCCGTTCTTCCTCTTCAGGGTGAGGCCTATCTTCACAGCAGCACAACAGATCAGCCCATACCATGTGTGCAGGCTGCTGCTTTGGGGGGAGACAGAAAGGAGACCAGGCAGGCAAAAGGAATAAATCAACTGATGATAATGCTCAGAAGTGCTGTTAAAAAAGGGAACACAGGAGACAAGTTAGATACTTGTATACTGAAATATAGCAAACCTGAAAAGTTAGAAGCGAAAATCTGGTTTTCTTCAGCCTGTCTTGAGAGAGAGAGTGTGTGTGTGGGGGGGGGGGGGGGGGGGGGGGGGGGGGGGGGGGGGGGGGGGGGGGGGGGGGGGGGGGGGGGGGAGGGGCAGAGACAGACAGACAGAGAATAAGAATCTTTCTTTATGACATGGCCTGATGTATTATGTGCTAGAGGTTTGAGGGAGTGCAGGCGGAAAATGATGGAGATACCAGGTCTGTGGCAGGAAGGGTTGAGAGAGAGAGAGTAGTGTAGGGAAATGTGTCTGCAGTTGAGGGTAGTTAGGAGTAGAGGGGCTTTTTTTGTACTATGGTCAAGTTGTAGGTTGATTATTGCTGTGATGATGGAAGAGTGTGATGTGTCACAGCTGGGCATGCAGCATGCCATGCTGAGAGCAGCATAATATACTATTTGTATTGATTGCTATATTTCTTTCTCTTTCGCTCTCTGCCCGTCTCGTTCTCTCACTTTTCGTAACTACTTTAATCCAGCCGGTTTTGCAAATCCCCCTTCTCCCTCTACACACGCACGCACGCACGCACGCGCGCGCACACACACACACACACACACACACACACACGCGCGCGCGCACACACACATACACACACACACTCGCACACGCACGCACACACATCTCTTTTATTTCATTATTCTCTTCATTCTTTGTTCTCTCCCCCCCCCCCCCCCCCCCCCCTTCCCGTTTCCCCCCAAAACACAACCCTTGCAATTTCTCTCTCTCTCTCTCTCTCTCTCGGAACGACGTGACGGGACGAGAACTGAACGGGTGTGCTGTTAGTAAGCTGCTGCAAATTTTTGCATTTTAGCTTCAAAATGTCAGTTACTGGCCTTCCAGCAACTGTAATAACAACTTTAAACGCCCTGCTGATCGACAACGTCGTATCGAGTTGGAAAGTCGCGGGGGAGAGCGGCAGCGTTGTGTTCGTCTTGCGAATGAAGCCAGCTGACAAGCCAGTGTCAACAGAAATGGCGGACCCCGGTGCTGAACCATAACTCCGTGTTCAGTACTATCGCAAGAAACCCCCTTGTCAAATCCGTCGCGATGTTCAAAGAAGCAGACAACACCAAGAAAGACAGGCGAATCGCCAATGTGACAATGACAGTGTCTTGGAAGAGCCGGTCTTGTGTAACATTGACTCCCTGCTCGATGTGGAAACAGAAGAAAACCAAACCAGTGTGTACACAGAACTGTGTATCAGCAGTGAATTGAATGCCTCGGCCACACCATATTCACTTGATCTACTGTGTGATCCAGCAACAGACAGAAAGATCGGTGTGTCTTCTGAGGCGTCTGATGTGCAGGAAGAGCTGACAGTTGGCTGCACAGTGGATGACTCTGATACTGGTATTGTGAAACAGTATGTGTCTACTCTAACTGACAAACGTGTGCAGCGTAGATTAAGGGACAGCAAGAGAAACACACGGTTTCGAAAGGTGGTGGTACATAGTTCGGTTCATCAAAACATTGTGATGTGTGAATCAGATGACATCACCCTGGAATACTCTTGGAATGGAGATCCTGGCGAGGAATCTAAATGTGTGTTCTGGTACATCAAGCAAGAAGAGAAAAACATGTTGCCAGAAGAACGTGTCAGGCTTGCCAGGGAAACAGTGTACTAACACACAACACACAGCGACAGTGGTGGCGAGTGCTGAGCAGGAGTTACATCATCTTCGGGACCTGATCCAGTCTTACATGGGCTGACTTCGCTGGCTGTAGACTGGAAAAGGAAAGGCTGGTTTGAAAATTGAGACACTTGAGACACAGACAATAATGTATCGAATCTTGATGTACATACCACTACTGCCATGGTTTCCATGTCATTGTAATCGCGTCGCGTTCAATATCGTTGTTACCGCGCCGCAGCGCTATATGGCTTGATTGCTAAATAGCAATAAAATTGTGTCAATTGTGTCTCTCTCTCTCTCTCTCTCTCTCTCTCTCTCTCTCTCTCTCTCTCTCTCTCTCTCTCCTCTCCTCTCTCTCTCTCCTCTCCTCTCTCTCTCTCTCTCTCTCTCTCTCCCCCTCCCTCTCTCTCAATCTCGGTCCCTTTCTTTGTCTCGTGTGTTTTTCTACTGCTGTTTAAATTATTTTTGGGGGTTTATTTGTTTGTTTGGATTTTTTCTCCTTTAATCACTAGACTTGGGTATATTCATAACTTGCCTCATGGCAAACAAAAGACCTGTCAGTGGCTGTTGTACAGCCAGGGGAAACAGCTGGCGTTCTGCTTCTGCATGAAAAAGGTGGACAGCAGCGTGGTGTGGGCTACGTTATGTTGGGGGGGCTGTGAAGTGTCTGAAAGGCCAAGTTGTCTCAAGCCCGGGAATGACTCCAGCAAGAAAAGAAAAAAACAAAAAGAACTGTTGTTGTCCTTTCATTAGCAGGCTCCACGCCGCCTCTGTTGAGGAAGCACGTGCTATGCACCGTGATTATCCGTATTATTTGTTTCTTTGTCACTTCTTTCTCTCTTTCTTCTATTCAGGCAGTCTGTCTATGTCTGTGTCTGTGTCTGTGCGCCTGTCTGCCTGCCTGTCTCTGTCAGTCTGTCTCTGTCTCTCTCTCTGTGTCTCTGTCTGTCTGTCTGTCTGTCTGCTCCTCCTCCTAGCCCCTCTCTTTGTGCCTCACACCATTCTCACCTTTTTCTTGTGCATTCCTTTCTGTCTGACTTTCTGTGTCTGTCTCCGTCCTCTCTCTCTCTCGTCTACGCGAGTCATTCGTGTCCTCTTTGTGTGTTCTCTCTCTCTCTCTCTCTCTCTCTCTCTCTCTCTCGCTCTCTGTCTCTCTCTCTCTCTTCTCTCCTCTCTCTCTCTCTCTCTCTCTTCCCCAATCCCTTCCACCATCCTCTCCTCTGTCTCTGTCTCTGTTTGTGTCTCTGTCTCTCTCACATCATCCTAATCAAACATAAATAATGTGACGTGTATGCTATGCGTGGTCATACTGGCTACATGGTGGGCAGGAAGTGGCCAGGCATCAGGTGGCATGCCAAGAAGCAGGAATAACATTGGTCCCTCCCTATCAGTATAGCAGCTTCCTGATCGATGACCCTCACAGTCTCCTGCCCCCCCTCCTCCTCCCCCCCTCTCCCAAAGAGCCCTTCTTCCTTTCCTGTCCTTGTTCATCCGACGCGATCCCTTTAACTAGTGGGTTGAAAAATGGATTTGGTCCATTCGTTGTGTTGTTACCACACTAATAATCCATTTAGAAACTTTAAAAAAGTAAGAGTTTCGCAGAGTTCAAGCCACGATGTGGTCAGTGTTTTAGCGGTCAACATCCACCCTCAGTGTGTCACTTTATCGCATGCTTACTGTCTTGAGATCTGTACGTGGATCGTCTCGTAATGTCGATTCCACACCTGTGAACTGTTATATTGAAAGTTTTACAATGGAAAAACTTAATACCATACAAGTAAATTTTCACAAAAAGACGATTTCGCAAAAAAAACACCCCACCCACCCCGTTGGGTCAGGCTAAAAACGGTGCTTTTCCATGGTTTTGTTTGGGGGGGAAAGACCACCCGATTTCAATTGGGTGTGCTAAGAAGTATGGGGGGTTAACGCCTGGATTTCTCACACCCTGGAGAAGTTGCCAGTGGCTCAAACAGTGGGAAGGGATGATTGGAGAGAGGGCATAAGAAAGGAATAAGGAAGGGGAAATAGAATAAGAGCAATCACTCGTTTACAAGTACATTTGATGTCAAGTGTCGTGGATTTATTATGTAACACCGGTTATTCCTGTCTGCAGCCTCCTCCCTCCCCCAATCCCCTTTCATACTTTGACCATGTGTATAGCGCTGAGCCAAAGACTATTAACGTTAGGCCCTGGGTAGAACGGGTGCAATGGTCGAGTGGATGGATAGCTCATGTTGGACTTCTGCATCAGTCGGTTTTGCCTAGTTGGCTGGCCTTGCCAGTTGGAGCAAAGGTGAAGATTTACGATATTAAAATTATACACGCTGATAACCGAACATTACACTTTTAGAATAAGTTACAGTGTTGAGGTGACTTTGGTCCTACACACTGAGACACGGATCCCTTGCAAGGAGCCCCCAGAGTTGTTGGCATGGTAGTTATAATGGAGAGATTATAAAGTAGGTTCTGTAAAAGTATGTTCTTTCGAGCCAGAAGGCCCATAGAGCCGGAGCTTATCCCGGTTTCTGTAGCGTTAAGCGAACTGATGGTTTTTCACCACCCCTGTGACAGGACGCTAGTCTGTCGCCAGATACTTCCCCAGCAGAGCTGGTACCCACTTGTACACCTGGGTGGAGTGAGGAAAATAAGAGTAAAGTGTCTTTCCCAAGGACACAACACCGAGCCGAGCGGGGATCGAACCCGCGACAAGGTAGGTTCTGTAGGCTGCGGCAAAGCCAGTGCTTTTATGCATTTCTGCCCAAACAGTGTTAATGCCAAGGAGAGGCCGGGATCTTTCTGCAATGCATTCCACTTAATCGTGTTGAACAGAGCTCGTCGCAAAACCTCTATGTCAAATCTTCCCAGAAAACCTTTGCGAATTGCTTACCACGATCCTCGGGTGTGTCTATAAGTAGCATATATTGCAACGTTTTCTACAACGCTACACCATCGTAGACATACACACTGTCGCGGCATACTGTACCCACGTGCGTGTACAGACCGAGGAGTAAGAAATATTCACGACACAAGATAATTGTATATTTAGTATACGTTTACTGACTGAACGCTGGGATAAAAAAAAACAACCCAACAACAAACAAACCAAACCAACAACAAACCAAACCAACAACGAGAAAATCCCCACCAACAATCACATACGAAAAAAACCCCAACAATCACATACGACTATAAATATGCTTCATTTCAGAAATCAGTGATACAGGAGTATAGGAAATGCAACCCAAGAATATAAAGGTGGAAGAGAAGAATACATGTACATTGATAACACCGTCCTTTTAACATACGTGTGGAATCTGCTGCTTACTACTAGAACTGCAAAGAACTTTTGAAGGAAGTAGCTGGTTGTGTGAAATAATAAGTATCAAGAAAAGTAAGGCTCTTCTTTGGAGTAGAGTAGGCCACCTTTCAGTCTGTAATCTTTGAAGGTGCACAGACCACCAGGCCTGTCTATCAGGACAGGGAGGTAAAAGGAACTCCTGGGGTGACCAGACAGGGCCACAAGCCGTTCTTCTTTAGTGCAAGGGGGTGTCTTCACAGCAACACACACCATCCACATTATAGCAAGCACTTCTCTGGTAATGGAGGGCAGAGAGTACACAGAAGAGAAAATAGAGAAGAGAGAAGAGAAAATAGAGAAGAGGGGGGAAAATTGCTGAGAGAAAATGGAAGAGACGAAAGGCAAAAATCGAGGAGAAAAGCTAGAGAGGAGGAGGGGAAACCAATCAGCCACGCTCAGTGCAGAAGGAGCACCAGGGAGGTGAAAGATAGCACAAAGAACACAGCAAAAGTGGAAAGAGAAAGAGAAAAATGGATGGATGGAGTTTGTCAGTTGAGTCCAGTCTTTTTACGTGTGAGATACAGAGCAGCTTCTTTACGACCTCAACTTGGAAAGGAGAAAGAGAGAGAAGGGGGTGGGGGTGGGGACGCTGGGATTTCAAGTCTGTGGCAGAAAAGGTTGGGGTGGGGGTGAGGCCTGTCACGGTTTTATCGTGCCGTGATGATGTGGGAGTCTCACAAATGCCAGAGAGCTGGTTTTGCGAGAGCATGACTAATCTGCTGCGGCGTGCAACAGAGATCTGGTCATTCTGCAGAGTGTGCATGGCGCTAAGTCAAACAGCTGTTATCATGGGAAGTGTAAGCATGGTGACGCTGCAGAATATGGGACTATTACTGCTGCTACTGTAGCTTTTGTTGCTGCTGTTTCTGTAGCTCTTGTTGCTGCTGTTTCTGTAGCTCTTGTTGCTGCTGTTGCAGTAGATGTTGTTGCCTCTGTTGCTGTAGCTGTTGTTGCTGCTGCTACTATTTTGGTTGCCACTGCTATGATGCACACCAACTCTGTACATTTCTCTGTTTTGTACTGCAATTTTCTGAAGGCTTTAGTTGACCATGAAGAATATTGCATTAATTTTGTCTTGCTAGCGAGGAGTCTGCGGTGTGACTCTTGTCTCAGCTGATTGTTGAAATCTCCCATTGAGAAATAAGTCTTGCCGCGAGTCCTTTGAGTGAGAGTTAACTGAGGTCCCACATTAAAAAAAACATGACAACAAGAGAGTGTGTTGCTCATGGCAGAATTCTGCAGAAATTAAGTCTTCTAACAATCGCAGAAAAATGGAAGCAGAAAGGGGAAAAAAAGGAAAATAGCCGGCGCTATATTGAGCTGTGGCATGCTGTAGCATGAAATGCTGTTATTGCTCTTGCAATGTGTATAACATAACAGCTGCAGGTTATTGTATTATAATACATTTATAATCAAAGACTTTATACTACACTGCAGTGCACTGCACTGCACTGCACTGCACTGCACTACACTACACTACACTACACTACACTACACTACACTACACTACACTACACTACACTACACTACACTACATTTCACTACACTTCACTACACCATACCACACCACACTACACCACACCACACCAACCCACACTACACTACACTACACTACACTACACTACACTACACTACACTACACTACACTACACTACACTAATCATCCTCATTACCATTTATCATGCAACAAAAAACACTACACCACACCAAACCCACCACACCACACCATACCACACTGCACCTCCAGATAACACCTTGACTTTTCTGGGGAGTCGCTGACAATATAACACAACATGCCACACTGTAAACAGAGATTTCTTTTTAAAATGTGGAGCAGAGATATGCAAATAAGACACGGGAGCAATTCATCGTGGATTTTCAGAAGCCTGACAGCACTGATAAAGAAAACCGTTGTGAAATGTGATGCAAAGGCGATATTGAATTGCACACGGCAACAGAAGGAGACCCGGAACACGATCTGTAGGGAACCAGCAGGGTTCCTTTCCTTTCCAACCTGCTGTCGTGGTGGTGATTGTTGTTGTTGTTGTTGTTGTTGGTGGTGGTGGTGGTGGTGGTGTATTAGTGGTGTTGTTGGTGGTTTGTAGTGGTGGTGGTGGTGGTGGTGTGTGTGTATGTGTTTGTTTAAATTTAACGGCTGTTCACTCGCAGTCATAATTATTAGATGTGTGTGTGTGTGCGCGCGCGTGCGTATGTGTATGTATGTGTGTGCGCGCGCGCTGTGCGTGTGTGTATGAAATAAATCCTAAAACAGTATTTTGTGCTCCTGTTACACACCCTTGCCCCTTGTCCTCACCAAGTCACGCACGCATGTAAACACGAACGTACGCATGCAGGCACGCGTGCACACAAACATAAAAGGCCACATGCGGGCATTTATGCACGCATATATACACACAAAGGTACACACACAGTTTGACTCACACACTCACACGCGCGCACACACACACACACACACAAAACACATACACACACATACACACAAAAGACAGAAAGATAATCTGTTATTTATTTAAACCTTCGGAGACCCAGCTCTTGTAGTAAGTAATCCATGGCCTTTCCTGCTATCCGTCAGGGGTTTTGTAGTATTACGTTATGTCTAGTCAGAGTGGCCAAGATCCCGGTAATATATAGCCCATATAACTGAGAATGATACATGGAGCCCATTAATAATGGTCAGTAATGTAGACCACTGCGGTGTGGGGGAAGGAGAGACAGGGGGGGGGGGGGGGGAGGGGGGGGGGGGGGGGGGGGAGGGGGGGGGGGGGGGGGAAGCAGTGAGATGAGGAAGGAATAATTATTTTCTTTTTCAATGGTGTGTGTGTGCGTCGTGCGTGCGTGCGTGTGCATACACTGTCATATCTTCTATCATCTGCTACTTATGTAATCAATGCATTATATAACACTATACTTGTACTAGATAATGTAGATAGACACTATTTATTTTTTGTTGTAAATTTATATACCACTTTAAGTCACGGTAGACTTCTCTGTGTGAAATTCGGGCTGCTCTCCACGGGGAGAGCGCGTCGCCACAAGAGCAGCGCCACCCATTTTTTTTTTTCTTTTTCGGTTTGCAACTGTATTTGTTTCCCTATCAGAGTGGCTTTTTTCTACAGAATTTTGCGAGGGACAACTCTCTTGTTGCCGTGGGTTCTTTTACGTGCGCTAAATAATTTTGTGTAACACACGGGACCACAGTTTATCGTCTCATCCGAAAGACTAGCACCCAGACCACCACTCATGTGATCTAATGGATGGGGGAAACGTTTCGGGTCCAAACGGGATATGCTATATTGCATTATAGTGTGTGGATATACTAGATCACACCATTTATTTACACAGTTTGCATTACATAAACTATAACGCACTTCATGCAAGGCATACCACGAAAATAGGCTCGTCTGCAGGGTAATATTATTATTATACTTCTGTGGCGCCGCACAGTAGCGCACAAATTGATATAGTAGACACAAAACGGTATGATTGATACTGGATACGATACGCCAAGGCACCGTAACGTAAATTATACCCTAGTTGAATATGGCTTCTCTTGACGCCGTCATTGTGCGTATAATTAATTGGCATCCCAAGTGGGAGGCAGGCAGGTTGTAATGCTGCTAATCCCTCGCCAAAAGTATGGTAAATCAGTCGTGTCTGAAGACCTTAGTTTTATCTCGAGTGTGTGTGTGTGTGTGTGTGTGTGTGTGTGTGTGTGTGTGTGTGTGTGTGTGTGTGTGTGTGTGTTAGTTTACCTTTTTTTGTTTTAACCATGCAGATACCTCAATTCACTTTGAAAAGAATGTCTTTAAGGCAAAAAGGATTTTGAAAAAAAATCTGTTGTCAATTGTTGTATATTGCTGAAGTAAAACAACAAAGCCCAGAGTCATGATGTTAATTAATTTATAGGAAACTGTTAGTCTATGGACTGAAGTGTCGATATCTGTGGACTGAAGTGTCGATAGCAAGCAATCTCGTGAGCATGAGTTTTGATGTCGATGGATAAAAAAAAAAAAGACAACATACGCCGCGTAATTCTGCTGAATGATCAGAAAATTTGAATATAGTTGGGAAACTTAGGATTGGGGTGGAGGTGGTGATTTATAACAACCGAGACACTTGACAGAGTGGAGCTTCGCTGAAGACATCATGCTTTTCCTAGGTACAGGTTTTCTAGTTCTTCTACAGCAGACCTTTAGACTCAGATGGTTCACCCTAGGCATAACAAGGCCTCTTTCTGTCCCTGTTTCCTAATCCTTGCTGCTGTACTGGATACAGGCGTGTGGTAGCAGACAAGCTTGTGTGTTAAGCGATGAGTGTAGCAGGTACGGGAGGGAGGTGACACAGCACGTACATGTGGACATGTAGAGGGGGCTGCTCTGTCCAGCCAGTGTCTGTGGATGACAGCTGCCTTAGGCCATCGGCCTACCTGCCAGTAACAGGACCTCCTCGTCCCTCACTGTCCATTTTACCTTCTGACCCACTGACGGACTTGGCTGGACACACACACGTGTCAGCACGCACGTAGCCAGGCTCACTTGTATGTGTTGTTTGAGGCGGGGAATGGGGGGTGGGGTGTGTGTTTGTGTGTAAGCTTCTCTACAGTTACAGGCACGTAGGTCTGTGTTATGTGTGCGTGTCATATTCAAATGTGTGGGGATGTATTTTTTGCATAAAATGGAAATAGTGTGAGATAGTACAGAAGAGTGAAGGAGCTGATAGGTACAGAAGGGTATAGTTAAAAAGCAACAACGCCCCCCAAAAAACCCAAAACAAAACAACAAACAAGCAACAACAAAAAAACCAACCTCACAAACAAAAATATCCACCACCACCAACAACAACCCCCCCCTTCCCCCAAACAACAACCCAACAGCAGTATCGTGTATGAAAACAAAGTGTATTGACTCATGTATTGTATTTTATTGTAGTGTTTTGTAGTGCAGTGCAGTGCAGTGTGGTGTAGTGTAGTGTAGTGTAGCGCAGTGCAGTGCAGTGTAGTGCTCTTCAGTGTGGTTAGCATAATGCTTGTGCAGCATGTAGTATATAATTATGATGAGAGTTTTGTTTTATATAATATGTCTTGATAAAATGGTATGGCATCGTTTTTCATGTTGCCACATCTATCATTTGCTGTACCACATCACACCACAATACATAATTATATAATTTGAAAGTATATATTACATTATCTTGCGAATGTCATGCAATATCTGTTATCATATCGTATCACATGAATACATCGTATTATGTATCACCATGTGTTATATATCACATCGTATCACGTCATATCTCATCATATCTCAAGCACTTTCGATTATTGGGCTAAGAGAAAATGATATTATTTGTTCCTATCGGCACGGTATTACACACCATTGTGCCGTCTGCCTGAATGCACTGGACCTTCTTTGTCCATTTCTGGCCTTCATATTCGGTTGGGCCATGAACATGCTATTTCACACACACACACACACATACACACACGCACGCGCACATGCACGAACTCGCGCATGCACGCACGCACGCACGCACACACATTCATAATACATTCGCAAACTCCCTTGTTAAACTGACACAGGATTTTTTTTCTGCCTTAAAAGGTCAAACTCATGTATTATGACTTTAAGCAGCTATTAATTATTAGCATCAATAGGGAGGGGGGAATAGCAGGCCATAATCCTTTTAATCCCCCAACACCCCCACCCCCCTACCCCCCACAGCCGTAACAAGAGTGGTGGTAAGGATACAGGGAGGCGACAGCTGCCTCCAGGCCACCCGCTGATGTGAGCCCATCCCTCATAGCTTACTTCACCTCCTGACCTACTTAGTCACTGGGAGGCGCGTATTTATCAGCACTCATGCACGCAGGCAAGCGTGCTAGCAAAAGAAGTGAACACAAGTCTCCATTCACATGTGGACCTGTGCTTCTAGCATATTATACCCATGCACGTGGAATGTATACTGAGAAACCAAGGTACATGTTAAGTAGCAAGCAAGCAAACAAACGCACCCGTACCCATGCATGCACGCACTCACTCACATACACACACGCGCGCACGCACGCATGTATACACACACGTGCACGCGCGCGCGCGCGCGCACGCACGCACGCACGCACGCTAACACACATGTGTAACACACATTTACACACGCAAGATTCAAGATTAAAAATTCCTTTAACTT
>CM054137.1:44304518-44312018 GCA_028751875.1 Rapana venosa
AGAGAGGAGAGAGAGAGAGATGAGAGAGAGAGAGAAAGAGAGAGAGAGAGAGGAGAGAGAGAGATTGCCCGTGAAAGGGGGCAGAAATTGATGGCCCTTATCATTGGTTCAGAAAGGGATAGCATTAATTTGTTTCTCTGAAGTGTTGGTGTGCTTATAGTGGGCTTGTTCATCTCTGTCCTGGAATAGTGAATGAATGAATGAATGAATGAATGAATAATGGCTTATTTGTGAGAGAGTAGGGAATGGGCGACGTTTGTGTTTTGTAGTAGTGTAGTTAGGCGTTTTGTTGTTGTTGTTGTTGTGTTTTGGTTATTTTAACGTTTTTGTTTTTGTTGGTTGTGTGGTTTTTACTTTGCATGTTATGTTTTTGCTTTTGCTTGTGTTTGTAGTGAAATGAAACGTGGTTGCATTCTTCTTCACTTCCTCTTCCCTGTTATGTCTCCATTCTCTCCCCCCCCCCCCCCCCCCCCCCCCCCCCCCCCCCCCCCCCCCTCTCAAACACACACACTCTCTCTCTTTATCTCTCTATCACACACACACACACACACACACACACACACCCTCCCCCTCCACACACACACACATGTACGTTCCATGGGGATAGATTCGAACATGTTGATGTCCGATGGTGTGTATCTCACGTGCTGTGTTAACTGTGTTTACATGTGTTTGTGTTACAGGCACGGGCCTTTTTCCAAGCAGCCTTCGTGATGGCGCCCCACATGTACGAACCTCACTACAACTTCGCTGCTTTGGCCGATCAGGTGAGGCTGAACATATCAAAATATGTGTGTGTGTGTGTGTTTGCGCGCGCGCGCGCGTGTGTTTGTGTGTGTATGTGTGTTTCTACCGTTATCGTTAGAGAGCCACTATCGGCAAGTTTGCTTTCATCTGTAGCCATTACTTGTGCTGCAGTGTTGATATTCTTTGCCTGATAAGGCTCACGTTTCAAAGGGTTGACTTCTTGTCTTCCTCCTCAACTGTTATCGGGCATGCAGTGAAGGGGGTAGATATGCTATCTGGTTTAAATCGATTCTAAGATCCTTTCTGGTGATCGTCATAACCGTTAGTGCCATCGTTCCGTGTATCAAGTGGACACTGTCTGTCTGTCTGTTTGTCTGCCTGCCTGCCTGTTTGTCTGCCTGCCTGCCTGCCTGCCTGCCTGTCTCCACCCCCCTCCTCTCTCTCCTCTCCTCTTCCTCCTCCTCCTCCTCCTCCTCTTCATCCTCCGTTCTCCCCCCCCCCCCCCCTCCCCTTTCTTTTTTTACCTGCATCCCTTTCTGTCCTTTCTGTACCTCTTTGACCCCCCCCCCCCCCCCCCCCCCCCCCTTTTCCTCCTCCCTCTACTCCTTTCCTTCCTTCCTTCTCAGTCGTCTTTCTCCCCTTGGTTCCTCTCTCTTCCCTTCTATTCGTTTTTCTCTTCTTCTGATCACTACCGCTGTTGCTTCTGCCTACTATTCCTGTTTATCACCCCTAACATATCTACATATCGGTTCTGATGGTTTACCCCCAACACATCCTACTTGTTGAGTACACTCAGGAAGAGACGCTTCTGCTGCTGCTGTTTCTCCTCACACTGCTGTAACGGTTTAGGGGAGGATGACGTGGGGGGGGGGGGGGGGGGGGGGGGGGGGGGGGGGGGGGGGGGGGGGGGGGGGGGGGGGGGGGGGGGAGAAAAAAAAAGGGGGGGGAGGAGAAGGGGATTGTATTTGTGTAAACTAAGGGGTGGGGGGAGGATGTGGGTGGAGGAGGTAGCTAGTTCAAAGCATTCCAGTAACATCCGATTATTGCTTTCTGCTCGTTCTTTTTTCTTTTTCTCTTTCTCTCGTGAAACTGTTTATTTATTCTTTATTCTTTTATTTCGAGGATAATGGAATAAGCACGCGTGTGCTTTTTTTCACCTAGTCCCCGTGTGCATGCAGTTTTGTAAATTTTGTCACCCGTTCCCAAACTCTGTGTGTGTGTGTGTGTTGTGCGTGTGTGGTGTTGTGTGTGTGTGTGCGTGTGTGTGTGTTGTTTGTTGTTGTTTGTTGCTTCGATTTACGTCTGTTCACTCAATGTGATATTAGACGAAATGTGTGTGTGTGTGTGTGTGTGTGTGTGTGTGTGTGTGTGTGTGTGTGTGTGTGTGTGTGTGTGTGTGTTGTTGTTGCTTCGATTTTACGTCTGTTCACTCAAAGTGATATTGGACGAAGTGTGTGTGTGTGTGTGTGTGTGTGTGTGTGTGTGTGTGTGTGTGGTAACGATTATGAGAATACAAGGCAGGCAAGCATCCCTACCTGGTACCCCACAGCTACTACTGCTGCTTCTTCATTAACTCTTGCTGCTGCTGCTGCTGCTGCTGCTGCTGCTACAAAGGGAATATGCTAAGGAGACTAGCATTACCAGGCCTAGTATTGTGAAATAGTATGTGATAGGCAAACTAGGCCTAGTGCGTGGGCAGACAGGATTTTCTTTTTTTGTAAGTGGGTGGCGCCGCTCTTGTGGCGACGCGCTCTTCCCTATAGGGAGAGCAGCCTGAATTTGTAGCAAATAAGTCCGCCATGACCGAAAGTGGTGTCAATACAATACAGTACAGTACAAAGCTATACTATACTATACTATACTATACTATACTATACTATACTATACTATACTATACTATACTATACTATACAGTGCAATACAGTGCAATGCAATACTATACGATACGATACAAAACAATACACTACTATTAGTTGTGGGGGTGGCGGAAATGAGAACAATACTGGTATCTACTAATATGCAGAATCGGTTAGCCACTATGGTATTATTTTTTAGGGCATATGAAAAGGAGAGATTCTAAGTAGTTGTAGCTGCAACAGCAGTTTAGAACTAGTAGTTCCGATGACTTCATTTGACTTCGTGATTATTAAATGGATGCTTTCTCTCACTGTCTCGGTCTGTCTGTCCGTCTGTCTGTCTGTCTGTCTGTCTCTCGTAAACGATCATTCAAGCTTTGAATATGTAGACTGCAAGATGGCATACACAAGCGCGCATGCACACACTAAGACACAGACACCCAGACGCGCGCGCACACGCGCACGCACGCATGCACGCACAGAGAGTTTTGCTAGTATATTTATGTAGATCGTTTATGTAGATCGTTTATTTATACATATACACGTGAGCATGCATACATACATACATATATGTATACTAGTCACCTGTGCAGAGAGAGATAGAGAGGGGGGGGGGGGGGGGGGGGGCGCAAGGGAGAGACAGAGAGTGTGATGGTTATCTCTGGAAACTATCACGAGTGTGGTGTTTGCCTGTGTGCCAAGTTTCTGAAGGCTGCTGCGTTCAGGTTACAGGCACTGGGAACACTTGCCTGTGGCTTTATTGATACACACACATGTACACAAACATATATACACACAATCTTATACACACGCGCGTACACACGCACGCACGCACGTGAACACGCGGGCACACGCACACTTAGACACACACACACAGGCGCGCGCACACTCACACACACACACACACACACACAAACACAAACACACACACACACACACACACACCGACTTAAGATGCAGGCAAATGAGCGGTGAAGACAGAGAGACAAACATAGAGTATGGAGATAACTTGGTGGGTAGCACTGCGAATAAAATAGTACTATTGAGAAATACATTATACTTGTTGAGTACCCAGAAACTTTGGTGGCTGACACTTTGAAATTTGAAAACAAGCTGGTTGGTTCGTAACGCAATGAAAAATGAACGACAGATAAAAAAAAAAAAACCCACATGATTCTTGGGATGAAAATGTTAACTGGCAGAAAGTTGTCATAGTGAAAAATGGAGGGGTGGGAGGGGAATGAGAAACAGTGGGTGTGCTTTGTCTTCTCCTTCTCCTTCTTCTTCGTCGAAGGCTCAGCCAGCAACTACTGTTGTCTGTCACATGAGCGAAAATGCGTTGCGCACGCATCCGACTTCGGCATGGGAGAGAATTGTTATTTTATTAGTCTTTCTGGAAAAACAAGGGCAGGAGAATGGACCAAGAAAGAAGAAAATAAGACAAGAAGGAGGTGACAAGAAGAAAAGGAACAAGGCAGAAACAAAGAGAGGGATAGAAAAGAGGGAATTCGTAGCACAGAATTTCCAGAAGGTGGAGATGCTATTTATACTGACAGGGCCCCGGCATCCCCACGGGGGTGGTGTGCTTTAAAAAAAAGAAAGACACACTCACGTTTGGCTTAGTACATATAGATGACAAGCAGATGCACTCATGAAAAACTTAGAATTTGTGAGTGGCTTTAGAATAATCATCTGATTTTTTTAAGAACAGTAAGTTCTGAGTTGAGGTTCTTCTTCTCAAGTGTCCGGTCTGGTCCTGCAGACATCGACGATCATGGCTCTCCATTCCTCCCTGTTCTCGGTCCCTCTCATGAGCTCATTGTTGGTGTAGAATATATAAAAAAGGATAAAGAATTTTCAGTCACACTAAAATATATAAAAGAGTGATAAATTTTGAGTGGCTCTTGAATATATTAAAGAAAGATGATAAATGTTTTTAAAAACTCATACTGGAAGCTGAATAAATAAGATTTTCAATGATAGTTTTAGATTACTGAGCAGTAAAGCAAATTACCGAGGAGTAAAGCAAAATGGCATGACTGTTTCTGGAACAATGTTAAGGAGAAGCAAAACGCATGTGAAAAATGTTAAAGCCCTCTACACCAGTATCATCAACAACTCCAGGAGACGGTTGGATGAGGACCTCCTACTTAGAAACGGGATGTACCGAAAGTTGGTACGCCTGCAAAGAAGTGCAGAATCAAACATTTAAAAAAGGATGAAAAAGAACCAAAAAAAAAAGCAGCCACCCTCACCCCGCTTCACAAAAAAAGAAATCAACAAACAACAATAGCAACAACAACTCTAGATTTTAGGAGGATTGCGCGAACTTGTCATGCATATCAATCGTTTCTTCGACTTTGGGCATTCGTCTGTTCTTCAAAAGATCTCTTCACACTTAATAAACTTCACTGTGCTCTTGCTCTATCTACTACAGACTCCTGTGGATTGGAAGGGACCGAGGGAAGGGGATGTGTGTGGAAGTCAACCCGTTTTATCAATACCCAATGATGTATGCAGCAACCAAAAGCTTTGCACTATGGCTTGGTGGCCATCCCGACACAAGATAAGATCTTGACGCCACCAGTTATCTCTTTTATCTTTTACCCTGTGGAGAATCGTGCAGTAATTGTTTTGTTGTTTTATTTTTGGTTGTGTTTTTTTTGCATAGTATGACTGCTACCTGCATTGGACAAACAGATTTTGTTGAGATAGAGCATTCAGCCATAAACACTGCCTAAGTTTGACTTGAAGGAGGCGACAGTTGTGTTCAGACCAGTTTCCCCGTGGACTGTAAGGTCTCGCTTGGAAGGGACAAAGCCACACAATTTCGCCGTTTGTAGTTCTTGTTTTTGTCGACAGTTTATGTAGAAACGGAGATAAGGTGCGGGGACACACACACACACTCTCTTCCTATGCACAAATTCCTCATACCTTCCTCTGTAGCATCGATCAACAACTTATCAGCTGAATCCTACTTTTAGCATCACCGGGACTGCAAAGTAGCGAACGCTGATGTTGATTATTTGATCATTGATCCTCTCGCCTCAGAGGCTTGTGTTTGTCGCTAAGTGGTTATTGTCGTAAAGTGGACAGGCTCAACGGAGATAAGAACTCCCTGAGTCTAGAAACTAAAAAACCTTCCCCTTTCCCTCACCAAGTGGCTGCTAATGAACAGACTGCAAATCGCAAAACATACACTTCCAAATCTGACAATTCCTATTGTCTTTGTGAGTGTGCGAAACGGGTTTAAAAAACCCAAACCCGACAGATTTTCCCGGGAAAGTTAGGAAGTACTCGTTTTATGTTCCAGTCTCGACTGAGTTTTTATCTATGTAATAACTATTGTTTTATTGCCATTATTTTAGATCGGGTTGAATGCGTGTTTATAAAATTTGTAAAAAAACCCACCGATGTGCTACGCAGTTTTAAAATAATTCCAGGTTACTTTTTCACCAGGTTTGTGCCGTTGAACATCTTAATCCAGTTAACGACAAGGAATCCATTTAAGGACACTACCCCCCCCCCACCCCCGTCCTATCTGCCCACAAAATAGCATCCCTTTGCAGAAGACACGTTCACGTCGTATGGTGTATTGAGCGTGTCTCGTTGTGGCAGGACAGTGCAGTAGTGGTTACTCCCCCCCCCCCCCCCCTCTCTCCTCTCCCTTCTACATCTTAAAGCTATCTCCCTGTCTCACCTCAAGGAGTGAGTTTCTGTACGTCTGTGGGACGGTATTGATTCGGACATGATACATTCTTGCTGCTCGGGAGGAAAAGGATGAATAGGAGAGTGAAAGAGGAGGAGGAGGGGAGATTGCATTGCACTGAGTTGCATCTTGATGCGTATGTCCCTCTTAAATATTTCAGTTGGGTGTTTACACGAGCCATCTGCACACTCATACGCATAACAAGAACAATGGTTTATTCAGTTTTTGCAGGCCATCTGGTGCTTATGAACAGGAGATATGCATGTATGATACGTGGTGAGCACTTAGGTTACACGACACCAGACGTTCAGTGCAGTATGAACATACTAACATAAAAATGTTCGTGTTGTTTCAGAGTAAGCATACCAGTTCTTAACTGTGAGGCATGCAGGAAAAATTCTGTTTCTAAATCTCAAAGATTCTATAATGTACAATGTATAGCAGTTTTGAAAACCGATTTCTCCTGCCAGGTACACACATAGACATGCTGCTCTGTTTACGTATGTGTGTTGTGTGTGTACATGCGCGCACGCGTACATACTTGTGCACAAATGTGTATTAAAATGATTATGCGAGTGTTTCGTAAGAGTGACAGATAGACAGACAGACAGACAGATGAATGTAACGAAACAACCCTCTTTACCAACGCAAACCACTTGTTAAAAAAAAAGTGCAATAGTTTCTCTTTGCCTCTACGCTTGCCATCCTATATACACCATCTGTTGAAGAGTTTCACATAATGGAACACAATAAGAGAAGAGGCGACAGCAGAACTGCTGAAGTCATCACTCCGCAGATGTATCGACGTTAAAGGAGGGAGGAAAAAAAGAAAGGGAGGGAGAGGGGAGTCATGACACAGCACATGTTGCTGCTGTTGGGCGTTCCCCAGCTTAACACCTTGGGGGGTCATCCAGAATATCATGTTAGTTTGCTATGCCTTTCTTGTGTTGTGAATGCTTTTTCACTTTTCATGTCCATAATTTGTATACTCTTTCATTTTGGAGCGAATTTGCGTGTGAGTATATTTCACACGCCCACATCCGCAAGTTGTGGTTTTGTTAAATTTGATGTATCCCTTGGGTTTTTTTTTCTTGAAATAAAAATATTGAATCTTGAATCTAGCATCCTGACTCACTGATCCTGCCTGGGAATCACCGTGAGACCTTATACATGCTGGGAGAGAAGTTC
>CM054137.1:44324518-44359518 GCA_028751875.1 Rapana venosa
GGCTGTTCGATCTTGCCATGCACTGTCGGTTGTTATAGGGTTTGCTGGTTTCTTTCTCCTCTGTCGTGACTACTTGTCCATGAATTTGAGGCATTTTATTGCTTGTAAAGAGATGCGTGGTACCTCGAGCGCATCTCTCTCTCTCTCTCTCTCTCTCTCTCTCTCTTCTCTCTCTCTCTCTCTTCCTCTCCCTCTCTCTCTCTCTCTCTCTCTCTCTTCTGTCTGTCTCTCTCAGTCTGTCTCTCTCTCTGTCCGTCTCTCTCACTCTCTCTCTCAGTTCAGTGTTCTCTCTGTCTGTCTGTCTCTGTCCTCCTCTGTCTGTCTCTCTGTCTCTGTCCTTCTCTGTCTGTCTGTCTGTCTCTGTCTCTCTCTCAGAGTTCTCAGGGTTTTTTTTCTCGCTCTGTCTGTCTGTCTCTCTCAGTTCAGAGTTCTCTCTGTCTGTCTGTTTGTCTCTGTCCTTCTCTGTCTGTCTGTTTCTCCTCTCTCTCTCTCAGAGTTTTCTCTCTGTCTGTCTGTCTGTCTGTCTCAGTTCAGAGTTCTGCCTGTCTGTCTCTGTCCTTCTCTGTCTGTCTGTCTGTCTGTCTGATATATATATATATATATATATATATATATATATATATATATATATATATAATATCCCTCTCACCCTAAAAGCCATTTCCATGTTTCTGATGTTGGTTGGGAGTCAGGAGAGAAAACAGGGCCGCGGGAGGGGGCAGGGAAGGGCAGGGGGGTGGGTGGGGGGTTAGTGAAAAGGCACTGTATAGCATCAAACTGTTAAAGGCATATTATTCTTCAATTCTCATTGTGGTCAGCCGTTTACTTTCCTGCTTGGTTGATCACAGTGGTGATCATTTAATTCACTCTTCGCTGGCATCAGAGGTCTTTGGGTGCTTTTTACTTTTGGGGGGTTTTGTGTTTTGTTTTTATTTCCATTGAGCTGATATTATGGCCATTAGGTCTGTCCATGCAGCGTCAGAATTTGTGAGAGGAGTACGTGGTATCTTGTTCTCTCACTGTCTGTCTCTCTGAGTTTGATTCCGAACCCGAGTCTCTCTCTCTCTCTCTCTCTCTCTCTCTCTCTCTCTCTCTCTCTCTCTCTCTCTCTCTCTCTCTCTCTCTCTCTCTCTCTCTCTCTCTCTCTCTCTCTCTCTCTCTCTCTGTCTGTCTGTCTGTCTCTGTCTGTCTCTCTGCGTACATTTTGATCACTGTCATCTTACCTTCTCTCTGCTCAATTCACATTTCCTACAATCACATCTTTTTCTCCAGGTTTATATTTTCGCTATTGCAAATACACATTCCCTTTGGGCCTACACCCATAACTCACCACCCCTACTTCTTCGTACCCCCCTCCCCTTCCTCGAAACCCCCCCTTCCCCCACTTAAATACATAGTGCGCGTGGGGATCGACACAGTCCGACTTTGTGTTTGAAAATAAAGGGAAGGTTTTTCTTTAATATTTTTTTAATAATGAAAATAGTGAATGAATAAATTCTTTCGGTGGTTTTCATCAAGGAAAAAGAAAAGGAAAGAAAGAAAGAAAGAAGAAAAGAAGAGGGGCACGCTCCAATGATCTTACACCTGCTTTTGATGCGTGGCGGTGTTTGAAAAAAAGTTTTCCCGCCATCTCCTTTGTGTCCTGTGATCTCCCTTCCTTGCACCACCCTTCCATACCCCCCCCCCCTTCCTCTCTCTCTCTCTCTCTCTCTGTCTCTCCTCTCTCTCTCTCACGCCTCTCTCATATCTCTCTCTCTCTCTCTCTCTCTCTCTCTCTCTCTCTCTCTCCACGCCTCTCATCCCCCACCCCTGATTCCCTACCCCATCACCCCCCAACCCCTCTTGCTCCCTCCCTGTCCACGCCTGAAAAGGAGAAAATTAAGTTACAAGAGGAAAGTAGAGATTTTGTAACGTCTAGAAATATAATTACAACATCAAGAAACAAACAAAACGACACCAAAGAACAACAACACAAACAGAAAAACACAAAACAAAACAAAAAACAAAAACAAAACCTCAGAAAACTAAACAGATAAAAATGTCACACACACTTACGCACACACTTACGCACACACACACGAAATCAACAGCAACAATAACATACATAGCAACTACCAAAAAACCAAGCCGAAACAAAACTAAGACAGACGGAGTGTGAGGGTGATGAAGAAAGCTAGAATAGATAGGAGGAGAGAGAAGGGGGGTGTGGGGAGGGGAGGGTGATTCTTTTTAAAACAAAAGTCTTTGTGGTGCTGTTTGTCTCATAACAGAAAGGCCATGTTTCCTGTCGCTGTCAAATTTCACTCGTCCTTTGTTCAATGTCAAACTGTCGTCGATTGAATGCGTTCACACAGTCATATCTCTCTCTCTCTCTCTCTCTCTCTCTCTCTCTCTCTCTCTCTCTCTCTCTTCCTCTCTCTCTCTCTCTCTCTCTCTCTTTCTTTTTCTCTCTTTCTCTTTCTCTGTCTCGCTCTCTCTGGGGCACTTTGACACACCTGCGTATGCGTTGGCACATAAATTAAATGTAGGGTGTTTTTTTTTCTTCGGAAGAATTGATTTCTCCCTCCCTCCTTCTGCACCCCCCCCCCCCCTCCCCTCGTTCTTGCCATCACAAACACACACACACACACACACACACACACACACACACACACACACACACACACACACACTGACTTTCCGCCGTGTGCAAGGGCACGTAGTCATTCTCGACAACACACACTGTCTGACTGTCTGTCTGTCTGTCTGTCTGTCTGTCTGTCTGTCTCTCTCTCTCTCTCTCTCTCTCTCTCTCTCTCTCTCTCTCTCTCTCTCTTATCCATCTATCTATCCATCTATCTCATTCTCTCTCGTGTGAAAGGGCAAGGGGACCCCGAGAGCTTCAAAAACGAAAGAAAAAAAACACGCAGAAAAAATAGGTTAAGACTAGGATGCCCTTTATAATGGTCCCTGTGAGACAGAGACAAATGAGAGGCGGACTCGATGTTGATGGTTTAAACAAGATTTTTTTTTAAAAGTCATACATATTCACATAACTTACAGAAGAGCATCATCAAGACAAAAGCTTACAGTGTGCTCAACAGGAATAATATGTTCAGCAAGTACATAAGACAGCCGGTAGAGATTCTTCTTCTTTGTCGAACGCCCAGATAGCAACTATTGTCTGTCGTATGCGCGAAAATGCACTGCGCTGCCGTTAAGCGCCTAACATATCAGGCCCAGCACATCCGACTTCGGTATGGGAGAGATTTGTTATCTTTTAAGTCTTTGTGGGGGGAAAAAGGCAGGAGAATGGACCAAGAAGGCAGAAAATAGACGAGAAGGAGGTGACAAGAAGAAAAGGAACAAGGCAGAAACAAAGAGAGGGATAGAAAAGAGGGAATTCCTAACACAGAATTTCCAGAAGGTGGGGATATACTATTTATACTGACAGACCGCCGGCATCCCCACGGGGGCCGTCAATAGTGGCACTTTTTTTTTTAAATAGCAGAAACATTTCTAACAATCACTAGATCCAAACTCGTCTCTTCGAAGGTCACTGTACTTTAAGCATATTCAGAATATACACTCTTATCTCACTCATCACACTTGGGAATCACTGTGAAACCATAAGTACACTCTCAATGAGAAGCTTGTGTGTATGACTACTTTTTCAAGTTCCACGCCATCCATATGGGCAGCCATTCTCCAACTTCAGAGGAATTTGTTTCCTCCTTGAAAAGAGATTGTATGTTGTAAATGACTTGAAAAGAAGGGAGGAGGGGGTGTTGTTAACGCTGTGCTTTTGTCATGGCTGAAGATGATCTCAACATAACAAAAAGTATAAATTTTAAAGTAGGTCCCAGCACTTAGCTTACGTCTATAACAGACCAAGCTTTCGGCATGGGCAAAGGAAGATATCAGAACACACGCCATTTCTAACCCTAGCTACCAACGCTGCGGAGCGAGCGAGCGCGACACTCTATGACCTAGCAAGAGGCATTACATGGTCAGCAGCAGATGGACTGGTAGTGGTCACTGGATATGTCCACTGACCTCACAGCTCAGTAACCCGACCCCACAGCATCTGACGGGAGGTCAGGGAAAAGACAGTAACTGTTACTTTTGGGTTGTTGTTGTTTTTGTTTTTTTGATGGAAGTGATGTACGTTCAATCGCCTTGCCCTGACCTTACCTCTGGTATCTTGGGGGTCAGGTTACTGAGCTGTGAGGCCAGTGGACATATCCAATGACCATCAGTCACCAGTCCATCTGCTGCTGACCATGTAATGCCTGGGGTGTCGGTTTTCGTTGGCTTTGGTGGCTACAGTAGAGTAAAAGGGATCATGGCTGCTTTGTTTGGTTTCTATGGAAATAATTTTTTTGTGCGCGAGCGCACGTGTGTGTGTGCACGTGTGTGTGTGGTGTGTGTGTGTGTGTGTGTGTGTGTGTGTGTGTGTGTGTGTGTGTGTGTTGGGGAAGGGGACTATTCATGGCATTCTTGTGTTATATCCGGCTGTTTCACAGTTCGGGGGTGAGGGTGAGAGTTTGAAGGGAGAGGGAAGGGGGGATCAAAACTTGTTTTTTTCAATCTAACTGAATAGCTAGTGGCAGGGTGTTTGGTTTGTATGAATGTCTCATGGTACTGCCTGATTTCAACACCTTAGTTGTAACGCGGCTTTAAGGACAGGTTGGCGGGATAGCTCAGTGGTCGGAGCACTCGCTTTCCCCCAGCCAAGTTAAGCAGCGTCGAGCGTGGTTACCAGTTGGATGGGTGACCGTTTGCGCGTCTTGGCTTCAGTACAGTTCCCCCAGTTCACCCAGCTGTAAATGGGTACCTGCCCTCTTTAGGGTCAGGGAAGGTAAAGCAGCGAGGGAGAGGAGATGGGCGCCGCCCTCCATATGCTGGCCCTAGAGAAGTGAGGTCTCTGACGCCTCGCTCCCCTACGACCTTATAGGTTATGGGACTCCTTTACCTTTTTTTTACCTACAGATATGCAGCCTTCAGTATTGATCAGTCTGTCTGAACTTCTTTTGCTTGGTTCTTTCTTTGTTTTGTTTGTTGTTGTTTTGGGGGTTGTTGTTGTTGTTGTTGTTTTTTGGGGGGGTATTGTTGTTGCTATTCTTTTTTTTTTGGGGGGGGGGGGGGGGAGAGGTGGATAGTGGGTTTTGTTTGTTTGCCTTTTTCCATTGACTTGAGCCCTAATTTCAATACTGCGGCAGCTGGTGTGTATCCTTCTTCCATGATAAGCTGGTATATACTGTATAAACCATTCATTTGTTCCACATCCGTTCACACTGCACTAAAATGCGCGTTACGCACGGGACTTGCTGTTTAGCATCGTACCCAAAAGACTGGCACCCAGACCACCACTGAAAGCCCAGTGAAATTTGGGGAGGGGGAGGGGGTCTGACTTTGATCAGGCTCGAACCTCAGACTCGTGCTTCTGTTTATCATCTCACCCAAAATACTGGCACCCAGACCACTACTGAACACCCAATTCACTGTGGGGAGAAAAGTCTAACCAGACTCGAACCCCAGACCCGTGCTTCAGGGGACCACGCAACGAAACTCATGCTTCCGAGACGAGTGCATCAACCGTTCGGTCACTGACCCACATTCTGATCACTTCACGCTGATGTTATCTATCTATCCAGCCGTGAAAAAAGGTCTTTAAGTACTATTATCAGGATAGAAATGAAACGTGGAGGCTCTTTCAGTTTATCGTCCTTCACAAACAGGAAAGATAAATGCAATACCGTCACTAAAAGCTAAAGACTACCGCTGTATTCATCATTATCATGATAGCTTTTGGAAGGGGTGGTAATGGTGTGGGGTCTTGTCATGTGCCAGTCTTTTAAACTGTCAGTGTCATCTGCCTGTGAAAGATGCTTGAGGAGATCGTCCTCTGTAAGCAGAAAATCTGAACGTGGGAAAGGGAGGGGAGGGGGGAGTGTAGAGGGGAAGTGTGGGGGCAAGGAGTGGGGGAGGGGTTCCTTGGGACTTTGTGGCTTTTAGTAACAAGCGTGATTGGTTGATCTCTATGCGTATATGCGTCTGCTAGTCTGTCTGGATATCTGTTTATCATTGTTGTTTTCTCACCAGCTTTTTGTATGTTTTTGATTTCTTTTTCGTGTTTTTTCTTTCTGATTTCATCTCTTCTCTGGGATTCTTTCTTTTTTTTAAAGACATTTTTTTCTCTCTTTGATTTCTGTTTAGTTTGATTTTGCTTGTTTTTGTACCACGAGGTTAAAGTGATGTGTGACTTCAGGTAGCCGGAGTTTGGTCAGGATCTTTCAAAGAATGTATGTAACCCATCAGCATTATACTGTGTTGTGTTGTTTGGTGGCTAGGTCTGCCCCACTTCCCTTCTTCTAACCTGTCCTTTGCTGTTGCTGTCACTGATGGTAGCAGAGATAGCATCTTGAGTGGTAATGGCAAGGTTTCTGTTTGAACTGGAAAAAACACCCCCTCACCCCCCACCCCCCCTTCAAACAAAACAAAACAACAACAACAAACAAACCCAAAATAAAAAAGCAACAACAACTCCCTACCCCCCCCCCCCCAAAAAAAAAAAAAAAGGAAAAAAAAAAGAAAAAAATCAGGACGAAGACTGGAGAAAGGAGACACAAAAACGTCAAAACAAGAGAACATCAGAAATAAGGGCGTGATCGATAAGCGGTGTGTGTGTGTGTGTGTGTGTGTGTGTGTGTGTGTGAAGGGGGGCGTTCGAGGGCGTGTGTGTGTATGTGTGTGTGGGGGGGGGGGGGGGGGGGGCGTTCGAGGGCGTGTGTGTGTGTGTGTGTAATTTTCCCCCCTCATCTTTGTAAAGAAAGGCAAAAAGGACAATGTTTCTGGTGCTCTTAGAGTCGCCATGGGGAGGGGGGGAGGGGGGGGGGGGGGGGGGGGCGGTGGGAGATAAAAAGCTCTTGTGAGTCAAATGTTATCCTCCCAGATCATGAAGACGTCTGTAGCCTGCAGACACACTGCTAATTACACTCTGAAGGGCTCTTTCACCTACGTTTAAGGACACTCTCCTACTTTTACGTCTTGCCCGTCATTGTGTGTTTACGACATAAACGAGGTTTGAATCGAGGTTTGAAAATGTTTGTCTTTTATTCCCCCTGTGTGTGGTCATTTTTTCCCCCCTGTGTGTGCTAATTTGGTACCATTTGTCTGGTGAACTTTTGTTGAGGGCGAAACCATTACTGTTTATTGTTGTGTGTACTTGCTGTTTGTTGTTGTTTGCTTGTGCTTGTTGTACGGATCGATCTTTCATAATGGGGCTTACATCATAAAAAGACACAGTGAAACTTCAGTTTTAAAAGTAAAGAGAAAAGAATGTATGAGTACTGCATTGTCTCTGAAACAGAAAATAAAACGTTTATACGAAGAGATTTGTAAGTATATCAAGTAGGAGTTCGAACTAAGTGTGTTACTGTATTGCTGTATTGAAACATGCGAAGTTAAGACTTTGAAAAATTAAAATCCAAAAATGTTTCAGTCTTAAACCACAACGTTTAGAGTATAAAATAATAAAGTCAATATATTACGACACATAATAAAATTTCCCTTATATCAATCTTCATCCACTGACCATGTCTTTACTAAACTTATCCATACTAAGCACTCGAGCAGGCGTTGTTCAGTGGGTAACAAGCCCAGTGAACGTAAATGGGCGTCCTGGGGCTGTGAATGGATTAAGATAAGTGACATACACTGTGACATTTGTGAGAGAGAAAAATCATCAAACAAGCTATTCACAATCATTGATAGGTGATGGGGTGGGGTGTTTAAAAAATAAAGTTTTTTGTTTCTGTTTTCATCTTCTTCCTCACTGAAGTTTGTTTTTGTTCCATTTTTTTCCCCAAAAGGATCATACAGTCTTGGTAACAGTGGTTTCTGCTCTGTTGTAAGATCTTGTCGAATTCGAGTTCCGAAAAAATGTTGTCAAGACTGTGAAACAGAGCCTTTAAATGGAACATGGGGCCCTAATTGGGAGGGGGGCGTGGTAAGGGCTGTGGTTTGGCTCCCACATGTAGTAGTAAGTGGGGCCTATCAGGGCCCTCCATCAGGGAGTAGGTAATTCCCTCCTGTCAGGGGCCCTGATTGTGTCCCCTTGTCTGGCCCCACATGCTATTTTATTTCCATCATTGGGGTGGGGGTGGGGGGAAGTTGTCAGCTGTCCTCATTTTAGGGGTCATACTGCATGTGGTGTCAGTGAAAAGGGTGAGAAGGGGTAAAGGGTCTTGAATCCTAATTTGCCCCTATCTCTTCTGTTCTTGTCTCAGTGTCCCGCTTCAGCTCCTGATGTTTGCTTCTGTTCCTGATGTTTGGTTGCTTTAAATAAGGTTTATTCATTAATGATGTTTGCTTCTGTTTGTGATGTTTGCTTCTATTCCTAAAGTTTGCTTTGTTGCCAATGTTTGCTTCTGTTCACAATATTTGCTTCCCAAGTTTGCTTCTATTCCCAGCGTTTATGTCTGTTCCCAAGGTTTGCTTCTGTTTCTGTGCCCAATGTTTGCTTCTGTTCCCAATGTTTGATTCAATCCCCAGTGTTTGCTTTTATTCCCAGCGTTTGTTCCTGATGTTTGCTTCTATTCCCATGTCTGTTTCCAGTGTTTGCTTCTGTTCCCAATGTTTGCTTCTGTTTCCAGTGTTTGCTTCTGTTCCCTATGTTTGCTTTGTTCCTGGTGTTTTCCTCTTTATTCATTGTTTGCTTCCATTGCCAATGTTTGCTCCTGTTCTTAGTGTTGCTTCTATTCCCAGTGTTCCTCCCCCATGTTTGCTTCTATTCCCAGTGTTTGCTTCTGTTCCAAGTTATTATGCCTCTTCTTTTTTCTGTTTTAGCCTGTGCTCCCCCCCCCCCCCCCCCCCCCCCCCCCCCCCCCCTCACACAGACACACACAGACAAACACACACATAACACACACACACATACTCGACCCCCCCCCCCCCCCCCCCCCCCCCCCCCCCTACCCCTCCTAAACCCCTTGCGCCCAATACATACGTGTGCCCTTTTTATAACACTTCACGGCGTGTAGACTCTTGGCACTTTATTCCCCCACTATTGACAGTGCTATACCCTGTGCCCTCCATGTTAAGCACCAACGTATTGATTCTTACACAGCTACCCTCAAGCTTTCCCAGTACTCGCACTCTTAGCGCACCAACACATGTTTTTATTCCTATACTTAGATAGCGATCGACGAAGAGAAGAAGATCGCGACGCACGTGCGCGCATACTCGAGCTTTACAGCGCAGCTTGGCCAAGTAAAGTGTTTGGAAGAGGGATAGTATAGCCCCTAAGGGGAAAAGCTTAGCACAACGATGATGTTCCTTTGCGGGAATGTTGGGGAAAACATGCTAGGCCTATCAGCCGCTGTTAGGAGGGTTGCTTCCTGTGGACAGGATAGCACTAGCCTATAGTCTGTCAGTGTATTGAGTGCAGGAACTGCAAACCATGTTTGTTCTAGTGTCTGTATTTACTTGTTGAAACTGTGGTGTGTTTTTGTGGGGGTGGAGAAGGGGGGGGGGGGGGGGGTTGGGGGGGGGGGGGGGGGGGGGGGGGGGGGGGGGGTTAGCACGCAGGTAAAGCGCGTGCGTACATATACAAACATACCAATATACTCACGTGTATGCATGCTCTTCTCTCTCTCTCTCTCTCCTCTCTCTCTCTCTCCTCGCTCTCTCTCTCTCTCTCTCTCTCTCTTCTCTCCTCTCTCTATCTATCTACCCTATCTCTTTCTCTCTTTTCATCTCTCTCTCTCTTCATCTCTCTCTCTCTCTTCATTCTCGCTCTCTCTCTCTCTCTTTATCTCCGTCTCTTCATCTCTCGCCATCCATCCATCCATCATCCATCCATCCATCCATCCATCCATTTATCTATCAGGGGGAAAGGATAGCGTAGTGGGTGGAGCATTGAGGTTGCGATCTGACAGCACAGGTTCGAGCCACCACCGAAAGGGATTTTTTCCCTAGAGTACGCTCGTACCGACTCCACTCCCTCGAAAGTCCTTCGGATGAGACTGTAAACTTGAGGCCCTGTGTATGAACACGCTCAGAATACATCTTGCGCACACGCTAATCATATGTTCCATCTTTCGGAAGAGTAGGTAATTCATTGCGTGCCGGTAGGAACGGAAGCCAAACTTTTAAAAGATAAAACGCATTCACACTACTGACGTGTTCAGATATCCCCGAAGTCGGAATGCGGCTACCCTTATGATGGGCAAACGGTCCCATACGCAAAATCTCATCATTGGTGAACTTCTGAGTCTAGCCAAAGGACAAAAAAAAACCACAACCCTCAATCTATCACACACGCACGCGTGCGCCCGCTCTTCTCTCTCTCTCTCTCTCTCTCTCTCTCTCTCTCTCCTCTCCTCTCTCTCTCTCCCTCTCTCTCTCTCTCTCTCTCTCTCGCACAACACACACACAACACACACACATAACACACACACACACACAAACACACACACACACACAAACACACACACACACACACACACACACCAGACAGACAGACAGACAAATATGACTCATGTGGCAGCAGAAACTGAAGAGAAAGGCACCCCCATGCTTCTGTGAATGTCATTATCAGTACAGTCTGAGAGAGAGAGAGAGAGAGAGAGAGAGAGAGAGAGAGAGAGAGAGAGAGAGAGAGAGAGAGAGAGAGAGAAGAGTGAGAGAGGAGAGAGACTAGAGAGGGGAGAGAGAAGAGGGAGGGAGGGGGTGGAATTGGAGGTGTTTCTTCGTTGTTGGTTATGTTTTTTTGTTTTAAACAAAAGACCTCCACAGATATTATGAGGGAAGGAAAGCAGAACAGCGAGTCTATACTAGTCTAGTTCTCTCAGAGGAAAGAGTGAGAAAGACGTATATGCCGGTTTTTTGTTTTGTTTCTTTGTTGTTGTTTTGTTGTTGTTTTTTGGGGGGTGGGGGTAGGTTATATTAAAGCCCCAGCTGGGAGGACTCCGATTTAGGGAAGTCTTGCCTACAAGGCAAACGCAACAAGATCCTACTCGGTTGCAAGTCGCCACGGTCTCTGCTGATGTTACCATTAATACATGAATACAGAGATGTGTGGCGTTGCCCGTTGTTAAAGTTAGAGACAAGCTCTCTTCAGGGAAATAAACACGCATGGGTCGGAATTGGGGAGTTCGAGGTCAGGGGTCGGGGTGGGGTGGGATGGAGGGTGGGGTGGGGAGAGCAGCTCGGAAGTTTTGTCACGATAACCGAAATGATTATTGCGAGTGACTGACCGTGTCGTGGTCATCTGTCAGCGTGTTGGGTGCCATCTGTTCAGTAACAATGCCTCGTAGTATTATCATTATCTCCGGATTGTGCAGTGTTTCTGGATTGCCGCTATATCGACGACAGTCTCTCCAATTGGTAAAGAAGTAGGGTCTGTTGCAGCAGTTAGCACTCTCTGTTTCTGTCCTGTCTTCGTCTTTCTCGATTATCTGCTCTCTCTCTCTCTCTCTCTCTCTCTCCTCTCCTCCCTCCCCCCCCCCCCACCCCCCCCCCCCCCCCCCCACAGACACCACACGCACGCACACCATACACATACGCACGCACACCCACCCACACACACGCACAAAATCTTTCTCTAGGTTTCATTCTTAGTAGGGTGTTGGTCGATGAAAAAGGAAAATGAATTTTTAAAAAAACAACAACAACAAAAACTTACACCATACAGTACATGCCACACTCATGCACTGTGGCATCCTCTCTTTGTCATGGTCCTTCATCTCCCTTTGTCGCCCCTTTACAAGTCCTATGTGCCCCATACGAGCCAACACCGACACACTTTACGTCGATCTTTAACAGCACCCACATTAATTTCTTCCACCTCCCACACGGGTTTCTCTCTATAGTTTGTTAAAGGAAAAAAAAGGAAAGGAAAAAATACAAATGTAAAGCAGTCAATATTAAACAGGAGGAAAAGTGGAAGAAAAACAAGCAAGCAAAGCCTCCAAAGTAGGTCAGCAGGTTAGGGTAGCTGTGGGTTGTTCGCTCGGAAGTCCCTCTACGGTTTCTATCACGTTCGTTGACAGGAAATCAGTTTAAAAGTTTCCCCTCCTAAAATATGTGGTGAAAAAGTTTTGCTGCCTTGTTGGTATGCCTGTCTGTCTGTCTGTTTGTGTGTCTGATTGTCTGTCTGTCCGCATTTTTTGCCTCTTTCTTGATCTCACCCGACACTCCTTCCTCTCGCCTCCCCTCCCCTACTCTCCTCCTCTGTTACATACACACACACACTATTATATATATATATATATATATTATATATATATAATTATGATAAAAAGTTATATTTATATATTTCATTATCATATATGATATAGACCCCTGATATGTAAAAGAAAGAGCATCAAACACCCACACACACTTATTTAAATTTATATTTTTTTATTATAAAGAAGATCAATTAATATAAATCGCGAACAAGGAAATAAAATATAAATATATAGGCTATATAATATATATAGTAATATATAAATCACACTATACGCGCGCGCTGTTGCATCTCTCTTTGTCATTGTCCTTCATCTCCCTTTTTCGCCCCAAGTATGTTAACAGCTACCAATAATATAGGAGACCTTTATTACATTCCAACGAGATGACACTTCTGTCGTCGAACGCTCAGACAGCAACTATTGTTGTCTGTTGTATGAGCGAAAATGCGTTGCGCTGCCGTTAAGCGCCTGACAAGACAGGCCCAGCGCAACCGACTTTGGCGTGGGAGGAAATGGACATCTTTCAAGTCTTTCTGGACATTTGAATGACATTTGAATAGCGTGTTTGCACGGGGAGCATGATACGGCAACAATTTCACAGGACGTGATTGAATGATGAAATTTTAACCTTTTTTAAAAAATTCAGATTCCCCCCACCCCCTTTGTATTTTAGGTAGCTCCATGTACTAACTGTGAACTTTCTTTTGTTATTGATATTGCTGAAAACTCCCCACCCCCTCTTCCTCCGCCCATCTCTCTCTCTCTCTCATCTCTCTCTCTCTCTCATCTCTCTCTCATCTCTCTCTCTCTCTCTCATCTCTCAGCGAAAGAGTGAGAATGAGAGAGACAGAGAGAGAGACAGACAGACAGACAGACAGACAGACGGACAGACAGGCAGAGAATCGAAACCTTTACGTAACATTGCTAGTGGTCGATTGTAAATTTTTAACCCCACGTCCCAGTTTTATGGCAGAGTATGTCATGAACTTTGTTGGCTGCCTTCGGGGATTAGATGCCTTAGACGTTCCCCAAAACCAACCCCAACTATTACAACAGTAATAGGTCAAACATGTGCCTTCCAAAAGCGCTGTCGCTCGCTCGCTCCCTTCCCCCTGCCCCTCTCCCCCTCCCCCCCCCCTCCCCCCCAGACACACGCATGACAGAGAGGGAGAGAGAACACCACCCCACACACACACTCACATCTCTCCTCCTCTCTCTCCCACATACCCACTCTCTCTCTCTCTCTCACACACACACCACCACACACACACACACACACACACACACACACACACACACACACACACACACACACACACACACACACACACACACACACACACTTTAGAGAACAGGTTGCACCTCTCAGTTCGAACCGATGGGAAAAAAAATCGATCTTGTCAACAAGGAGTCGGCTTTCCATCAGTTGAACTGTGCAACTGCAGGAGGGAATCAGAAGAGAGAGAGAGAGAGTGTGTGTGTGTGTGCGCGCGCGCGCACTGCCGTTTGTGTGTGTGTAAAATCGATTTTTTTTTTAATGGAAAGAAATAAGCACACATAACAGCTTCCCCCCTCTCATCCAGGCCTCGGGAAGAAGTAATTTAATAATACTAAACAGTAAATCAATCATATCAACAGGGGGGGATGGGATAGCCTAGTGGTTAGAGCCTTGTGCTCCTGATCTGACGGCCCGGGATCGAGCCACTGTGGAGGCGCTTGTTTTTAGGGAATTTTACCCTGGTATTAACATCAGTACCGACCCCCCGACCCCCCCCCCCCCAAATTCTTCGAATGAGACTTAAGACCGAGGCCCCATATGCGAACACACGCAGAACCTCTTACACGTTGAAAACCCGTTCTGCCTTTTGGGAAAAGTAGGCCATTTCGTGCCGGTAGGAACAGATGACAACACCAAAATCGTTAGATAAACCCATGCACACAGCTGTCATGTTTAGGCACCATCCTGGAAGTCGTACTGCGGCTACCTTAATTATGGGGAAAAGAGTGGCATGCGCAAAATCTCATCATCCGTGAACCTGGGTTGGAGCTCTAGCCGAGGGGGGGGGGGGGGGGGGGGGGGGGGGGGGGCGGTCAGCTGCAAATCATTCAACAAGGAGAAAAAGTAAACGAAAATGTGCAAGATGAAAGGTAACATTCTACCGCAGAGAGAGACAGAGACAAGGTCGGAAATGAGAAAGAGAGAGAACTCGAACTCGAATGATTTATTCACAAAAAGGCCATTGGCCCATACATGAAGGGGGTTGCCGAACTGCTTAGTATTTTGGTGGGGGTAAAAGCAATAGTAACGACAACATGTTACTGTTATACAAAAAGTCAGCTACAAAAATATGACTTAGGATAACAATATCTCTCTTATTCTGAAAGCTTTACACAAATATAAAGTGAGGCTGCGCACAACCTCAGGATGACTTGATGCCAGGAGTAAACGAGAAAGAGAGAGAGCGGGTTGGAGACTGGGTGTTCAAACTGATTGGAGTGTGAAGGGGTGTGTGTGTGTGGAACGCATAGTAGACCGTGTAAGGGCCATCCTGTGAGTGTGGTTGCAGTCTTTCTCCCCATCCTGTGTGCCTCGCCCCCTCTGGAGGCGACCTTTTGCTGGCATCTAATGAATGGTTCTCGGCAACAGTGATGATAGTTTCTGTTATAGCATACGGGTTGATGTTTGAAAACCTCCCGTTTTTGTGGGGCATTATAGTCATATTTTCACAGTGTGTCACCGATATCATGTCACCGAGTCTAACTTGTTCTTTTTTTCCCGGGGGTGGGGGATTGTTAAATCCAGCCTTTAAATTTGCTTTATGCACTCCGTGAAACATGTTTGTTTGGGACTGGGGGGTTGGGGAGTGCTGGTGTTGGTCGTAAAGTTCTGCTTTGTAGGCCTATGACATGATGCAAAGGTTACTTTATTCTTGATGGTGGTGATGTTGGGAAGGAGGGAAGTGTGTGTGTGTGTGTGTGTGTGCGTGCGCGCGCGCGCGCGCCAATGCTTATTCACTTATTTTGAGGTCTGGTCTCCATTGTTCCTGCACAAGTAGCACAAGAGATGGCAGGGGTGGGAATCCCTTTGCATTATCTACTGAAGGAGATGATTCATGAGTTACTTCTAGAACTGATTTGCATGGGGTTTCGTTTCCGTTCCTTCGCGACTTATCTTTTCCTGACCTTTCAGCAAGGATGAAAAAAGACCACCAACAAAACAACAACAACAACAACAACAAAAACCTCGAAAAAAAACACCCAATACCCTTCGGTACTGGATTGAAGGATGAAGCTTGAACTGACTGTAAAAAGTCAGAGGATGAAATAGTAAACAAGACAATTTCTTCATGAATATCCCTCACATCGTGTATTTTTGTTCAACACGTTTTCAGTTATCAACTTTGCATCGATATTAAAAGCTTCTAGTTGCTCTAGGTTATACACAGTGTTTTCCAAGCATATAGTGTGAAAGCAAAGAGTGAGTGTGTTAAAGTCCTTCGGATGAGACTATAAACCGAGGCCCCGTGTGCGAACGCATGCAGAACATCTTGCACACACGTTAAATCCTGTTCCGCTTTTCGAAAGAATAGGCCATTGTGTGCCGGTGGGAACAGATGACAAAATTTACAAACCGCATACACACTGGGACTGGATGTAAAACAAAAGCACCTGAGTGCTTATTCCATTATCCTCGATATAAAAAAAAAAATCTAAGCGCTTTGATTTGTTGCTTTACAAGATTCAGCGCTATATAAATTCCATACATTATTATTATTATTATTATTATCAAATCAATTAAATCAAAGGCTGTATGGTGACCTACCTACCTGTGTTGCAGTTGGGGGACCTGCAGAGCAGCTACGTGTCGGCCAGGAGGGCTCGTGGACGCTTACTCCAACCACACCGACTCCCAGGAACTTCTCAAGCAGCTCCGCCAACACTTCTCCCTGCTCTGAAGGCTTATATGTCTATGGACACTTATTTTACTCGTTCGTCCTTTCTGTGGCTTTGTTTGTTATTCACTTACGGTTTGCTTGGGTTTTTTTTTATTCAAAAGGACAAAGACTGTTTGTAAAGTGTTCATTCATTCCTCGACAGTCTCCCTCCGAAGAGTGTGTGTTCAGTGATTCTTTGATATCGCCTTTTCCCTTCTTTTTGGAAGATTTTGCAGTAAAGATCAGCTAGAAGTCATTTTTCGATGGATCGCTGCCATCGAGAAAGTGGAAAGACATGTTGATTTCCTAGCAACAGACCCCAAAAGTAGATCCCTAAAAATAAAATTTCATCAATCCCTTAAAAGATGAGCTTCAGTCAGCTTATGTTTCAGTGAAGGGTCTGTTGTGATCATTTGTTGTGAGTCTGCAAAACCAGAAGTAGAACAGGTTGTTAAGACAAACGAGCAAGACTTTATTTTGATAACTGGACGTCTTACCTGTGAGATTCGTTTGACTGTGCCCAGAAGATAACAAATCTTTCAGCTTTCTGATAGAAATGTTGGGCTTTACACGAAGTAAATAGGTGTTAAAACTTGCTTCGCCTTAGTCAGAAAATACACAACAGTTCCCCCTCCTTCCCACCACCACCACACACACACAGTTCTTCAAGCTTGTGCTTTACTTTTACATTTACTTTTTCGGGTTTCCTTTCCATACTCAGACACTGTCTGAATATTTTACGCTTAAAATTGGTTGATGTTTTAGTCACTACCCATTGGGACAAAATAAAGGATATCATCTTGGTGTTGCATGTGATTTTTCAAAAGAAAGCGTAGAAACAAGCAGTGGGACTCTTTAGTATGATGCAGGTTTCAAGTTGCAAGGAAATCATCTCCAGATTCTGCGTATCTTTGAAATAAGAGATATGCAAATTCAAATTCGCTTCGAATTTGTGCTGTTTAAGCTTGAAGGAATGTATTTAAGACAATAAAAAAGATATTGAAAGAAGTACGATTTTTTTCATAATAGCAGTACTTGAATTGTTTTGTGTTAATGTTGTTGACTTTGCTTGTGATAATTGTTATCATTGTGACATTTTTTTATGCTTTGAAAGGGTCAAAGGGTGGTCATTTTTTGTGTGTATACTTCATGTTCAACACATGATTATTATCATCATCATCATCATCATTAATTATTATAAATTATTATTATTATAAATTATTATCATTATTATAAATTATTATTATTATTATCATCATCATTATTATCAAATAAAAGGATGTGATGATTTCAGCTTTTACTGGATGTGGGAATCTTTTTTCTGGTTTTGCGGGCGAATATTGATTTATATTTTTCGTTGCTTTCTTTCCAATAGGTGTATGGTCATACAAGGGTGGATGGAATAAAAAGAATCTCTTTGTGATCTCTCTATCTCTGTCTCTGTCCATCTCTGTCTGTCTGTCTCTCTGTCTGTCTCTCTCTCTCTCTCTCTCTCTCTGTCTCTCTCTCTTTGTCTCGTCTCTCTGTCTCAGTACTGTAATTGCCCTTCCTGGAATGATTAAAGTGTTTTTTACTTGACTGTCTCTCTCTGTCTCTGTGCACACAAGTTGTATGCTGTTCTCCATGTAAAATGTCATTGAAATAACATATCTAGAATTTTATTGATGGTGATGAATTATTGCTTTATTTCCCTCAACACATAATGTGATGTTAAACTAAATCCGTCCTTATCTGGGAGGTTATTGTGCAGTGTATGTGTTTTACATGATGGTGTTGATTGCAATTCCAAACATTCCATGTCGAGCTTCATACTCAAATAAAGGGAATTTATTACGTGAGAATGGAGTTGATTTTGCTTTTGTTGTTAAGTGTAAATGATATATTTGTTATGTGTATGAAATATGTGCTCACATTTATTCAAGTGTGTTTGCACGCATGCGTGCGCTTACACACACGCGCGCGCGCGCGAACGCTTGTGTGTGTGTGTGTGCGTGCGTGAGTGTGTGTGTGTGTGTGTTTGTGTGTGTGTGTGTGTTCTTTTGTAGTTTTTAGACTCTTTACAACTTTTACAGGGGTGCAAATTCCTAAGTTTTTCAGACAATTAATTAAAGCTAATCTACGCCTACTAGATAGCCATGTAAATGAATTCCCTAAACTCACAACAGGTCAACTGTTACAAGTAACCATTGACACATCACGTATACAAGCATACCAAACACACGCCGAATTAAAATTTATCAGTGGCGAAGACACTAGACAGATATATCGCTGCTTTGCCTTTGTTTTCTGGATCATATTTGTTTGTTGTTATTGTTTTATTGTGGGGTTGTTGGTTTTTTAATAAGAAGGTAAAACTAAATTTGGCAGAATTCAAGATCATAATTGCATGTTTGAGCCAAAACTGTGAAAAAATGTGTCTCTGCGTTTGGTTCAAATACAGTCACATGTTGAACACCATGACCATTAAATAGCTTCACCAAGGACAACCCTACTGATGATGATGTGCGAGCGCGTGCATGAGCGTGTAAGTAGTGTAAAGTGGTCTGATATGTACTGGATCATTATTATAAAATCGGGATACTTATCGCTCTTGATAGATGCTTATCGCTCTTAAATAACTGCACACTCGCCAACATTAATCATTTTTACCATTACACTTATCACTATGAGCGGCGGCATTTCCGTGTAGGCTACAAGAGGGCTGCATGTAAAGTTACAGTAACAACATGACCTCAACATGCATGTGACATTTATGGGTTAGTTGCAATGGCAGGGCAAAGTGCTCGTGAATCACTGTTGACAGTTGTGACTGTGGGCAAACAGCTGATGCACACATGCTGATGATAGCTGACTTCATCACTCCTCCCTGTCCCTCCTCTTTCCCTCCCTCCCTTTCCTCTTGTCTCCATTCTCATAGTCCAGCCTCTGCTGCTTTTCTTTTCCTTATTTTATATTCTTCTTCGTCGAAGGCTCAGACAGCAATCATTGATGTCTGTTAAATAAGCAAAAAATCCGATGCGATGCTGTTAAGCACCTGACAAGTCAGGTCCTGCGCATCCGACTTCGGCATGGGAGAGCATTGTTATCTTTTTAGACTTTTGGGGGGGAAAAGGCAGGAGAATGGACCAAGAGGGCAGAAAATAGACAAGAATGGGGTGGCAGTAAGAAAAGGAACAAGGCAGAAACAAAGAGAGGGATAGAAAAGAGGGAATTCTTAGCACAGGATTTCCAGGAGGTGGGGACGCTATTTGTACTGACGTCCCGGCACCACCACCACGGTCGTACCCCAGATCGATATTCCAAAAGCTAACTTCTGTAGGAAAGATGCTGAGATCGGAGCAGTTATAGCTGCTCAATGAAACAAATCAGAATATATACATGGATGATAATGGAGATCTGAGGCAGGGGGCAAGGGGCAGTGTTCTTGTCCAGGGGTACGTTTATTGCAAAGAATGTCGGAGTAGTTAATCAAAGGGGCTGTAAACTTTTATCTGTAGAGAACATCATATTCTAAACGTTCAAACCTACTTAATTGCTATTCCAAAAAGAAGGGGGAAAACCTGGTTCTTCGTGCCAAAGTAAAAACAAAACATGCGTTATTGAAGTGCAGCACTAATAAAACACCATCTACGTAAAATCTTGAATTACAGAGTAACATCATGAATCCTACAGACTAACGAAGGAGCGCACACAATCCGAGAGAGAACAAAACAATACAAGCAGAGACAAAGAGGATCAGTAGTAAGCCAGTCTCTCCCGCACTCTTTCAGTTGTGTCTGTACAATCACAGCCGTCGGTCCATAAAGGGGAGAGCAAATGGAGAGAAGAGCGCGGCCAGGGGGTGCCAGTGACGATTCCACCTTGAGGAACTGTGGAGTGGATGGCTGCAGCGTGTAGTCAGGCCTTGTCAATGGCTGCAGTAAAGCGAAAAGACCGGCATGATGCATTCTGTTGATAGCTAGCTAGCTCATGGCAGAAAGCCGTGGATGTGTGTGTTGGGGGGGGGGGGGGGGGGGGGGGGGGGTCGACAGGGAGAAAGAAAGATGAAAATCCGGCATGAAAGTTCAAAGATGGTTCATCCGGTTCAAAGATAAACATCCACAAAAGAAACAAGGCTGTGGCAACACACAAGCACTCAAGAAACAAAAATCAATAAATGAAAGCAACAAATCCGAACACATACACACATACCGCCCCCTCCCCCCCCCCCCCCCCCCCCCCCCCCCCCCCCCCCCCCCCCCCCCCCCACAGAGTTTTGTTGTTATTGACTGAAGTTTTGGTTGATTGGGTTTGTTTTGTTTACGTTTCCATGAATTTGATATTCACTTGTGATGTACCACAGCTCTGTTCAGCATCAAAGCTTTTTTCGCTATGTATATAAGTTTAAAAAATGTTACTGTTGTAGTCTTCTTTTATACTATTATCATCTTTTGTCTGACAAGTCAGACCCAGGGCATTCAACTTCGCGTGGGAGGTGGGGGGGGGGGGGGTAGATCAAGAAGGCAGAAAACGGACAAGAAGAAGGTGGTAGGGAGAAAAGGAAGAAAGCAGAGACAAAGAAAGAGACAGAAAAGAGGGAATTCCTAGCACAGAACTTCCAGATGAAGGGGATGCTATTTATACTGACAGGCCCCCGGCATTCCCACGGGGGCTACATCTATATGATTGTGATTTGTTGTTGTCTTGGTTTGTTGTTGTTGTTGTTGTGCTTTTGGCACAACTTCTCTATGATGGCAGTCTACTTATCTTTTAAAGTACGGTTTCTTCTGCATCTACAGAGTGATAAAAATAAACTGAATTGAAAATCTGAAAAATATCAATGTTTACCTTCTTGACTTAAAAAACAAACAAACACCTCAAACAAACCCTGAAATGTCCCAGTCAAAACCTGCACTCCATCCTGACAGAAACAGTGTCAGAAACAGCTTCTTATCTGGCCAGGCTGGGGCTGGGGCATCCTCAGATAGATAGGCTGCAATTCAAATTTACTGGGGTGTTTCTTACGTCAAGGATGTCCTGTAATACTCTGTGTGTGTGTGTGTGTGTGTGTGTGGTGTGTTGTTGAGTGTGTGTGGTGTGTGTGTGTGTGTGTGTGTGTGTGTGTGTGTGTCTGTCCCTGACTTGCAATTTATTAGATGCTTCATAGATGTTTCATAAAATACGCCCCCCCCCCAAAAAAAAAAAAAAAAAGTGTGTGTGTGAGAAAATGCCCAGGCTTGAGGTTTCTAAGAGCTGTCATCTAATAAATATACTTAATATAATGTGCGAGTATAACACAAATACACACTCCATGCTACAATGGAGCGGTATGATAAATGACCTGTCGAAAGGCATTTGACGTGCATCAGCAAATTGCTGTGATAACTTTAACATGCTCATTAATCACTGCTGGCAGTTGTAAATATTTTTTTGCAAACTACTGAAGCACTCTTGCTGATAGATTGATCCCCCTCCCCACACCTTCCAGGTACCGTTACTCCACACCTATCTTGAAAACTTACTGCCTTCTCCCTCCTCTTTCCTCACACCATCACCCATTCTTTTACCACCACCACCACCCTCCCCAGACAACCTGACACAGACCTTCATCTGTGACCCTTCAAGTATGTCTATTAATATTTGTTTACAGCTTTTTCAGGATACTTGAGTCTGGAGCATATTTATCATCCAAAATGTCAACATCGCTATTACGGAGAATGATTTCATTTGAAGTGGCTTTAGTTTTATATACATATGTATGTATGTATATGTATACACACCACACACACACACACACACACACACACACACACACACACACACACACACACACACTCACACACACACACACACCACACACACACACACACACACACACACACACACATATATATATATATCTGTCTGTCCCGTAGTCTGACTCAACAACCAGTTCCCTCCATTCCTCTCTCTGTTCTGCCTTTCTCAGGGTTTTGTTGAGTTCTAGGCCTGTCCATTCGCTGATGTTATCCTCACAGCTCTTCCTTGGTCTGCCTCTTCTTCTTCCTCCTTGGACAGTGCCTTGTAAAATTGTCTTTGCAAGTCCTTTGGATCTTGTGACATGCCCATACCATTTAAGTTTACGCTTTTTCACGGTCATTAGAAGGTTCTCATAGGGTCCAATGGTTTGCTGGATTCTGTTATGCACGCTTTCGTTGCTTATATGGTCTTTGTAGGAGATGGCAAGGAGTCTCCGAAAGCATCTCATCTCCACCGCCTGTACTCTTCTCTCCAAATCTGCAGTCAGGGTCCATGAATCACAGGCATACAGAAATATGGATATGACAAGGGAGCACATTAGTCTGATCTTGGAGATAAGTGATATATATATATATATATATATATATATATATATATATATATATATATATATATATATATATATTATATATATATATAAAATCTGTTCTGCTTTTAAAACTTATTCTTTTCTGGGTTCAAGGTTGGCATTTCTTAAAAAACAAAATTGAGGAATGGACTTTCGAGTTAGTTGTGTTTGAAAAATCTGCCTAATTTAGTATTCTTTGCACAACGTACAAATCATTTGACTAAACAAACTCTGGCTCTATTGGGAATCAGTCTGGTTTTTCTTTGGATAATTATGGGATAATACTATGTTACTGTAAGACTAATTTTTATCATGCTTTCTTAAAAAACATGATACGTAGCGAATTGCCTATAACATTCAATAGGATTCCTCGAAATGTTAGAGGTTTATTTGGTGGGTTTTTAAAAAAAAAAATGCAGCTAATTCAACCATCCAAGAAAAGACCATAGAAACATACCCTTTATTACTGAACTAGGGTTGGTGGAACAGTATCTTGTCCTAATGAGAGCTGTTGTCCCTAGACATGCAAAAACAGAAACAGCAGGACAAGGAAAGAAGATCAACGTTATAGAGGAGACTTGCAGCTTGCAGTCTCACAATCAGATTGTTGTCTAGTCTCTTTCTACAAAATATCGTTTTTGGAAAGGTTATCCAAAATCAAAACAAAACAACGGACAGAGAGTGAGGAGCTGTATACCACAGGGGCGCAAGTGACAATTTCCCCTGAACAAATTGTTGTGTTGATGGCAGTGATGTGAAATCAGGTGATCCCAGCCGTGTGCAGTGGAGCGGAGAGAGCGGCATTACATGCACTGATTTTATTGATCGCCAACTGCTGGATGTTGGAGCCTTTGTCGTGGACTGGATGATGATAGCTGGAGGGGATGGGAGGAGGGGGGGGGGGGGGGGGATTCTGTGACTTCTCCCTCTCTTCCTAGAAAACGCTTTGGTTTAAAAAACATTTATTCAATAATTGATTACAAAAACACAAGTCAATGACAGCTCAGCAGGGGAAGAACTTTATATCAAGCCTGAACTTATTTTAGTCCCAGCCTTGTGAGAAACCAGTAATGCTTCATGCTCCAAGCCTACTCAGAAAGGTACGACAATAATAAAAGCAATACACATTGTGTCATCAAGTTAAACAGATTAATAACTATGAGAATGGCTACATAACTAATTGAATAGAAAAAAAGTGGAATGTGAAAGTACAAGCATTTTTGGGCAGCAAACGCTTACTGCATTGTCGCTGGGAGTTGTTTCCCCTTTTTTTCTTTTTTTCCATTCGTTCCTTGGCCAGAGAGCTCTAAGGTTCACCAATGGTCCAATTTTGAGTTTGCATCCCCCCCCCCCCCCCCCCCCCTCCCCTCCATTGAAGTAGCATGTTATTTAGATGTATTTTATATCTATTGCTATAAAGACATACCAATTTGGAGAAGAAAAGCACTGCCAATCAACGCTTCCCTCATATTCCCGGCCTGATGATCATCTAGGTCAAGGGACTGATGATGATGATAATGATGACGACGACGACGACCACGATTATGTTGATTATCGTATTGTATACATTTCTTAATTTTGAATGTAGGCCTCTATATGTATTTACTTCATTTCATTGTACTGTTTTAACATTTATTTCATTGAAATCATTTTTGAATATGCATTGATATAAGTTAAATTCTTAAGATTTTATCTACTCAGTTATAGCCTACACATCAGGACATACTGTGTCTACATGTAGTAAACAAGCCCATTATTTAAGCCTTGAGTTGTAAACTCATAACGAATCCTCTGCCAACCATGTCTGTCTTCTGATGCTGGATTTTGTTGAGGACATGCTCAGTTTGATCTTCTTTTTATATGCAAGGATAATGATCTGGTGATCTAATAGTATCATTCTAACTTTTGGATTATAATAGTTTATCGGAAAACTATGGCTCACTATAGGATAATCCGCAAGCGCATATACATATCAGACAAAACGATGTGCAAACAAGGAAAGAAAAAAATGGGTATGTATGTAACGAGCGTGATACACAATAAACAGGCATGATTCCTCAAGAGATCACATCAAAAGAGCCATGACCAAGTCTTTCTGTCTGTTTGTCTTAGTGTCATTTGAGTGTGTGTGTGTGTGTGTGTGTGTGTGTGTAAAAACGTACCACATGACGTAAGAGACGTTTAATGTTTCATGCACTGACCGAATTACCAAACCGGATACAATTGACACCAGTACTTTACGTCTAACACTGTTATTATGCAGATATGTACCACTGTTCCACCAGTAATCTATACCCTCTGTACAGCCTATTAGCATTGGCAGTTAGCTGCTTGATGAGGGACGCAACAAAAATATATTGCAGTGGGCGCCGTAGTGTGTGTGTGTGTGTGTGTGTGTGTGAGAGAGAGAGAGAGAGAGAGAGAGAGAGAGAGAGAGAGAGAGAGAGAGAGACACACACACACACACACACACACAGACAAAAAGTGACAGACACACAGAGACAGAATCGTTTTCCAAAAGAAGAGACCATGTTATGTCAACTGTAGACATATACACACTGACCAAATTGGCACAGCCACCCAGTGAGTGATGTTGGAGGGCACAGTGCAGTGTAATGATTATTTACTGCCTGCCTGCCTGCCTGCACCACTGATCCATATTGTCCGTCCATGCAGCAGGGCATTCATTCATCATCATGTGGTGTCAGTGTGACAACAAGCCAGCTGTTTCATCAGTCATCCCTCATCCAGCAGCTATTAAACACTGCCTCTAAACACACACGTGTGTGTCGTGTGTCTTGTGTGGTGGTGGTGATTGGCGTGTGCGTGCGTGGTGTGTGTGTGTGTGTGTGTGTGTGTGTGTGTGTTGTGTGTGTGTGTGTGTGTGTGTGTGTGTGTTTTGTGTGTGTGTTGTGTGTGTGTGCGTTGTGTGTGTGTGTCGTGTGTGTGTGTGTGATGTGTGTGTGTGTGTGGTGTGTGTGTGTGGTGTGTGTGTGTAAGTGTGTGTGTGTGCTTGTCTGTGTGAGTGTATGTGTGTGCTTTTGTGTGTGGAGGTTGTGTGTGTGTTGTTGTATGTGTGTGTGTGTGTTGTATGTGTGTGTGTGTGTGTGTGTGTGTGTGTGTGTGTCGTGTGTGTGTGTGTTTGTGTGTGTGCTTGTCTGTGTGAGTGTATGTGTGTGCTTTTGTGTGTGCGCTTGTGTGTGTGTGTGTGTGTGTGTGTGTGTGTGTGCTCTCTAGCTACAAGTACGAAATAGACCGACTATTATTATACAATAAAAAACATCATAAAGACAGCTGACGTTCTGCTTGTGCTTTGACCTCTCTTTGTTTGGTGTAATCTTTCTTTGTCTTTTTTCTGCTGTTTTTTTTTTCTTTCTTTCTAATCCACTGTCACATGATGAACTGCTGTTTTTACAAAAATTATCACACTTACGTCATAGTACACTTCCTAAAACTGTTTTTCTTTCATCCATTATTATTTTGTTACAATACTGGTATAAAATCGTGTCTTTGAAAAGTAGGCTCAATTAAGAATATGACAGGATCAACATTTACATGATTTTGTGAATCTTTAACTTTGAATTTCAGACAATGCTTGTGTGTGTGTGTGTGTGTGTGTGTGTGTGAAAATGTTGGCTTTCAAGCGCTATTCATGTTGTGTTGTGTTCTATTGTATTGCACTGTATTGTGATGGGTCCTCACGCAGTATGGTGCAATATGGTATGGTATTAAATCATACTGTATTGCATTTTATCATACTGTGTTGTATAGCACTGTGTTCTGTATTGTCACATCAGTGTTTCTTTTTCTTATTACATGAAATTCGCGCTGCTCTGACCAGGAAGACCATTTCTCCACAGTTCAGGCCGGCATCAGTTTTTCCTGTTTACATGTCGTTTCCTTTCCCAGCCACGAGAGTGCCTTTTCTTCTATAGAATTCTAGTAGGAACAGTTCTATAGTGGTGTGTGTGTGTGTGTGTGTGTGTGTGTGTGTGTACGTACGTACGTACGTACGCATACGCGCGCGCGTGTGTTAAAAGCATGTTGTAGGCCTACTCTCGGGATCATCGGCTGTCTTATATTTAAAAAAAAATCTTAACCATATTAGCACTCTTGTTTTAGTGCGTGGGAGTGAACGACGGCTTCGAATGGGAATTGAACCAGGAACGTCTCACTTTCTAAATGGTTGTGCCTCCATTAGACCACATATCTACACACTCATCAAGGCCATTAGACCACATATCTACACACTCATCAAGTCCATAATCTGAGTGTTTGTTTCTTTATGTTTTCATTTCGTCAGCCAGTGTTCGTTCCCTTTCCATTTAATGACCTTTCGAAATGTACACAGCTTAGAATGATGATGGTTTCTGTTACGATTATTCTTATGCATATCTGTGCTGGGTCTATTTGTGTTTTTGTCTCTCTGTCTTTCGGTCTGTTTCTCTCAAGGGACACACACACACACACACACACACACACAAGAGGAAAATGCAGTCATTTGCCCGCAGGTGCATACTACATGTTCGAATATCTGATACACTTAGACTACGTGCACGAGTGCGTGTATATTCGGTGTGTGTGTGTGTGTGTTGTGCGCGCGCGCGTGCGTGTGAGTGAGCGCGCGCGCGCATGTGTGTGTGTGTGTTGCAGAGATGCCTGCCTGTGCTTGCTGTGCATCACACACACACACACACACACACACACACACACACACACACAGATATAATTATGTCAAGGAAAGAGAAACAAACAGAAAGAGACTGAGCGGAGTAATATGACTCATCCTACGTCTCGTCTCTCCACGTGGAGACGTATGTAGACTAGACTGCCAGAGAGAGAGAGAGAGGGAGAGCAATACACTAACAATAATAATTATGACTTGGCTTCAGTTCACCTGCTTATGAATGATCAGCACCAGTTAACCTTTCGCCCGTTCCCCAACTGTGATTCACGGCCCATGCGGCCTTAGGCCTTAACCGAAATTCTTTTGAGTCACAGCCTCATCCATTATTGTAGTATTTGCGCAGGTAATTAGCAACGAGCTTTATAGGTCTAGGTAAGTGTCACCCTAGAACATGGATTACAATACTTTATTTTTAAAAAAAAAGGTTAATCGTACTACCACGCCAGAACATGGATACTCTCTCTCTCTCTCTCTCTCTCTCTCTCTCTCTCTCTTAATTGATTTATAATTATGTGTAACAAGTATGTGTACCATTTGACAATGTGTAGATGTTTATCTTTATGACTTATTAAGTTTGGTTGTGTTATTTTTCTTGGCTCTGTTGTTGTTCTTGTTCTTGTTGTTGTTGTCTGTCTGTTTTTCTCTTTTTTATCATCTTTGTTGGTTTGGTTTTTCCTTCTCTTTTGTTTGTTTGTTTGTTTTGGTTAAGGTTTTTTTGGGGGTGGGGGTGGGGTATTTTTATGGTTTTCTTTTATTTGCTTGCTTTGGGGGGGGGGGGGGGGGGGGGGTGTGGGGGGGGGGGGGGGGGGAGCTGTTTGAAAAGGGTTATTTCCCCTTGTTTTTATTGTGAGACTGTATAAGTATTGGGTTATTATTAAGATGTATCCCTAACGGGCGGGGACTGGATGTAAAAAAGCACATGTGTGCTTATTCATTATCCTCGAAATAAAAGAATTTGTCATTTGTCATTGTCTGTGTGTGTGTGTGTGTGTGTGTGTGTGTGTGTGTGCCGGCGCAGGTAACTGAAACAGACTGAATGAACAACAACCACCACTAAAACTAAAGGTGACATATTCGGTACATTTGCTACTTGCATACATACACACATACGATAGGTCTACATAAAATGATACCCTAAATCTATGATCACACACACACACACACACACACACAACGATAGCATACAATGATCAGCGCAACTCAGTCAGCAAAGCAGCAATATCCAGCCCATAGAGAAAATTTAAACATAAAAACATGGAGGAACTTCTCTGGTTTGGGATAATAAAGTATTTGGAATTGGTACTCATGCAAGAAGCAAAATCCACCACAACGGCTAGATAGCACTGACTGGAAACCATAGTCAAAAACATAGCTCGCATAAGCACAAGCGCGCACGTGCACACAGACACACGCACGCACACACATACACAAATCAACCATAGTCAAAAACATAGCTCGCATAAGCACAAGCGCGCACGTGCACACAGACACACGCACGCACACACATACACAAATCAAATAACATTCTTTTATTATTCACACACACACACACACACACACACAGACACACAGAGAAATACCTGCTGGTCTAGAGGTAATGTACCTAAACAGAAAACAATAATTGCAAGTTCGATCCCTGCTTGTGGTCGAACTTTTTGCCCATCCACTAGACTTGAGTGGGGTCTGGGTGTTAGTCTTTCGGATGAGACCATACACCAATGTCATGTGTATAAAAGAACCAACAGCAACAAAAGAATCGTTCATGGCAAAATTATATATATAGCCAACTCTCATGGGGAAACAAATTCAAAGCAGACAGGAAAATCTGATTAAAATAACAAACAAAACACAAAACCCCAAAATGGGTAGCGCTGCTCCTGTATCGGCACACTATCCTGTGGTGCACTGTCTGAATTTCACGAAAGTAAATCTGCCGAGACGGAAAATCGTAAACAAAACAATACAATTCAAAACAATAATACAATTCAGTATGGTCTAGTAGTAGTATGTGTGCGTGCATCGTGTACACGCGAGTGCATCACGTCCGGAGCGCGCGCCGCTAGGCTAGTACCGTGTGTGTGTGTGTGTGTGTGTGTTTTGTTCCTTTTAGTGAGCATTGAGAAAAATGATACGTCACGTAGGAGCAAGAATTTTACGTTTGTAAATCAACCTGTGTGAAGTATAATTGAAAGAAAAACGAAAGTCCTATTGTGACGTCATACCTCGCCCCTTTTTCTTTCAAAACGACAGAGTGGAATTTGCAGGTAAAGAAGACTAGAGTTGATTGGCTATTTCTGGTCTGTGGTATTTCGGGGAATACCCGAGCTAGAGACACAGTCCAAAATGTAAATCAACGTCACATTTACAACAATTTCCATTGTGGCATGTCTCTATGATCTGGTCAGACATTCTGATCGATAAATTCACGTATTTAAAACGTGAAGTCTTCACAAATGGGCAAACATCGCAACCAAAGCTGAGACCTCCTCCAACCAATGACAAGCTCGCTTACAAGAGAGCACATGATATTTGCATAAAGATTACGCCTTTCCAAATAGGGGCATGTTGACTTTGAGTCAGTGTGGGTTGATTCACACTGAAGTGAATATCAACTCGAGAATAAGACGTGGCACTATTGTTTATGTGTAGGACTATTATTTTCTTCTTCCACTTTCTGTTTGCTATTTGTTGAGAATATACAAGCAGTGTAAGAAGTACTCTTTTCACATTGCGGACCATATTTTTGCCGCCCCGCTCTGCTCGCACTGGCGGGTGACCCACATCGTCCACTAAAAGCACAGGCTCAAATTCTGAAAGTCTGTTTTAGGCCCCTACAGCGTGGCAGTTTGTCGATCACAAGTTTGGACGTACTGTCTGCACTTTATAAAACACCACCATCGAATCTGTTGCGCTTGTGGCTTATGTTGTTCATCTCTTAACGTGAAGGTGAATTATTGAATACGTACTATTTGTGTTGGACGGAAACCGCAGGTTCGGCCCTCTCCGTAACTTCGAGTGCAACTTCCTACTTGTAACTTCCATCATGCTTAGAGGTGTGTGTTGCTTATTTTCGGAGAAGAGGCAGAATTCAACAACACGTTCTTTGGAAGAAGTGGAGTGTAAGTCTTGAGTTTTAAAACGATAAGGACAGAGGTTTCTTGAAAAGTGTCGTCCGTTGATTGTGTTTATTGTGAACGTGATTTTCCTCTGCAGATTTTCTCATCGGTAGGCCTAGCAGTATACGTCTGTAAGCCTAGCAGACGAACGGAGTACCGAGTTGTCAGTGCCCGGAATAATGGCTTTCATCGGAGACGCAGGGCGTGTTGATGGTTCTTGGGAACTGACCATTTTTGTGACAGACTTACAGGAAGAATGCAATCTTCGAGTGAAAGGAGATCTCCACGTCGGTGGTGTGATGTTAAACCTGGTTCAGACTTTGGGTAAGTGTTAGTACTACACATCGTAGTATTTCTACTGCTAGTGATCAGTCTATTGTAATGTTACACTGCAGTTTTGAGACTAGTGTAGCCTAACTAGTACAGCAGTAGCACTAAGTAAGTACTACTAGCAGTAACGATCTTCGTCTTGAGTTGGTGTGTGTGTGTGTGTGTGTGTGTGTGTGGTGCGTGCGTGCGTGCGTGCGTGGTGCGTGCGTGTGTGTGTGTGTGTGTGTGTGTGTGTTTGAAAACTTCCAAACACACATTCAGTACTTGTGGTATTGCTTTATTGTATTCAATAGGCTACTCAGTTTAATGTAGACATTAAAATCTAAAATCACTAAATGTGAATAGACGTTAAACAGAAGATCACTCACTCATGTTACTGATGTATGTAGGTGGATGAAACTTAGGCCTTAGGCTTAGCCTAATAATAATCAGTATAAACCTCTAAGGATTTAAAAACATTTTCAGTCTGGCAAGTTCAACATTTCATTTTTGTCATGTAGGCCTGCCTGTAGAATACTATATAGTATATATACATTTAAAAAATAGACAAAATGTTTGGGGTGATTAAACTGTACAGTGAGTAACTTAGGAGGGAAGTGAGTAAGGTCATAATGTTTTTGTTTTCCAAAATATGCTTTCACATAATCAGTTGTATGACAGTATTCTTCATGTGGTTGAGGCCTTAAATTGGTTGAAAAATGTGGAAAGTAATACCATCCAGAGAGAAGTCAGATTTCAATAGGAAACTCACACACACACACACACACACACACACACACACACACACACACACACACACACACACACACACACTAGGAAACTCACACACACACACACACACACACACACACACACCCACACCCACACCCACATGTACATACACACACACATGCACCACATACACTTGGACAGAGATTTGGAACAAATTAAATCCAAAATACAAAAGGAGGAGGTGGGGGAGGGGGGGGGGGGGGTTCAAACAGAATACTGGATAGGACACAACATTTACAAGGATCAGGTAACGTTTACTGATTTAGGGTGGAGGGGCGATTTGCTGTGACTTCAGGGAATCAGTAATTATAGATATCATTAAATGCTCTTGAAACAGATTTTTTTTAAAAAGATGCAGTGAAATCATGATCTGGAAGGACACACAGTGAGTCAGTCACACACACACACACACACACACACTCACACTCACACACACTCTCGGAGGAGACTATAAACCAAAGCTCCGTGTTCGAACGCATGCAGAACATCTTGCGCACACGTTAAATCCTGTTCCGCTTTTCGGAAGAGTAGGCCATTGTGTGCAGGTGGAAACAGATGACAGAATTTACAAAACCGCATACACACGGGGACTGGATGTAAAAAAGCACATGAGTGCTTATTCCGTTATCCTCGATATAAAAGAATAAAAAAATAAATAAAATAAAAACATATAGTGACAAAACACACATACACAGTTATACACACACACTTTCAGTTTTACACACACACATTTCAAACACTTCAAAACCATTTGCACACACACACACATGCATGGAGTGGTCCAAGCACCCTTGAGCCCCTCATACGTCATAGTCCTCTCCACTTTAGACAATTTGCTTTTTATCTAGATTTAGACAAGTGTGTTTGGTTTCATGCACACACCACACACACATACACACACACACATGCTAAGAGCAATAATGATAGATCTCTAGAAACATGTGCTCAGTTGCATGTGCACGCGCACACACACACACACTCAGGTGCGCGCGCAAATACATGTACATGCAGATGCGCACACAAAATCACATACACATAATTTATTAAAAAAATGCATGCAACATGTCAACATGTGATGTATGCAGTGTATGATACATGCTCACGTAGTGTACTTGGAGTATAATGGAAAGTTAAAAAATACGATGTTTTGCATTTAAATGAAGGCACATTGTACCTGGTTGTTCACACACACTGAATAGTGAATACTTGATGTCAATTGTTATGCGTGTGTGTATGTGTGTATGCTGTGTGTGTGTGTGTGTGTGTGTGTGTGTGTGTGTGTGTGTGTGTGTGTCGCTGACACAGTGACAGTGTGTCACTGTGTGTGTACTAAGTGTACTATTCACTAGAAGACATTCATGATTCATGAACACTTGAATTGAGTCAAAGCTGTGCAGACTCTTTTTTATATTGTGATTCATTGTTCAAACATAAATTTTTAAATTGGAACTTTGTGTGTGTCAGTGTATCTGTATGTGTGTGTGTGTGTGTGTGTGTGTGTGTGTGTGTTGTGTGTGTGTGTGTGTGGTGTTGTGTGGTGTTGTGTGTGTTTCTCTGGTGTATGTGTGCATTGTATGTGGTGTCAATACATTTATTCTATAAATGTATATGTACACACATGTCATTGTGGTGTGTGTGTGTATGTGTGTGTGTGTGTGTGTGTGTGTGTGTGTGTGTGTGTGTTTGTGTACTAAGTGTATGACTAGAACCAGAAGACATTCATGATAGATTGAGTCATGAAAACTTGAGTTGAAAGCTCTGCAGACTGTTAATTTTTTAATACATTTTTTAAAATAGATATATTGTGATTCATTGTTCAAACATATGATATATAAATAAGTTGGAATGTTAGTGTGTGTGTGACTGTGTCACAGTGTGTGTGTGTGTGTGTGTACTGTTATACATGATTGATAGTTTAATATAATATGCACAGTGCATGCCCATGTTCCTAAGCATGCATTGTATAGTACTATGCTGTGATCCTTTGTACTGTGGATCTTCATGCGCTTACAAGTGCGTCTGTGGTGACTAATTAAGGTGTGTTTTCAAGAAAGAATTTTTACTTGCATCAATCTATTCATGATTAAATATAGTGAGTGTGTCCACAAAATATTGATCTCTCTCAATGTTACAGACTGTGTTTTTCTTTATGATAATATTCAGAAAGGTATGATATAAATAGATCTGCAGTCACATCCAGTCAGTATGAGTACTATGACACACTTACAACATTAGTCATTAGTCATTAGGTAGATATGCTACATTATATTATAACATAGGCAGAAACTGAGAAAGTGCTCATGAATGAATAAACTCTCTACTTAGATTTTAAGGAGTGAGTCTTCAGTAAGAAGTTTTAAAAAACCCCAAAAAACATAGTTAGTCATTCACCCACTCGTTTTACTTTTAGTGTGGGTGCTAGTAAGTTGGTAAGTTTATGAATGAATGAAGCCAGGTGGCCGATGACAGACCCTGAGCATTCCTGACGGGATTGAACCCCTCTCCCTGCCCACTGTGCCCAGTGATGTAATTCCAGGGAGTGGTCTGGACACGCTGACCAAAGGTGCCACGCTTAAAAATTGTACAGGTGGACAGGCCTACCTGTCTGTGGTGGTTTGCCTCATGTTCCTTGTCCTGGGGCAAAGTTATTGGAAGACTGGGATAAGCATAGAACTTAATACCTTCTGGGCACCTTGCCCTTTCTGAAATTCAGTGCGTAATTGTTACTGAAAATAGAGAATGTGATTTTGTGTGTGGTGTGTGTGTGTGTGTGTGTGTGTGTGTGTGTGTGTGACTGTGTTGTGTGTGTTGTGTGTGTGACTGTGTAGTGTACATGTGCGTGTGTGTGACTGTAGTGTGTGTGTGTGAGTGTGTGTGTGTGTGTGAGAGTGAGTGAGTGTGTGTGAGTGTGAGTGTGTGTGTGTTTGTTTGAGTGAGAGAGAGAGAGAGAGAGAGAGAGAGAGAGAGAGGAGAGAGAGAGAGAGAGAGAGAGAGAGTGTGTGTGTTGTGTGAGTGATTGTGTGTGTGTCACTGTGTGTAGACCTGTGTGTGTTTGGTGTTGTCTGTTCACTGTGATATTACTATTAGACGAATCACGAATGTGTGTGTGTGTGTGTGTAAGTGTGTGTGAGATACTAATAGTCACTAAGAATGTTATGTTGTTTTAACTTAAGGAATCTGTTTTTTTTGGTTTCGTCTCGTTAAATCATTATCATGTCACATATATAGTGTCATCACTGGTTTTTCCCACAACATGGTGACCATTCTGGGTTGGCCCTAAGGAAGGCCAGGATGTTGATCAGTACAAGGAATGTCAGTGGAGTTGATCATTTTATACCCTGTTTTATTCTGTTTATTGTTGAGTTTCACAGTTTTAATCTGAGATTTTAAAAAATTGACAAGGTGACAGCCCCAATATGGCCTCTGTGGTTGGCATGAGACTGATGAGTACAAGGTTGGATTGGATTGGTGTATTGTAATGCACCCCATACAATGTTACATACTTGGTATACTACTACTGTACTAGTATAATAAAAATTAGTATGTGTGTGTGTGCATGTGTATGACTGTGCGTGCGTGCATGTGTGTGTGCGTGTGCAC
>CM054137.1:44364518-44374518 GCA_028751875.1 Rapana venosa
ATAGGGCAGTGGGAAAGAAATGATTACATCCTGTCAAGTGAGTGGTAGAAAGCCCATTAGCGGGAAAATGGATTTGTGAGAAAACGAGGAAAAAAAGATATGCCATATGCTGATATGGACAGATTTTTGTTTTTTTGGTTGGTTTTTTTTTTTTGGTGGTTGGTCTTGCTTTTGGAAGACTTATTAGGGAAGTGCGAAGTGGCTTGGCATTATATAATGAGAGGCTCAGTTGAAGCACATAGGGATTGTAAACATATATACAGTTTCCGTTACACAACACCATGCTTGCAGAGTGGATTGGTGGTGACTGTGAGAGCAAAGCTTGTTGAGAGGAAGAGGAGTGGGGGATTTGGTTGGAGTGGTGGTGGGGAGAGAGGGGAAGGGGTTTGTGTTTGAGAAATACTCAGGACGTGCTTACAGCCAACAACTTGCATAGTGTCATTGGTCACTGGTTGAGTCCTTGTTTGCCAATTATTATATTATAAACGACATTGGCATTTTGACTGTAGTTCCCGCTGTAATGTGTTCTGAGGGTGAAGTGTATTTTATAATAAATGCAAGATCTGAAGTTCTGAGCATTTCGCCTGTCCCTGTTTGCTTGGAATGATTGATGGCAAAGTCTGGAATCAAGTCTTGAAACTGAATGTAAAAGTTTGCCTTGAATTCCTCAGTGTTCAACACCAATGAAAGCATCATCAACTCAACTGATTAAAACCAAATGAATAGCAAGGTGTGAAAGGGATAAAACTTCATTATGGAGTGTATGTGTATGTGTGTGTGTGTGTGTACGTGTGTGTAGTGTATACACATGTGTGTGTGTGTGTCACTGTGTGTGTGAGTATGTGTGTGAGAGTGAGAGAGAGAGAGTCACTGTGTGTTTATGAATGCACTATGTGCTGTGCTATTACAGTATTAGTATTATTGGAGAACCCAAATCCACCTTCTGTTCATAGTTGAAAAATGAAAACATTTTAAAATAAAATAGGCTGATCTCCACAACCTGAAGAGAAGTGCCATGGTCTACCAGATGGTGCTGTAATTAAAAATTTATACTGACATTGTATAGTAGATAAATTTATGTGTGCACATACAAGCGCATGCTTGTGCATGCATGCAGTGCTGTGCTAGGAATACCTTGCTTGCTCGGTTTACATGCTAATTCTGTATGAGAGAGAGAGAGAGAGAGAGAGAGAGAGAGAGAGAGAGAGAGAGAAACAGACAGACAGACAGACACTGAGACAGGCAGACAGACAGACAGAAACAGAGAGACAGAAACAGAGAGAGAGGATGTTTAGCTTGTAATTTGGCACATCTTGACTTGGCTTGCTTCTTTACCCAAGGCACAGACATTATACTAATATTTCTCTGGAGGTAAAGAGGTACAGCCGTTAGGCAGTCACTTTTCCCAGCTGCCTGATGATTAGGCTGTTCACAGGGAGGGAGGGGGGGGGGGGGGGGGGGGGGGGGGGGGAGAGGAGGGAGAGAGATAGAGGCAGAGAGAGATGCAGAGACAGAGACTTTCAGACAGAGGCAAACATTGAGGCAGAGACATGCACTGATGCAGGCAGGCACCAAGGCAGACAAGAGACATGCAGGCAGGTAGACAGACAGACAGACAGACAGACAGAGTATTTACTATTACAGTATTAGCACAAGGACTAGTCAAATTTTTCTGTACATTGTCATCAACTACATTCTAGAACATCAGTTATAAACAGTAATGCTTTCGAGACAAAATGAAAAGGTAGACGTGTTTAAAGGAGAATCTTGAGGGGGAAACTTATAAAACTTGACATTAGTACACACAGTAGAAAAAAAAGGTTTAATTCATCTGGTTGAAAAGACCAGGTTTTTGAATGGTACATGCATGGCACAGCACAGATCTATCAGTATGCATGAACTGACAGAGGCTATTACATATGCTATGCAATGAAATTGAATGCCTCCGCTCCTGTTCCTTTAGTAAATCTATGTGCTGAAGTACTTGTAAGTTGTATTTACCCACACCTGGCATTCATTCACTCACTCTTATGTAAAAGAGAAAGTGCTAGCCATTCACATTCTGAAGGCCAGGCATCTTTCTGAATGTGTTGCAAAGGAATTTCTCAATCTCCTCTGTTCATATTTCCTTAAGTCTTGAGTGCTGATTGAAGAAAAAAAACCCCACAAAAATGTAGAACTTGTCTGAAGTCTTTTGGCTTTTTCTTTAAAAAAAATACATGGTGTATAGCTTTTGAATTTTGATCATCATCTGTTGTGACATCAGTTCTGAATGGATATGTTATGTGGCCTTAAGCTCTTCTGTTCTAGTCTTCATTTAGACCATTTTATTTTTATTCATCTAGATCTATTCTTTTATTTCGAGGATAGTGGATTTAGCAGTTTAGCTCTTATGTGCTTTTTTTTTTTTTTTTTACATCAAATTCTCATGTGCATGCGGTTGTGTAAACTTTGTCATCAGTTCCCACAAGCTAAAATGGCCTACTGTTCTGAAAGGCGAAAAGGGTTTTAACAACATGTGCGAAAGATGTTCTGCACGCATTTGCACATGGGATCACAGTTGATAGTCTCACCCAAAGGACTTTCAGGGGAGTGGAGTTTGTACTGATGTTAACTCCAGGAGAAAAATCCCCTTGTACTGGTGCCTTGGTGGTGGCTTGAACCTGGGCAGTCAGATGACAAGTGTAGCATGTGACTCTCTGACCACCAGGCTGCTCCATCCCCATTGTGACATGTGCAGATTAGATGTGTTCGCAAACACTGTTTTGACAATAGTTAATTATCCAAAACTGTCAAAAGTATAGACTTCCAAAGAAAAGAAAGACTCGAGAGCAAATTGGTCAAGTTGAACATTGTTTTTGTACAGTGTGTTCTTCAGCTGAACAGTACGACACTCACAGGATGCTACCCAGAATATGCACTCTGTCTCTCTGGGAATCAGTGTGAGACCATAAATACACACTGTATGAAAAGTTTACATTGTAATCTGTTTTCAAGTACCTCCGCATACAGACACACATGACAAGGAATGACTGGTTTGACATCAGATATTATTATATATCTATCACACTGCGAAATCTCACGCCTGATAGTGATGCAGCAGTGGCCTCTCAACAGCTGCCTTTAACCAATGCCCAGGAAAACAAGTGAAGAAAGAAGGGGAGAGGACTGTAGCAGAACTTTGCTCCAAATACTTGGGCTGGTTTGCTCTCTGGCTGTAGAGCTCTGTACCCAGTACACCTTGCATTAAATCAAAGCCTAGCCTGCTGAGGGCTGGGAGTTAGCCAGGATGAAGGAAGGGCAAGTCATGCGGAACGCTATGTGCTGATGGGGAGGCTTGAACTTGGAGGTGACTTACCTAGCTACCTGTACAGCAAGGGGGACAGAGGGAGGAGACAAATGGTCACCCTCACACACACCTTTTTTTTTTTCTCCCCACTTTCTCAGCCCTCCTCACGTGTTGTGTCTTTTCTGTGTGTAGCACATACATGTATGTGTTCGTTGTTTTAACACACAATGGTGTTATGCTGACAGGCAGGTCTGCATCATGAGAAGGGCAGCCATAGTGTAGGAATTAAGAATTTATTTAAGCAGATGGAGAACTGGAAAGACTTGTGTAAGCTTATGTCCAGATGCCTAATAAAACAATGCATTCACATACATGTACACACACACACTTACACCCACACCCACACACCCACTCACACACATTGAATATGCTATTATATATATCAGATATATATGAAAGCTCATCTCTGACCACCGCCCTGTCATTTGTCGCACGCACGCACGCACGCACGCACACAACACACACACAACACACACACACACACACACACACACACACACACCACAATCTACACACATGCCAGTGCATTCATACTGTTCATGCATTACACTGTCATGATGATGGTAGTCCTAATCTTGGTAGGGTTACAGATAAAAGAAAGAATTTGCCTGTAAAGTCTCAATTGTCACCAACAAAAGCGCCCACAGGCATTAGTTACTAATTTAGGTTCACAGATTCAAAATATGTACACAAACAGATAGTAGAAAGGAGAAAGTTCTGCAGAGAAAACGTAAAGTAAACAGTGGTAACACAAAACCAGGATCGTGAAATCTTATAATCTCAAGTTAAGCAGCGCACTAAGAAGAAAAACAACATTGGTCTGTTTGCTAACAAGAAGGGCACATACATTGTGTGGTGACACTAGTAACAGCGAAAGTATCAAGATAGTATTATTGTATTTTATGTGTATTTTGTGTCAGCCACAACCTGCAGACCATAGATATCTCCGTGACTGTTTACACACACTTGCCAAGCTTGTGTATCGCTGCACTCCCTTTTTTGTGTTGAGATCTTTTGTGGTCCAAAATAAGCTTTGTACCACTGCTCAAAGAAACTTAGACTTCCTTTCATGTTTGGGCTGTGGGTTGGTGGTCTACTAGACTAGAGACCTGTAACTGTGGTCTAGAGGCAATGCGCCTGCCAAGAAAGCGAGAAATATGGGTTTGATCCCTGTTTGAGCCTGACCTTCCCCTCCCATTCACAAGACCATGAGTGGTGGTCTGGGTGCTAGTGTTTCGGATGAAAGGATAAATTAAGGCCCTGTGTGCAACACGCGTTCAGCGCAGGTAAAAGAACACTCTACAACAAGAGATAATTTTTCCGAGGCAAAAAATTCTGTAGAAAAAAGAAACTCTCATACTATAGAGAAACAAAAAACAAGATGAATTTATGCAAACAGGAAAAAAGAAAGGATGGTGCTGCTCTTGTAGGGCGACATGTGCTCTCCCAGGGGAGAGCAACTGGAATTTTATGCAGAGAAGTCTTCTGTGACTGGAAATAGTAAACACAATACAATAGTTTTCCTTTATTTAAAGTTATTTTTCATTAATCACATGCCTGGTGTGGTAACCATGATTGATGCTTAGAAACTTCCATTCAGAGAATCCACTCACTGACTCAGTCTTGGCAAGACTGCTGAGAAACATTCACACACAGTCACACAGTGACACACACACACAGGGATCGGGATAGCTTGAAGGTTAGAGTGATGCGCTCGTGATCTGTTGACCCGGGTTTGAATCTTGTTCAAGAGTATAAATTTTCTGGAGTTAACATCAGTGTTGACTCCACTCCTCTAAAAGTCGTTCAGATGAGACTATAAACCGAGGTCCCGTGTGTGAATGCAGGCAGAACATCTTGCGCATACGTAAAAACCTGTTCTGCTTTTTGGAAGAGTAGGCCATTGTGTGCCAGTGGGAACGGATGACAAAATTTACAAAACTGCATACACATAGGGACTGGATGTAAAAAAGCACACGAGTGCTTATTCCATTATCTTTGAAATAAAAGAATAAATAAATAAATAACACACACACATGTGCACTATATAGTATATTAATATTCTCTCTGCAAGGAGAACAGCTTGCATTTCATGCATGAATTGTCAGGGCCGCATAATATATTGCTCAACACTGTACAGTGTGAATACCTTTCGAATAAATTGAATGACTTTTTATCCATGGAGATGGACAGCATGAAGGTCCTTAACATGCAGATCTATGCATGATCCCATCACTCAGTAGAACACAGAACTGTAGAATGCAGACAGTACAGCAGAGTACAGTGCAGCATGTACAGTATAATACAGTTCATTACAGTGTAACGCAGTGCAGTTGAGCACAGTACAATACAGCACAACACACAAGTTCCCAGGCTAGTTCACACAGTAGAACTTGCAATGCAAAAGATCTGATAAGCATAGAGGACAGCAACAATCCTGTCTTTCACTTCAGACTGTCAGGTAAGGGGGGGTTTAGATTGTCAGCTGAGTCAACCATAGTAATTTTCAACCATCACTGGCATCAGAGGGTATCAATTATTGTAGCCATGGAACAAAATTGCCCTTCTGGCTTGAAAGGAACACTGTTTTAAAGATTCTGAACCCCCCACCCTACCCCCACAACAAAACAAAATGCCTCAAACAAAGCAAAAAGGAGATAAGAACATTACCCCGATCCCCCCTCTCCACACATACACACCAGAACCCCCCCCCCCCCCCCCCCCCCCAATCCTGTTTTTTTGTGCAAGGTATCAACCTCATCAAAACTATACATGTAAATTACTATTTTCAGAATGACAAACTAAGCATTTGTTTTTTCTCGTTCTTTGGCTTGAGCTCTTAAGGTTCACCAATGGGGAGATTTTGCTAATAAAGTTACATGCGACCGTGTGCCCACCATGAAGGTAGAAATTTATAAGAGTGTTTGTAGAAATCTCGTATTACAAGAAACCGCTCCCCCCCCCCCTCAAAAAAAAAAAAAAGAATCCAAAAGCAAACAAAACAAAACAATTCCCCCAACCCCAACAAACCTAAACCTTACAACCTGTGGGAAGACTTGGGGCTAGAGCAAAATTTTGTACAGTTTTCAACACATGGCCGACATTGTTTGTTAGGAGCATAGATCAAGTGTGTGTGTGTGTGTGTGAGTGTGTGCTACTTCGAGTTTTTCATATCCTCATTATCCTGGGTGTCTGCTAGCCTCAACACAAAATGTATGCGCTAGGGTCATCAACTGGAGTGACTGATTTTTAAATATTTTATAATATCAAATTATCACAAATATGCATAATGTCATATATAAAAAAAATTCTTTTCTTTGGTTTTGTCTCTTTTGTTGTTTTTGTTTGTCTTGGTTTTCTTTTTTTCTTTCTTTTTTTTTGGGAGGGGGGGGAAGGGGGATGCTTGTGTCGTTTTTGCTTTTTGTTTTGTTCTTTTAATTCTAAAATAGATCCTCTAGAAGATACCGATCCTGACGTTTGAATGTACGGTAGGCTGCAAGTGTCACTTGCTGCATCACTTCCTTTTGCCTATAAAGTTTCCTTCAAGAGTGCAAAGATTGTAGTCCTCCCCCCCACCCCCACCCCCAAGGAAATAAAAATTAAGGAAATCTTCCGCAAGTTTTAGTTTTGGAGAGTGGATAGGTTTGCAGTTTAGAGAGCTGTCTTACTTACTACTTTCTTTGTGTGTTTTGCTTTGTTTTTGTTTTTGGTTGTTTTTGTGGTGTATTGAGCTATCCATGGCCACAATGAACTCTGTGATGTAGATCTTGTTTGTTAAATCTATGCCACGGAACCGTTATTCTCGAAACACGCCTACATGACTTTTTACCTCACCAGCCCCTTCCTTCCTTCCATCTTCTTCACCCCAGCTCCCCTCCCAAAGTGTTACAACTGTTGATGCAATTTTTTCCCCCTCCCCCCCTTTTTTTTTTAGCTCCCCTTTCTGTCGCTGGTACGTGATTGGTTGCGCCCTCCTGGCAGGGTGTCTGTCAAAGCGCGCCAGTGACCCACTTAAGGTTATTACGGACATCACGTGCTGACAACAAAACAGCCACAGGGGTCTCAGCAAAACTGGTTACTTGCTGCTGAAAGGGAGTGACTGGCAACAACTGAAGGCTAGGGGTTGGGTTACATACTCTAGGGCTGTTAAGGCATTTTTGGGGGTGTGGGTGGGGCGAGGTTACCCCCCCATACTTGCTTTGATCTTTTCAAAAGAATTGGTGGAAGATAGGGGGTGGGGGGGTGTCTGACATCTTGACGCCTGAATTGACACCATTGTGGAATTACAGTGGGGCCAATTTGTTAGATTTGCTGGGAACCCAGAACAGACTTTGCTTTCACACACACATTCACACCACACAGGCCTTTCACTGGCAGTTCCCATTGTCACAGAAACTTGTTATGTTCTCCTGTTTCATTTTCTGCCTTCTTTCTTTCTGTCAACCACAAAGTGTACTTGTGTCAGCTGGGAAAATTTATCCCATACATGTGTAAAGCCTGAACTACAGTGAATTGCAGCATGAAGTTTAGTTGTTGTTGTTGTTGTTTGTGTGTGTGTGTGTGTGTGTGTGTGTGTTGTGTGTGTGTGTGTGTGTGTGTGTGTGTGAGTGAGTGTGTGTGTGTGTGTGGTGAGTGAGTGTGTGTGTGTGTGTATGTGTGTGTGTGTGTGTGTGTGTGTGTGTGTGAGTGAGTGCAAAGTAGTGGTTTCAAAATTATTTTGTGTACTGTGTTTCTAAAGATGTGTTCTTTGCTGGACACATACTAATAACCATTGTACAATTGTATCCATGAAAGCAGCACCATTATATATATATATATATATATATATATATATATATATATATATATATATATATATATAGTATGTATATATATATATATATATAATTATATATATATTTAGAAGTAAAAGAGCACTATATCATGGTTTTCATTATTTATAGTTAATGCTGTTGCTTGTTATGGGTTGTAGTACTTAGAAGTAGTACATTGTATTTGTAACAACTAACATGTATACTGTATGCTATTGTTGTTCAGTGTACTTGCAGGGAACTGACAATGTTATAATATATAATATATATATCGTTCAGTTCATATGCCCATGAACACTTCAAAAACTGGCCAAGATCACAAAAGAAGAAGCTGTTACACACACACACACACACACACACACACACACACACACACACACACACACACACCAATATCAAACTTTCCTTTACATGACAATTACATCACTGCTGTGTCAATCAATGAATCAATCCACAAACCATCTTTACTGAACAATGCATGGCCTGTGTAGTAGTAGTAGTTCTTCAGTTTAACGTCCTTCCACTAAATAGTGATATCAGATGGGAAAGTGTGTATGTGTGTGTGCGTGCGTGTGTGCGTGCGTGCATGTGTGTGTGCGCACTGCGCGCGCACGTGCTTGTGTGTGTGTAGGGGGGAGGGGTATGCATATAACTAATCAATCGCAATAAACATATTCACCGTGGCCTGTGTGTATGGTTGCAGATATCGCACAGGACTGGTCAGACCACGCGCTGTGGTGGCCGGAACAGAACTTGTGGCTGCTGCGGCCGCGGTCCACCCTGGACCAGTGTGGGGTGCAGGCGGACGCTCGCCTCCACTTCACCCCCATGCACAAGAACCTGCGGGTGCAGCTACCCGACCTGCAGGTGCACAATCTGCGGGTGGACTTCTCCACCAAGTGCTTTTCTGCCGTCGTCCAGCTCAGTAAAGAACTAGGTGAGGAGGAGCTTGTGTCTCGGGATATAAGGTGTGTGTGGGAGGGTGGTGGGGGTTGGGATGGGGTGGGGGGGGGGAGTATGTGGTGAGTGTGGGGGGGGGGGGTGAAAGAGAGAGAGAGACAGTGTATTTTATTTATATATATATATATATATATATATATATATATGCGAACGCATGCAGAACATCTTGCGGACACGTTAAATCCTGTTCCGCTTTTTGTAAGAGAAGGCCATTGTGTGCCGGTGGGAACAGATGACAGAATTTACAAAACCGCATACACACGGGGACTGGTTGTAAAAAAGCACATAAGTGCTTATTCTATTATCCTCGATATAAAAGAATTTAAAAATAAAATAATATATATATTATATATATATGTGTGTGTGTGTGTGTTAGGGACAGGGGAACTAAAGATTTGTATCATGTGTGTAAGAACGATAGTTTGTTATAATTATAGTATACATGTTCATTGTGCATGAATGACTGCGCAGTTGAGGTTGTGTGTGTGTGTGTGTGTGGATGCATAACTGTGTTTCTGTGTGGGTGTGTGTGTTTTAAGAGCGAGAGAGAGAGAGAGAAAGAGAGAGAGCACATAATTTATTTTTTATTGAGTAGTTGTTATTTAGAATTCATTCGAAAGAAAGATCAGTTTTGTATACATGTATATTCTGTACATTATATATTATATGTATACATACATCCTGAAACTTTTTTAACTTGTGATGCATTTTGCTTTGGGACACAACTGTTACCAATACAAATTTTTACAGAGTGAAGTGGAATTTAAAACCCCAAACAATGCACAGACATAAATAATAAAAATTGCAACAGTTAATTTAAACAAAATTAATTAATACGCATCCACTTTGTAAAATTTAAGATGTCAAGTCAACATCTGGA